>OV743442.1:17207128-17847128 GCA_928269145.1 Agriphila tristella
AGGCTACACATAGTTTTAGCCAGCTATTCGGGCACTTCGGCAAATAAGCCGTAACATTATATACTGACTACTTATTAGATCAAAATACCGCTATGGTTTTTAATAAGTCTTTTATTTACCTAAATTGTTATTAACTCAATCTTATTGAATTTCAGATACATACAATTCAATAGGTATATTGACATTGCAGAATATAATACACAAGTACCTTTTAAATTGGCTAGAAAAGATGTTGGAAAAAGCTAACCCTTGGACGTCGAACGTGCCCGATGGTGCACAGGAAATACGCTGAAGCTATTGAACAAAATTATAGTAATGAATATTTTGCTCCAAGGGACAAACAAGACTATGAAACTTTAGGTACTGTAATAATAAAATAAAAAGAAGCATGATGGAAAAGTTCTGGCTGTACCTACTTTGTGCTTTAAAATCATATACCTAATTGTATTGGTTTAGATATAATTATAAAATAAAATATTGACTACCTACCTATAACCTTTCATTTTGTGTACTATCTATCACATCTACAAAACAAAAAAAAATTTCAACAATATGTTGTTGTTTTGCATTATCAAAATAATAGGGTAGTTATAAGGTGTTAGATTAAAACAAATTTAAATTTAAATCAAAGAGAACATTTACTTTTTGAACTTAAAAGTATAAAAATAATAATAACAAAGCAACCACATCCTTACTAATAATATTATAAATGAGAAAGTCCGTTTGTTTGTTTTGAGGTGTAACAAACAATTGTTAGAATCATCATGAAATTTTACATAGGTACATGTTGTCAGGGGTACAGAGAAGGACATAGGGTCCTTTCATCCTTAACAAAGTTCCCAAGGGATAGCAAAAAAATCTTTTCACGCAGACAAAGTACTGAGGCCCATGATTTTGTTAGATAGGTACCATCTTGTATCAGTAGTTGAATCAGTCTTGCTTGGCTTATTGTAACTAGTATATCTTACAAACAGGCCTTCTTCTAAGTGTCACCTGTAAAAAAGTAGGTATTTATTTATTTAAGTTAACATTATATTAAAACAATTACTATTTTTATTCTATTTTTATTTTTTCACTCATTAAAGAGGTAAATTTATGACTATGTGATTATTATTAGTGAATTAGAATTTATTAGAATTAGCGAATATTAATTACCAAGTAACATTCCTGACATGTCAGGAATTTAAGTCATCTATCAGGAAAACAGGGATAAAAACTGTAGTTGTCAGGGATGTACTCATAACTGTAGCAGTAAAAACTTAATGAAAACACATAATTTTTTAAATCACTTGGTGTGAAAAGATTATTAAATATCAACTAAATTAAGAATGTAGATGTAGATTTACTAAATGCCAAGAAATTTCCTGAAAAGTCAGGGAAAAAGTCAGGAAATCTCATTATTAGATCTGGAAACCATAGCCCCGATGCAACTTAAACATAAAGATTGGGTGTTATTGAAGCCTTATGTCTGTATGTCTGCATTTAACTTCCAAATATGTGTCGGGGGACCACTACTCAACTCAGATCAGACCCACCAAGCCAACCTGCACTGAATTATAGCATGTCAGGATATAGTCTATGGTGGTGAAGTTAACTATATGTTATGTATAATATCAAGTTTATATTTAAAAGTGTTAACACTTACCATCACTCGGCCAGCTGCCGAGCTGACCTCTTTTTTGATACATGCTTTATAGCTTTTACTTTTAATTTATTATTTTTTAATTGTTGTTCCTTTTTTATACATGTGTAATAGCATTACTATGTGCTTGACCACATGTGATGTTGCCGTTCTGCTCAACTTCATGGCTTGGAAATATAGAAGGCTATGGTAATAGGTATAGGTACAACATAGAAGTCTTTGACTTATGACATATTTTTCTTATGTTTTATACACTATTTTGTTTGCCATTGTATCAAATTATCAATGCTTTCTCTGTGTTGTGTTTGTGATAAAATACATTAGTACAAAGCTTCGCTCACTCATTACACAGCCCATTAGCTTACCACAGTTTCAGAAATCATAACTATAATTGTCTTTACACTTCTTCTTTATCTTCTTATAATATAGGTAGTGCAAATTCTATTTTGAACGAAAATTCAAGAAGAAATTATCACAACCTGAAACAATAAAAAGTACTTAATTGAAAATTTGAAATCATTACACAGCTCAACTAATCCTTCATTTCCATGCTACATGAAAAATAAATGTTAATTATAAGGGAATCATATTTTATTGTGATTACCGACTAAAGAAAGGGAAACTAATGAAAAAAGATTTTTACATAATTAGGTATTGTACCTACGAGTAACTGGAACTAATTTATACTTACGAAATGACAACCTTCAGGCATTGGCAGGAAGGGGGTGGGCCGGGTGGGCCGGGTGGGCCGTGCACACCCCAGAACAGCCTGATACCCACCCCAGAAAAATACCAGCTATAATACTTTTCTATTGCCTTTCAAAACTCCAACGCGGCTCTAGTCAAGCACCCTAGGCTTTGCCCCAGAACTAGAGGCCCGGCCCCACTGGAAATAATCTTTAGATACGCCAATGCCTTCAGGCTTTTGTAAAGAAGAATACTCTTCAAAGTACCTACTGCATAATTTATCAATTAATTCTAAGTACTTACTGATGATTAGGGGTATAGGGGTTTTAATTCCGAGGCCCCACGCCTTAAGTGGCCTGTTTCAGTGCTTCTTACACAGATCACTATTATGATTTATCTCCTCCATTAGTTTTATTGGCAGAAATCACAGGAAACAAAAAAACCCTTTTCAAAATTGAAAATAAAACACGTGTCGTACGACTTTGTTTCTTTCTACAGGGTATGGACGTTCGCTGCGTTTTAGTACGATTGCTGGCTATCGTCGGCAAATCTACATGTCAAAATAGCCATTTGAGTACCATTTCTTTCTGTCGGAGCCAGCGTAACGTTAAACACAGATCATACAGTACAATACAAGAGGGGCACACTTGGAACAACGCAAACGGTCGAAACAAAAGTAGCGTCATCTCTGAATCTTAACCATCAACTTTCACAATAAAATCTTCAAGTTTGCCAAATAATTTCAACTGGTTATAAAGTAGGTAATTAAAAACAAAATTATATTAAAATATGAAAATGAAAATCGTTTTTGAGTTTGGTCATGGTGCGAATTACAATAATAATGATAAAATTCGACACCCGAATTAATGACCCAGTCCAGTAGCGTAGAGCGGATTACCACACCACCTCCGTTTATTTACATGACATTACTATCAAGGTAATGGTACAGTCAGTGGCACGAATCATGAATATTTTTCGACGGAGTGGGGATAAATTCGCGCATGTGCTCGTGTGAGCGACCAATAGTGCGTGCCCCTCTCCCGCCGCCTGCGCCCCTCACCGCAACGCATACCCAGAATACGCGTTCCGCGCAATCCCCACCCAATTTCATGATTCGTGCCACTGACTGTATCTATCAGTATTCCAACTTCAACAATACTCGGTACACGAACAGTCGCGAATGCGCCGCAGTGACGAACGTAATATACCTACGAACTAATTATTGTTTGAAATACAAGTACTTACTTACTATGGTAAATTGCAGATTGTGCTGTTTGTATTATATTTATTATTTTATTACTCCAGAGATGACATGTTTAAATACCCGGAGTCCAAAAAATAAGATTAAGTATACTTTTATTAAAATATTTTTTTTTTACTATAGGTATTGCCTACTAACTACGGCCAGAAGGATTTGAAAATAATTTGTTTCTCTCTTTAATATGTAGGTATTTAGCTTTTTCAGTTTTTTATTTTTACTGTTAGTTTTGTTAACCTAGGTACCTACCTATTTCATTTTCCCTATAATATTATGGATTCTAAAATATTACGCAGGTTATACGCAATTACAAAACTAGAAAGATACGAAAGTAGGTACTTAGCTGAAATTAAAATACTGTAGACGGGTGTATCGTGCGACAAAAAGGTCTCAATTTAAGGTTGCCACCTGTACTTTATTTCGGGGTTATTGTACTCTCTACTTTATGAGGAAAATAAAGTAGGTACGTGAAAATACTTTATTTCACAAGATTTGTTTAAATATTGCCAAAAGTAATAAAAAGTATGTTTTAAAGGTAAAAATAAATATTACTTTATTTCCATACAACGTACTTTTTACTAGCTTTAGCAATCAATATACTTTATTAGTTCAAAAAAGGTGGCAACCCTAGTTACAATATTAATAGATATTTACCGTGCTACAACATTTATACCGTTGTACGAATACCGAGCCAAATCATAGTTGTTTTTGTATTTTCTTTGTTTTGATTTGTTCTTTTTCATTAATATTTTCTATTTTGTTATAAATAAAGATATTACAAAAAACTAAAATAAATATATAATAAGAAACAAAAAATACATTTTCAGCTATTATAATTTCGTGTCAGTAGTTCCGCATCGATTTCCAGAGGCGCTAGTGGACTCTTTGAGGTACTCTCTAGTTCTAGTTACTCTGTGATACAAGCGTTTGAAGATTGAATGCGGAGTGACGGGTTGAGTACCAAAATAATATCGCTTTCGCCGAGTCGAAGAAACATGTAGAATATAGAAACGCTTATAACGTTTGCCATTTGAGTAGGCCCCCAGTTATAGACTAAACAATCACAAAAGGTGTGTTCCGTTGCTTGGATTCGAATATAATGACGGGGGAAAAAATAGAAAGATTAATAAGTTTTTGTATTTTTACGTGCTGAAATTGTATAAATATGAAGCTACCTATAGTTCGCTATAAATACGAAACTTTCGAAATTATGAAACTAAGTATAGGTAAGCTTTGTTTCGTACTCTTCTTCTTTTCGTATTACTCTATTATTTATAAACAATACAGAGACATTGCATAACAATAACAAATAATAAGAAATTTTTGCTTTTTTAGTTAAAGTTTTTTTTTAAACATAGGTATAGGTACCTACCTATAAGTAGTAAGAAACCAAAATATCAATGTGAATCTTATTTACCTTAGTGGTTTCAATTTAAAAAATCCTAACTTGTTTGATTTCACTTAGTTTTTTGATGTGCAAAAACATTAACCACAAAATCGTAACTTAGTCAGTAGGTAACTGAAGCGTCGATATAAGTAGGTATCCAAAACTTACTTTGTAATAGTGTGAAAACCCGCTATTTTTAACTCTTTTTCACATTAAAATGCCGGCCACGTTTCGAGTTACTGTTTAACATAGGTACCTACTTGTGTATAATGGTTTTGGAATTTCATGAAATAATTTTCCGATTTGAAATGTGATGTAAGTATTTTAAGTTCAAACTTGCCCTTGATATAAGAAAGAAAAAGTAAAATACAGGCCAAGCCAAACTACTGTTCAAACAGAAAAAAACAGCCTGCACCCATAAATTATTTATTTTTTCAATGAGTCGTGGGCTCATGAAAAAAAAATCTACCTGTTCCCGAACTGTGTGCGTTACCCCAGCAAAAAGTTGAGCTTTAGAGAGATGAGACCTTATCAGATAATTAGTGTGTCATGAGGAGAAATTTGTTTACTAATAGCAAAATTTGTGTGAGTTGTAGTTTTTAAGATATATGAGAAAAACAGATTTTGCTGGGGTCACGTTTTAAACATTACCCTGGCAAAAAAAGTTGTTTCAGCCTGGAACCAAATACATGAATAGATAGCTTTTTTTGCATAGTAAATGTTAGCAAATAGCAAAAATTGTGTGTGTTATGGTTCTTGAGTTATTTAAGTTTTTGCTGGGGTAACGTTTTGGGTTTTCCCAGATCTCGAAAACGGTTCAACGCAGAAGTTTGAAAAAAATACCACTAAGAGACCTTAATTTGTTTAAATTTGTTTGATTGTTAGTTTTTGATTTGGTTGTCGCAAACCAACGTAATTAAATGGTTTCGAAAAACAGAAAAAACTAATGTGCAAGTAAACTAGTACACTTATAATCAAATAAACAGCTGTTAAAAATAGCCGTTGTAGACACTTATTACGTCAATAATTTTAGGCTTTGTAACTTTACACGATGTAAAGATATAAACAAATTTAATAAATTTTAGACCGGTCGTACTTTAGCGATCGAATACACAGTTTCCATAACATTAAGACACATCGCATACATTAAACAAATTTAAGTAATTCATTAACATTCCTTCCTGTTAATTTCAGCTTTCAATTACGCCTATCATGAAAGTTTTAACAAAAACAAGATTAAGACAGCAATTCTTGAATAAGCCGACCAAATTGTAAAGGTCACTAAAAAGCGACCGCACCATACGTACGGGTTATCTTCGTAAAATAGCAGCTTAGTATCCGATGTTTTGTACAGTTATGAAGAAAAATGTTATTGATATAGCTTAGATTCAACTAGTTTTCTATTTTATAAATTAATATCGTGTTTATTAATATCAAATAATACACTTACGCGATTAATAGTATTTTAAAAAGGATGTAATGATTCATGAAAGTTAAAAGTTTGAAGGCACTCAACATTACATAAATAAAGGTAAATAATAATCTAAACCTAATTAGGTAATAATCTCGCTAAGCAATTTATAGTGTGATTTATTTGTCAGTATCAATATATACATTTATAGTAAATTGTTGCTTCTGTTTTTTTAAACCAAATGTTTTATTTTAATACCAAACCGACTCATGTCAATCCAGTGACCACTATGTTTGACAGGTAAAAACATTTACCCATAAAAACTGTTCCTAACAAGGAACAGTTTTTACGGAAACTACCTCGCATTTTTTCCATATAGATATATTTCTCACCATTTAAACCTTCCCCTGGAACTACGACAAACATTTTAAAACCAAAATCGGCCAAGCTAATCTTAAGTTTTCGCGACACTAACGTACATTTTATATTTAAAGATAATCTGACCAGCAAACTTTTGTACGCAACTGTACTAACAAAAGATCCATATTATCCCGTTCATTTAAGATGGTTACGCTTATGTATAGCGCGGTCGCTTTTACGTGACCTCTACAATTTAGGCGGCTTATTAGAGAATTGTTGTCATATTCTTGTTTTTGTTAAAACTTACATGATAGGCGTAATTGAAAGCTGAAATTAACAGGATGGAATGTTAATGAATTACTTAAATTTGTTTAATGTATGCCATGTGTCTTAATGTTATGGAAACTGTGTATTCGATTGCTAAAGTACGACCAGTCTAAAATTTATCAAATTTGTTTATATCTTTATATCGTGTAAAGTTACAAAGCCTTAAATTCTTGACGTAATAAGTGTCTACCACGGCTATTTTTTACAGCTGTTTATTTGATTATAAGTGTACTAGTTTACTTGCAAATTCGTTTTTTCTGTTTTTCGAAACCATTTAATTACGTTGGTTTGCGACAACCAAATCAAAAACTAACAATCAAACAAATTTAAACAAATTAAGGTTTCTTAGTGGTATTTTTTTCAAACTTCTGCGTTGAACCGTTTTCGAGATCTGGGAAAACCCAAAACGTTACCCCAGCAAAAACTTAAATAACTCAAGAACCATAACACACACAATTTTTGCTATTTGCTAACATTTACTATGCAACAAAAGCTATCTATTCATGTATTTGGTTCCAGGCTGAAACAACTTTTTTTGCCAGGGTAATGTTTAAAACGTGACCCCAGCAAAATCTGTTTTTCTCATATATCTTAAAAACTACAACTCACACAAATTTTGCTATTAGTAAACAAATTTCTCCTCATGACACACTAATTATCTGATAAGGTCTCATCTCTGTAAAGCTCAACTTTTTGCTGGGGTAACGCACACTCCCGAACTACACAATGGCAGTCCCTATTTATTTGGGAGAACGTCGTAACATTTCACGTTTTCGCCACAAAAGGAGCAGCATAAATTTATAAAATACGGATTTTGGGCTTTCTGCAGACAGAGAGACCTTGGTTTGGAGAAAACAAAATCATCTAGCATCGAAATGTATTTCAATGTCATCTAGTGCAAACTGAGCACGTTTTATTGAAAAGGTTGACATAATATTCTTATTCGGTTATCTATTCGGAACGGTAAACTATCAAGAATTTTTGAATAAATCTAATGAATGATTTTGAACTAGGTAAAAAAACGGTACCTTAAGAATTGGGAAGAAGGAGCTAGATAGACAAACATATTTAAAAATCTTCGTTTAAAAAATCGATGGTAGATATCTTATATCAATCCTATCTTTGCTCTGCACTTTCAATGAAACAAATGTTTGTGTAATATACCCATATGATTTCTAAATGAAAACGTAAGTGTAGTAAAGCGGAGGTGTAAAGTCATTCCTGAATAGTATTGTTTTACCACAAACATACATCGTCGTCGTCGGTCCGAGACGAGTTCCTGGATTTTCTATTCCTATTAAAACCTCAGACTTAGAAACGCGCGGTTTCTACCTTCGTTACCAACAGTCGCGGAAATCCGGATAGTAAAGTTAATATTATTTTGATTTATAGTTTAATCAGTATCCAAACTCATTCAGATTACACACATTTTATACTGTCATCCAACGTCGTCTATTTTTTTATTTATCTCACCAGAACCTCTAGCCAAAGTAACATTTGCAAATTTCTGTTATGGCTTCGCTTTCGAAACATGTATGGGATTGACATAAGGTTTCGTTAACAATCGAATTTTAAAACGTCAATTCCATACATTTTTCGGAGCGAAGCGATAGCAATAATTTGCAAATGTGACATTGGCTACAGGCTCAGATTGTACGAACTTTCGATATCACCGAATTGTTTTCGATATCGATAGATAGTGTAAGAATAAGTAGTGAAAACAAATCAGTGGACTTCCTAGTCTTGTTTCTGTATTGTGAGAGAAGACGAGCGAGCGGTGCGGGTGCATCCGTCAGCAGTGACCACAAGTTAGGTAAGATCGGAAGTGCTCGGAAGATCAAAAACATCATTGACGGAAACTTGTGAAGCTTTAAAGCGCTGTGGTTTATATACCTTTACTTTATGAATGATTAATCATGGTTATGACATAACACGATGTTATAGTAATAGTAAGTGTACAACATATGTACACGTCTCATAGTCAATGTATAGGTACGAAAAGTAGCTTCCTTTTTATTTTCTTCAAAAAATGTTACTACAATTAATTCACAAACATGTGAAGAACTTTCATTAGGATATTCGAAATGAGACTTTCAGAACATAACTAACAAACAATATTATCAAAGTGTCACATTTTAGCTTTGATCACAAAATACTCGTGTGGCATTACCGCAGTGTCAGCAACGCCCACTCACAGTGGAGTCAACATTCGCTCCGTGTCAATTTCCATTCCATTTTACACAGGCGGGAAGAGCTTCTTGTTTGTTATGCTTTATGAAAGGATGGCTAATTAAAAGGAAAACAACTTTTTTGAGTTGTTTATATTGAATGAAGTCTATTAATACAACACAACTGTAAAATACTTACTTAAGTACTAAGTATACGATGCAACTTTTAGCAACGGCTTATAAGCAAATAAATAAGCAAGTTAACTATTTAATTTTTAAAAAGCAATAATCCTTTATATTATTAACATCCATTTTAGCAATAAATACCTTATACCTATAAGGTATTTATTGCTATAATGTATATATCGCTGCTGTTGCGGCCGCCAATTCAAGCTCGCGGTCGCAGCAGCCAGCACTCGCCGATGGGAAAGTTCCTTCGCAGGATGTCGTCCGACCGGCCCAAGATGAAGATGGCTTCCTCGAGGTTCGGAATAAAAAGCGACAGCGTCAGCGAACGAGGCAGAATCACCATGACACCGCACCGACAGGGCCCAACTTCCTGCTGCGAGCTGCCATACCGACTACGGCTGTGTACCGATCCCGCCTGCACCCACGGACGTATATAAGGGGGGGGTTTTGGGGGTCCGGACCCCCCCCATTCATATCCATCTTACTTGTCCAACAGAAAAAAATTACATGCACCGCGCCGATTGTAGAAAACGATAGAAACTTAGTCCGTCGCAGGGTGTATCTCGAGATATTATACGACACTCAAAGCGGAGAAAATTGTTGGTAATTTTAACTTCTTTAAAAGTGTAATAGACAACTTTGCCGTAGAATGCATTTTTTTGAAGTTGTTACCCAAAAACTGAAATAAGTTGAGGTTTTTCGATCACTACGAAGTTAGCACTGGGGGGTGATTTTATAATTTTGTTGCAATCAACTCTGACAGAAATCGCAGTTACATTGCTTCTTTAGTTAGAACCAATGTGACAACTATCTTAACTAAAGCAGCAATACAACTGCGCTTTCAATCGATTTCAATCGAGAATTGTTAGCAACAGCTTTACGTAATCAAGGTACAGGTCTTTCAGGGTTTCATGTCAAGCAGGGGCGACCGCCCGGGGCTCCCTTTTATATCCCCAGCCGCACACCTCTACAGTTTACCTTTATACAGTCCTACAATTACTATCGTAAATTCCCTATTAGCGACAAAATCGTTAAAGTGGCAAAACATGATCAGAACAACTTGGCAAGATCTCGTCGAAACTTCATCGCTCGCTACCATGTGCCATTTAAGATTTGGCCATTGTAACATCCAGGAGCGGCCCTAGGGCGGTGCAAGCGGTGCGACTGCACTGGGCGCCCTCGTGTGTGGGGCGCCAACAACGCCCGACCACCGGTCGACTATTAATCGTATTGTTGCCTGGTGACGAGCGACGACGCGACGAATGAAACTAACCAAAAATCGCACTGCGCGGCCATTTTCAGTGTAAACAAGCAAGATTAGTGGATTAACCGACTAAAAATCGCGCAGCGCAGCTGTTTTTTTACTATAAACAAGCAACATTAGTCGATGAAACTGACTAAAAATCGCGCTGCGCGGCGGTTTTTTACTGTAATAAGTAAAATTATAAGATTCGAAGATGAAACTGATTAAAAATTGCTGATAAACAAGCAAGATTACAAGATTAGTAGGTGAAACTGACTAAAAATCGCGCTGCGCGGCGGTTTTTTTTACTGTAATAAGTAAAATTACAAGATTAGTAGATGAAACCGATTAAATATTGCTGATAAACAAGCAAGATTACAAGACAAGCAATATTACAAGATCAGTAGGTGAAACTGACAAAAAATCGCGCTGCGCGGCCATTTTTTAACTGACAGGCAAAATTAAAAATCTTGGAATCGCAGATAGGGGGCGCCTCGTAGAAATGTCGCCCAGGACACTGGTAATGCTAAAACCGGCACTGACAGGCAATATTTAATTTGTAAATGATAGATTAATTGGCGTTGGAGCACTTTTTTTTTGCGTTGAGGACCCCCCCTTGTCAAAGCTATAGCTACGTCCGTGCCTGCACCACACCACCACCGTGCAGGACGTGATAGAGTACCTACATAAAGAAGAAGGCTAACTTTTGCTTGAGAGTTCAGCCTCTGGAGTCGCGCCATAACACGAATTTTAAGTCGTTTGTGGTGCGCATCCCGACTGTCAGGCTGGACACTTTCATGAAGGAGGACTTCTGGCCGCAGGGCGTGGTATACAGGCGCTTTCGAGGGACGTTGCCTTGTGCCACCGAATTGACACAGAAAGTGCCAAATTGAGTTTATACTAACGTAATATTAAGTTATATTTACTAACAAAACTGTTTATACATATATTATGTTTTAGTTTTAAGGTATGTATTGTTAGCGTAACCCGCTTAATTTGTATTTTATTTTCACAGGTTATTTTTAAATTGGAAATTATTAGTAGATTTATTGACTTTGACATATGTCAACACGGGCGTATGGCAATATCGAGGCAGTCAACGGGAGGGTAGGACGACTAGCGGTTGTGTGGCTGTCTGGCGAGTGAGAAAACAAGATATGAAAACGGAATGTGTATGATCAAAACAGTTTATTATCGGATCCTCTAATCAAACTAAACAAATTGTATGCTTCAAAAGTGAGTACGTCAATAATTTCAGAAGCGGGAACCAACATCTTGGCCCACAGGTATGTTTCTTAAATACCATTAAGCTAGTTTCTTTAGGCTGGCTCAAATTGAGCTGCCCAATATGAAAAGTCACATAAATATAATATTTAAAGCCAACACAACCCATTGAATTTAGAAATGCATGAGTTATTTGTAGAACTTATAATTTCTATGGTTAAAATCCAGTATTTACCTTCGACATAATAAAGAAAGACTTTAAAGTTTAACTTTAAAACTTCTTAAAATAGTTGTAATACTTGTTAGGAGTAAGCGCTTATTAGTCTGCGGCCTAAGTATTAGTGCATGAAATTGTAACCTTTACATTGCTGTGAAACAGAACTTACTTAAGATGCCTCTAAGATAAAACTAGTAGGTTATCAATTGCTTACTACAAAAACTCACTGTGTTATAGTGGAATAACCACTGACTTGTTGACTACAAAATTATAAGTTTTCTTGTCGGTAATTATGACAGTATTTTCTGGTGTACATACATTAGAATCTACATAGATAATAATTGTACAACTTTGTAGCTGTAGACTATTATAGGCGATATTGCTTTATAAATATATTTTTTCATGATTCGCACAATACTTTAAAGTTCTACTTACTGCTAATAGTATCTAATTCTACGAGTTAGTACTAGTATCTGCTCAGAATTTGAAAATATTCCCTCAGCAGAAATTAAAGTAGGATACAAAATTACAGAGAAAAAAATAATTTTAATGAAAGAATTATTAATGAAATTTACCTCTTGAGAAAGTAAACATAAAGTAACAGATTAATTTCATCCATAATGGTAGTACCTACATTAGATATCAGGAAGTATAATTCTAACCATGAATTAACTTATCTTGTGGAATTATTTTGAAGACATTTTCTCACAATTTCCAAATTAGTTATTCGGTGGGATACTACTTTCTTTTATTGCTTATAATTCTTACTTTTATTGATTTAATTGTCTTTATTGTACAATATAATGGTACAAAAGGCGGGCTTAATGTTAATAGTATTCTTTACTAGTCATCCAGTGAAATATACGTTCCGCGAAATGGACCAAATGCAAAATGGACGTTCCGCGAAATGGACCAAATGCGAAACGGCTATTCTGGGAAATGGACCAAATGCGAAAGAGGTGTTTTTCGGCAAGTGGACCAAATGAGAAGTGGACCAAGTGCGCCTAAACACTACTCTACTCAACGTAGTGATCACTCCGCCTATACAGGAAATATGCTACTGAATGTAGTGATCCACCCAGTGAAATATCCTACTTAATGTAGTGATCACTCCGCCTATACAGGAAATATGCTACTGAATGTAGTGATCCACCCAGTGAAATATCCTACTTAATGTAGTGATCACTCCGCCTATACAGGAAATATGCTACTGAATGTAGTGATCCACCCAGTGAAATATCCTACTTAATGTAGTGATCACTCTATTTATACAGGAAATATGCTACTCAATGTAGTGATCCACATAGTGAAATATCCTACTTAATGTAGTGATCACTCTATTTATACAGGAAATATGCTACTCAATGTAGTGATCCACATAGTGAAATATCCTACTTAATGTAGTGATCACTCTATTTATAAAGGAAATATGCTACTCAATGTAGTGATCCACATAGTGAAATATCCTACTTAATGTAGTGATCACTCTATTTATACAGGTAATATGCTACATAATGTAGTGATCATTCTAATTATACAAGGAATATGCTACTGAATGTAGTGATCCACTTGTGAAATATGCTACTTAATGACTGTAGTGATCACTCCATTTATAAGTTTGTAAGCATAATTTAATGCAATAATAAATGTTGTTTTAATACTATTTTAAATTAAGCTTTGGGTTATCTGCTGCAATTTAGTTTACATGTTTAACCTGCGATACTATGCTTAATTTTGCCGTCTTGAACTAGGTGTATCAAGCTTACATAATTATAGGCAAAACTATTGTCTGTGGGTGGGCCTGACGAACTGTAACATAGATTTTTATTCTAAAACCTATTTTGAGCCCCAGTTTCTCACAACTATAGAAACCTTTGTGGTAGCTTGGTTGCCACTAGACTTAACTTCTATTATTTGTGAAGGGAAAATAAATAAACATTTTATTATTTTTATTTTTATTATTGATACAGGAAATATGCTACTTATTGTAGTGATTCATATTGTGAAATATGCTACTTGATGTGGTGATCACTCTATTTATACAGGAAATATGCTGCTTAATGTAGGTGGTGATCCGCATAGTGAGATATGCTGCTTAATGTAGTGATCACCCGTTTATACAGGATCAATGCTAATTAAGAAATATATATATAAAAAATAAAAATCAGATTTACATCTCTATAAGATTAGTAACGTTAAAACACTTTATGAGCTACTTTAACAATGTTTTCCTCTATGAAGCATCTGATGTTGGCTTTGGTGAGCTGAAAGATCGATTAATGCAGTGATCCAACCAGTGAAATGAGCTACTTAATGTGGTGGTCAATGGTCACGCTATTTATACAGGAAGTATTCTGTCTGTTGTAGTGATCCACTAATTACATGGAAAAAAAGATCTACTACTATAAGTGTAGTGCTTGTTCGGATGCTGTATGGTATGGTAGTATGGTATGGTATGGAGGAGGTTAACCATTGGTAGGAAGGCCAAAGTGGAAGATCTTCCTCCGGGCTGGGTAGTATTAGCCCGGGGATCGCGGTCCACAACCGACGATGGTTGGCAGTTGTATATATGCTGCTTTATATATGCTGCTTCGCTGACATAACTCCGTTAGCGAAATGTAGGTTACTCCATTTGTTTCTCCATACTACGAGGTACTAGCGCCAACTAGTCACATAGTGATGAATCTTGTTGCAACCATGTGTTGGTATGTGCGGCGGTACGGTAGATGCCGCTACATGTTCATTCTTTTTATTAACAAAGATACTACTTATTGTGTAGTGCTTTGCATGTATTGTGAAATATAATACCATATGTAGTGATAAGTCTAGCGACATTTACTATAAGCTTACATTTGGGTTGTTTTGAATAGAAATATGAATGTGTAAGTAGTAACTTCAGTAAAATAAAAAGGGGTTTCAAGTTAGACATCTCAAGAAAGAAAACAAAACATTAGAAATAGTTTTCAATTCAAGAGACCCTAAGCTGATTTTCAATTGGTACCTTTGTTTCTTTCTGACACCTAAATGTCCTATTTAAGTGAAATCAGGACACACTCATATAATAAATTATTATTTTAATCCTTTTACCTAATATATAGGTAAAAGTGAATGTTTATTTGACTTAAATATCTATACAACACATGTTGACATGTGATGACAATGACATAGGTATACAACACACTCATTTGTATACGACACAAATATAATTTTCGAATATATTGTATAAATAAAAACCTAATAATAAGAGATTTATAAGGATATAGTTGAAATACTAGAATATCCTTATAATCATCTTAATTTAACATAAATTCTTTATTTATCTGAATATGGTCAATACAGTTGATGTTTTGTAATATGAAATTATAATCCTCACATTCTACTGTTATTTTGGTGTAGAAACTTAAATCAACTTAAGAAGTGGTAACTTCTTGATTATTTCATTAATTCTCACAAAATTATAACTTACATGTTACACATAACAAATAAATCGAAATATACTTAGTCAAACGACTGTTTTAGGAAACTATGATTTTGGATCGGATGTTTTGGGAAACGGATTGAACGTTCCGAAAGGATTCATACTACAATAAAATGTCAGAATAATAATATTAGAAAATTTCAGTATAAATTTAGTAATTTCGGTATAAACTACAAAATTTATAATTTGAGAAATCATCTACTGTATAGGTAGTATAGTGTGTACATTTTTATCTGTTAGAATCCAACTGTTTCTGAAGGATGGCCAAACGGCCGTACAAGCTGGACTTGGTAATCAAACGTATTGATGGGAATCTTTGGATTAGGAATCTTGTCACATAATATTGTTCCAAATAATTAGCTGTGGTAAAGTGTATCGTTTAAAACTTTCCAAATCAGAGATGTTGTCTTGTAACAACTATATTTTAAATCCTTAATTTGAGTGAATCTTAAGAGCTACAAGAATGTAGCTATTATTTTACTGTGTAGCTATGTAGCTATATAATAAAATAAGAAGTAAAATAAAATGACAAAAGAAAAAAAAACACAAAAGACAAAAAAAATATTTAATAAAACGCAGCCTTATCCTCATTTGGTAGTCTGTGGATAGACTGCATGCATTGAACATATAAATCTGAGACTGTAGAAAAAAAATAATGCGCTAAGTGCAGACAGTATCATACGCAAGAACGCGGAGTGGACCATAGCGCAGCGCTATTGTCAAAAGCTATTGTCTATGGTAGTAGCCGTTCAGAAGCTATAATGAAGTTTTCCTTTAACGTATCTAGCTAGACCTACCATATTATGATGATCGGATCTTTTATAAACACATACTGCTCAGAACTATAAGTTCATGGTGTGTGTTGTTTCCGTTATCCGTAATAAACAGAAACAACGTATTTTGCTCCATTTTGTTATGACAAGTTCTTAAGGGTTTCTGGCAACTTATTATAAATACGTATTGCCAAAAAAAAAAAGTTTAATACAATGTTAACCTTTGAGATGGTATACACAACATTTAAATTTTCGTCGCATATAGGTGATTGGCAATGTTATTTTAGCAATAAATAGAACTTTATTTACATTTATATTGCAGAAACTGCCAATTCCTAAATACGTATTCTGATATAGTAGAAAAAGAATACCCAGGATAAGGGCTTGTTAGAATCCAAGTCACCGGCCTCGCATGCATATCTAATGCATCTCTTTTGTAATTTAAAGGTTTTATCCACACCAACAGAGTAATCCTATAAAATAATTCCATAACGCAGCACCAATGCTACATAGTCATGGTAGGCTGCAGTCTTGGATGCTGTTTCTTTTACTCACCTTAACCCAAAGAGGAGTCTGTCAATTTTGCTTACCATCAAATCTATCAAACTTTCCAACCACACTCGTCATCGATTATGACACCTAAGAACTTTGTCATGGTTATTTCATAACTTTTCTCGTTATTATAATTAATGTAGAAGTTATTTCTTTAAATTATGGTTTATAATTAAATGTCATATATTTTGTTTTATCTATATTTATTTTAGGTTGTTATTATTCAACCATTTAATAACCTGCCATGGATAGTGATTGCGACTTCTTTCAGTTTAGATTCTCACAAGTTCACAACCTTTTATAATAAGTGTTGTGCCATCGGCAAAAAGAATACGTTGCTGCTTTGTTATGTCAGAAAAAGTCATTCATATAGATTAGAAAAGTAGGAGGGCCTAATACATTTCCTTGTGGTACTCCCACATTATTTATACTGTACGCCGACAAATAGTTTATGTCCCCTATTTTTAGATATTTGAGATCGTCACTCATTGTCGATCGTCCCTTAGATAACTTTACTTTAAAATATGCATCCTCATATTAAAACTCTCCGTGATTTTCTTAATAAGATGAAAGTAAGCCAATTTTATGGATCTTTTTATGGATCCTTGATTTCAAAAAGGTATTAGAATTAGAAAAGTTATATAACTTGTCTGCAAGTACTATTTCAAAATACTTCTGAGAGTACTGATTTTAGGGTAATCGTCTATAATTACTAACTCTTCCTTCGGTCCACTTCGGTACAGTGGCTCAATGACCGAATACTCTATCAAATAGAGATGGGAAATAAATAACCTTGGGGAACATATACATTCTATAACTTGTACTAATGGGATGACTATAAACCCTACAGCGTTACCTTTATCATTTGGTTAGTTATACCATCATATCCCATAGGTAAAGTATTTTCAAGGCCCATCATTATGTTGTAAACTCCCTTTTTTTATCTGTCGACCTGTGAAATTGTATATCAGTTATAACATCGTCTTTAGTAATCATTATCAAGATAATTTTACTCGTCAATATTTATTAAATGTATTAAATTCATTGCGAATGTCATTTGGATTACTACATGAAAATTTATTATTTTACTAATTCTATTTAGCCTTTATTAGAATTTCAATGATTCAATAATTCAATATTTGTACTGGTTACGTTTCTAATAATATTCTACGATGCTGCTTTTCATACATCGTTAGACTTTGTAATATAACGCATATTATTGTGCTTCTGTGATTGAGATATATTTTCTAAGTGTAAAGTATAGATGAAAAGGTTAATTTTACAATGTGAGTCGAGATATTAGATACTTAGGACTTTTATTCATGTAGCACCTTCAGACACATTTAGTTAGCCCTTTATTCTTAACTTATTTATTTATTTTGTTCTGACTTATGGAAAATATCAGAATAGCCTTGCAAAAGTGACTGATGGCCATATCCGCAATTTGTCTTCCAAGTACATCATTATATTATAGAGAACTTATAAATTCTCTAAATGTTTCTATGTTTCCCTTACTCATATCCCATACGTTTTGATCAGTAACTTAATCGTTCTAATATTACTTTTCGGTGATTAAATCCAGTCAGATATTTTTAAAGATGCTTATGTTATATACTTAGCTTATTATTTATTTATTTATTTTTATTACTATTAAACAGAAGACTAGTTATGTTTTATAGTTTGTATATTATCAAGCAACAATTATTAAAGTTCCAATCACCGCAAAGTGCCTATGATATTTTTATCTCGTTTTATAGACAGCCGTATCAGTAAAGATTCTATTCATATTAAGAAATCCTACATTTTTGTAGTAGTTCTATAAATGTTAACTATAGTGCACATTTACTGCACATCATTCAAAAGTGTATAAAGTGGCCACCGGAATTTCAAGCGTCCTATTTCTTAATAGTAGGTATATACATGAAAGATCCCTACGTTGTTACTCTCTACAACAGTTTGCCGCAACTTAATGGTTGGGTATATGAAGGTGTTGTTCTGAATTATTCTTTATTTATTTATTGAAAAGGTTTGCCGACATTACAATTTAATGAAGTTTGACTTCTTTTATAACTAATTGTAACAAACTCTTACAGGAAAGAACAATAAATGTTTCGGTGAGGCAAATGACATTAACCTCACCTACCTCTTTAGTAAGCTCACTTATAGTAACTGTAAATAAGTCTTCTTTACTTGTTACGCTCTGACAGAACACAGTCTAATGTTTTTGTTATGTAAAAACAAAAAAAAAACAAGTTATAAGCATTTATGATTTTAGAGTCTGATTTGGTGAAAGAAAAAATACCTATTGTTTTCTGTAGTTACTAAGCTTTTTATAATTACCCTCATTTTTTTAGTGTTACACAGTTTACTCCGGCAGCTACACTTTCTGCTAAGCATTTCCTTTACTTTGTGCGATGCTGGGGAATTAGACATATATTGTAAATAATCAAGTTCCATTTATCAAAAAAAGCAAATCACTTATAAATGTCTATTGTTTACATAACTGTCATTGTGTGATTATAAAATATGCAATTGTCATATTTTGTCAATAATTTTATATTGTAATTGAATAACTGTTTTTTTAAATATTTAATATATATCTTAAAATTATGTAGTTTATACAATGCGACACATTGTTGGAAGAACAATAAGGTTTCTGTCGTTTGCACCTAACGTTAATATTACAATGTCATTTGCACCTAATTAATGCTCTAACTGAACCTTCACAAACTGTTTAAGATCTGACAACAGGATACATCTTGTATAACCATAGTTATGATCCATGCGGATCGTCATTATTATGTTTCCGAGGATCACCTACCTATGTATTTCCTCTATCCTACTCTTTATAGTTATCTCTAAAGTACCTATATATTTCAATGAGTTTATTTGCATACATGGGAAGTTATAAGATGTATGTAATTGTAATAATTTTCACTTTGAATGCTTTTGTATAAGCAATAATGATAAATCTATGAATGATCTTGCCATGTAATATGTTACATATTAACAGTTTTCTCAAAATGAAATCAAAAACATTGTTGTTTCTACTATTATGTATTTACTTAATTTTATGTTTTAATAGTTATTATTCCACCATAAGATTACAGAATAATCAATGAAATTAATAATAATAATGATAAACAATGAAATTCATTAGTATTACAATAGCTGTAATTTCCGTACGATTATCGAACTAGACTAGGTGGTTTTAGTTGTGAATATAGTTGTTAGTTTAGATCATATAGATACTCACAATATTATTGTGGCTACCTACTCGAATGGCCGGGTTGGAATAGGGACATTCCAAAACCAGGACGGCCGTCTGTTAGCGTAACCCGCTTAATTTGTATTTTATTTTCACAGGTTATTTTTAAATTGGAAATTATTAGTAGATTTATTGACTTTGACATATGTCAACACGGGCGTATGGCAATATCGAGGCAGTCAACGGGAGGGTAGGACGACTAGCGGTTGTGTGGCTGTCTGGCGAGTGAGAAAACAAGATATGAAAACGGAATGTGTATGATCAAAACAGTTTATTATCGGATCCTCTAATCAAACTAAACAAATTGTATGCTTCAAAAGTGAGTACGTCAATAGTATCTATGGGCCATTGTTGCCTGATTATAAAAAAAATAAAAAAAAATTAAATAAAAAAAGAATAAGATCAAACGAAAAACATAACACACTGATAAATGAAAATAACATTAAAAGTTTTACAACATATTTTTGCATTTTTGTAGCACAATTTCTTTAAACTTGTTAGTTTTAAAATTATACCGACAACTTCCAATACAGCTAAATAATTACCGATGGCTTGTTATGGAGAAGCTATAAAAGGGTACCTCGTCGGACAACCGTCGACACGATAAAAAACCTAGTACTTGTCAAGAAATTACTAGTCGATAATAAGCCTTATTACCATAGCTGGCTACCTAGAAATTAAAGTCCGTTTTGGAATTCCTGTTAAGAACGAGCGGCGGGGCGGGGAGGGCAGTAATCGCCCTTAATTACATGGTTATCCATCATCGAAAACCAACAAAGGTTTGGGAAACGGCCGGCCACCCGCGCGCGGTGAAATTGGACGGTTTGACCTTTACTGAAGTCGACTTGGAGGTCATTCCTCTGGCCGTTAAATATAGTAGCCGGCACGGCAAACATCTTGAAATCGGGTGGGGATTGCGCAGTAAGCGTATTTTGGATAGGCGGCGGGAGAGGGGCGCGCGCTATTGGTCGCTCGCATCGCAAGTGTACAATGCGCGAACTTATCTCCACTCCGTCGTAAGAGCGTCAAGATGTATGCCGGAATCATGTAATTCATCATCATCATTATCCTCATGAGCCACACATGCCCTTCCTCCGCATATATGGATAAAGATGTGATTGTCTACAATGCGATTGATTTAACAATGTACATAAGTAGGTAGATACAACAGAAGTGACCCAGAGTATTTTATTCTGTACTTAAATTTTTCTTTTTACCATACATTTTCGAGTGAAGTTGCAGCGGTTCACCTGTCTATTGACATTTAATCGCTTTGTATGTATGAGCAATAACAACTTCGGTCCAGGGCTTGAACATCGGAATATTTTTCAGCTCCGGAGTTGGGTTTCGATGTTCAGGGTTTCAACTCCGGAGCTCCGGAGTTCCGGAGTTTTCAGTCTCTATTTAAATAAAATTGCAGTGATATTTTTAGCGTGTTTAATAGAGGTTATTAACTAACCAAAAATCAATATATGCTTTTATCATCGATATAGGTACTTACTTGCTTATTGCGCAATAATTCGACTAAAAATACATTTAACTTACATTTCACGCCACTCAAATTTGCCGAGTGTTGGGTCATCATCATATCGATCGCACGACATCTACTGCTGGTTATGGCCTTGCTCAAGGATCTCCACAATGTTCGATCCTGCTCTGCTTGCATCCAGCGGCGCCTCGCGAGCCTGCGACCTTCACTAGTCACCAGATCGTTGGTCCACCTTGTCAGGAGCCTGCCCACGAAGCGTTTTGTGTTCGGTCGCCATTTCAGAACCTTTCTTTCCCAATGGCCATCGGTTCTACTTGTTAAGTGCCCCGTCCACTTCCACTTCAGCTGATCAATCCTTTGAAAAACGTCGGTTACTTAAGTTCTCCTACTGATTTCTGATTCGATCACGCAAGGAAACGCCGAGCATGGCTCTCTGCATTGCACGCTGGGTCGCTAGGTGACCTTGAGTATTTTTAAGATACCCATAGTTAGCGAGCACGTTTCACTGCCTTTAGTCATCACTGGCAACACACGCTGATCAAGGTCTTTCGTCTAGAGACACTGAAGTAAGTTTGACACGAAGATTTTTCGAAGCTTCCCGAATGCTGCCCATTCGAGCTAAATTTAACGAGAGATATCTTTCTCCAAGTTTTGACGACCTCCGTGGTCGAGTGGTTTGCACGCCGGTTTTCAAGGCGTCACCATCTCTTGAGGTCCCGGGGTCGATCCGCGGCTGGGTCAATGTAGAAAATGAACTTTTCAAGACTGTCTCAGGTCTGGGTGTTTATCATACCACCGTTGTTTCTGATTTCCATAACACAAGTGCTATAGCTATTTACTTTGGAATTGAAGCAATGTATGTGATGTTGTCAAATATTTATTATTTATTATTATTTAAGTTGTCTTTACTTAACTGGATTGTCTGTCCTAGGTAATGGTCTTGAACTTCGAGTATTGTGTTTGTTCCCAACATGAAGGAGTGGGTAAATACAACATGGACATTCGACATGATTTTTGTCTCATGTTTATGTTCCATCCATACATCCATATTCATCCTAAGAGCTACTCTTTCGGAAAACACTACGGAAAATATCCGAGCATTACGAGTATGTTCAGGTTTTACAAGACCTCAGCCGTGAGAACTGATCTGCAAAATGAAGGTGTGTTAGGTACTCGCCATTAATGTTGCTGCCAAGTCCTTTACAGTTCAAGAGCTTATAGTATCCTCCAAAGTAGCTGCGAACAGTTTCGGAGAAATGACGTCTCCCTGTTTCACACATCGCTGCAGTTAGATTGGGATTTCTGCTCTGAGGGCCTAGCCAAAGTAACATTCGCTAATCTTCGTTATCGTTTCGCTTTCGAAACATGTATGGGATTGACATAAGGTTTCGTTAACAATCGAATTTTAAAACGTCAAATCCATACATGTTTCGAAGTGAAGCGATAGCGAAAATTTGCAAATGTTACTTTGGCTAGGGTGGCTGGTTCTGTAATCGGATCGACATGATGACATTTTCGTATTACTTCAGTCAGCACATCGCTACACCTGTAGTCCACTTGGCACCTCTGAAGAGACTGCAACACCGCCCAGGGGTATATGCCCACGGCGATAAAAATGCTTTCAATTATTATTTTTGAAAATCGAAACTCCGGTTTTTGTTGTGAAACTCCGGTTTTACAAACGATGCTGAAATGCTTCGAAACTCCGGAGCTAGACCAAAACCGGAGTTCCGGACTTCAATCCCTACTTCGGTCGTCTTAGATCGTCATTTGTAGCAACATTTATCTTAGGCAATATGTTCACCATATTATGATCACCATCTCATTATCTTTAAGAGCGGTGAAGCGTGGGTAAGCTATAAAATTAAAAAGGCGTTTTGATTGATATTGTTATCAGTATTTTTCTCATATTTTTCGGCAGCGTTTAAGTTACCTATATAAATGGAAAAATTCCATAGAATTTTGAAGACCTGCATTGTTCTATTTACTTTTTAATTTGGTTCAGGTCAGCTCGCGTTCCATTAACAAGTTATATCCCTTGTTGCGGTACAAAGGAGCCGCGGCTATCTGTGATCGCGGCGTGGTTGCGCGGGCGCCGATCGTATCGCCATCCTCGTTATTGGAACACGCTTTGTTGGCCGAAGTGTTCGGATGATCGAGAATTGAGAATAAGAAAATAAAAGATTTATAAGTAATACATACGGGCTCATTATGGACCTACAGAACTCTGCATTAAGCGCAGTAGAGGTGCTGTTTAGACTTGTATGAGCTATATTCATAATACATTTCTTGACTAAGTAAGGACTTTAATTGTTTTATGAAAGTAAAGTAGCCACTATGTAAGCAAATAAGTTTAATCTTAAACTGGTCGACTTAAACAATAAAGAATTCCAACAGCGACTTCCAAGAAACCGTTTGGAAAACAATGAACGGTTTCCAAATAAAGTAAGTTTGTTCAGTTCCGATCCAACTCTGTGCACAGCTGCCGCCATAAATAATATGGGCGCAGGAGCGTACCGACGCTGAGCGAGGAGGTGCGATGCACGCCTCAGATATGTAGCCTGCCGCACCAGCCTTGCCTGCGTCTGTACTCGATACAATCGCGCCATTACTTTGAAATAAGTATCTACAAGTTTTACTTTCGAATACTAGAAATTCAATATTGATTGATCGCCACGCAAATGAGTTATTGACATTAATTTATGATGGCAATGTTTTTGATTAATAGGTTGGTTTTGTATAAATCAATTATGCTAATTATGCAAGAATAGAACAATAAGGCTTTCGATACATACGCCCGAACATTAGACTTCAACGCGTTACAACCAATGGCAAAAAAACCCAAAACATTTATTTTACAAGACTTGGGTAACATTGCAATTACGTTTCGAACTAAAACAATGTGCGATTTATCTCGTCAGTCCCTTTGCTGGGTGGATAAGTCGTTAAAAACGAAAATTATTCTGCCAGCGCAAACCACGGTTATTACAGTCCAGGCGTTGTTCGCCCCAGGGTACGCGCCTCGCTTATTGCCAGATGATTGAAGAGCCCACCACCTCCGACGCTGGCCGAGAGCGAGAGAGAAGCATCCCGCCCTCATGTTAGAGGGAGACGGGAACAGCTCAGCATCTGATTAGCATCCCAATTACGGCGCGGGCGCGGTAGGATCGAATCTTCGAGTTTAGTGATGCGCTGAGTTGTTAACTCGTTGTCGATTGTGTAGGTTTACACTTTACGATGATGTAGGTATAATAAAAACTTGGACATTCACTTTTACAAAAAAAAATTTCAAAGAATAAGTTTTAACTTTGGACGTAGGTAACTTTAAAAAACGATTGGTGAATAAAATAAAATAAATATTTGCTTGATTTTGGTAAGTTAGAATGTTATGAAGTACACACTTTTTGGATGATTTGGTTTTATCGACAGCTATAAAATATAAATTGTAAGCAACTGATATTATTATGATATCGTCGGAAATTCAATAGCCGTATATTCCATTCATCATCTATCCTCTAAATATGTCAACAAACTCAGGTGGTGGGTATTTATAACTCCGTAATCAGTTTATCAATAAATGTATAGTATCACAGATAATAACGGGTGGCGCAAAAGTGAAGACCCTATTTGGTTCAGCTATAACATTTTTTCTAAATTAGAAAACTAGATTTAGGTTTTTTTAAATGTATATTTGTGCCATTAAATTTCGTACCATTAGGATTTAAAGATGATGTCTTTTAAATGGTGACCTCCAGAGTTGATACACATTTGAGCCCTATTTATGACATTTTGCATAACTTGCCGTAACACTTCCTGCGATATGTTCGTTATTTCTTGACGAATGTTTTCTTTTAGAGCTGCGAGAGTCTGTGGCTTGTTCACATACACCCGAGATTTCAAAAAACCCCAAAGAAAGAAGTCTGGACTGGTCAGATCGGGTGATCTTGCAGGCCAAGGCAAATCGCCAAAACGAGAGATAACTCGGCCTGGAAAAGCGTCCCTCACTAAATCCATATTTATTCCACGTTCTTGGGGAGTAAAACGGTCCATGTTTATTTTCAGTGTATTTTATATTTGTTCACTACACAATTTTCAACAACAGAATGACAGAAAATGTCATATAAAAAAAATAAAAGTATTTTCTTTAGTGCCAGTACTTTTGCGCCACCCATTATAAGTAATACTATCGCGCCTAATAATATCGCGTTGCAGGTTTTGTGTTGAGTAGCGTTTGAGTATATGGCCGAATACTCAAACGCTACTCATCTTTGAGGGGCCCTCAAACATCATACTGTCTTTGTCATATCTTTGTCATTTAATGCGACAGTACGATGTTTGAGAGCCTCTCAAATTTCAGTAGTATAGTGCTATTCAGTACCCAAACTACCGTAGTAGTAGCAGTTTCCGAGCAGTTCTTTACGCAAGAAATCAAAAATGACGGAAGTGTTTTCTAATACGGCAGCGCAGTCTATAACACACATAACATTTTGTGGCAGTATGATGATGAAGTAAAAAATATATTATCGATATCGAGCAAAAGTAACATTGTATGCGACAGCCCTACTAACAAGGATGCCGGCCGGTTCGAGGCGGGACGCTCGTGTCGAGAATGTCGAGATTACATCGGCAGCGGCAAGGAAATTTTAAATAAACAAGAAATTATGAGGCGACCTGAGATTACACGCCTCGATCGCGCCGGTAACTAGGGAAAATTACAACACGACCAATTTATAGGCATTGCCAGCGATGGGAGCACAAATACCATTAAAAGAAAGCTTTGAGTCCTACTAACTCAAACAATCACAATTAAAATGTTTCGTTATTTGGTGAATTTAATAAGGATTGCATAAGATTTTTTTTGAAGTTTTCTCAAAAAGTAATCCTTAACATTAGTACCTACTTATAGTAGTTTAGATAAACGAAACGAATAGATTTTAATTACGCTAAATATAGTGTAGGACATCAAAGTGTATTTTCATATAACCGGTTATTTATGTCAACGACACAGAAAGATCATAGAAAATGTAACAAAACAGTTATGATTGTGATCATAAATTATTTTTATAACATAAATTGTAGACGCCAACTGCTGGGAGATGTATTTAAGACTTTATGGCGTTCAAATAATAAAATTACAGTTACATATTTACGAATATCACTAGAAAGTAATGCAATTAAGCTTATAGAACAGTTCAGACGACTATAATTTTAGGGATATGAAAACCATAAATTGTTTTACATGAAATTCATCCTACAATCATAATGTTTGTTTTCTCGAAACTAAAACCACTTCTCTATGTCCATTTTCAACTATTGACATATCACATACTAGACTATTGACCTACCTAACCTAATATTGTATTCAAATTGAGACATATCTACTGCATCTATTCAGCATGCTCAAATCAAAATCATTCTAACAAGACGTCAGCCTAAAGCGGCGTCCATTATAGTCCGGTCAGTGAAATCCCACAAGGCATTCATTATGCAGAGTTAACAACGCTGAAACAATCAGTAAGGCCCATCTCCATGCCGACGGGCTTGGAAAACCAATTCAGAGTTGCTCATTACGCAGACCACAGGTCCACAATATGCGCGCGGCTAACTAGTTCCGTGCTCTCCTCTGTTATTATGTTAATACAGCTAGTTCAAGCCAAAGCTACCTGAGTACAACTTTAAACTATGTAACCGCAGTTTCGTAAGACAACTTTGAACTCCCGTCGTCAGTTTTGTTAAAAGAATTTGGTTAGAATTTTAAAATACACTGGCCTGCAAAAGTAAGTATCACACAGGCCTATATTCATACAAACGAGGTAACTTTGAAGCTTTGGTTCTCTGCCCAGGATTAAACAGGGTGTGATTTGATGATGGCCATTCAAAGAGAAAATGGAGGAGGCCCAGATCGCTAAAGAAACCTAATGGATTAAGAAAGTCGTTTAGCTCAGGGCTGAATTTAAAAAAATAACAGGCTAAATTACATCAAAAGTATGGAAAATGTAATACTAAAAAGTCCGTAAGGTCTCTGGTGCAAACCACTCTTTTAATCCATTGGGTTTCTTTAGCGATCTGGGCCTCCTCCATTTACTCTTTGAATGGCCATCATCAAATCACACCCTGTTTAATCCTGGACGGAGAACCAAAGCTTCAAAGTTACCTCGTTTGTATGAATATAGGCCTGTGTGATACTTACTTTTGCAGGCCAGTGTAGTTGTATTCCAGGTTCCAGCAGTTAGAGGTAAAATAGCCAGTTCCTCAGTGATGAGGATTCCGGGTGTAGTGAGTTTCCACCTTCGGCCTTATCGTCACTTACATGAGGTGAGCTGAAGGCCAAGAACTCTCCCGTTGTGTATAAAAAAAATTGCGCAACTAATTCAGAAATCGTCGTTATTAGAATCCAAAATTCAGGAAATAATCACAATACTATAATAAACCTAGTATTTGTAAATGAAAACAGAAAACACAACTAAGTGAGCAGCAGACTCCATTACACCTGAATATCAGTCACATATTTGTTCATTCTTTAATTTTATTATTGAATCTACCTACTTAATCATTTTAACTAGGTACTTATCTATAATTCTATACACTCGTACCAATAGTTTTCTTTTGGTGAGATAATCATAGCGAGTAGCGCTACACCTCTAACAAGCAAATAATGTTTACGTAAGTAAAAATAATCAAAAGGAATCAACAGCGCAGAGTTAATATTTTCCGCAATAGGTGGAATCGTAAAGGAAACTTTACTCAACTTTAAACTTGTGATGTGAACAAAGAAACCGAACATGAGCCGAGCTTGCTTGTAAAGTACATACAAAAGGTTGGCTTTAAAATATCTTCTTACTTTTAAGATAATACTTATTGTCATAAATACCGTTCTTCACGGAATACAAACTACAAACAGAGGACATCAGATACTAATCAAGAATATTAATAACCCGTCAGAGAGGGGCCACAATCAAAGAAGACCGACATCACATAAATCCACTTAAAATTATCATAACGAGTCTGTTTTGTAACAATTTCTGGCTTTCTAAGAAATTAGTAACGACTGTCATACAGACAGATTTACTACTTAGGGATTTTTTGGTCTTCCTGTTTAAAAGTCGCCAATGATCTTAATTAGGTGTTGCTCGATAAGTTGGTTGAAAAACATAGCAAAGGTAGGATCTTCAGAGAGGTGATTAAAACTGTAATCACCTTCATAAAAGTCGCGCGATGCAAGACAAAAATAAAAACCTGATGCCATTCGTAGACGGAGCATAAACAGTAACGGCCTCCGTTTAGAATCATGGACGCTATTTCTGGTTTTATGTCGCTATCCCTTGTTTAAAACGATTAAACAGTCTTACGAAACACTGTATATTTTGGAACAAATCTTTTTCACAGTGGAGTACACAACACAGAGCAACTCCAGGCAAACAAAGCAGGAATAAAAATTATACTTTATTGTTTCGTATCGAACAAAACTAATGTTTCAAACTATACTACCTGTAAACCGCGACTTTGTCTTATATCACTCTCTATAACTAACCATAACTTGTCAACTTTACTTTTTTTTCGATTGTAAACAAAAAAACTTTAAGAATGAATTATTATTTATGCACTTTTCTGAATGGGTTTATTATTGAACAGCTCAGTCCAGTCAGACGTCACCTCAGTCACCCTTAGCAAGTTGCTGAACTACTTCAAGGGTCGAACTGGCTTTTGAAATCACTTAGCGTAAACTGTTCAAAAGCTTTCAATGCATCGCGTAATTGAGACCGACTTTACAATCATAATTAACTCTGTTCACAACTGCCAAGTTGACGTACGTAAGAAGAAAAAAGTGTTTAAAACTTAATGAAATTAAAAGTCTTGTTAATCAAAACCATGAATAGGAATGTGAACAAATCGTTGGAAGTTTTGTTTAACATAACAAAGCAATTAATTGAAGCAGAATGCGAAAAATGGAAAGAAGCTGCGAAACGGCGTTATGATTTCGAGAAATATCTTGTATCGCATATGTTTCACGAACAAAAACTAAACGTTTAAAATGCCGAGAAGAATATAACAAAACTACCTTACTTTACTACCTTTATAGCTTAACTGCCTCCTAAATACTTAGGTGAGCTATGTGATTACAATTTACTTTTGTAAAGATTAATTATTATGATTCATGACCATTTTAATTTAATATTTGAAAAGTAAGACTGCCATAGTCATTAAGAGTTACATTTTATTTGCACCTTTTTATAGAAATAATGAATAATAACTTTAAACTTTATACCTACGTTTAATGTTAGGGTTGAACAAACAAAATTTTGCAAATAAATGTAGACAAAGAAAGGATTAAACCATTCTGTTATTTATGTAAAGTTCTCTGCTTGAGTCGGCATTTTTTCTGCAACGTCAACATCGAAGTTTCTATCTACGTCGATAAACTACCCAAGTAACATTTCATTGGGGCCTAGGTTGTAAAAAATGCCTTTAGGTTCTATTAAGGACTTAAAAAGGTTAATGCTGTGCCATCTGGTCATATTAAGTACTTGAAAATGATTTTAAAGTCCTAAAACTAATTGTTTATAATTACAACCTTGGAGCTGCTCACAGGAGTTTATATTTACGTTGTTTTTACCTGTGTTTCAAGAGGATATAGTCCTAGGATCTTGTAGTTCTCGTAGACTCCTGATTAAGTTCTGGAAAGGCTAGCATTATGCTAAAGTGGGAGCTTAAGGTAAATTTTTTAACTTTGATACAACCATAAAGTTATGGAATGTAGAAATCACTTTTAAGTTATTTCTATAACCTACATAAAACCTTTAGACTGTTTTAAAGTTGTCTAGGCAAACAAATTAGGACGGAGTGGTTAAAACCCAAACCAATAAGCTATTTTTATGAGCTGAAGGCATGATTCAAGTCCTACATGAATATTTTAAAGCTTTAGAGGCATCATCAAAAACATCACTTGTCTTGCATAGAGATGGGTAGTGGGAAAAAATTCGAATAAGTACCGTATATGTTCATATTTTATCATTTAAATAATAAGGATAGACTGGTGGAGAGATTAGGTGGAATTATTAAATGAGTTGTCTGTTTTTAAACGATCCTATTCGGTTTCACTGCTTGCTATGTAATGGACGATTGACCATCAATAGGTACTTGTAGTAAGAAAAAAAAACAAATTCTCCGTATATCCGTACGTATTTAATTTAATCATAATTCATAAAGCACTCAGAATTCTACACAAGAAAATCCATGGTTGTCGATAATATAGAATACTAGCGGCCGCCTGCGACTTCGTCCGCGTGGAAATGTTTTTTGGCTATCCTTCGGGAACAATACTTTTTTTCGGGATAAAAGCTACCCTATGTCCTTTTCTGTACCACTGGCAACGTGTATGTAAAATTTCATGATGATCGGTACAGTAATTAAGACGTGAAGGCATAACAAACAAACAAATAAACAAACAAACAAACAAACGGACTTTCACATTTATAATATTAGTAAGGACAAAGTAGGTAACACAAGTGCGCATGGTACGGAAACGTAACACGAAGCTACGTAGATATCATCCTCATCAAATTTGCAAAAGAATGCGGAAATATTTATAAAATTCTATGGCTGCATGACTGGTCGTTTTACATGACCACACTAGCCAATTTTTTTCATTACAATTTATTCTATCGCATTTCTTGAGAAAAGTACCTACTCACAATCAAAAGCCATGCCAAATGTGCCAATCAAATTAAAATATGGTCTCATCCTTAAAGTAACCTCTTTCAAACCGAAAAAGAAATCATCTAAATCGGTTCATTAATCGATCATCCGTATAAAATATATATGTATATTCATTATTATGGAACCTAGATTAAAACCATGAAATCAAATGTGATCAACATGGGAACAAACCTGGTGTAATAATGTTCGAATCATTTCAATCGGTTCAGCCGTCTTCGAGTAATCAATGTGTACATTCTTTAAAAAATATATACCTACCCGACGAATTAGATAACCTCCTCCTTTTATTAAATCGTTTAAAAAGTCTATTTACTAATAGTTTTATTACTTACGGGTCTCAAAAATTCAAAGTTTTTTTTAAATTAAATCATTTTCTATTTACAATTTAACCAGAAAATAATCGGGTTTAGGTACATCCTATACCGAAAGTGGCAACCCGTAAATTTCTCGTAATTTTTCCGGGATTTTTCCAACATTTAGTTTTTTCCGGATAAAATCCCAACTCTATGCAAGATCAACCGTCACAGGGTCAAACGCAAGTCCTACAGCCAAAAAATTATGCTCAACGGTTGTTTTCGCGACTTGCAAGTCTTGAACTACTCCTAGCGATAACCCTAAAGCTGCGAAAAGAACCTTGTAGTTCTAAATAGCTCCGCGAGATTACCTTTAGCTCTTATTTTGGCAAACATTAAGAGCTTCTAGCTGTTACAGTTCTGAAAAGGTTAATTTTAATGCTTTCTAGTAATTTCCTAACGTCAGCCACGTTTTTTCACTGACATAAAAAAATCGGAACAAAAAAGCAATGTATTTTCATTCAATAGGCAAAATTAAATAACGCGTGCTGTACTATTTAAAAAAAATGGTTTTTATATGAATAGAAATTTTATTTTTAATGCAATTTTCCACAAATGATCTTATTTTATAATTTTTATTTATTAAAATATCTTTGAAAATTTCATCTTACGAAAGGCCCTTCTCGTATATAGCACTATTATCCTAAAGTGTCACAATAAAGTGCCAGTCGCATTATTTTTATCATTTTTCTGGACTTTAGCAAGCTACTTATTATTTTTTATAAATACAACACTTAATTATCCTGCCATTTTGAAATTTGGTATAATGTCAGCGAATGTCGCCATTATATGGCCATTATAAATAGTTTCTGTGTAGACAAATCTTATACAGAAACATTTTAAAACTTGAGAGTCCTGGAATGGCATTTATTCAAGTCCATCAAAAAGGTTTTAAGTTGTCATAGAGTTACATACAAGACTTATTTAGGATCTTAAAGCTGCCCTGCAAGGTTATATTAACGTTAAATTAAGGTTGTGTAGGTTATATTTAGGTTCTGTGTAAACACTTAGAATGGTTCTGGATTTGAGCTATAAGTTCTGCTGCAACTCTCAAAAAGGTTCTGAAACTGGGGCCCTTTTTGCACACATGAGGTTAATACAAGGTTATTATAACGTTATTGCGCCTTTTAGGACTTACGAACAGATTTTCATACAAAGGTTCTAGAACCTTTTCAAAACCTTTCTAGAACCTAAAATGTTACTTGGGTAATATTTATGTAGAAATGTGAGACTGCAACTTTTTGTATATTATCTGCAAGGCTCGTATGGATTAAGTTCTACGAAAATTTACTTTAACTTGTCCAGTTAAGATCCAAATTTCTTTAAATATCTTGTATGTCCCGATTGTTACGACTGGGAGAGCTAGTTTTTCTTGCATCCCATCAACAACGTGTATTTTGTTACAACCACGTGAAGTTTTACAGCTGCTTCGTATTACATTTTTTGTGGTCCACCATAACTCATTTCCTATGCAGTAAAAACTGTCTCATGGCGTAATTAAAAATGATAAATTCTGAAGAAACTTTCATGCCATGTGTTGTTATTTTAAAAGTAATTGATGTAGCGAAAAATTTACGACAAGCTAATATTTTTTTCAAACATACAGTTGACAGCAAAGTATTTGCTGTCGTTACAATTGTTTTACGCTTGTTTCACTTCTTTGCAGCACATAAAACATGTTTAAATGTTTTTCTTTATGGTACGTACAAATACCTACTTTTAATTACTTTTGTTAAATATTACCCGCTTGTTATCGATAAATCATTAGGAAGTTAAGGCACTTTAAAGTAATTTAAATAGGTGCGTCTTATTAAAATTTTGGTTGGACACATCACATTGTACGAGCTACCTCGGCGAGTGGAATCGGCACCGCGTCGTCGTGTCGTCGCCTACACGTGATTTATAGTACCTCGTTTATTTTATTTCCCAATTCGTTTTGCTTTATGCCCGACCTTCTTCTAATGTTTTACGAAACTGTATTCTGAGAACACGCTATATCTATTATGTCTGTTCACAGAACCCAAAAACGCTTAATCCACAGAATAACACTGTAGATCGTCGTGGGTAAGATATAACTTTTTAATAGGAACTGGTAAAGTGAATAAACTGTAAAGTTAGAACATGGTTCGGGTTTTAAATTTACTTTGCGGTCTAAGAAAGTCCGATTGATAATGAAAAAAACAAACAAACGATAAGCGACAAAAGCTACATATTCAAGAAGTACCGATGGAAAGTTAGTAATGTAGTCCGGTCGTGGGACATTAAATTTCATAAAGAAGTTTTGATAATACTAAAAGTTTTAGTTTTTGCTGAGTGTATAGATTATGTGCATTGTGAGCTATTGTTGAAAAGTTAGAAGTTTTATGCCGGTGCTTTAGGTATAGTTTAGGTATTACGTAATATTTCGTTTAACGTAATATATATAGAATTAAAGTTTGAAATGTTGATTGTTTCATAATAAGAACTATGTTATCTTCATGTTGTAAAATATTTAGAAAGTTATTATGTGTGGAAGTGCGTAAATCAAAAAATCACTCTTTTGTGTTCGAATAAAATTTTAAAATTTCTGAAATCTTATTTTAAGACTTTCAGTGGTTAGATATACCAGTTCAACAAAGTTTAGAAAGTTAAGTGGTGTGCTTCTTTGATATTTTCATTTTTCCTTTATAACATACGGAATAATGAATTAAAAATTGATAAGATCGCTCTTACAATACCTTTTCAATGCACTTATATACTACACAAAAAATTAGAAAAATACATACAGTGGCTTTTGTTTAATTACGGATAAAATATGTAGTATTGTCGCTATAGGCCGCCCGCGCCGGTCCGGTGCCGCTGGCGGCGCGCGGCGGCGCGGCGCGGGCGGCGGCCGGCCGCCAGTCCAGACCCCCTAGCCAAAGTAACATTTGCAATTTTCGCTATCGCTTCGATTCGAAAAATGTATGGATTTGACGTTTTAAAATTCGATAGTTAACGAAACCTTATGTCCCGCCCGTACATGTCTCGAAAGCGAAGCGATAACGAAGATTTGCCAATGTTACTTTGGCTAGGCCCTCAGGAGCCCTATTTTTTAATCACTCGACTGGTGTCGAGCGCTCGTTTCTACTGATTTTCGTTCGACATCCCATACATTTGAGTCAAATGTCGAACGAAAATCAATAGAAAAGAGCGCTCGGCGCCAGTCGAGTGATTAAAAAAAAAATAGGGCCCCAGGCCCACTCGCGCCATAAATAAGAATAAATTATTATTAAGGTGGCGACTAATCTGTAACATTCCGTCGTAACGTAACGTTACGTTATGATGAAATGTTACAGGTCAGTCGCCACCTTTATGCTCGCGCGCGAAGTGTATGAAGGTACCTACACTACCTACAGCTACCTACTTACTTACAAGTTGTACGCTCGGCTACTTACAAGACGTGTCGACTCCTATCTGACCTATCTCTTATCCCGAAATGATATTATTATGATTCCACTAGTGGCCGCCCGCGACTTCGTCTGCGTGGAGTTTTTTTGCTATCCCTCGGGAACCATACTTTTTTCGGGATAAAACCCTATCTCCTTTTCTATACCCCTAGCAACGTGTATGTAAAATTTCATGATGATCGGTTCAGTATTCATGCGTAACAAACAAACAAACAGACTTTGGCATTTATAATATTAGTACCTATGGATAGTGCGACTCTAATCTACCTTACCACAGAATATATACTCTAAACCTTACTCTCTAACTAATGTACCTACCTACCTAATTTACCTATATACAATTGCCACAAAATAGAAGGCCCTAAAAGACGACAGTAATTTTATAAAATTAGCCACAGATGTAGGCAGCTAGATAGATAAATAAGACAAGTTAGTTGGTTTAAATACTTTGATCAATACCGTAAACTGCTGCATCTTTGCACAAAATTTAAGGTTTTTTTTTAAATATCTCTTCAAGTATTTATTATCTGTGTCCATTTTTACATTAAGGCGCGAATTGGAGATGTATGCCATATATCTTAAGGTTCATAACGCCGAAACGGCTGTTAGATTGATCTCCAGAAACCGTCAAAGTCGTAGGCAAAGTTGTGATAAAATATCCCAACTTTGCCTAGAAGATTATAAGCAAAAATACGAGTCGCATTTAAAAACTGGTCTTAATTATAGAGCCATACAAATTGCGTTACCATCGAGATGTGCATGGATTACCACATACACCGTCATTTTGTAGTCGTTTTAATTAACTTAAGGGAGTGTTCTACTAACGGAACTAAATATTTTTGCCAAAGAAACGTGGGTCGAAAAACGACAAAAAAAATTGACTTTCCCATACTAATAAAATGTTTTAGCTGTCTACTTAGTATGGGAGACCCAAATTTTTTTGTCGTTTTTCGACCCATGTTTCTTGGGCAAAAATGTTTATTTTCATTGGTACAACACACCCTTAAGTTAATTAAAACGACTACAAAATGACGGTGTATAAGCATCAATATTTTTTTCTGGCAAGCAGGCGAAGTTGGGCACAAGCAGGCAAACTTTGAGCAGTATCAGTAAATATTTCCATAGTAAATTTGTAGTATACTACGGGTTGCTTACCACAAATAGAAAAACACAAAATTTAAAAGACTTACTATAATTTCAATAAAAATGGGTAAATCCGGACGTAAACCAACTAAATTCACAGGACTAAACTAATTTCATTTGATTTGTTTTAATTTCTTTATTTTGAATTTATTATTTTCTTTTGAATTTATTTTTTTATAACTATTAAACCTTTAAACATTTATAATCACTTTTGTAAGATTGTTTTCTATTTTTATAGCTGTATATCTTTTTATTTAATAACTAAACAAAGTAAACATAGACTGCCCTCCAAACCGCTTTACTGTCGTTGAGTAAGTAGTGACAACCCTAGGGCTAGGCAAACTTGAGTCACTAATGCCCGAGAAGCCTTTTACAACATTGCCTACCGTGGTTCTACCCGTTAATGATTGACATTAACAAGAAAAACCCTTATAAATAGGAGAAACAGCAAATAGCTTACCCCGTAAATACTAAGAGGGTAAATACTAACCCCGTAAATACTAACTTTTTCCAAGGAAAAACTAAAAGTTTAACACTCACCTAAAAAACGTGCACTCGGTCACAGAATACATTATAGTACAAGTACAGATGCCGCATTCTGCAACATCATTTAATTAAATAGCGACTCTTGCTACGACTCAATAAGGCGCAATTCAGATCGCACACCGCTACAGCGCCTACAGTTATATTCACCTAGAAGTTTTCTCTCTTTCTATCGCGTAGCGCTCATCTCTTCTGACGCCGTTAGGGTTGTCTCCTTTTTATCTGTTTGTCTGTTTATCTGTATGTTTGTGCGCTAATAACTTAAAAAGTGCTAACTCAATCGTAATGATGTTTACATAGAAATATACTATGTATTTTGCAAAGTAATTTAGTCTTTATCTCATCGCAATCGGTTTACTCAATCAAAAGATATACGACTTTTAAGTTTTTAAGAAGAGTTTACGATGAATTCGTTGTAACAATATCTTTTGGGAACTATACTGTTAGAACGACGACTACCTGGACCTGGTGTTCCCACATCTGGCACGGTAAAATGGTCAATGGCTTAAAAGTAAACAATAAAGTGTCGAGTTTTGGGGTCCATCTTTTGTAATTTCTCAGAAAAAAAAAATGTAGTTGAATGCAGTTGAATGCACTTGAAAAAAATCTAAGCCCGCTTTCTACGTATTATATTATTTTATACTACTAGCTTCCGCCCGCGACTTCGTTCGCGTGGACATTCGAGAAAATCCTTAGGGAACCTTTAACCTGGATAAAAAGTTTAATATCCTACCTTGCTAGGTAGCCCGTTTGGTGTGAACGTGCCTTGCGCGCAGCAGGCCTCTGGCTGGTAAGCGCGTACTATAGCGACCGAGTGCGATGTCGGGCCGCATCCTCACGCGCAAGTGGCAAACGCCCTGCCTGCAAGCGAGGTACGTCCACACCAAGCGTACTGCCTCGCGAGGCAGGACGTTAGAACATAGAATACTTCGTATCCTGGTTAAAGGTACCCTTAGGATTTTTTCGAATGTCCACGCGGACGAAGTCGTGGGCGGAAGCTAGTATTATCTAATTATTTTCTTTTCTCTGGAGTTACTATATTCTCTAGTGTTACCCTGGTGTCCCCTAATTTTTGATTACTTTTATCTTTGATCAAGAATATCCTAGATGTCCGGTCAGAGTCTCAAAAATGGCACCTCAAATAGCGTCCCACTACAAACTGGGTGCTTATTTTGCACAAAGTAAGTGATAAAAGATGTATTTTTGTAAAAAATAAGCTTATTTTGTGCAAAATAAGTGATATAAAATGTGAGTTTGTACAAAATAAGAGGTGATCATGTACAAAATAAGCGCCAAGTTTGTAAGTGGGACGCTATTGAGGTGCCATGTTTGCATACTGTTTTAGTTCGTAAGCGTTATCTAGGATATACTTGATCGAAGGTTTTTATGTATAAATAATTTATACAATTCAATTATACTTGTAAACAATACAGTGAACGTAATATGTATAAAGAAAAGAAAGGTACTGCCTGACATCCCAAGTAGCATTCGGGGTTCTATATAAGATGTCTAGTCGTTCACATGTACTCAACAAGCTGTGTAAGTCAGCTGTATAAAAGCTGTATAGCTTGCTATAATGCTATAGAACCAGTTTGGGCACAAATTAGACAGCCTTAAGTTCACTATGCCTCTACATTAGCAGTATAATAGCATTATAATAGCAGTTTAAGTAGTAACATCGGACTTAAGGCTGACTTACGGCACTATATGGGACGCAGTGTGAACTAATACAACATACATGAGTGTAATAAAGAGTAACAAGTGGCTATACACAGCCTTCACAGTTATAAAATCCGACAAAAGTACTCCAGTGCTACCTAAAATTCACGTGTGTCCTAAATTATTTCTATTTATTCCACAAATTTAATATGGTTTTATTGTGTCGTAATAATAAAGGCCTGGGCACACCGGATGCGTAGACACGCGCGTGGTCACGCGTACGTGTACACGCGCGTAGTTACGCACGTAACCCCCTGACACACCGGGTTACGCATACGTCTACGCTTACGCATACGCATACGCAACGCAGCCTGTCCCTTGCGTACCCAGCGGGCACACCGGATGCGTAGACACGCGCGTGTACACGCGCGTGGTTACGCACGTAACCCCCTGCCTGACACATACCCAGCCGCTGCGGCAGCCATACTTTTTATGTTTGCAATTCTTGTGCACGATGTCTGATGATGATTGGATGGACGGACATTCCCCATTCCATAATACCTATACATAATTTATTTTATAGAGCTCAGAAGTTTATGCAGTGTTTCGATGCTAGGCTTCCCAGGCGGCTTAATTTTTGCCGACATCTTCATATTGCTACCTACCTAAAACCTCAACTTTTAATTCACCTACGAGTATACCTTCCTCAGGAATCACTCTATCATTTGGTGAAAATCACATGAATATACGTTTAGTAGTTTTTGAGTTTATCGCGAAGCGCAGACAGACAGACTGACGCGGTGAGGGACTTTGTTTTATAATAAGTATGTATACTGTATACTAATGGGACGTTGTTTTGTTAATAAGTATGTATACTGTATAATATATACTAAGTATGTATGTAGTGATATCAAGCAATTTTGATGACTAGTTTAAATTCATAGAAGTGACGAAGTTCTCTATTTGTAAGAAAAAAAGCAAATTTCATAGGTGGGGGACCCGAACAAAACAACTGAATGCGTAGTCACGCACGTGGTTACGCGCGTGGCCACGCGCGTGGTCACGCGCGTAGCGACGCGCAGGAAAGATACGTGCGTGTTCGTATTTGTTCGGTGTGACGTCCAATAAGGAATGCCATTGAGTACAACGTCATCAATGCGTTCCGCTCTGCGTAAGTACGCAGCCTGGTTGTCTCATGAGAGCTGCAATGCGTAGGGTTACGCATCGGTCTACGTGCACGCGTACGTTACGTAAGCGGTGTGCCATTTCTCATAAAGTTTCAGGCATTACAACGTCATGATACGTCTACGTGCACGCTTACGCATACGCTTACGCATCCGGTGTGCTGGAGCCTTTAATGGCGGAACAACTCTTATTTGGATAAAAATTAATATAACACGGAAGTACCTGTTTTGAATTCTTAATATGTGTTAATGCCATGGGAATGCAACTTTATCGTGAAATGTGTACATATTTACAGCTAAAATATTCACGCGCCTCTGTAAAAACGCGATATTCATTTTAAAATATATAAAACTGGCTGAGAGGAAATCTCCAATTTTCAGTTTTCGATATTCTAATGGCATTATAATTATACTACGGTAATTAATTATAACATGAAACCAAAACTCAATCGCTCTTTTTGCTTATTTTGCGATAATCTGCATGATAATTTTGGAGATTTTTGGTAAATATTTTAGGTTATGTAGAACAAAATGGTGGAAATGAAATACGGCTATGTGAACTGTTATAACTCCAATTTAATGCGGGTGAGCGTATATAGGTTCACATGTGTTCTGTTAGAATGCTGTTATCTATATGAAGTCCCACATTTGTACCACTAAGAGTCTATAAATTTATTCTGATGTGAACTTATGTACAGTTTTAAGATGTAATTCAGGTCAATTGTGTATCATCGTTTAATCTTTCAATATTACTGAAATTTTAGAGATCCGCAATAATAAATTTGTCCGTTAATTGGCCTAGCCCAGGTACTAAGTCAAGTATGAATACCTAAAGTACAAATTTTGTAACAAACTAACAAAAAAACACTTTTTGTTTTCGTGTGAGACACACAATTTGGTGTCAAAAAAAAGTGTAATAGAATATTCACATTCACATTCATGTTCAGCTTACAGCAAATAAGAGTAGTATTTGTGGACAAATAAACTTCTATTGATGTTAATGGACAACACATATAGTCCTTTTAACAGCCTGCAGTCCACATGCGAACCATTTAAACACTTCTGTACAGATAGTAAAAAAAGGTTATTTTAATGATCACAAACAAGTCCTACTACAGCTACTAGCTGTATAACAGTCTAAAATAAGTAAACATAACAGCCTTTAACTTTATAAATGACCACGTGTGTTCTTTTAAAATGCTAGCTCTATAACATTGTACAAGTAGGCCGTTAAACAGCGGTTGCCGATTTCTACCCTCTTATAATGCTCTTAGTCAGACGGCTGACTAAATGATAGTTGTTAGAGTATTATAACACCAACAATCGTATAAAAGTATAGTAATACGATAAAAGTACACTCCTATAAGTCCCTTAGACAGGTATAGGTGTAATAATTGGAATAATGCAGCTTATACATCACGAGTGAACTGTAGTAATGCTTCAAGTACACCTGGGAACTAAATGTGTACTCTTAAATGGAGTAAAATGCTAGGTACTTGGGATAGACGTAAGTTTCAAGTGGCTGTTTAATATCAAATTATTTAAAAGTTTAACATACATTTATGTCAAAGTAACGCAGTGGAGTTAAAATCATGTAAATCTTAGAAACTATTACTATAAACATAGATACATTATTTTGATAGGATACTTTCTTGTTGTATTAAATACTAAATGTAAGTACCGTAAACTGCTGCAAGATTGCCCCTAAGCTTCAATTTTGCCTAATCTCGTAAAACTAACATTACTTCATAACCGCCATCTATTTTTTACTTTTGATAATGAGAGAAATACCTTTGTTTTATTGGCAACCCATTTCATTATTATTCAAAGTGGCAACACCGTTACTTTTTTGTCTGTCAGCTGTCAACGGTCGCAAACTTTTAGTTTTTCCTTGGAAAAATCGAGAATTTCAGCTGCTCGAGAACTGCTCAAAGTTTGCCTGCTTGTGCCCAACTTCGCCTGCTTGCCAGAAAAAATATTGATGCTTATATGTGGTAATCCATGCACATCTCGATGGTAACGCAATTTGTATGGCTCTATAATTAAGACCAGTTTTTAAATGCGGCTCGTATTTTTGCTTATAATCTTCTAGGCAAAGTTGGGATATTTTATCACAACTTTGCCTACGACTTTGACGGTTTCTGGAGATCAATCTAACAGCCGTTTCGGCGTTATGAACCTTAAGATATATGACATACATCTCCAATTCGCGCGCTAATGTAAAAATGGACACAGATAATAAATACTTGGAGAGATATTAAAAAAAACCTTAAATTTCGTGCAAAGTTGCAGCAGTTTACGGTATCTGATTTTCTTAGAAGTATCATTTTCATTCACAAAAAAAAACACAAAATAGGTAACAGAGGGGAAATTTTTAAGACGATCTTTTGTTATTCTCAAAAATCTCAAAAACTAAACGTCAAACTCAAACATCGTGACCATTCGTGGCCACCTTTAAAATCTAAAAATTAGATAAATGATATAAATTCTTGTTAATTCAATTAAATTTATTTTTGTTTTTATTATCTGTTTCAAAATGCTCTGAAAGGAGTGCCTTAAAAGTTGATTCGCCAAACTACCTTAGAAAAACAATTATGATCAGCTTATTTAGTAGGTAGGTAGCTTTATTTTATTTTATAAGTATTCTGTGTAATTTCATCGATTACGCGACAAAAAGAGTGGCGCTTCGTAGGTGTTTGTAATATCAGGCACGCAGCGCTGTGAAATTTGAAATTGTACTTTATTGCCATGCGACGAGAGAAGCTTATTGTTTGTGGCCCCGCGCCCGCCCGCGCGCCGCGTGGCAGTCAGCGGCACCAGCATGCACCCGCTCGCGCGTCCCGTATAATTCGTATTTTAGCGCAATAATTTATCCGTAATTTAAACAAAACCCACATTATGTATGTTTCTAATTTTTTGTGTAGTATATAAGTGCATTGAAAAGGTATTGTAAGAGCGATCTTATCAATTTTTAATTCATTATTCCGTATGTTATAAAGGAAAAATGAAAATATCAAAGAAGCACAATACTTAACTTTCTAAACTTTGTTGAACTGGTATATCTAACCACTGAAAGTCTTAAAATAAGATTTCCGAAATTTTAAAATTTTATTCGAACACAAAAGAGTGATTTTCTGATTTACGCACTTCCACACATAATAACTTTCTAAATATTTTACAACATGAAGATAACATAGTTCTTATTATGAAACAATCAACATTTCCAACTTTAATTCTTTATATATTACGTTAAACGAAATATTACGAAATACCTAAACTATACCTAAAGCACAGGCATAAAACTTCTAACTTTTCAACAATAGCTCACAATGCACATAATCTATACACTCAGCAAAAACGAAAACTTTTAGTATTATCGAAGGTAACTTTTCTCTGGCTACGCGACTAATGTGAGGCTTTAGAAAATCGTTAGGTTCCAATTTATATTTCTATGAATACGAAACAAAGACAGGTGAGTACTCGGTAGCCGGACATTGGAATTTATGCCTGCTTAACTCATTCAAAGCAAGAGATGTCATTGTGTCAGCTCTCTGCCGTTAGCTAGAAACAATACTAAGTAATAATTGTACGATTTTGTGTGACATACCTTAGAAATGTAAATTACAATTTGTCCCCATGAACATTCGTTTCTTTCTAGTGAAGGACGGCTTTCGAATTTTTTTGTTAGTTTTTAACGTTTCTAACAAATTTAAGGGTACATCACACAATGTACCCGGACAACAAGTGACAAAACATAATTGATCGGTGGTGACAAAGTTAGATCCTCAGGCGAGTCTCACAAAAGAAGCAGGTATAGTAATCCCAGCACAATGTCATAAGAATACGGTTCATTGTGTCGGTGCGCTCAGAGGTGTCAATTGTAAAGGACTGCATTTTTTTTATAGCAATGTTGGTTTTGTATTTTGCAAAAAGCTTTCAACCGGTATCCATGAATCCGTCCCAAAACAACATTTTAAATCTATAAACCTTTAGTTAAATACTGCATGCAATGCAACAGAAGTTAGTGCTCCAATCTATATCTAAGGAATAGACAAAATTTAAAGTCCTGACTGTCTAAACTGGATGACTGGTGTATCAACGCACATCCCAAACCACTGAACCTAGGGACTTGAAATTTTGTGCCTAGATACTTTATAGTGTAGATAGATAGATAGATAAATCGTTTATTTCCATCACATACGTACACAGATGATAAATGACAAAATAACTTATAAAGAAAAACGACTGTGTGCCGCATCGACAGAAAAAGGCAAAAACTCAGTGATATCTTTGCTTTAATTAAAGCAAAGCACTGATTTTCAGTTTTTGCCCATTTTTTAGTGTAGGTATCCACTAAGATAGATTTTTGGAAATTCCACCCCCAAGGGGATGAAAGTTTGTACGAACACGCGGCAAACGTCTAGCCTCGCGCAAGGTAGCGTGCTTGGTGGAGACTGGAGACCTAATCACGTTAAGACGGCTGATCCGATTTTGATGAAATTAAAACACATTAATACTTTTTGTCCTGGTTATAGGTCCCCTAAGGATTTTCACGAATGCCCACGAGGACGAAGTAGCGGGCGGAAGCTAATGAAATTATGTTTTACAACTTTTTATATGTATAAGTAGCACAAGACACTTACCAAACAGAAGCTGCGAGTCCGAAGTAATACAGCAGTAGGAAGACAACTGCGCAGTTAGGGTTGGCCAGGCCGTCGTGGGCTAGCAGCATGCGAGTAGGGGTTGTAGAATCTTTGGCGCAGCCGGCGGCGGTGCGGCCCGCGGCGGCGCGGACGCCCCAGCCGGCGGCGGCGGCGCAGCGGCACAGCGCCACCAGCACCAGGGCCCTCTCCCCGGCACTCCCTCGCTCTCCGCACGCCAACTGAGCCCCCACAGCCGCCAGGGTACACGCGAAACTAAGTGCAGCCCACGTCGCTAGCCACACTTCGGCAGCTCGCCTCTCTCCAGACTCCCAAAGCACTTCCGCTTCACAGAACTGTGCGCAACGTCCCGAGCCCCGCACCCACACCCAACTATTGGGTTTGATGAGCCTCCGGCAGGCGCTTCTCCCGCCTGGAGTTGCAGTGTCCAGGGTGACCGTCCCGACTGGCGCGGTCCGTTCGCCCGGTCCTTCCATACACATGTGTTCATGGTTATTTTCCGCAGGGAATAGCGAGCAGTCCAGTTCAGCAGGCCAAGGAAAGCCAAATTCACTAAGTACAGGATAACACCTCTCGTAAACGCTTTCACACAGTCCTCTGCAGGGTCCTATCGGAAGTGCGACCTTATCGGTGCACATCGGCACATACACAGTACACAAAAATAAGTCCAATTGCGAGGAGCACCCGTACTGCACCAAGGGGCTGAAAGTCTGTAACGTGACGTCTGCATCCGCCTGAAGAGTATGTCGAGCCAAGTTCGGCATTCCAGTCTGATTGTATCCTATGTTTTTACACATCGCCACTTTGATGGGTTCACATGTCCGCACGGACGCCTCGGAGGCGGCGCCGGTCGCGAGGGTCACGGTTATTAGAACGGCAACGAAGCACTTCATTTTGGCAGATGATATCCAGCGTATCAGATGAAAGATGTCATTGTAGACGAGAATGTTTACGCGCGGGCGCCGACCGGGCCGTGAGACGCGGACACGCGCACGAAGGCGCGACTCAATACGTTGTGATGTGCGCCGCGCTGCGAGCCCGACCGCGGGGGGAGCACTACAAAAAAAGGTCCGCAGGTATGCGCAACACTGTGGCCGAGGGAAAGGGAAAGAAATGGTCGAGAAGAGGTCGAGAGTGGAGGAGCGCGCCCAGCGAGCCGTGGGCCGCTGCGTCTCCTCGTTAGGCGACTGTCCTCGGGGCTCGTTATCGCGCGTTATCGTTATCCCGACTTCACGGGCGACGCGGTTTACATCGGTTCATTTTATCCAATATCGATTTAAAGATAACGGAGATAAGATGGCACTATACGTTTAGATTTATGATTTAATATGATTTGCCTACTGTGCTGCAATTACTTACTTACTTATCTCATTCCATACAGTAAATATTTATTCTAAAAAAAAGGTTTGAATTCCACTGTTAAAAGTAAAACTGTAAGCTTATAAAACCTCGCAGCTCGTACACAATTGCACTGTTTTATTAATTTATTGAGACGTGTTAGGAAAGATGTAAAAGTTTGCGTTTTCAAAAAATCTCTGCGGTTGTGTGTTGTGCTCAGAAAACCTCAAAATTATCGAACTTTGATTTTGAATTTAATTAAGTATTCGGTGCCACAACAAATTCTAATTTTAACGTCGTCGAATAAACAACTTCATATCAAATTGGTCATTTTTCCCAAAAAATTCAAATGATTTCCTTTTTCCCGAATTTTTCACATATAGGTAGGACGTAGTACCTACTTATATTATCTATTCTGTGTCAATAGGTTCATGTGAAGAGCTGGTGACGAATCGATATTTTCTGCTTTTTGTTCATAGGTATGCATGGTCACCCTACAGAAGACTTTCCTTTGAAAATGAAAAAAAAAACCGGCCAAGTGCATGTCGGGCCACGCGCTGTAGGGTTCCGTAGTTACCTTATACCATACATACCATATTAATACCACTATCATTTTTCGTCTACAAAAATAACTTTGTTTTTCACAGTGTTGGTATGAATGACAAAGTCATATTTGCGGTTTTGGAAAATATGATATATCTCGAAAACTAAATCTTTTATCTCGTTCAAACCAATTTCCGTTGAAAGTGTTTATTAAGATCTATAGCATATATTTTTTTTAGATTTTTCACTCTCTTATTTCAAAAGTTACAGGGGGGGGGGGGGACACACATTTTACCACTTTGGCAGTGTTTATCTTTCAAACGGTTGACTTTGAGAAAAAAATTGTCTTAGAAACCTCAATGTCATTTTTAAATAAGTACCTATCCATAGACACCCCGCACGTATTGGTATGAAGAAAAATTTTTTTTTCAGTTTCAGTTCCATGTATGGGGAGCCCCCCTTAATCTTTATTTTTTTTATTTTTATGTTAAAATCGTTAAGCGGTTAACAAAATACACCTACTTACTAAGTTTCAATTGTGTAATACTAATACTTTCGGAATAAAATGGCTGTGACATACGGACGGACAGAAGACAGACAGACATGACGAATCTATAAGGGTTCCGTTTTTTGCCATTTTGGCTACGGAACCCTAAAAATGATAACCGCATTGAAGTATAACACTTACGGAAATAGACGATGTTTTAAATTTTAGGAACAAACTTTTCACAATTTTGGATGCAGCCTCCACTGTATACGAGGTCTGGTTAATTAAATGCCAAAATATGGAACACTCACACGAGCATTGAAAAAGAAACAAAAATAATTGCTCTTGATCTAGTACGTTTTGTGTCAAGGTGTCACAAATTTACTCTGAATCCGAATTATAATATACAGATACAGTAATCACAATGTTATTCAGTTAAATTTAGTGATTTTAGGAACACCCACACCACACACTTTGTGGTGTGAGTGTTCCTAAAACCCTTATAAAATCCAAATTAACCATGATAATGAATTATTTTTAACCGACTTCCAAAAAGGAGGAGGTTCTCTGATTTTTTTTTAATGTTATGTCCACCGATTACTCGAAGACGGCTGGACCGTTTGAAATAATTCAAACGTTATTAGATCAGGTTTGATCCCAAGTTGGTCCCATTTTTTGAAATTTTTAAATCGGTTCAGTACTTTTCAGGAAAACCTGAAAATACTGTCGTTTTCGTTACCATTTTATGAACTTATACGGATGATCGACCATATCTTCTTTGTTTATGTACCGATTTAGATGATTCTTTTTTTGTTTGAAAGATGATACTTTAGTGATGATACCATTTTGATTTCATTGTTATTAAACCTTGGATTTTAAAGATACACAAGGGAACTCCTCAAAATCAAATAGAAACTGTATAGTGATTAAAATGTTAGCTAGGATTAGGTATCTAACTATCAAGGATATTTTGGACTAGACTTGAACTGTGAAGGAACAAAGGAACTCCTTAACAACAAACAGCACGAACAGTGGAAACCGAGTATTTAGTGGTACTTATTATACCACGGAAAAGTGTGAAATATAAAAATACATAACATCATCACTTACATTTACATAATATACATACCCATAAAAAGGTAAAACTACCTAATACAGAAGGTACCTACTTACACTTGTGACGTTTTGTCGTTTGATAGTAATAAATCCATTTTATTGTTATGATTTTGAATCAAATTGAAAGGATAATAGTAGTATTTTAGTTTAATAGCCTGGCAACACCGCCGCTTAGCTCCGCCGTTTCCCGCCATATTTTCCCGCCATTTGTAGTGGAATGGGGAGGTAAGCGGTGGGGATAGGCGGCAGAACGGTCGACGAAAGTCAGTTGCGGGCTCAGTCACTGTTCAACAGTCGAGAAGCCAAGTAGTTAGGGAAAACTGCTAACGTATCGTTGCTATAGCCTAGTTAATAATATTCATGGTGTATTCCAGTGAAGAAAGTAAAAGTGGTTTACCTTTATTACTGTAGTTTCATTATAAATCAGCAGTGGAAGAACCAAGGTATGTACGCTCACGATTTTTAACGTTTTAAACCGAGCTAAAATTACGAAATTCAGTTGGGTAGTTTCAAATTTTATTGCATTGAAAGAGATTCTTACTTTTACAATTTGCACTGCCATGCATACACAACTCGCACTCATTGCACGTGGCCGAGGCTACACTTCGGCCGTGCATACACAACTCAGTCATTGCACGTGGTCGAGGCTACACTTCGATCGTGCATACACACTCGACAATCATTGCACGTGGCCGAGGCTACACTTCGGTCGTGCATACACTGCACATGCACACAAAACTACACTCAGCGTCGTCAGCATGATGAAATAGGGCGTTGATATTGGAATAGTAATGTCCATGATTGTAAAGCGAGGTCATGAATTGAAAGTTTTTTTATCTTAACTGCCCAACTGTAACTTTCGTGATTTAAACTCTGGGTATGCATTACATAATGAATTATGAAAATAAGAACTGTGTATATTTTAAGTAGCTATCTATGTTACTGCGTATTTTTATTTCGGACAATGTGTTCCGCAGAGGTTATTAAGTTATTTTTTTATATTTCATACCATTGTAATTGTCGTTAGTAGTCGACCTTGACACTGTACCCTGGGGATGTGCGGATACGGAGAATAAAACGGATAACGTGATACTTTATGTAGAATTGGCACCAAGTTATGTCGATCTTCAAAAGGGTTTTAGTAGTACCATGACGCTATAGTCGTAGTTTAAAGCTCGGTTACGCGTAAGCATTTGTCTGTCTTTTACTTTACGTGTAAAGAATATGGAGGGTAGCCTCACTTCTGTACTTTTTCTGTGTTTTTTTTTATCACCTTTATCACAATTATCTTTTTTTTTATAAAGGTTAATGGAGCTACTTCACAGTATGTTAAAGTGTATTTCGATGTAGAATTCAGTACGTTTCCGCTATTATTTGCGCCAAAAATGTGAACCTACGCAAGCACTTTTGATGATATCCTTATTTTTCTTGCAATTGTTTGTGAGGTTCAATGGGGAATGTCCGAAAAAAATCAAATTGGCTGAATATTTTTCTATAGGTAGGAATAAGCTCCCTTAGTAATAGAAAAAAGTATCAGAATTTTTAGTTGCGTGAAAAAGTTTAAAAAAATTAAAGTCTTTTCGACTTCACAAATATACAAAAGTAACAGCAGAATGGAAATAATACCTTTGCCACCACCTGCCACAACCACAAGATGGCATTAAAAAAAAGTTTCAAACATGACAAATGTCAAAATGTCAAAACTTTTTATTTTTTATTCGTGTTGTTGTTGTGGCAAATGGTGGCAAAGGTATTACCTCCATTCTGCTGTTACTTTTACACATTTGTAAAGTCGAAGAGATTTTAATTTTTTACAATCTTTTTACGCAACGGAAAATTGTGAAACTTTTTTCTACTACTAAGGGAGCTTATTCCTACCAATAAAAAAATATTCAGCCAAATTAATTTTTTTCAGACATTCCCCATTTGATCTTTTAGCTACTAGAAAATCTCTTTAGCTTGTCGTGTTTTCTTTTTGTTTGTTTTTGTGGCTACATCTTTACGCTCTCTATATAAGGGTATGACCCCCGCAAACCATGTTTTCCTATGATGGACCCTTAAAGAGTTTTATTATAATTCAAGAAGTTAATTCTTATTCTATTAAGAGGCCGTTCACAAAAATTGCCGATTTCACTAATTAACGTGATTTCAGAGAAGTGATCTTACAGTTAAAAAAAACTGTCTACTTATCTTTATGAATAAAATAATACGAAAGATCTGGTGTACGAGCTACGTTTATTTTTTTATTTTTCCATGATGATGCGCAGTATGTTTACTAGTAAAAGATTATAATTTTGATTTATGTGTTCCTAAATGAATGATTTAAGTTTACTTTGAAGCACATTATTTGTCCTACATTAGTTTTGAAGAAATATAACTTAAACTTTGGTTTACTAGTAAAAGGTAATAATTTTGATGTCATTTTTATGTTCCTAAATGTTTTTTTTTAGTTTTGTAAAAAATATAACGCTTTTAAAACTAATCGTTGTTGGTAGGAAATATTTCGCTACTTTGAAATTTTATTTAAAGAGAACCGGCTCTTAGGTATTTCTATTCTAGGCATATTTGTTTTCTATAAATTTTTGAGACGAGGTTAGACGCGCCTTCGGTTTACAAGGCTAGACGTGCCTTCGGTTTAAAAGGCTAAACGCGCCTTCGGTTTAAAAGGCTAGACGCGCCTTCGGTTTGAAAGGTTAGACGCGCCTTCGGTTTACAAGGCTAGATGCGCCTTCGGTTTACAAGGCTAGATGGGCCTTCGGTTTGAAAGGCTAGACGCGCCTTCGGTTTACAAGGCTAGATGCGCCTTCGGTTTGATATACTAGACGCGCCTATGGCTTAAAAGGCTAGACGTACCTTCGGTTTAAAAGGCTGGATGCGCCTTCGGTTTACAAGGCTAGACGCGCCTTCAGTTTACAAGGCTAAATGCGCCTTCGGTTTACAAGGCTAGACGTGCCTTCGGTTTACAAGGCTAGACGTGCTTTTAGTTTACAAGATAAGATTTATTTATGTTGTATTAATTAAGTACCTACATTAAAGATGTACATAATATTTGTAAATACCGTCACTCCTAGTCCCTAGTATATTTGAATTTACTTATATGAAATTTATGAAATATTTCAAACTAAAATGAAACTTAGTCTAAATATTTCACCCAGCCCTATGTAATTAAACTAGATATTTATATGAATGAAAATTTATTAAAACATTGACTTTCGAGGCTAGATGCACATTCAGTTTGTAAGGCTAGGACAAGGCTAAACGCGCCTTCGACTTAAAGTAAGGTACCTGTATGAAGAGGTTTGAGAATTTATAAGGGTGAAGTTTTTTAAGTTTAGATGTGCTTTTATTTTATATAAGGTTAGGTAAGCCTTTATTTTACAAGGTGAGATGCGCCTTTTTTATTAACTGTTGTTGGTTTTCTATTATAAAAAAAATATATTGATATGAATGAAAATATACAACTTACTTTCAAAGCTAGGCACACGTTCAACGTGTAAGGCTAAACGCGCCTTCGACTTATAATAAGGTATAACTCTTGATACTAGAATGATAAAAAAAATTGAGATTTATATGAATGAAATTTTATAAGGTTTGATGTGCTTTCATTACGAGGTTAGATACGCCTTTATTTTACAAGGTTAGATGCGCCTTCATTTAATAGGATTAGATTCGCCTTCATTTTATAAGATTAGATGCGCCTTCGTTTCACAATCACAATGCTAGATGTGCCTTCATTTTATAAGTTTAGATGTGCCTTCATTTCATAAGTTTAAATGCGCCTTCGTTTTATAAGTTTAGATGCGCCGTCATTTTATATAAGGTTGGATGCGCCAACATTTTATATGATTAGATAAGCCTGCGGTTTGGCTAGATGCGCCTGCGGCTTATAAGGCTAGATGCGCCTTCAGTTTGGCTAGATGCGCCTTCAGTTTGGCTAGATGCGCCATCAGTTTGGCTAGATGCGCCTTCATTTTATAGGGTTAGATGCGCCTACATTTTATAAGGTTTAATGCGACTTTATTTTATAAGATTAGATGCGCCTTCGTTTCACAATCACAAGGCTAGTGCCTTCATTTCATAAGTTTAAATGCGCCTTTATTTTATAAGTTTAGATGCGCCTTCATTTTATAAGTTTAGATGCGCCGTAATTTTATATAACGTTGGATGCGCCAACATTTTATATGATTAGATAAGCCTGCGGTTTGGCTAGATGCGCCTGCGGCTTATAAGGCTAGATGCGCCTTCAGTTTGGCTAGATGCGCCTTCAGTTTGGCTAGATGCGCCATCAGTTTGGCTAGATGTGCCTTTGTTTTGGCTAGATGCGCCCTCGGTTTGGCAAGATGCGCCCTCGGTTTGGCAAGATGCGCCTTCAGTTTATGTGCCTTCAGTTTGACTAGATGTGCCTTCGGTTGGCTTGATGCGCCATCAGGTTACAGGGCTAGATTTGCCTATGGTTTGGCTAGTCGTAATTAAGATCTTATTGCTTTAATTTAAATTAACATTGTCCTGGCAGGCAATTATTATAATTATTAATGTCATATATCATATTTGACATTAAGGTTTAACATTTATTTTATGGGGATTTTAAATTATTTATTGGAATGATGGGTAATGAAAAGTAGTTGTAAAAATTAATGATTATCGATTTTCAAATTTAAATTTTATAATCACCTAGCTACTGACAGATTTCTACGCCTAACAAAGGCAGGATAATTATACAGATTTTGTTATATTATAATGTCATTAATGTATACTACCATATTCTGGGAAATAAATGATTCGTTTATTATTTAGATGCAAATCCAGTTTGGCTAGATGTGCCATCAGTTTACAGGGCTAGATGCGCCTATGATTTGGTTAGATGTGCAATCAGTTTGGCTAGATGCGCCTATGGTTTGGCTAGATGCGCCTATGGTTTGGCTAGATGCGCCTATGTTTTGGCTAGATGCGCCTTTAATTTAACTAGATGCGCCTGAGATTTGGCTAGATGCGCCTACGGTTTGGCTAGAAGCGCTAGCGGTTTACAAGGCTAGGTTGTTATATGCTTATATTACATGTTTATGTGACTACATAATGCGATTTCAATTTCATATTTGAATCGTCATCTGCAAACGATTATTTAAGTTGTTGTTGTTAAGCTTAGTGCACAGGCCCTTGAATATTGGTGTACTTTCACAAACAATCAGAAGACAATTACGAACGAAGATCTATCAAAAAAATAAGTTGACTTTAGTTAGTCTGCGTTCTTCTTTAAGACACAACTTCATTTTACTTGGTTATCTCTTGGTTTATAATATATTATTGCAATTGGATGCTAATGTAGTTATGGTTAATTTGAATAAATTATATTTATATTTGAGAAAATAAGTCTCACAATATTAGGTACCTAGCAGTGCGTAAGCTACTATTATATGAACCATTTGTCCTTAAGTGTGGTGTTTAGGCGACTAGGTATGTTGCGTCAATGGGCCAAGTGTGTTCTTAGGTGTGGTACTTAGTAAGCGGCAAGTGTATCGCATCTATGGGCCAGACTAGGTATGTTGCGTCTATGGGCCAAGTGTGTCCTTACGTGTGGTACTAGTACTTAGTAAGCGGCCAAGTGTGGTGTCGCGTCTATGGGCCATATGTATCCTCAGTTATAGCTTTGGTTTGAATATAATGTCTTGACAGGCCGTGTCCACATAGTGGCAAACGGTGGCCCCGCGAGTAATGACATTCATATTCATAATTATTTATTGCATCTACTAATTACATTAGCAATTACTAAAACTGAGCGCATTACACATAGACTTATTATATTGACATTACATAATAAAATGCAAGAGAACCACAAATTGTGGAATAAAATGAATAAATTGTCATGATAAATTAATGTTTAATAACTATGCAACTAGATATGATTATGTATATAAGTATGTGAATGTGTAATGTCACATAATATTTTTCTTATCTCATAAAGAAACAGTTCTCATGAATAGATTCAAATATATTTCCTTTTGACTCTGATGTTTTATTTTGTTGACGTTTGTCCTATGATTTAGGGACGGTTACTGTCGTTTATGTTTTATATATTTCAGAAACATATTGCATCTGACAAGATGCCGATGCGTTATATGTCGCTAAGGTGACGACGGCGCGATGTGCGACGCGTGACTGGATGGTAGAAACGACTGTTGCGTTATTGGTCGATCCTAGTTTTTGTGACACGATGACAACAGGCTGCGACGGCTAATAGGTTTCAGCTGCAATTATCTGGTTGAACATAGAAACGGACCCAAATTCCTATGCATTGATTTATCAAATATATTTAAATCTTATTCAGAACCTGTCAAAATAGGTAGTTCTAGTCTAGCTAAATTAAATATTATAAGTACCTAGCTCATGGTGTGAATTGTGAAAAATAGTATATACTCATAATGATTGTTGCAACGCAACTTTAATAATTAAACGATTACCTTGCGTTTTACATAGCTAGCAAGTGTAGTAAATTGAAATTGTATACCTATTGTGGGTTTAATAAGTTGATATCATTGATAATTTCAGTTAGGTAGTCGGCAGCACGTCACGTTATCTGTCAAAAGTCGACAATTTGTAATTGAATTTGTTTACCCTTTCATGGTAAATAGGCTGTCGACTGTTATATTTACTTTTTGTACTTTTCTCTTATTAAATATTTTAATAAAATTTATAATTTAGTAGAAAGAACTAATAAGAAATGTTGTACTTTCATAAATAATTTGATTGCTAATTGTGGTAAAAAAATTGTAATAATTTTAAGATGTTTTAGAGTTAATATTTGTGTCACAATCTTACTGGATTTTAAAAATGTTATAGCTTTATGATCTCATGATCATACTGGGCGCGATAAGTTACAACAGTTAGTTCCTCTTGTAAATAAATTATTAAATATAAAAGACGGAGGTCGACAACCCTCTCCAAGTTTTCTTTCGCCATTTCTTTCTTGGAGGGGCCTCCCATTTTTGAAATGGTGGCAGATTCAGTAGATTCTCTCTTTTTAGCATTCATTAATCCACAAAATTAATTATAACAATTAAGTAAATGAGAATTCTCAAATTAAAAAAAATATAACAATACGTTAAACCCAATAAGTTTGTTTAATAGAATGCGGTATTAGTTAACATACAACCGGCCGAATGTGACGATATTATTATGAAAGTAGTTGACAATTATAACCTATAATATTGTTGAGTTGACCGTGCACGAGGACATGCACGAGGTCAGGATGGACGAATGTGACGTTTTGTCGTTTGATAGTAATAAATCCATTTTATTGTTATGATTTTGAATCAAATTGAAAGGATAATAGTAGTATTTTAGTTTAATAGCCTGGCAACACCGCCGCTTAGCTCCGCCGTTTCCCGCCATATTTTCCCGCCATTTGTAGTGGAATGGGGAGGTAAGCGGTGGGGATAGGCGGCAGAACGGTCGACGAAAGTCAGTTGCGGGCTCAGTCACTGTTCAACAGTCGAGAAGCCAAGTAGTTAGGGAAAACTGCTAACGTATCGTTGCTATAGCCTAGTTAATAATATTCATGGTGTATTCCAGTGAAGAAAGTAAAAGTGGTTTACCTTTATTACTGTAGTTTCATTATACACTAAAAAGAAAAAAAGAAAAAAATTGTTTAAAAACAAAAAAACCGACTTCAAAAAACCTGAAAATAAAAACAAAATTAGCTTCAAAATTAAATACCTCTAAAAAGCAAGAAATAATTTTCAAATCATTAGATACGCATAATAATAATTATCATTGTAATAAAACACGTCTATTGAACTCGGCTCTTAGAATAAAAAAAGAAGTTGTCCTCCAACCCCACTTTTGCTTTTTAGATGTATTTAATTTTGAAGCTAATTTTGTTTTTATTTTCAGGTTTTTTGAAGTCGGTTTTTTTGTGAATTCAGCACAAATTTTCCATATATATTTATTTTAACATACGGCTAGTATATTGTATGATATCAAGTATGGCGTTTTCGCGTTTTATCAAGTATGGCGAGTGTTCTATACCTATATAATTGACCATAACTTAGTCTACATAGGTTTCACAAAATATTCGATTTTACCATCAAGTTTGCACAATTATTATTTCTTAAATTCTTCGTATGGTTAAATCATTTTCTAGGAAAGGAAAACTCACACCACACGCACATACTTTATGTATTTTGAAAAAGCTAAATATTGCACAAACGTTAATCTAAACTAGCAAAGTAAGCAAAGACCAATAGGTGGAACTCCTTGACACACATCGGCAGATATGTTGAACTCAAAAACAAATTGAGTTAGGCTTGGGGATGGTTGGAGGCAAGGCTGTCTTTAACCTATTTGAGACCTAGGGCACATTAGGATAATGGGGCCCCTATGACCTTGACTTGGGTTACCATCAAAGTAAGAGAGGATGCCTGTATATGAGGCTCAAAATGCCAGATTTTTTTGAAAAATGCTTATCTAGGTACTTAGGTATAGCAAAAATCGGCCGCGAAGCGCGACTAGTCAGTTTCCTTCACTAATCTAGTAATATTACCTGTCTAACCTGTCTTTAGTGAAAAAAACGGCTGCGCAGCGCGATTTTTAGTCAGTTTCATTTCATGCAATCTATATATATAAAATTCAAAGTCCTGACTGACTGAGTGAGATATCAACGCACAGCCCAAACCGCTGAACCTAGAGACTTGAAATTTTGCACACAGATACCTTATACAGTGTAGGCATCCACTAAGGAAGGATTTTTGAAAATACCATCCCTAAGGTGATGAAATAAGGGATGAAAGTTTGTATGAAAGTCCCTCAGTTTTGAAGCTAGGATCTTCAAATTTTGTGTTTAGGCTGATGATTGAAAATAAATAAATACCTGTCTCAGCGTTTTTCAAAATTCTACCCCCTAAGGGGTGAAAAGGGGGATGAAGTTGTGTTTAGAAGATAATCCTTTATTTTTGAAGTAAAAATCGCTAAATTTGTAATTTAGGCTTATGGATGGAAATCTAACGCAACGCATATTGTATTGGTATAATTTCAACCCCCATGGTGATGAAATGGGGGTGCAATGGGGTAAATAAACCTAAAAATCGATATGGATATCGTTATTGGGGTTTTCTGAGTTGACGATTGCAAAAATAACATTTATTTTGAAGTCCAACACGGTGGACATGATTTAACCCCTAAAGGGGTGAAAATGGGATTCAAATTTTGTATGGAAAAACAATATGAAATAGACAGTACAATTTTAAACTTTGTAGGAGCACGTCTAAAAATAAATATACATATATTTTGTTATTTTGAAAATCAACCCCGTAGGTAGGGGGGTAAATAAGTAAACATAAAAATCGATATGGATGTCGTTCTTGAGGTTTTATGGGATAGTGATTGCGAAAATGACATTTATTTTGAAGTCCAACACGGTGGACATGATTTAACCCCTAAAGGGGTGAAATCGGGGTTCAAATTTTGTATGGAAAAATAATATTAAATAGACATTACAACTTTAAAATTCGTAGGAACACATCTAAAAATAAAAAGGCAATTATATATTTTGTTATTTTGAAAATCATCCCTTAGGGGTAAATGGGATAAGTAAACATGAAAATCGATGTGGATGTCGTTTTTGAGGTTTTATGGGATGGTGATTGCGAAAAAGACATTAATTTATAGTCCAACAAAGTGGACATGATTTTAACCCCTACAGTAGGGGTTAAAATGGTGTTCAAATTTTGCATGGAAAAAGAATATGAAATAGACATTACAATTTTAAAATTCGTAGGAGCACGTCTAGAAATAAATAGGCAATCACATACCTATTTTGTTATTTTGAAAATCATCCCTTAGGGGTACTTAAATGGGGTAAGTAAACATGAAAATCGATGTGGATGTCGTTTTTGAGCTTTTATGGGGACAGGGACGGGGACGAGATACGTACTAATATCTCTGGACCAATTCTGATTATTGTAAAAAAACTAGCTTCCGCCCGCGACTTCGTCCGCGTGGATATTAGAGAAAATCCTTAGGGAATCTTCAACCAGGATCCGACCAGCCGTTTTTACGCGATTAGGCGGGTCCCCACCAAGCGAGCAGCCTCGTGCGAGGCCCCCCTCACGAGGCACACGTCTTGCCTCGCGAGGCAGCGCGCTTGGTGGGGACCCGCCTAATCGCGTAAAAACGGCTGGTCGGATCCTGGTTGAAGGTTCCCTAAGGATTTTCTCTAATATCCACGCGGACGAAGTCGCGGGCGGAAGCTAGTAATCTCATAATTATGCCTGTCTAAAGTAAAGAAAAACGACCGCGCGGCGCGAGTTTTATACTTAAACATTTAATAAGAACATAGTATTATATTATCTGTGATAAGAACATAATTATTGTATAATCCACAAAAGTAATTATTTTGGAATTTAAAGGTTAGTGATTATAAATCTATATGGTATGAAGAGGTACTCTTCTAGATTCTTCTCTTTGATTTTTTTCGTAATATAATAAGCATCCGTTATCATTAAGCGATCTGGCAAGAAACAAGGGGCCCCTATCGATCGAGGGGCCCTGGGCAAGTGCCTAATGGGAAAGATGGGCCTGGTTGGAGGGATCTTATGAGAAGACTGATATTCGTCACGTCATAAACACAACAACGACAGTGATCTTTGGAGCTTGACACGGTACCTTTTTCTTTTTTTTATTACACCACGAAAAAATGCATTTACGTAAGCATGGTTGTAATTTAACCAATATCCTTGCATTGATCCACTATGATTTTTTCACATGACGATTATAAGCAAAATCTTGTTCATTGTACAATAAGAGTGACTAGGTATACACTACACCGTTAATTGAAATATGAGACAATACTGATTTGCAATAATATTTATACATAATTGATTATCTTTTAAGCTCTTGTTTTATTTATAAGATAGTCACGTTCCTCACGTTTCATAAAAGAATCCAAGATTACACAATGCTTTGTCAGCATAAACTGTGTTGTTTGGTTTCAGGTTTATTTTAAGACAAACAATTTTAATACAATGCAGTAATGTAAATATTAGATCATCCTGAATTAAGGATCCGGAATGAAGTCGCTCCTTAATTCAGAAAGTGTAATTGCATTCAGGAAGGTAGGATCCTAGTTAGGATCCTAGTTAGGATAGAAAATGGTCTCCGGCGTTAAGGATGCTAAATCGGAAGCACTTAGGACAGTGTAATCGCATTCAGGACGCTCTGCTCCGATACAGTAGTACCACAGCCTAAAGAGTATACAGTCAGTCAACGCTTTTTATGTTGGTGAAAAAAAAGCCGCCGTTCGTTTAGATAGACAGTTGGCGCAACGACAAAACTAAGTGTACAAGGGCATAATAACTCTGTGATTTGCTTTTTTGAATTAAAAAAAACCGGCCAAGTGCGTGTCGGGCCACGCGCAGTAGGGTTCCGTAGTTACCATAATATATCATACCTTATTTAATACCACTATAATTTTCATCTGCAAAAATAACTTTGTTTTTCATAGTGTTGGTATAAACGACAATGTTATATTTGCGGTTTTGGAAAATGTGCTATATCTCTAAAACTACTAAATATGTCTCATTAAAACCAATTTTCGTAAATAGTGTTTATAAAGATCTACAACATATTTTATTGTTTTATTTTTCACTCTCTTAGTTTAAAAGTTAGAGGGGGGGACTCACACATTTTACCACTTTGAAAGTGTATATTTTCTAAACGGTTGACTTTGAGAAAAAATACTTTTAGAAACCTCAATGTCATTTTTAAAGACCTATCCATAGGCACCCCACACGTATAGGTTAAATGATTTTTTTTTCCGTTTCAGTTCCATGTATTTCATTTCCATCCCCCCTTTATATTTTATACTTTTTATATTTTGTGTAAAAATCGTTTAAAAGTCGTAAAAATTGTTGTTTCAATTTTGACAGCTGTCATCTGTTGGTATTTGCTTTTAAACTTGATTTTAGGTATGTTATTAGATGAGTTATTCGCAAATTACATACTAGTACCTACATTAATAAACCTAGTTCAGATTAGCATTGAAAATGACACGTACCTACTACCTACCTATACCTCCTACCTACATGTATTTTTACGGTCACTGTATTTTCGCCTCCGTTGATCTGCGCAAGTACATTCGTGTAACTACTGTATGATCGTTAAGCTGTGATATCGGATCCGTTATTCAGGACGGTCTAATTGGCGACTGAATTTCTCGTCCTAAATCGGACTCTGAATTCCGTATCCTTAATTCAGGATGATCTAATAAGCTCTTAAGACTCAAAGTACCTATTGCTACGATTTGCTACTGTGCTATTAATTTAATAATAGTTTATTCTGTATTCCTTCGGCCTCAAAGGCCAGGTTCATCGTCCATCAATAATCGTCTGAAGAAACAGTTAAAAGGGTGTGCGTTACCCCAGCAAAAAGTTGAGCTTTAGAGAGATGAGACCTTATCAGATAATTAGTGTGTCATGAGGAGAAATTTGTTTACTAATAGCAAAATTTGTGTGAGTTGTAGTTTTTAAGATATATGAGAAAAACAGATTTTGCTGGGGCCACGTTTTAAACATTACCCTGGCAAAAAAAGTTGTTTCAGCCTGGAACCAAATACATGAATAAATAGCTTTTGTTGCATAGTAAATGTTAGCAAATAGCAAAAATTGTGTGTGTTATGGTTCTTGAGTTATTTAAGTTTTTGCTGGGGTAACGTTTTGGGTTTTCCCAGATCTCGAAAACGGTTCAACGCAGAAGTTTGAAAAAAATACCACTAAGAGACCTTAATTTGTTTAAATTTGTTTGATTGTTAGTTTTTGATTTGGTTGTCGCAAACCAACGTAATTAAATGGTTTCGAAAAACAGAAAAAACGAATTTGCAAGTAAACTAGTACACTTATAATCAAATAAACAGCTGTAAAAAATAGCCGTGGTAGACACTTATTACGTCAAGAATTTTAGGCTTTGTAACTTTACACGATATAAAGATATAAACAAATTTGATAAATTTTAGACTGGTCGTACTTTAGCAATCGAATACACAGTTTCCATAACATTAAGACACATGGCGTACATTAAACAAATTTAAGTAATTCATTAACATTCTTTCCTGTTAATTTCAGCTTTCAATTACGCCTATCATGAAAGTTTTAACAAAAACAAGACTATGACAACAATTCTCTAATAAGCCGCCTAAATTGTAGAGGTCACGTAAAAGCGACCGCGCTATACATAAGCGTAACCTTCTTAAATGAACGGGATAATATGGATCTTTTGTTAGTACAGTTGCGTACAAAAGTTTGCTGGTCAGATTCTCTTTAAATATAAAATGTACGTTAGTCTCGCGAAAACTTAAGATTGGCTTGGCCGATTTTGGTTTTAAAATGTTTGTCGTAGTTCCAGGGGAAGGTTTAAATGGTGAGAAATATACCTATATGGAAAAAATGCGAGGTAGTTTCCGTAAAAACTGTTCCTAGGTAGGAACAGTTTTTATGGGTAAATGTTTTTACCTGTCAAGCATAGTGGTCACTGGATTGACATGAGTAGGTTTGGTATTAAAATAAAACATTTGGTTTGAAAAAACAGAAGCAACAAATTACTGTAAATGTATATATTGATACTGACAAATAAATCACACTTTAAATTGCTTAGCGAGATTATTACCTAATTAGGTTTAGATTATTATTTACCTTTATTTATGTAATGTTGAGTGCCTTCAAACTTTTAACTTTCATGAATCATTATATTCTTTTGAAAATACTATTAATCGCGTAAGTGTATTATTTGATATTAATAAACACGATATTAATTTATAAAATAGAAAACTAGTTGAATCTAAGCTATATCAATAACATTTTTCTTCATAACTGTACAAAACATCGGATACTAAGCTGCTAATTTGCGAAGATAACCCGTACGTATGGTGCGGTCGCTTTTTAGTGACCTTTACAATTTGGTCGGCTTATTCAAGAATTGCTGTCTTAATCTTGTTTTTGTTAAAACTTTCATGATAGGCGTAATTGAAAGCTGAAATTAACAGGAAGGAATGTTAATGAATTACTTAAATTTGTTTAATGTATGCGATGTGTCTTAATGTTATGGAAACTGTGTATTCGATCGCTAAAGTACGACCGGTCTAAAATTTATTAAATTTGTTTATATCTTTACATCGTGTAAAGTTACAAAGCCTAAAATTCTTGACGTAATAAGTGTCTACCACGTCTATTTTTAACAGCTGTTTATTTGATTATAAGTGTACTAGTTTACTTGCAAATTCGTTTTTTCTGTTTTTCGAAACCATTTAATTACGTTGGTTTGCGACAACCAAATCAAAAACTAACAATTAAACAAATTTAAACAAATTAAGGTCTCTTAGTGGTATTTTTTTCAAACTTCTGCGTTGAACCATTTTCGAGATCTGGGAAAACCCAAAACGTTACCCCAGCAAAAACTTAAATAACTCAAGAACCATAACACACACAATTTTTGCTATTTGCTAACATTTACTATGCAACAAAAGCTATCTATTCATGTATTTGGTTCCAGGCTGAAACAACTTTTTTTGCCAGGGTAATGTTTAAAACGTGACCCCAGCAAAATCTGTTTTTCTCATATATCTTAAAAACTATAACTCACACAAATTTTGCTATTAGTAAACAAATTTCTCCTCATGACACACTAATTATCTGATAAGGTCTCATCTCTCTAAAGCTTAACTTTTTGCTGGGGTAACGCTCACGTTAAAAGGTTACAAAAATAAATGTAAATATACCTAAATGCAAGAACAAAATCTGTGGGAATGAATACTTATAGGACGAACAGAAATAACGATTTTACTACCTAAAATAACGAATATGCAAAAAAGATCAAAGATGAATTTATCGATCACGGAACACTGATTTAGGTATTGAACAAGAAAAATAAAGTAAATAAACTATCAGATACTTTACTTTATTTTTTGTGGTTGCAGTCGAAATAATAATTCGAATTAAATTTGGAAACAAATTTATTGTACATAATTTACTAATATTTAAGCAGTACTGTATAAATCTTATGAAACATAAATGGTACGATATTAGTATAAAATTGGACCAAATTGTAGACAACGTGGTAAAATCGCGCGATCACAGCTAGCGTAGCATAAACGTAGAGTGAAAGCAGATTGGAATGAGAAAATATGTTCATTCATAAGCTTTAAAACTGTTTATCCGGATAGCTTGGTATTGCATTTTAAGACGTACTATGGGCAACAGCGTCGCTTAACCAACTCGTGTGCACGCATATCGCCCCTTCCCGAACTATACTCATCAACTTTGTCTAGGGATACAGGTGTTATTTTCATACAAACGAGGTAACTTTGAAGCCTTGGTTTTCTGCCAGAGATGTACCGTGCTGTAATCTGATGATGGCCATTCAGGGAGTGAATGGAGAAGATTCAGATCGCTATACCCAACTGATCTGATGCTACTAAAAGATTAATGGGTCAGAGTTCTCAGTTTTAAGGATTTCCATACATTTTCATGCTATTTTCGCGGTTTATTTAAACATGTCCTTTAATCTTTTAGAATGCTGGTCAGATCAGTTGGGTATGTATAGCGATCTGAATCTCCTCCACTCACTCCCTGGATGGCCATCATCAGATCACAGCACAGGGTACATTCCTGGCAGGCGTCTTGGCGCATAATGTCCTTTTCTCGAAATGTCCTTTCTCAAAAAGTCCTTTTTATATGCAAAAGTTTTTTTAAGAAAGGGACTTTTTGAGAAAGGACATTCTGAGAAAGGACATTTCGAGAAAGGACATTATGCGCCAAGACGCTGGCAGGAAACCAAGTTACCTCGTTTGTATGAAAATAACACCTGTATCCCTAGACAAAGTTGATGTGTGTATATGTATGTTGTGACGGGGCGGCGGCGTGCAAGCGATTTTAACCTTAGGAGTGGTTAGGCGACGCTGTTGCCTATGGTACCTCTATATTAAAAAACTTTAAAATCTAATTTCATTGGTTTGATTAAAGAATACTATTTACATTCAAAATGTGACCTTACAATCATCACTGTACTTGAATCGCGCGATTCAAATTAAGCTATAACATATTATAATAGGACAAAAAACTTTATTTGTATTTACACTACAAATTGTAGACTGCTCGAGGAGATTAATATCCTTAATAGTACGACTAAAACAAAAGATAAATACTTTTACAATAATCTTATATAATACAGTGACCTCATGTGTTACAATACTAGAACTGTAAGAGCCCTATTTCACTAGAACACCTTGGTTGAGCCACAAGCAACGGGGTATTTGACTCCGCCAAATTGGTTGTGAAACCAAGCGGATGTCAGTAGATGTATTATGTTATGAGTTTACGCTTACTATGTGAGTGTTATTCCAGCCAGATGTTGTCATTGACATTTTGTACGACAACCTTTAGTTTAGTATATTTACCGCTAGAGGCGCTATGCCAAATTGCATACAAGTTTGCTAACTACAGTCGCTATCGAGTATAGCACGCGTAACTGTGGAAACTCATGATACAGGCACAGGGCCCTATTTAATTACGTGACAATTTGTCAATTATCATGACAATTTGGTATTTATTTAGTTCACACACAATTTTTACACGAAAAAGAATAAACAGAAAACGGGCATAGCTTATTTCTCCAGCTAGTTCTATTTTAAAATGGTGTTGATGCTCTTCGAAGCTTAGTAAAAAAATCACATTGTACCCTATTTACACCTATTTTTATCAACGCCATCTATCAAGCCTACAGTTTTTTGTCATTGTGAAAAGCCCTCATTGACAAATTGTCACTTTATTAAATAGGGCACAAGTGAGGTGCCCTCCATACATCTGTATACATTTTGTTGGTAGTGCGTCTTGTTGCGTTGCCACTAGTGTCCTAGTGAGATATGGCACTGATATTATATTGTTTATAACAACTCCTGGGGCTTACGGCCAGCTCGCATGCCTCACACACGACCGAGTCTTGGACATCGTCTTTCAAGTTCTTATACTTCACATTTTTACATTCCTTATACTTACTCATTTTTTACAACATTCACATATTTTAACCCAACAATTCTGATCGTAGGTACAATTTTTATTTTACAGATATTTTAATTGCAAAGCAAATCATACTTTATCAGTTAAACATAAGGAATGCTATTCAAGCAACATAGCGTTACTCGCAACGAATAAACACATAATTTAAACAATAGTAAAAATATAATTGCAACACTGAATTTAAATTTTCAATGTCAACGCATGCTTACACATTTCATTATTTACTATGGGCAACAGCGTCGCTTAACCAGTTAGCAACAAAATTCGTGTGCGCGTATCGCCCCTGCATGAACGAAACGTATGTGACAGCGGGCGCGGCGTGCAAGCGATTTTAACCTTAGCAGTGGTTAAGCGACGCTGTTGCCCATGGTACCTAACTTATCAGGTAAATGCCACATTCAACTAAAATACACACAAACCATTTAAAATGTTGACAAATCTATTGCTTTCAATTTTCTTTTAACATAGGTGTCCAATGTTGGTCTTAGCTGTATTGGAAGGGTTAGAATAGAACTATAAACACAACCATACGAACATACTGAAAAAAATAAGTCTTAATTTACGTTTAACAGGGTTTATGCGCTACACTAGCGCCACCAATGGAAAAAACATAAGTAGTGCTTATAATGACGAAATTGTGAATTATGTTCTCATAGTGCACTCCGAAGAAGCTTTGTGGACTTTTTATAACTTATAAAATATTTTCTAACCTGACCACTTTTAGCAATAAAACACCATTAAAGTAAACGACAGACTATAGGCCGACCGGTTAAATGAGTCCTCGCCCGCGGGTAGGGTTACCATCTGACCGGATAAATCCGGTCTTGACCGGATTTTAAGAGCTCAGACCGGACTCCACCCGGATTTCGTTTGAGACCGGATTTTCAATCGTGCTTGGTCAAAATCATTACACCATCATTGATTGTAATGATTTTGTGTAAACCATCATCGCCGCACAGCTCGGAGCGCGCGGCACGCTACGCACCCCGCGACTAGGCTTTATGAATGGTTGGTTTCCTGAAAGATGCACATAATTTTCTTATAAAAAACCACCCACTTGTGTTAAATTTTCCACAAAATAAAACGATTTTAAAGCTGCTGCTGTCTAAGGCCGGACTTTTGTCCAAAAATCAGGATTTTCAACCTCTTGCGAGCGGATTTCCGAATTTTAGTCCTGGTAACCCTACCCGCGGGGCACAGAGGCGCGAGGGGAGACGAGAACGGGGGTCGTGAGAGGTGCGGGCGGCAGGCGTTCGCCGCCCGTCGCCCGCATCGCGGGCGAGGACTCATTTAACCGGTCGGCCTATAGTCTGTCGTTTACTTTAATGGTGTTTTATTGCTAAAAGTGGTCAGGCTAGAAAATATTTTATAAGCTATAAAAAGTACCACAAAGCTTCTTCGTAGTGCACTATAAGAACACAATTTATAATTTCGTCTTTATTTAAGCACTTAATTTATTTTCCATTGGCGGCGCTAGTGTAGCGCATAAGCCCTCTTAAAACTGACTCTAAAGCGTTATACGTTTACGTTATATCTCTCTTTAGCACATAATAACAAGCTGTGTAATGGGGTGTATCACGCAAAGCTAATCGCAGATGGCGCCAGCGGCGACCTGGCCTCTTTCAATGGTTTTGATTTAAAATACGTCAGAAATGACATTAGACATTTGAAACAACCAATCAAATTATTTTGGGACTGTCGCTTGTGGCGCCATTAGTTCCTCAGTATCACACCACACCCCATTCCTAACAATTTAGAAACATACCTACATACGTTTGACATTTCCGGTCTTATCCAGACTTTTCCTCTCTGAACAACAATGAGTTTTAAAAATATTTCTTTTACATTTTAATAACGGTTTGTCGAACCGTAACAAATTATGTAAACGAAAATAACATGATTGTAAAACAAAGTAAGACTTTAAATTGTATAGCCTCTCAATAAAAAAAACAATTCTCAAAGATTTAGTAGCTTTGATTGTATTCAAATGAAATTATTATTTTTAGACATAATTTACAAACAATTTAAATTCACGAGATTTAAATTAGAAAGCGGTATAGGACGATTTTTTCCAAAGACATTTTAATTACTTGATTTGAGATATTGTAATATATAAATTAAAATTCAGTTTATATGAATTTATCTTTTTCTTAATTGATACGTTAATGTAGAAAAACAAAACATTTAGTGGGTAGGTATCACTTTTAATAAGCTCTAAATAAAATGTACATTGGAAAGAACAATTTTGATAGTCAGCAAAAATATATAACTCTTTTCAAATGTAATAAATAATTACATAATTACTAATTATACCTACTCGTACTTTTGTTTTATTATCTTGTTATATATGAACCTAAAAAAGGTCATTTAAAGAAATGTTCTTCAAATTATTGTTCATTGCATTTCGTTTTACGATATTTGCATTCGTAGTTTTCTTTTTCAGTTCAGCTCAAAGCTCTCTATCTTATTTTATAAATTGATGCACGTGGAAATCATTGAATACTAAGAATCAAATCGAGGACTTAAGCTGTGTCTTATTTTTATTACATTTTAGATCCAGATCGAGTGACTGATAATAATAATGCTGCATATAATTTTTGGTCTAACGACAATTTCGACATTACTTCGATTCGAGACGGATCAAATTGTGCACGCAAGTCGCTCAATCTGGTCGAAATATTTATTTCATGATCCAATAACTGAAATGTATAGCTATCGAGGTCGCACGGCTTCTGAACGAAGTACGTTCTTATTAATTTCGCGAGATGGCGGTGTCGGGCGCGGCTGACTAGAGGGGAGCGTCGGGCGCTTGCAAGCGAACGCTCAGCGCGTGGCGTTCGCGTTGTACGTCCGCCAACTCCGCTACTAGCGCGCGACAGACGCGGTGCAGAACCGCGTTTTGTTCCTGCAACGCTTTAACATCCGGCTCCGCCTCGCAAGACGGCTCCCGGGACGGCTTCCGGTAAACTTCGAACGCGCCGTGCATTTTAGGAGCGTCCTCGCGATTGTAACCGAAACCTTCGCCCTCGTACTCGCGGGGGGCGAACGCGTCCGGAGGGAACGCGGGTTCGTTTTGGTGCGGCGGGGGAGCTCTCGTGCCGGGCGGGGAAGTCCGCGGCGGAGGCTGAGGCGGCGGCGGGCCTTTGAGGCGGGTAAGGTCGAGGGAACTGGAGCGCGCGTGGTTGCGTAAAGGGCGCGGCGGGGGAGGGGGAGGGGGCTCCTTTTTCGGTGCGTATTGCAGCGATTGGGGTCCGTCGTCCGCGTGTACGGAGGATTCACGCGCCGGTGGCGGTGGCAAAACGCCCGCGCTCTTTACAGGCTTTTTAGGCTGTGGGCGTTGTATAGATTTGATTTCCTGCCCGTTCGGCGGCGGTTCGACCGGCGGCTGCGAGTTTAACCGCTTCGGACTGGCTAATTCGAACGCGTGCGCGAACTCGTCTCTACGCGGCGACGCACTCGAGCGAACGTCCGCGTCGTGGGGAAGCGCACTAGCGTCTGGCGTCACGCGAAGGGCAACCGGGTGGAATATTTTCGGGTCTCGTTCGACCGCCGACTTATGGAAGTCAAAGTTCACCGGCTTCGGGCCAGGGCTGGACACGCTCGAAGTCGGCGAGTCGACGAACTTCGTCCACTCCTTGTTGTTGGCCTGCTCCGGCTTCGGCGGGGAGAGGGGGGGCTGCTGATCTTCCGGTTTTTTCACGATTTTAGCGTCGTTCGTTTCCGGTTTGTGGACGAAGCTGAAGTCTGCAGAGGATCCGGAGCTGAACATATCCGCTCCTAAATCTACCAGGTCGGTGGTGACGGCCTGCTGGGAGAAGCGCGAGTCTACCTTAGGCACGAGGCAGGGGGGCAGCACTTCGGGCACGGGCACGTCGTTCCTCCTGAGCACTATCAGGTGCATCGCTATACTGAACTCTTCAAGCGTCAGCATCCCGTCTTTGGTGATGTCAGACAGCTGCCAAATTTTCCGCAGGTCGGGGACGGGCAGTCGCGACTTTTCGAAGAACAGCCTGGAAACAACATAAAATACTTATTTGAATCATTTAAGCTGTAGGTTCAAGACAAGATTCGACACGATTTGACGAGGTTGTCCATAGGATTATGTATAGATAAAGAATAATTAGAACGCGTGTACATACACGATGCATAATGTCAGGCGGTTCAATTATTCGGCAGTGTTGTTCTTGATACGGCAATTGCCGTATTCTACGGTAATCCAGATCGAATTGACTCGGAATACGGCACTATCCAACAACGCTGTCCATACAAATACGGCAATTTTCATTGCAAAATTGGTGTATTTTTCAAAAATACGGCAATCCTTTTGCAAGGAACAACACTGTTATTCGGTGGCAATCGATGAACATGCCGCTGACGGACCAAATGTCCGCCAGTGCGTCCGTGTCACCTTCCTATGACGTTACTCACAGTTGCCCCCTATATCATACCTGGCAGTTTGTCCGGACAGCAAGCCGCGCTCGGGCCGCAGCTGCGCGAACTGCGCGGCGTAGTGGCGCGCCTGCGCGTCGCTGATGGCCCACATGTCCGCCAGTGCGTCCGTATCACCTTCCTCCTCGGACGAGTGACGGTCGGACGATTCTTCTTCGGTACCTGTAAGCAATGTTGGTTGATTAGTAATGTCAAATATTATTACAAACTAAATAAGTAGCCGCCTCTGGGTGTCTAGTGGTTCACCCACGTGTGTAAGGCACAAGGGTCCAGGGTTTGATTCCCAGAAAGAGGGTAGAGTTTGTACTCTATTTAGTTGATGGTAGGGCTTATTTAAAGTCCACCTGGATAGCTACCATCATCCTACCTAAGTTTGACGCCATAACAACAATTTAAAAATGGATGTGCTCCGGGAGTTAGATGTAAGATCCAGTTCCTCAGTGGTGAGGATTCCGGGTATAGTGCGCTTACACTTTCGGCCTTATCATCACTAAGAATTAACATCAGGTGAAATATACCTACTTATACCAGAATTTAATAATATGGTATTATTAAAATTAATATTCTATTCTGACTGGGAAACCAGTGTTCAGTAATAATAACAGATCCTAGAAAATGAGGTCACATGATTAACAACACACAAAAAGATTCTCGTCAATTATAATTAGCAAGTCGTAAAAAACGCTTGTTGGTATGAGCCGACGCTGCTTGCGCCCACGCAGCCATAAAAAATGTGAAACAATTATGGGAACAAATTATGGTAGTGCGAAACTAATCAGATAAAATATATTTTAAGTGGAGCCACTTAGATCCTACTAATATTATAAATGTGAAAGTTTGTGTTATAAATTATTTCTTTTTAAATTCACAGTTTTCAACACAGAACAAAGAAAAAATTTTTCCCCCCAGTAGAAGTCGCATGTGGGCGGCACCCGTGTAACATCACATTTGCGAAGCTCCGCACTTCTTTAAATCTGGCTCCGTCAGTCGTATGAACGAACGCCAAACAAAAACATCTTCGAAAATAATATAAAAATGCCGAGTTGCATTATATAAAAGAGCAAAATCGATATCCACATATATCATTTAGCAAACGGGTGCATAAAATATCAGAGGCGAGCTTTATTTAAATAATTTTGATTTTAATTAAAAATTAAACTGATATTTTCCTTTTAAAATTAAATACAATAAATATCCACCTTTATTCGGTACACACAGAGCCGTCTCTAGCCCATGTAGCGCCTGTGTGCAAAAATACCCTGGCGCCCTCTAGTAGGCGTGCGGTCAAAATGGAATACTTACAATTCTATTCAAATAGTGCAATTTTAAATGATGTCGGGAAGCGATGGGTACACGAGTAAAAATCATTTTTTACACTTTATAGTATTCTAATACAGCCGAGTTCGCAATGATTGTTAGCGTTTCATCAAAACAGGTGTCGGTGTCGGCCGGCACGCGCCTTTGATTCGACACTGCCCCAATTGTTATATACCTTTTTCATACCATAATCTCTTTGGTGTTGTTTTGGATTTGTCATCGGTCTGTCACTCGAATAAATGACTATGCTTTCAATAAGTCGTGTATTTAAAATTGGCGACGAGATAATTATTTATAATGGCTAATACCGACCTCAGTAAATATAAAAAATCGCGAAGTTGTATGCGCGGTTTACTTACAAGAAAGGAAAACCAATTACTCAACGTAAGTACACTACAAGATTACGAAATTTCAAACGAGATACAAAATGTTACAGAATTACAAAAAAAGTACGAAGAATGCCAGACAAATATAGAATACCTCACAGAAGAAGCGCATTTAGAGGCAGAAGTAGAAAATAGATTCGAATTTCAAGTTACAGTTACAAAGGTACTGAACATGCTACACAGGATGAAAAGGTCAACAATCACATCAAATAATGTAGATAACACAAATTCAAGTGACTCAACTGTCCGTGTTCCTAAAATGATTCAATTCCAACCATTTCAAAACAGTTCAGAGACATTCAAAAACTTCATCCGGAGATTAGAGTTGTACATGGACCTTAGTCAAGTGAGCGATTCAAATAAAAAGACCCAGATTTTACTTGCTATGCTGACCCCTGATCTTCATGAGAAAGCTTATGATTTGTGTGCTCCGGAAGACCCTAAAGGTATGAACTTCAAAGATTTAACCAAGATTCTTGACGATTTCATTGATCCCGTGCCAGGACCGTACGCATTACAACATAAATTTGTCTTACGCGTTCAAAACTATGATGAAACTGTGCCTGTCTATGCGGCCACTTTAAGAAAACTTACAACCAACTGCGGATTCCAATGTCTAAATTGCCAGAAGTCGATTGCTGATAACTTTTTATGTCTACAATTGATTAGAGGACTTAGAGACAGCGACATGTACAAACTGCTACCATCGTAGAAATGGGAAAAACCGATAACGCTACTATTTCCCTCAGGAACATATCATCAATCGAACCCACTAATCAAATGTCAACCTCATTAAGAAGAAATTCAAATGCACAAGCAGAACGGAAACCAAATACATTCACACAGCCACGTCCACTCACTTCGACTTTTATTAAGTTGAAACAATTACGAGGGAAGTGTTTCCGCTGCGGAAAGGAAGACCACATGGCCAATAAATACGCGAAATACAAGAATCAAAGCTTTTTCGGAAAAATGTACATAATAGATAAGGCTGTCGATCCAATTTTCGGTAGAAGCTGGATGAAGAACCTAAAATTAGAATTAGCAAACATTAATGCAGTACAAATAGAAAAACTACCGAAATTAGATGAATTAATGAAAGAATACGAATCTACAGTTTTTATGGCATCATTAGGAAAGATTCCAAACTTTCATGGACACCTGTCTCTGAAAGAGAATACTCAACCCATATTCATTAAACCAAGAAGAGTCCCATACGCCTTGAAAAAGAAAGTTGATGATGAAATAGAAAGACTATGCACAGAAGGAGTAATAACTAAGGTAGAGCATTCCGAATGGGGAACCCCTATAGTGCCTATAGTTAAACCTAATGGCAGTATTCGCTTGTGTGCTGATTACAAAGTTACGTTAAATAAAGTCATTAAGGACGAACAATACCCTATACCCATTATTGAAGATATTTTTGCTGAAATGAATGGTGGAGAAATTTTCTGTACGTTAGACATCACACAAGCATACTTAAATATGGTAATGGATGAAGAGAGTGCACTCCTCCAAACACTTAGTACACATCGAGGCACATTCAAAGTCAACAGGCTTATGTTTGGAGTGAAAGTTGCTCCAAGTTTATGGCAGAAATACATGGATAGATTACTTCAAGGAATTGACGGAGTAAAATGCTTCTTTGATGACATTATTATTCAAGGAGCTACAGAAGAGATATTATTACTTCGATTACGAACAGTTCTGGAAAAGCTTAAAGAATCAAATTTACGAGTTAATAAAGATAAGTGTAATTTTTTTCAAAGGAGCATTAATTATCTAGGACATACTATAGATAGGGATGGCTTACATAAGAATAAAGAGAAAACCAATGCAATTATAAATACCGCCAAACCTAAAAATATAACTGAATTGAGAACTTTTCTGGGTATGGCCAACTATTACAATAAGTTTATCCCACAATTGGCTACACTTACGCACCCATTAAACAACTTACTAAGGAAAGGCCAGATTTTCAATTGGAATGAACAGTGTGACATTAGTTTCAATAAAATCAAAAAGGAAATTGCTAGTGAAAAGATACTAACGCATTTTGACCCTAAAAAGATACTGATACTGGCAACGGACGCGAGCCCTGTTGGACTCGGGGCAATTCTTTCGCATAGACTAAAGGATGGATCAGAGAGACCAATAGCATTTGCGTCCAGAACGCTTACAGATTGCGAAAAGAAATACAGTCAAATTGATAAAGAAGCCACAGCAATATTTTGGGGACTCAAGAAATTCTTCCATTATTGTTACGGAAGAAAATTTATTTTAATCACAGACCATAAGCCCCTTACAGTAATATTCCACCCGCATAAGACGCTGCCCACTATGAGTACCATGAGACTTTTTCATTACGCACATTTTCTCTCTGGATTCGATTACGATATTGAGTATAAAACTTCAGCAGCCAATAGCAACGCCGACTACTTGTCAAGATTTCCAGTAGAAAAGGTATCAACAAAAAGTGACCAACATTCTATATTTCAACTAAGTCAAATACACACCCTATCGATCACAGATACAAAAATTGCTCAAGAAACTGCTAAAGACTCAGAATTGGCGCCGATTCTCAACGCCTTGCGAATAGGCCGGTCAATGAAAAGTCATGGTTACGTAGACTCCGAGTTGACCTTACAAGACAACTGTTTATTTAAAGGATATCGAATAATGATTCCGAATTCTCTACGGGAGAGTGTATTGGACGAATTACATGCTGGCCATATTGGAATGCATAAAATGAAACTCCTTGCCCGTAGCTACGTTTATTGGAAAGGCATTGATAAGGATATCGAAGATAAGGTAAAAACATGTAGAGCTTGCCGTTTACAACAAAATGATCCAGTAAAAGCGCCATTGCATCATTGGGAGGAAGCAATCGAGCCATGGCAGAGAATTCATATTGACTTTGCCGGGCCTATACACGGATACCAACTTTTTATTATTGTCGATGCATTTACGAAATGGGTGGAGGTGATACCCACGAAAACAATGACGAGTTCCTGGTGCATAAGTAAAATGAAAGAACTTTTCTCGGCATTTGGACTGCCATACATACTGGTTTCGGATAATGGACGCCAGTTTACATCGACGGAGTTTGAGACATTTCTGAAAGATCACGGAATCACTCATCGCACCTCGGCTCCTTATCATCCTGCTACAAACGGCCAAGCCGAACGTTTTGTACAAACGATTAAGAAATCTTTAAGAAGGATGGAGGACCAACCCGGGAACTTGCACGACAAATTAGAGACAGTAAAAATTCAATTACGTCGAACTCCAAACGCTTCGGGATTCGACGCGTACTCGCTCATGTTTGGAAGAGATATAAGAACCAAATTGCATGTTATGTTCAAGAAACGTGTTTTTTTTGAGCAGGGGGCATCAACACACGCAGGGCAATACACTGGAAGACAATTTAAGGAGGGGGAGAGGGTTCAAGCAAGGTGTTACTCAAACCCTAATCGCAAATGGAAATTCGGCACCGTGACCCGCCGGCTGGGACGCCTACATTACACGATCGCCATGAATGGAGGTGAAGTCTGGCGCCGTCACGTTAACCAGATGCTACCGGCTAAGCTGGTGCAACCTCACCGAGAAAATTAAGGGGGGGAACTTGTTATATACCTTTTTCATACCATAATCTCTTTGGTGTTGTTTTGGATTTGTCATCGGTCTGTCACTCGAATAAATGACTATGCTTTCAATAAGTCGTGTATTTAAAACCAATCATTATAATCAATCTTTAATTATCGGTTTTAAGGCTGATTTCACGTTGAAATTGAAACAAAAGTCATTGTGTAGTGTCACGTCACAGTGTAAAAATCATACAGAGATGCAGGGCCGGATTTAAGAACTATGCACCCCTAGGCTCATTCTGTGGTGCGGGCCCCCCGTCTAGTAGTAAAATGCAGTTGTAGAGCGGTGTCAACGCGATTTTTCAGAGAAATGGCTGTCTATAGTTGAAAAAAAAGCCGCGCAGCTGGATTTTTTGCCAGTTTACCCACTGATCTTATAGTTTTTCCAGTTTATTGTCAAAAGTGGCCGCGCAGCGCAATTAGTCAGTTTCATCAATTAAACTTCTAATCTTGCCTATCGATTGTAAAAAAAAATGGCCGCGCAGCGCGATTTTTAGTCAGTTTAAGCCACTAATCTTGTAATCATGATTTCCTTTAGGAAAAAAACGGCCGCGCGGCGCAATTGATAGTCAGTTACATCCACTAATCTTGCCTATCAATTGAAAAAAAAAATCTGCGCAGCGCGATTTTTAGTGTTCTTCTGCCACTAATCTTGTAATCGTGCCTGTCTTTCGATAAAAAAATGGCCGCGCCGCGCGATTTTTAGTGTGTTTCAGCCACTAATCTTGTAATCGTGCCTGTCTTTCGATAAAAAATGGCCGCGCAGCGCGATTTTTAGTGTGTTTCACTGTTTCAGCCACTAATCTTATAATATTGCCTGTTTTTCGATAAAAAAAATGGCCGCGCAGCGCAATTTTTAGTCCGTTTAAGCCACTAATCTTATAATCATGCCTATCTTTAGGAAAAAAAACGGCCGCGCAGCGCGATTTATAGTCAAGTTTCATCCAATAATCTTGTAATCTTGCCTGTCTAAAGTGAAAAAACGGCCGCGCAGCGCGATTTTTAGCCAGTTTCATCCACTAGTTTTGTAATCTGTGGTTTGGATTTAAGCATAGGCTACATAGGCTGCAGCCTATGTAGCCTATGCTTAAATCCGGCAGTGCAGAGATGTACCTAACGCTTTGTTTGATGTCCGCGAAAATGGCGACAGCATTTGGACAGTGGCCTTAGTGCTAGGGTAACAGAGACGGTTCGACCATAACACCGGCTTCGGCCATAACACGAACCCAGGCGCAGGCAGGGTCTTTGAGAGCGCCCCGTGGCGCCGCGCCGCGAGTAGATAACAACGCTGGGCCCGGGCACAGGCAGGGACTTTGAGAGCGCCCCGGGGCGCCGCGCCGCGAGTGACCACGCCGGGCCCGGGTGCAGGCAGGGTCTTTGAGAGCACCCCGGGGCGCCGCGCCCCGAGTGACCACGTTTCGCGTCGCAAGCGCCAGCGCCGCTCGGTCGGCGCGGCGCCCCCTAAGACCCTGCGCCCGTGTGCGCTGCACACCCTGCACAATAGGTAAAGACGCCTCTGGGTACACACTTAAGATCCATATTCCAACGCACAATTTGACATATTCTTGAAATTTCATAAACACTAAAATGTAGAATGGCGGAAATGTCACTCAATAGGGGAGACCGAGAAAAGTTGTGACTGTGAAAAGTTGAAAAGTATTATCACCATAGCAAGAAATTGATAAGTAAATCATGAACGTCTAAGTAACAGTTGATATGATACACTCACCACTGAAAACACGCAAAAACAGCACGGAATTTTAGTCAACTTAATTCATAAATAGGGAACATGCATCAATTTGTTTTTGTATCAAAATCAAAAGTATAATGCGTGAGATAATCAACTGTAATATTAAAACTTTTCTCTTGCGTTTTTTTCTCGTGATATAGTCACTTGAAGTTAGCGCGCAGCAGCACCCGCCGAAAACGCTCTATACAAAAGGCCAACATGTGTGACGTCACTCATGTCACGTTTCAGGCGCATTATTATGGAGTTAGCCAAGAATTTTCAAATATCTCCTTAAATATTGCGTTTAAGTACATATGTGTCATACAAAATATTTTTTCTTATTCGATTTTCTATCCGACTATTAAGTGCATTATATCCGAAAATGAAAAAAAAAATCGTTATTTTCCCCTGTGTGATAAAACTAAAATATTATATTTTATTTATTATTTTTCTGTTCCATCATGTTTTTATACGTGTCCGCAGCGATCAAACTCAAATTTATCAAAATCGGTGACTTATGCATGTTCCCTATAGTACGTAACAGGCGAGTGCGGGAAGCTAGCATTTTTTTTGTCAAGGATTTTAATCATTCGAGGCAATTTAATAAAAATTGCTTCTCCTACAAGGCTGCGAACTTCGCAGCCTTGTAGGGAAGTATTTTTTTTAGTTAAAATGTAATTTAGAAATTAGTTCATGTGGCCATGTGAAACGACTGGTCATGCAGCCATAAAGTTTTATAAAAATAACGCTATATAGCTATTTTTTTATTAGGAATACTACATTCCTGAACTTGTGCGGGGCGGGAAGTAACTATTGAAATTAACTCGGTAGGTATAGGTGCCGGCACATAACTTGGCAAGTTTTTAACGCGCATTCCTATACTTCTCTTTGTTTGCCCGATGTAAGAGAGCCCAGTCGCAATCTAGTCAGGTGTTGTTGTTCACAGATCTCGCGTACTCTCTGAAACAAAGATTTCCCTTCGGTAGGTAGCAACTGTATAGGTAGTGGGATTCACCATTGAGGTATCTATCTGTAAGTGTTGCTTTTCGAAACACACTGTATAATAATTTTTTTTGGTTTCTGAATTTTAATTTCCAATATTTTTTGCCTAGTATGAACTAAGAAATGTCAGGATTCCACCGAATTATGAAATAGAGTTTAAACGAATTATTGATCTAAAAAAATTAGTATCGCTATTTAATGATTTCAAATAAATTTTATATTAAATTACGAAATAAGCTAATTTTTCAAAAATATAAATCGAAATAACTCCTTGTAAGCCATGTTGCCTTGGTATTTTTGACTTTAACATTATTTCGTAATTGAATATAAAATAAATATAGGATTTTGGGTTAGGTTCGGAATAATCGTTCTTTATTACTTATCTATTGATTCTCAAAAAAAGACCTAGTCCAGTAGGACCACGGGTACATAGTGGTATACCGTGGTCCTACCAGTAGGTCAAATCGGTAGGTCCACCCCGCCCTTAATGCAACCAACCCGGTCTCCCTTATGTATTAATAAATAAGGTGGTAAAATTATTACTTTCACTATTCACTATTAAAATTAGCTTGCGCCATCTAGCGGCTAAGTAGCAGCATTATTATTATACCTATTATTTAATTTGGTACCAAGTTGCTATGGTAATACGACTGAATCTAAATAAATAAACTTTGTGATTTATGGCTTTCTGGATATAACACATTTTTACTTTTTATCCAATTATGTGTTCATAAAGTGTGTGTGCGTAGCATGTAACTATTAAGTGGGGGGCTTGGCTTCGATGTTTAATGTGTTTGTTTGGTTACACTGGTTTTCATACTAAATTGAGCTCATACTACTTCTATGTTCTGTGGTTTTCAACCACTTTTTATATCTGTTTGTTTTTTTAGAAGAAAAAAACTGCCAATGAGAGCTTTTCACAATGACAAAAACTATAGGCTTGATAGATGGCGTTGATAAAAATAGATGACAATGTAATTTTCTTACATAAACTTAGTATCCACTGGAATAGACGAACAGAGTTCACTTGGCTGCGAAACCAAAAGTGAGATGAGCCAGTGTTTGTAAATATGTAAACGTGTGCGTGAATTTCAGAGATGCACTGAAGTCCATTTTAGGTTGTCGATAATCATAATGTATTATTGTTCTAATAAATAAAACACAAACAAGATTTTGAACAATTTTATTTAAATAATTTCTTAAGGTCTCCTTTGAGGCTCCCTGCTTATTTATTTATGACATTTATCCAGTTTAATTTAATCACTGGATTTACAGAAAACCTGGAAATAATTATTAAATTAGTACTTAAGTTGGTATAATTTACCATTTGAAAACTGTCGGTTACAAGCAGCTTTATATAAAACTATCAGTGTTCACAAAGACAAACAAAGTTATATTGGAAATCATCGACATGAGTATCGATAACTTTTGATCAATATCTACGCCTTATTTTCTCAAGTTCACGGACATAATATCTTTTTATCTAACACATAATGTTTAGAAATCAGCCTTTATTTAGGAAATAGGCGTTTAATAGCATCATATTAGTATATAACTTAGTGTGTTTGGGAATAAATTCAACTAAAATATCATATTTACCTGTGAAATGAGTGTTTATTTGGATTATTGTCGTAAGTAACATTACAATCCAGTACAGAACACGACACCATTATTGATTTATATAGCTTTGAGAGCCAAACCGACCCGATCGCGATCAAAATTACAAAATAATCTTGTTGACGCTTTTCACCAAGGTGATAAACGATGATAAATGAAGTCAAACCAGGTTCAGCTGTCAGTTTTTTTTTACTCTTTCTCGCACATCGCATAAGCTGTAAGAATCGGTTTCTCACTCGCACCTTTGTCCGTCTACTTGAGCATAGCGAAAAATTTTCTAAGTCTATGTTTTTTTACTAAGCTTCGAAGAGTATCAACACCATCTAGTAAGGGAAATAGTTACTATTTTATTTTTTAACCGCCACCGCACACGGGCAACTTTTGTCTCGGCAACTATTTTGTCTCCCACATGGTTTGTATGAAAAGTTGCCGACGACCGCGTCGTTTCGTGTGCGCGCTTCCATATAAAATCGTGGAGTGGAGTTGATGTGAAAGGCAAAACAGTTGCTGGGCGACTAAGTTGCCCGTGTGCGATAGCGCTTAAACCTCGCTTCATCCCGAAGGCGACTTTCTTGCGACTTTATAGCGCTATCGCACACAGGCAACTTAGTCGCCCAGCAACTGTTTTGTCTCTGTCTCAAGTCCACAGGTTTAAATGGAAGCGCGCACACGAAGCGACGCAGTCGTCGGCAACTTTTCATACAAATCATGTGAGAGACAAAATAGTTGCGGAGACAAAAGTCGCCTGTGTGCGGTCGCGCATATACAACATTAGCGCCATTCCCGCAAAAAAATAATTACCGTACGTCTAAAAACTCAATTTATGAAAAATCCAAGCTTTATGGTCCCCTCGCAAAATATTAATTTTATTGTTATTTATAAACACACTAAAACACACAAACTCAGTAAAAATAATTGTTTGCAGATTTGGCGGCATATGCTTGAATTTTAATAAATTGTGTATTTAAACATTTTTTTTGCGGGAATGGTGCAAGTGTTGCATAGTCACCTTAATAATTGAATTCCAGTGCTATCACTATTAAATTAAGATTAAAAATAAAAGAAAAAAAGCACTCTGTTCCAATCCCCAAATGATTTTTTTCTTCTTTCATCCCCTATTGCACACCCTTCAATATGAATTTTCGAATCAAAAGGTAAAAACCCTCAAATCGTTCGACCCTATGTTCTTCCCCATCTTTATCTTATATATAAAATTCAAAGTCCTGACTGACTGACTGACTGAGATATCAACGCACAGCCCAAACCACTGGACCTAGAGACTTGAAATTTTGCACACAGATACCTTATACAATGTAGGCATCCACTAAGAAAGAATTTTTGAAAACTCCATCCCTAAGGGGATGAAATAAGGGATGAAAGTTTGTATGAAAGTCCCTCAGTTTTGGAGCTAGGATCTCCAAATATTGTGTTTAAGCTGATGATTTAAAATAATTAAATACGGGTCTCAGCGTTTTTCAAAATTTTACCCCCGAAAGGGTGAAAAGGGGGATGAAGTTGTGTTTAGAAGAAAATCCTTTATTTTCGAACTAAAAATCTCTAAATTTATAATTTAGGCTTATGAATAAAATCTAACGCAACGTATTTTGTTATTGGTAGTATTTTGAACCCTATGGGGATGAAACGGGGGTGAAAATAGGTAGATAAACCTAAAAATAGATATGGATGTCATTATTGGGGTTTTCTGGGATGACGATTGCGAAAATGACATTTATTTTGAAGCGGTGGAAAAGATAAACCTAAAAATAGATATGGATGTCATTATTGGGGTTTTCTGGGATGACGATTGCGAAAATGACATTTATTTTGAAGCGGTGGAAATTAGCTAATGGGGTACAAATTTTGTATGGAAAAATAATATAAAATAGACATTACAACTTTAAACTTCGTAGGAGCAAGTCTAAAAATAAATAGAAAAACATACAATTTGTGATTTTAAAAATCACCCCCTTAGGGGGTAAATGGGTAAGTAAACATAAAAATCGATATGGATGTGGTTCTTGAGGTTTTGTGGGATGGTAATTGCGAAAATTACATTTATTTTGAAATCCAACACGGTGGACATGATTCAGCCTCTGGGGACAAGGACGGAGACGAAGTCGGGGACGAAGACGGGGACGAAGACGGGGACGGGGACGGAAACGAGAACGGGAACGGTAACGGGAACGGGAAAGGGAACGGGAAAGGGAACAGGAACGGGAACGGAACGGGATAATTGTAATAAACTAGCTTCCGCCCGCGACTTCGTCCGCGTGGATATTAGAGAACATCCTTAGGGAATCTTAAACCAGGATCCGACCAGCCGTTTTTACGCGATTAGGCGGGTCCCCACCAAGCGCGCTGCCTCGCGAGGCAAGACGTTTGCCGCGTGTGGCGGGTGGGGACCCGCCTAATCGCGTAAAAACGGCTGGTCGGATCCTGGTTTAAGATTCCCTAAGGATGTTCTCTAATATCCACGCGGACGAAGTCGCGGGCGGAAGCTAGTACTTACTAAAGCTAATCAAAACTGGTTCAGTGTTTCAGGCATGAAAAGGTGTCAGTCAGACCGAGTTTATAATTTCAGCAAATCAATTGTGCACACCTAACAACATTCATGGCTGATGCACCTTCGTGAGATTAAGCATCTGGGGGGTTACTCTCGAAACACGAAGGTTCTGACATCAAATTGGTATAGAGTAAACATCAAAACAGTACAATGGAAACAATGGCAACCGTTTTCAATGTACTAAAATAACAGATTTTTAACGTTTATTCGATACCAATTCGATCTCAGAACCTCGTTCATGTTTCAGTAGTAACCCCCGTACATACTATGTGTACTCAAGCTTTTCTATTGTTTTAGTAGTTTATTATTCCTGTGGTAAAAGTTAATGGGTACTTACCTAATAGCCTGGTATGTTCTTCCCCAGTGTTGGTGGGCCAAACTCCCCGGCCAGTGGCGCTGTGCTCCCACACCGGATGTACACGCTCCGCCACACTGTTTGTCGGTGTTGGACTCTCGCTAGCAGTACTCCAGGGTGATCCATTTTTTCCTCTTCGCTGTGAAAAAATTTTTTAATTACAGATAACATTCAAGATAACCACAAAACATAATAGCTGATATAGGTATTTCCCAATTCCTAGTATTTTCCCTATTATTATCCTTACCATATTGTAATTTTTACACTACAATTTGATAAGCAAAAATGATCCAAAACAATGTTTAGAAACTTCCAAATTGTTGAAAAGTTACATTAATTAAAATAATTGGTTATTCCAATCTGTTGAATTCTAGGAAACATATATCCGAGAATTTACCCTAAGCTAGGGAGGAATCAAGCATAGGGAGAATTCTCAGACATAGATTTCCCAGAATTCAGCTCAAAGTGTATTCTTTTGTATATCAGATTGGAATAACCGAAAATATTAGTAAAACACAAATTGAATCATTTGTCCTATTTAAAAGTTTTGTTTGCAAACTATCTTTAGTTTTCCGTTAGCAAATAAATAACTAATTTCATAATTTTTAGGACTTTAACTTTCATTATTAGCTTCTTATTAGCTGGCTCCTTTTTAAAAGTAACTCAACTATTATTTTTCTGGATTGAGACAAGTAATTAAACTTAATCCATGTTACTACAAAACGTTTTAAAACTATGTTTAATTTAGACACTATTGTGTATTTTCAAAATGGTTTCAGCATCACCTTTATCCATTTATAAATTTAATAAAAACCAGGTTAAAAAAACAGTTCAAAACTGGCTTCAATCTATGGACTATAATGAAACTGAAACTATTTTACATACACCATCTTAACTACTTCACTCCTATCTCAATTGAACAAATAGTCTTAAACTCTTATTATACGGGTACTGCAAATGTATCTATTAACATTTTAAACTTAAACACACTTACTCACACACCCAAACATACACATCTACACACACACAAACACACACATACAAATTTAAACACACACACACCCACACACACGCACACTTTATAATTTTATTGAATCAAAATTGTACTCCTATTATAATGACGGTACGTAGTATAATATAACTATGCGTAGGTATAAATGCTTAAAAATTTTGTGTCTTTTTAAAATGGGGTGAGAGCCTGGAGATCTGTAATACAGGCCCCTCGGGGATCCTAGTATGGACTCCAGTCTCTCACAAAGGTTTTATCTGTAAGCTTTAGCTCTTAGTATAGTTACGTATTATAAGTGATAACCTTTGTGAAGAGTAAATAAACAATATTTATTATTATTATTATTACCTTTAAACAGTGTTTAAATAATAGTTTTAAAATCTTTTGTAGTTTGTCTAAACCAAATTCATCTATCTGATGAAAACTCTAGCTTTACAATATCTAGAGATTTAGAAACAATATTGCCTAGTTTTATGTTTCCTGGATAACACAACATTAACATTTTCTCGAATTATTTTGGATTATTTTGAACACTTTCTCGAATTATTTTGTTAATAATTCGATCGTGTAGATTTCTTTTGAATAAACTAATCCAGTTAATGAAAATGCGCTAAGACATTAACATTGTTTAATATTTTTTGTTAAGTAGTTTGTATAAATATTATAAATCATAATCACTCATATCATTAATAACAGTATAAAAATAGATCAAAATATATCAAAAAGTAATCACATACAATGTTAAAAGTAAACCAGCTGCATAGCAAGGCCAAGACCCAGGATCAATGAGTGATAAGACCAGTATGTGGTACAATGACATCTTTTTACATCAATATACTTATAACTTTGAATTAAATATGAAGCATGTGACATACAGTAAATCAATGGATGGCTAGAGGTACTTAATATTTGTAAGGCAAGTATTTTAACAAAATATTGACTATTAAGTCATCATCATCATCATATCAGTTGCACGACACCCACAGCTGTGTATCAATTTACAATACCTAGATATTTAGTATTTGTTTTGCATCTCCGCTTGTAAAATGCAATGCAACTTATGTTTTTATTATGTTGATAATAATAATAGCCTTTACATGGTGTACTCTTGTCCTCACGAGAGATTGACAAGAAGACCTGGCTGTGTGAAAACAAAGCGAATATCTATTATAATAAAAAAGTCCTATAGAGACAACAGATGGACATATAAAATGACAGTATGGAAGGGACCAGCGGGAAAAATGTTGGTCGACCCAAACAATGTTGGTCCGATGACATTATCCAGGTCGCAGGAAGAGACTGGATGCAGTCGGCTAAAAACAGAAAAGAATGGATGCTGATGGAGGAGGCTTACACCCAAAAAGGGATCCTTAGCATAGAGAATTAATAAAAAAACTATTGTAAACCACAAACAATTTGCTATGGAATATAATAAGCTTAATAATAATAATTGGTTAGTATTTTGATGAATGTCATATGAGGTTCATGATTCATGAGTTGGCCTTGAAGGAAATGCCTCTGTAAGTAGTATATTATTTTATCATCCATTTCAGTGTTTCTTAAACTTTTTGCAGTCACGGACCACTTCCAGAATTTAAAATAACTGCATAGACCCCTGACAAATAAGAGAAAACAAACCTTATATAAAAGCAATCATTTTTAATTGGTCGTTTTATTATGAGAAGGGTTAACTGTGGACCCCTGATGTACACCCTACAGATCCCTACTACACTCTAAAAAATCCTGATCTACTTGTAATTAAAGACAACTCATTGTAGTGGTGGGCGATATGGGTTAAATAACCCAGGTAACTCGAGTTACTTCTCCAGCCAGTCAACTCGGGTTGATTTTTTCCTAGCCCGGGTTGACTCAGTTGACGTGCCACACGGGTTGGGACTCAGCAGCCCATCGCTGACCCAACTTGGGGCCCGGGTCAGCCTTAATTTCAACTCGGGTGGCCCGAGTCGAAAAAATTGTGACTTGGCCCATCTCGCTAACTTATCGATTACTAGAATTGTGTTTCTCAATTAATTGATTACTACTTTAACAATGTATAATATACTCACCCCATGTGATCCTGATCTTTGAGACATAGTTTCCGATTCCATTTCAGAATCAGTGCTCAGATTCTCTGTAGCATCGTGTGATAAAGTTTGAGGGACATCACTATCTGACAAATTTGAGGACACGCGGATTGGTTCATAGGCACCTAGGTTTCCACCAAAATTTCTTTCCCTTTTTGGAATAATTTGTTCCTTTGGTGAATTGGATAGTTGTATCAAATCAACATTTGCTTCAGAGTTAAGGGCCCATGTAAACCTAGGCAAAGGAAGGTCTAAAGGAGTTGACAATAATTCTGGCTTTAGACACAAGTTTGTTTGATGGGCAGCTATTAATTTTAGAGCAGAATAAAATTGTTTCCTATTCATATGGTTCAGAGAAGAACAATTATTGGGGGCGACGCTGATATCCATGATCTGTAATCAATTAAAAGATTAATGGTTTAAATTGAAATCAAATGGTCATGTGAAGTATTTAGCAAACTCTGCGAACCTGTTTGAGGGCATCATTTGAGATGTTTGAAGATCTAAATAATTCTGTTGCTTTCAAAATAGGTATTTTCCCGTTGGATTCTTCGTCGCAGCATAAAAACAAATCACCGAAATATCTCATTTCGGTCTCTGTCAAGTTCAGATCCTCCATTATAAAGTATTATCACAATATTATAGATATTAACACAGTTTTAAAGATACACAGTAAAATAAGCAACAAAAAAATCCATTATCTATTAATGTACACCATTATTCATTGATATTTTAGACGGATTTGTAACTTGAACATCACAAGATTTACACGAAGCAAACGAAAGTCGAAATGTCACTCACTGCACTGACAGCTGCACTGCACTAATCTATTCTATCTATGGATTTTTAATAGTGTTGTGCTACTTTATATCATGACATGAGAGATACCGGTTTTTTAGAATCGATCGATTTAAAGGCAGCAAAAATGTGGTCCCACAAAAAATATCTTTCCCGGTAATTATTTGCAAACCGTGTACCTAGTTAAAATAAGATAGATACCTACCAAAAGGGAATAGATAGTTCAGTTGATTCCCTCACCCCACCACCTGCATTTTACACATCACGCTGCATTTTGTGAATATAATTCTGTGATATAGGTAGAGAGAGATACAAATACACGTACGTACATACACTACACGCGATGACGCGACGCGAAAGAGCGCTATTTATACCACCCATGTATTACCTACCTAGTGTCATTAAATATGAATAATTTAATTTTTTTAGAGTCTGTCTAAAAAGTCAGTTTACCTGAGAAATTATTAAAAAAAACTTATACTGGTAACCCTGTCGGTGCTGTCAAAATTCTAATAGTAAACATATTTTTTTATTTATTTATTTAGATGGGTATTGGTGGGGTGGTTGGGGATTTAGGTGGGTAAAAAAATTATTTTTGAAATTACCCATGTAAACTGACTTTTTAGACAGACTCTACTCTCTAATCTATTCATTAATACTAACCAACTCAGTTACCCCCATTTTACCCTCGCGGACCCCCCGCGACTTACCTTACCTCCAGGTTTGGAACCAATGCCTTAGGGGGGGTGGAATTTCAAAAGCGCTATTCCTTGGTTAAGACACATTAATTTTTGATCGAGGGACTTTCATCTCCTATTTCAACTTTTATTTCGCGATAAAAGGTAGCCTACGTCCTTTCAGGCTTTCTCAAGCTCTACCTACTCTATCTCTGTACTAAATTTCATCAAAATCAGTTCAGTACTTTACGCGTGACAGCGAAAGAGATAGAAAGAAAGGGTTGAAATAGCCAGTTACTTTCGCATTTATAATATTACATATATGGATTTGAACTGCTTGAATTACTGTGCGAGAGGTAAGAAATAAAGAAAATTTGTAAAGGTATCATTAATTTATTTTGCTGTTACACTTACACATACATTGTTTTATTGTTCTTTTTTAATGGGTAATATAATATTCATTTATAAACAACAAACATTACACTTTCATAACACTACTGTCAAAGTAGTAAAATAATTTAGTTTTAATAACACATCTAAAATTAAACTTAAAATTAAAAGCATCAGTAATCTCGACAATTATCGCATCTATAATGCTACTGATAAATGTGTTTAATCCTTGGATTGGATGAACTTGATGAGGTCAATAACTCTGCTAGAGTAGCCGTACTCATTGTCGTACCAGCTGATCAGTTTCACGAAGTTATCATTAAGGGAGATTCCAGCAGCAGCATCAAAGATTGACGAGTGGGTGTCGCCAATGAAGTCGGTGGACACAACTTGATCTTCGGTGTATCCCAGGATACCCTTCATAGGACCTTCAGCGGCTTCCTTGACCTTCTGCTTGATGGCTTCGTAAGAGGCGGGCTTGCCTAGGCGGACAGTAAGGTCAACGACCGATACGTTGGCAACGGGGACACGGAAGGCCATACCGGTCAGTTTACCGTTAAGAGAAGGAATGACTTTGCCGACTGCCTTGGCAGCGCCGGTCGAGGCAGGAATGATGTTTTGCTGGGCACCACGGCCATCACGCCAGAGTTTACCGGAAGGTCCATCGACTGTCTTCTGTGTAGCAGTCGTGGCGTGAACAGTGGTCATCAAACCCTCAACAATCTCGAAGTTGTCATGGATGACCTTGGCGAGGGGAGCCAGACAGTTGGTGGTGCAGGAAGCATTGGAAATGACCTTCGCAGAGGGATCATAAGAGTCAAGGTTGACACCAACTACGTACATTGGCGCGTCAGCACTAGGAGCAGAAATGATGACCTTCTTGGCTCCACCTTCTAAGTGAGCAGAGGCCTTTTCAATGGTGGTAAATACTCCTGTGGATTCTACAACATATTCAGCTCCAGCCTTGCCCCATGGAATAGCCTTAGGGTCCCTTTCAGAGAAGACAGCAATTTTGTTTCCATTTACAACTAAGTTGCCATCTTGAATCTCAATGGTTCCCTTGAAGCGACCGTGTGTAGAGTCATATTTGAATAAGTAAACCATGTAGTCCAAACCGATGAAGGGATCATTGATGGCGACCACCTGGGCACCCTTCTCGATGGAAGCGCGGAGCACCAAGCGCCCGATGCGGCCGAATCCGTTGATACCAATCTTAGACATATCTGTAATTAAAGAAAAGAGTATGTGAGAAAAAATTAAATTAATGACTAATTAAAGAGAACAAAGAAAATGACTTTCAAATGATTGATCAAGATAACATGTTTATGAGTACTGCATTATTATGTATTCTGTGCTGTGGTACTGCTACCGCATCAGAGTATTTTACGGAAGGAAATTTTATCCAAAAACTACCTAAATCTCAACACAATAAACCTAAAAGTAACGAAGAATTATTGAAATAAACTCTATGATAAACTCAAACAGTAATGTTAAAGAAATTCTATTAATGATAATTTATTTTAGGACTAAGCTTTTCTATTTTTGTCTAGGAATTGTTTCCTGTAATCAGAGTATTTAATTGAAGGAAATTTTATCCAAAATCTATAATTGTGGAACAGCAATAAAGCATTGAATTGAATAATCTTCACATGGCCTAATTAATTAATCTAAATGTACTTATTGAAGAATTATTGAAAGAAAATTAATTAATTTAAATGTACTTATTGAAGAATTATTAAAAGAAAATTAATTAATTAAAATGTACTTATTGAAGAATTATTGAAAGAAAATTAAAATTAAAATGTAGGTACTTATTGAAGAATTTTTGAAAGAAACTATAATAAAGTTAAAAAGTTAATTTTAATGTTAAACAAAATCTACTAATGATTAAATTATTTTAGAAGTAAGCTTATCTATTGTTTTCTAGGAATAGTTTTCTGTAGATTGGAATGTCAAATGTTACTGTTTTTTTATGATACACTTGAGTGCAAGGTCATGATGAGGACACTATGAATGTCTACCATCTGCTTATCTACAATCAATATCATAAGAATATGACATCAATTTGTTGACATAATGAACACCAAAAAACATTTCTTCATTACTATTTGCAATACCCAAGGCCGTCTTTAACCTATTTGAGGCCTTGGGCACACTAGGATTATGGGGCCCCCCTATGACCTTGACTTGGGTTACCATCAAAGTAAGAGAGGATGCCTGTATATGAGGCACAAAATGCCAGATTTTTTAGAAAAATGCTTATCTAGGTATAGCAAAAATCGGCCGCGAAGCGCGATTATTAGTTAGTTTCTTTCACTAAACTTGTAATATTTCCTGTCTTTAGTTAAAAAAACGGCCGCGCGGCGCGATTTTTAGTCGGTTTCATCCAATAATCTCGTAATTATGCCTGTCTAAAGTAAAGAAAAACGGCCGCGCAGCGTGATTTTAATCAGTTTTATTCACTAATCTTGTGATCTTGCTAAGAGACACATCTAATAAAAACATAGGTAATTACTGTATAATCCACAAAAGTAACTAAGGGTTAGTGATTAAAAATCTATGTGGTTAGAAGAGTATTCTAGATTTGTTTTTTTTTCGTAATATAATAAGCATCCGTTATCATTAAGCGCTCTGGTTGTACTATTATGTATTCTGTGGCTCTGGCAAGAAACAAGGGGCCCCTATCGATTGCGGGGCCCTGGGCAAGTGCCCAGAGTGCCCAATGGGAAAGATGGGCCTGGCAATACCTATGTACTTTGTAATTTAATAGTTACCTACATAAAAAAACAGCAAACTATAAATCATACTATTATAACACAGTACAATAATTAATAGATACAATACCTAACATATGTTAGTTTGAGTCACGTAGCAATGCCTTTGCTACACATCGTCAATTCAACCAATCACAGGAATTTAATCCAAATTTCATAATATTATCTGCATGTTTTACTATCCAAATAAAAACCCGTTCAACAGAATCATTGTTGTATTTAGTACAGCAACCACCATGACCTTCACGTAACATAGTAACCAGATTTCTTTTATTTGATGCACAAAATGTAGGGACGTTGCCGGCACCCGGCGAGTGGAGGTCATGTAGAGGTCAATGAGACTATAGCAAAATACTTAAAACTTACAACATTCACATATTATTAGAACATTGGTGTAATAAGCCTTTTACTGTAATTTGTATAAAGTACAGGTTTTCTTAAAATAATAAAATCTGCTTGAAATAATACGTCAAGCATTTGAGACACGTAATACGTAAAGGACGAACAAATCAATTAATCTCTGTGAATATAATGTAAGTTTAAGCATTGCTAATATACCATTATGTAGACAATGGTTTGTAATTTGCATAATGATAATTAAAATGATTACTCACCGGCAGAAATTAGTTGAAATAGCCAATTAAAACACTACACAATCGCTCCCCGCAAGATGGAGATCGTAAATGTCGGAAAGGAAAATGTCATTCATTCGCTGAAGGACAAATCAAAGATAAGATAAGGAATAGATAGACCGGACACTCTTTATGTTATATAAGTATCTATGATGTGTGTATGTAGGGTAGGTACTATCCGCGTCAATTGATAATGCGCTTGGCGGCCATGATTTTAACCTCAAAAACGAAAAACAATTGTAATTTTTTCATATACCTAGACCCTTTCTTTTTGAAAATAAGAATTCAATAATTAATATATTATATTACTTACCTATTAGAATTTTACTGTTTTTTTGTCATTTTTAGTTGCGGATGACGTTGGTGTGTATGTTAATTTGACAAGGTTCCAGCGCATTACCAATCGACGGGGATAGTAATTAAAAAACTCACATAGGTACCCACAAACATACATGAACCCTGAACACATATACACTCCTTTTTTTGGGCAGTCGTGGTAAAAAGCAGTGGTTCTAGGAAGTGTTTCATAACTGACTGACTACTGTTGTTTTAGATTATAATTATTGTATTAAGTTTTAACTAGCACTTTTCATGCTATTTGGTAAATTAAAAAAATGTGATGATTAAAAAATATATCGAATTTAAATTTTAAGACCAGAGGGTGATTGAGTAAGTAACAAACATCCAATCACAAACATTCCCATTTATAATATTAGTAAGATTGCTGCTAGAAAATCAGGCGCACAGCGTGGAACTATTGAACATTGTACTTGGTGATAATAATATTTCACCAAACTAAGTAAAAACTGTAACAAACTATAAATCCAACTATTAGATTCAGTCGTACCTTCCTATAAAAAAGGTTTTTATTTAAATAAAAGTTCATAGTAAGAAATAATAATGTGGATTACAATAAATTCATATTAATTCTGCTTAACCAGTCTGTAAGATTTTTAGTATTTGATTTTTTTCTAGTTGTCTTTGGAATGTCACTAGTGACATTCACTAGTGTTGTGGTTGTTTTTATTTCTATAACCGGCATCGGCACTGTGGCATTGCCATAGATTAAAAACATCGGTTTTATAATGGCAGTGCCTTGGCTGCCGGTACCGGTTTCTAAAATAATTAAGGACGGGAACCGGAACGAAACAAAAATTTTCTATGTTTGAGAAAAAAAAGATTCTTGATGGGTGGGACTATCATTCTGAACAACTTATATTTTTAAAATAATTTAACCATGATTTTTTTTTTCACAATAAAAAATCTGAAATACTATGAGACAGGGTTCATCATGCCCCTGGCGGGACGATGATACCAATACGTGTAATTGACAAAAAATGGGGGTCATCATCACTCATCGGTCATTGAAAAGAAAATTGGCAAAATTTTAATCCGATTTAACTCGAGAAATATGCATTTAACGAAAAAAATATGTGTCCTAAATTTATTGTTCCTTACGGGTTCTTTAAATCTAATAAGAGCAAAACAGGGTGGTTATCAGTACTCGATTTTTGCAAAAAAAAGTCCAAAATTATTTTTTTCTGGTTCTATTGACTGCTCATGGAGTATCGCATTCCAACTGGACCAAACCACTCTGAACCTGACTCTCCGTCCCCAAGATTACCTACATAAGATTCGGTACCTGTCCTGTATGTATGTAAATACTTAAAAAGGTTTGTTAAACATAATAGGTATATAAAGACATCCATCCATTTATCAGATGATATACTTACCTACGATAAAATACAAGGTATTTGGTTGGTAAGGGCGTCAGCTGCGTCAAGCGGGATCCGGGGCGACATAGATCAGAGCTTACACATGCACTGCAAGCATCTGTCCGTCAGAAAACCAGCAATCTATCTTCCAGCGCCGTGTACCTGCAACGGGATCCCGCTTAACGCAGCGGGCGCCCTAAAAGTCTTATAAAGCCGAATATGGTAGATAGGAACCATCAAACTGAACAACTTTTACTATGAGAATCACGAAAAAAAACAGCTGTTTCATAAGTACATTTTGATATATTCGTTATTAATTTTGTATGAAACAGCAGTTTTTTTTGCGATTTCAGTGTCGGTCCAATAGTAAAAGTTGTTCAGTTTGATGGTCCCTATCTACCATGTTCGGCTTTATAAGGCTTTTACCAAACACTTTGTATACCTATCTTAGGCGATTCTCACACTGCCGCGCGCCGTCGCGGGGCGCGGTTTGGCGTCTCCCGCGCGCGGCGACGGCGCAGCGCCCCGTCTATTCGGGCGATTTTCTCCGCGCCCCCGCACCGTTCGGCGTCTGACGCGTCCCCGCCGCGTTCCGCGCCCAGCGCGTTGTATAACCTCATGTGCTGCTTACTGTATCTACCAAATGGCACTAAAATGGGCGTATATCCAAGCCACGAAACATTTAAAAAACCAAAGGGAATCCCGCCATCGTAATTATCATCGAAAACCAGCCGCGAGGCGCGTCGCAGTGTGTTGTACCCCGCGGTGACGCGCCTGCTGGCGCAAACCGCTCGCATGCCGCCGGCGACACGCGGCGGTGCGCGCCTCAGTGTGTTGGACGAGGCAGTTTTCTGTACAAATTGATGTACTTGCATACAACGGGAAACACGCGCGCGGCGCCCCGCGACCGCGCGCGTCGCCAGTGTGAGAACCGTCTTAGATAAAGGTTCTGGCAGCCGTCTTCACAACCTATTCCGGCAGCCGTCCTCGCAACCAGTTCCGGCAGCCGTCCTTGCAACCGGTATCGGTGACTGTTCTAGATACCGGTACCGGCAGCCAAGGCACTGCCGTTTTATAATGGTTTGATTCTTACCCCGGTCACTCACCTGCGTGCAAAGGTTCGTACATTGTACGAATGTTTTCAATTTTGTATGGAAAATCATTCGCGAATGTCTTCGAATGTCCGTCCTACACATGTGGGTTCGCGTATTTGCGCGAATATGAGTGACCGGCGGGCTGATTATCTAATTAGAAACCGCCTAGCGACCGGTCGCAGTTCACAGAGGAACGTAATACATTGCTACTTTTCTTTGGGGTAAAAAAAACATACCAAAGAAAAGTAGCAATGGATGTCAAATGCAACCGGTCGCTAAATAGTTTCTTTTTAGATAATCAGGGTGCGGGGTTATGCAATGAATGAAAGAGAAAATATTGTTTATTATTTTTCTGATAAAATCTTTTTCACGCATTAAATAATTTGTGAATCAAAAGTCTGTGAGTGTGACACAGAAACATGGGTTGTTAAGGGCATCGGTTGCGCTCCTCTGAATCTATCATGATCATGAGGTAGCGCATGATCATGAGATCAGAGGGCCTAGTACGAGTTGGTTTTTTGTTCTCACTTCACTTTGCGAATAGTTAACTATCGTTTTCTCTCTTTCACTCGTTCACTCACTCGCATATTTCCTCTCTTTCACTCGATACTATTCGCAAAGTGAGGTGAGAAACACAACTCATACTAGGCCCTCAGGCGGTATAGGAGGCATTCTGTACGTCCGCTCCTCAAGGGTTTAAAAAATGAATGAGATTAGGCTGATTACTAGACAATTTAGTGGCCAATGAAATTGTGTCGTCTGAAAAGCCTTTTAAGCGGGTTCCCGTAATGCGTACACGGCGCAGGAATATAGATTTCTGGTTTTCTGACGGACAGATGCTTGCAGTCCATGATTAAGCTCTAATCTATGTCGCAAGTTCTCAGACATAGAAAAATTTTCGCTACGCTCAAGCTATTTCTATGCGCAAGTTCAATTTCATTACTTTTTAAAATGATTTCTATGACAATCGAAGACTCAGCAATCAGCCTACTGGAATGCGCCCAAAGATTTACTTCCCATTGTATAGTATAGTATATCTCTAGTGGTAGCAATCTGTGTTACTTCCTCTATGCGCATAGCGCGGGTTATTTAAAATGTCATTCTTTCACTGAATTATTTTGATCGATTAGAAAACCTTTCAAATTATTTAGTATTTACATCGGAGATGATACAATTAGGAATTAATGGCTTCGGACGAATCGGTCGAGTGATATTAAGAGCCTGTTTACTAAAGTCAGACCTTGAGGTACTGTACTGTAATAAAATTGATACTGTGCTGTAACAAACAGTTTGTATGTAAAACAATATTTTTTATGTTTGCAGATAACCGCAATTAATGACCCGGCGATAGACGTCCACTATATTTGTTATTTGATAAAGTTTGATTCAACACACGGGAAATTTGACGGTTCCATTATTCCCAACAAAGATGAAATTTTGGTCAATGGTATCAAACTCATGTTTACAAGTTGTTTTTTATCTTCATCATCATCATATTCAGCCCACATCAACCCACTGCTGGGTATATGCCTCTTCTTTAAAGCGCCATTCCTCACGGTCCTGTGCCAGCCTCATCCAGTGAGATCCCGTCCACTTGACGATATCGTCTGACCATCGGGCCGGGCGGTGGTCTGCCCACGGCCTTGTTGCCCCTCTTGGCCACCACTCTGTAACTGCCTTGGTCCACCGTCCGTCATCCCGTCTAGCCAAGTGTCCTGCCCATCTCCACCTTAACCTCGTTATCCGCCTACCATCTTAATCCATACTAATATTACTTATACAATGCGAAAGTACTTAACTCTGTCTGTCTGTTACGCATTGACCGCTGGACGGTACGAAATTTGGTACGGTACGAAATACTGTGTCAATGGTGCCTTCCGAAGCACGGAGGAGCTAAAGATACTTACATTTTTGGTCACCCCATCCCATTAGCGACCCTAGCGATAGTTGCTTAACCATTGCTGAATGCGCAAAACCACTGCCGAAAAAAAAACAGGTACAGTCGAGTCCATTAATATGTTGGCACGTTTGACAGGATATTGACTTTTATTACAAAGGCATAAAGGTTGACGAACTGTCGAAAGTGCCAACATATTAATGGACTCGACCGTACCTACCTATCTAGAGGCAATGGATTTATTTTTATTTTCATTTTCAGATAAGCATATAAAGATCTTTCATGAAAAGCTACCGGCCAACATACCGTGGCAAACCGCCGGAGTGCAGTATGTGATTGAAGCTTCTGGAATGTTTACCACCATCGAGAAAGCGTCGGTATGTTGGGATCAATCAGTTCAGGGGCTTCTAATTGGAGTTTCTATCATAAGTGCATCCACTGCATTAAGCGGGACATGCGCGCGGGGCGACATATTAGAGCTTACTCATGCACTGCAAGCATCTATCCGTCAAAAAACCAGCAATCTATATTCCCGCGCCGCGATAGCGCTTAACGCAGCGGATTGCCTTACTCATGCACTGCAAGCATTTTTTGTCCGTCAGAAAATCAGTAAGGCACTCCGCTGCGTTAAGCGGGATCCCGCCGCGGGTACACGGCTCGGGAATATATATAGATTGCTGGTTTTTTGACGGACATATGCTTGCAGTTCATGAGTAAGCTCTATCTAACCTATGTCGCCCCGCGCGCGACGCGCGTGTCCCGCTTAAGGCGCGGTGGTAGTGAATGTGGCGCCCCCACTACATTTATTTTTATTACTCGTAAACCAAGTCAATATTTAAAAAAAGCACAAGTATAAATCTCTTAAATTGTGTCTAGTATTTTTTGAATAACTCTTCAACAGTTTTCATTCTTTCTGTAAGTTTTAAAATCCATTTTAGCTCAAAGTGGCCACTTTTGGCAATTATGGATTTTAAAACTTACAGAATGAATGATAACTGTTGAAGAGTTATTCAAAAATTATTAGACACAATTTAAGAGATTATTACTTGTGCTTTTTTTAAATATTGACTTGGTTTACGAGTAATAAAAATAAATGTAGTGGGGGCGCCACATTCACTACCTACAGCGCCTTAAGGTGGTACTCTGAGCGAAAGTGGCGCCGCTGTGAATTATATTTAATATTATAATTCTAATACACAATTTTAAAAATGTTTATCGTGGAGATTTTAGGGCTCACAGTCTAGTATTTTTAGACGGTATCGTTACATTCCCTCGTAGTCACTGCTAGAAGTAGATAGCAAAACTGCTAAAAGTGACCGTTTTTGACACATTTGCTATCTACTTCTACGAATGACTACGAGGGCATGTAGTGATACCTTCTAAAAATACTAGACCATGGACCCTAAAATCTCCACGATAAACATTATTAAAATCACTTCTCAAGCTTACGCGCTCACTAGACATGAAATAAAAGAATTTTTAACGGATACTAGCGCGGTTTTATTGAAAGTACTTTGGTAATTAGTTGGTATTTGGTTTGATTTTTGATTTTCCCGACGTTTCGGCACCTTTGCAGCTGCCGTGGTCACGGGGGACTGAAGCTACTCGTGAGCCTACCCTCAAGCGATGGATTTTTTTAAGACGTTCAGAAATTAATATTTTACAAATTTTTATCTTTTTAATTGGTTTAAGTTGATTTTGTGATTTAATTAATGCTAAAGAGAGAGAATCTACTGAAACTACCACCATTTCATAAAATTAGGAGGCCCCTCCAAGAAAGAAATGGCGAAATAAAACTTGGAGAGGAAAGCCGACCTCCGTCTTTTATATTTATAAATTTATTTGCAAAAGGAACTAACCGTATCATTAGATCTTGCAATGTGTGTATGGGGCTTTAGCTTGTGAATGATGGGGTCCCAAGCTGGTGGAATTTTCCAACCATCACCTCTATTGAAATTAGGATATTTATTTATTTCGATAGCCTCGCGGAGCATTCTAGGAATAAATCTACGTTCCTTAGCAAGGATTTGGGGTTTGTCAAATCTAATGTAATGGTTGGGCCCCTCAAAGGCGTGATCACACACTGCAGACTTGTTATCGCGCCTATGTTTCATGTCAGCTATATGCTCTTTAACGCGGGTCCCTATACTTCTCTTTGTTTGCCCGATGTCGGAGAGCCCACAGTCACAATCTAGTTTGTAGACGCCTGCGGCTTGAAGGGGGATGTTACACTTGACAGGTCGTAAGAATTGGTTGATTTTCTTCGGCGGCTTGAAGTAAGTTTTGATTGACGCTCGCTTCAGAATGTTTCCAATCTTGTCAGTGACACCCTTCAAATAAGGTAGGATGGCAGGTTGACGCTCTACTGTGGCTGGTTTGTCGCGTTTTCTGTGACGAAAGCGTGGTACTTGCAACTTGTTTTTACGCAGTACTTGTTTGACGTGCTGAAGCTCAGCCGTCAGGTGTTGTTTGTCACAGATGCCGCGGGCTCTCTGAAACAAAGATTTCCCTACGGTAGCTAACTGTATAGGATGATGGTGAGAGTCACCATTGAGGTATCTGTCTGTATGGGTTGCTTTACGATACACTGTATGGCTTAAGGTTTGGTTCGGATTCCTGATAATGAGAATGTCTAGGAAAGCTAGTTTATTATCTGCCTCTAACTCCATAGTAAATTGTATGTTGGGGTTTATGGAGTTAAGATGGTTAAGAAAAGCAGGGACACTGTTGTGATACGACCGCACTATCGGGAGCTAAATGAAACCCGTGTTCTGCCAGTGAAGTGTAGTTTAATACTAATATATAAAGAGACAGTACATAAGTAATATACTTAGGGCTTACACACTATACCTATCCCCTTAAAGAAAAGAAAAAAAAGGTACAATTTAGCTTTGTTTTTCTTTACATTCTAAAAGGCTTAGTACGATTTTTATGTATTAAATCTACTTTGCCATCTTTAATTATCTTAACATTAGGTTCACCATCTTCAACTACTACATATGGACCGTTATACAATTGATCTATTTTATTATTACTTTCATTTTTAACTAACAATAAATCATCTTTATTATAAAATATTGGTCTTTTATTTTTGTCATACATAATTTTTCTTTCTAGTTTTGTTTTTATCAGGTTTTTACGTGCGTCATTATGTGCTACTTGTAATCTATATTTTAACTCCAGTGCGTAATTATCTGGGTTATAAAGTGGATCTAAATCATCCTTAAGCCTACTAGGAATATTACATGGCTTGCCAAAGACTAACTCGAATGGCGAATATTTTGTTTCCGTGTGTACGGTAGTATTAAAAGCAAAGCACCAAAATGGTAGCCAGTGGCTCCATGAGAACGTATATTCGGAACATTGGATACGTAAGAAACTACGCAGATGTTTGTGCGTGTTCTCTAGTGCACCTATACTTTGATGGTGATAAGCTGTGGAGTGAATTTTCTCTATCTCTAACAACTTACACACTTCTGCCATTGTCGCTGATATGAACTCCGTTCCTCTGTCTGATGCTATAATCTTTGGCACTCCATAACGTAATATAAAATTACTTACTAATGCCCTGGCGACAGTCACTGTGTCCTTAGTTGGTAGTGGGTATGCCTCTACATACTTGGTGAGCTCACACTGGATTGTAAGTATGTATTGGTTACCTTCATCATCTTTATCAAGAGGGCCAACGAGGTCTAAAAACACCTTCTCGAACGCCGAAGTTGCTGTTGACGTTATCACCATGGGTTCCTTATAACTAATAGAATGTTTCATTAACTGGCATTTCTTACATCTACTTACGTATTTCCTAACATCTAATTCTAATTCTGGCCAGAAGTACTTACATTTAATGTTGTTCACCATTCGCCGAACCCCAGCATGACCACTGGATGGCAAAAGATGGTAATCATTAAGTATTACTAATTTATCGTAGTTATCCGTGATTCTCGTAACGTTACGTAATATATGTATACGTGGACCGGTCCATTCTTTACTGTTTATTTCTTTACATAACTCATTTATAAATTTATTATTTTCTCTATCTTTTATTATACATATTTCTTCTATTTTTATTTTTTCACAAAAGTCTCTTAACATATTCGCAAATACGTCTCGCGTGAAATGCGATACATAGTTAAGGCTTATGTATATTGTCAGCTGACTATCTATATATGCTAGGCATTCTTCCTCTTTACTAATTTTACCTTTCTGCCTCAATTTTTCTAGCTCTACTCCAGTGATAAATTTCATTTCTACAGAATTATTCGGCTTCCTTAATATCTCCGCAATCTTTGGTTGATCAGGCCTCTGATTTTGGGATATATTAGGGATACTTGTTGAACTCTGTTGGTCTAAGTTTTCGTGTCTTTCTTTTTCTTCTGCTTTCTTTTTCTGTGCTCTAGTTGTTACTAATATTTTTTCATGCATTTGTTTTAAATCATCTGAGGTTATAGCTACTCTACTTAGTGCATCCGCTACTACATTTTCTTTTCCTTTTATGTATGTAACTGTATAGTCATATTCCTCTAATTTTAACCTAAATTTTAACAAACGACTCGATGGATCTTTGATACTAAATAAATATACTAACGGTTTATGATCTGTTACTATTACGAACTTTCTGCCAAATACATAGGGTCTAAAGTACTTTACACTCCATACTATGGATAATAATTCTTTTTGAATAGTGGGGTAATTTAATTCAGCTTTATTGAGTGGTCTACTTGCATATGCAATGGGTTTTAAATCTTTATTACATAAAACAGAACCAATGGCTATACCAGACGCATCAGTTTGAATTACAAATTCGTTTTCTTCGGAAAAGTCTGGATATTGTAAAAGTGGTGGAGTACTCAGTGCTTTTTTCAAAATTTCAAACGATTGGTTACATTCTTCGCTCCAATTAAATTTTATGTTTTTTCTGCATAACTTATTTAATGGTATAGTTATGTCTGCAAAGCGAGGTATGAATTTCCGGTAAAAATTACACATAGCTACAAATCTACGGACTTCATTGGAGTCTTTTGGAATTGGGAAATTTTTAATAGCTTTTACCTTTTCTGTATCCGGTAATACCCCTTCAGATGTCACTACGTGACCTAGATAAACTAATTCTCTTTTTAAAAATTCGCACTTAGCGGGGTTAATTTTTAAATTGACTTGCCTCAATCTTTCGAACACATTTATTAAATTTTTATTGTGTATCTCTAAATTACGCCCAAATACGATTAAATCATCCATATATATAATACATTGCTCCTAATTCATACCTGACATTGCAACAGACATGACTCGTGAGAAAGCGCTTGGGTTTATTTTTAATCCCATGGGTAATCTCTTCATTTGATACTGTCCTGAACTTGTTGTAAAAGATGTTACGTTACGACTTCCTGGCTCAAGGTCAACCTGGTAAAAACTTTGAGTTAAGTCTAAGTGACTGAAATAAACACATCCTGATAACGAATCTAACATCTCGGTTATATTAGGGAGTGGAAATTTATCATGTTGTATCATTTCGTTTACTTTTCTGTAATCAACTACTAATCTCCACTTTTTATTTTTCTGATCATCTGTTTTCTTTGGTACTAAAAGTATCGGACTATTCCATTCACTACGTGATGGTTCGATAATATCGTCCTTCAACATATTTTGAATTTGTTTTTCTATTTCAGGTTTCATAGACTGCGGTAATCTGTAGGGCTTAGAATATACAGGACTAACATTTGGTTTTATATTTATTGATTGAGTCATAATATTAGTGGAGCCAAGTTTGTCTCCATCTAGGTGAAAAATATCGTTGTACTTTACGCAAATCTGTTCAATAGTTTTTTGTTCTTCAGGTTGTAAATAGTTAAGTTTTAAAATTGACAATAGCCTTTTTATTCTATCTAAATCATGTGTAACTCTATCATAGTAACAAAGATCGTAATTATTCAAAGTTTCTAATCCTAAATCAAAAAGTGGCAATGTAACATCTTTTTAGTTTGTATTTAAAACTTTTATCGGTACTTTATTATTGTGAACCTTAACTATACTTCCTGCTAAAAATACGTTATCTGATAATTCTTTCGGATGTAATACAAAATCGCTTTCTAATGAATCAACATCTATAAAGTGAATAGATTCACATCTAGCCGGAATCAATAAACTTTGTTCACTTTGCCTTCTTCTATAAATATTTATTTTAGTTTCAGATTCATACTTATACAAAGTCAATTCATTCCTCGACATATCTATGTTTGCGCTGTAATTTCTGAGAAAATCCATGCCAATAATACCGTCCGCTCTACATGGCATGTTATTTAATACATGTAACTTGGAATGAAATAATACTCCGTTTGTTGCTTGTAACGCGATATGTGCAACATGGTGGGAATGGATTTTACCACCCATTCCCTCAATAATAGTATCGGTATTTTGTAACTCTAAATTTATCGGAACTTTGTTTTTATGTATAACGGAAATTGTTGCTCCCGTATCTAAAAGAAATGAACATACGTCGTCTATTTTAAAATTTACGTAATGCAAACCTGCACATGTCAAAATTTTATGCACGAAAAAACTGTGACGAAAATGGTTGTGCTGCCTCACCATTATTTTGATGATTTTCTGAGCTAGCAGGGTTGGTCATGTACACTGTTCCGTGCTGTGACGGCATCCTTCCTCTCGTGCCACGATGACCTCTAACCCTGGGCTGGGCTCTGCCACGTGGATTGTAGTTGCCACGAAAACTGCTTCTTCCTTGACTATAATAATTCGAAAAATTACCTCTCTGTGTTGGGTAGGTCCAACGATTACCGCGATGCCAACTACGACCTCCTCTAACTCTAGGTTTACCTCGAATGCTCATCACCATAGGATTCGGGGTCGTCGACAGCTCCTCGTCCTGTGCGGCGCGCACGGCGTCCTTGAGGTCGCTGTAGTCTCGAGCCGCGATGATCGTCCCCAATCTGCGGTTGCGAAGTCCATCTGAAAATCGTTTTATTGCAAGATGTTCATTTATTGGTCGTAAAATTTCCATCGCTTTTTCGTTTGAATCTGCTTGTGATAAAGTTAGATTTACGAAAAGCTCCTCCAGCTTATTACCATATTCTGTTATAGACATATCATTTTGATTTAAATTATTCAACTGAATTAACAAAGAATTTGCTGATTTTTTCGTTAGTACATATTTTTTTATGTCTTTTACTAAATCCGTCACTGTGGTATATGTAGATTTAATTTTTAATTGAGCTGTTTTTGTTAAACGGGTTTTAATTACAAATGAAATCAGCAATTTCTTTCCAGCATCGTCTACTAAACAACTTTCATACATTTCTATACCTTGGATCATTTTTTCTGTCATCTCCTCCGTTCCGTCCATCACTGGAATCAAAATACTCGCCGTTTTCAAATCAAACGCCATTTTGCTCATGTTTTTGTCTTCGTCTAAACTGTAACTTAAGATTTTTTCATATATAACATGTATCTGTTCCACTAATTCCTCAAAAATATAACCTGAAAACTCAAGCGGTAGTTCTTTGACCTTGATATGCTTAATTAATTCCTTATAAACTAAATAGATTTTCTTAGCTTTTTCTATTTTTTCTAAGCCTACAGCTTGCTTTCTCCTTATTGGTCCTAATTTCCTAAGATCTATTCTTATAATATCTAGTTGCTTATATATGTTACTTATTTGTTCCATTAGCCATTGATGCTAATTTTAGAAATACTCTGTATTCATCTTTGAAATTAAATTTTGAAAATATGACCCAAAAAAAAACAATAATACTAAAAAAAACAAGCACGTAAATACCTGATATTCTATCTTTTTACTAACAATTTTCTCATATATATATTTTTTTTATCTAATAATACTTACGAACAAAAAAAAGAACTTATATTTCCTTATTCTAATTTACTCACTTCACTGCATTTTTTTTGCACTTTAGTTTATTATTTTATTAGTAATATTTTTAATGTTCGCACTTTTGTACGGCCGAATTTCTCGAAGTTAGAAGAGAAGGGAAAACTCGACGAAATACCACACTTTTATTTCAGACGATATCTTCATCTGCACCTCTTTGTTCAGGATTCTTCTTCCTCTTAAAAGACAGACGCTCGCGCAGGCGTGTCATATAATAATTTTGTATTTCCGTATGTATCCACGACTTGGTACGTTTCTTGCATAGTTTGTACAACAAATACAGCATTCCAATTCCAATGATCACAAACAAAGAAATTATCATTGCTTGATTTTTATTTTCGGCAGATAATGCTGTGGCGGCGGCCGAATTACCGGCTCCAGTTTGGTTAATGATGATCTCCTTTTCTTCTGTTTTGGAATAATTTTTCCCCATCCTTTAGTTGTAATAGTACAATAATAATTGAAACACGTTAAAATTTGCAACACGACTATTGCACGTTCGATCGTCCACAGTGTGTTTTAAAATGAAACATTATATCTATTGTTCAATATTGCAAGGTCAAGTTTCACAGTCTCACACAGGGCAGGGCGGGCGCGGGCGCGGGCGCGCAGGAATGTGCCCATCCAGCGAATTTAGCGACGCGACGCGGCGGCGCCCTGGCAGGGTCGCCATGTGATACGACCGCACTATCGGGAGCTAAATGAAACCCGTGTTCTGCCAGTGAAGTGTAGTTTAATACTAATATATAAAGAGACAGTACATAAGTAATATACTTAGGGCTTACACACTATACTGTCTCTAGGTAGTATTGTGAAAGTGTCATCTACGTACCGTTTGTAGAACCTCTCCAAGTTTTATTTCGCCATTTCTTTCTTGGAGGGGCCTCCTAATTTTATGAAAGGTAGTTTCAGTAGATTCTCTCTCTTTAGCATTAATTAAATCACAAAATCAACTTAAACCAATTAAAAAGATAAAAATTTGTAAAATATTAATTTCTGAACGTCTTAAAAAAATTCATCGCTTGAGGGTAGGCTCACGAGTAGCTTCAGTCCCCCGTGACCACGGCAGCTGCAAAGGTGCCGAAACGTCGGGAAAATCAAAAATCAAACCAAATACCAACTAATTACCAAAGTACTTTCAATAAAACCGCGCTAGTATCCGTTAAAAAGTCTTTTATTTCATTATTAAATTCTTTATCTATTAATAACTTATTAAATAAAAACCTCTGAGGGCGCCACTTTCGCTCATACGACCGCCTTAACGCAGCGGACGCACTCATGTTGCATTGTATGGTACCTACTTGTGTGCGTTTAAACCTCGACAGTCCACGGGACGGTCGTAATTTGGGCGTAGGGAACCAGTGTTGCCAGACCGTGGGCAATTGCCCACGCCATGGGCAATTTTGGGATTTTTTTGAAAAAAGGGCAAAAAGAGCGGAAAGGTCTTGGAACCGGTAAAATATGGGCAATTTTGGAAATCACGGAACTCACTAACCAGAAATCACATAAAAACACCTGGCACAAAGTACAAAAACACAAAATCACAGCTAAGGTTACAGCGCAGATAAAAACAGTTTTACCGATGTAGATCCACTGGACTACATTTTTTACCAAAATTTTTCGATCGACCATAGTCGCCCAGACATTTAAATGGCTAAAGGGCGGGAGCTTTCGAAAAATTAAGATTGTTCTAATTACAAACAGGGACGTATTTATCCTAGAGTCCAAGGGGGCCATGGCCCAGGGCGGCGCCAGGCTGCGAGGGGCGGCGTGAACCGGCCCTCGCGAGCTTAGGGACGCCTTTTGAAATTATTCGTGAGAAAAATAACAATTTTTTTACAACAATTTAAATTACTTTTAATTTAAATTACAACGATTTTTTTACATAGTAGATGAAACTAACTGTAAATCGCGCTGCACGGCCGTTTTTTTAACGTTTTTACAATAGAAAAGCAAGACTACAAGATAAGTGGATGAAACTGACAAAATTCGCGTGATTTTTTGTCAGTTTCATCCAGTCTTTTTTATAACTTTTATAATTACAATATTAGTAGTATTTTTATTAGTGAGTAGGGTTCCTGTTATTTACAATAAATAGCTTCAGTCAGCCGCCCCTAGGGCTTAGCTTAAGGGCGCATTTCATAATTAGTTATACCAATCATTTATTGACGAACTGCAGTGCAGAATGTTCATTTTCCGTTCATGATGTTACGTGATTAGTGAGATTAGTAGACAAAACTGAAAAAAAAATCTCGGTGCGCGGCCGTTTTTTTTGTTACTTATAGTCAGGCAAAATTACAAGATTAGTGGATGGAACTGACAAAAATCGTGCTGCGCTGCCGATTTTTTTAATAAGTAGGTACTCATAGTCAGGCAAAATTACAATTTTTTTACTGAAGATTGACAAAATTACAGGGTTTTTTAATGAAAATGATTAAAAATCGCGCTGCGCGGCATTTTTTTAAGTATACACAAGCATCCTCTTCCTCCCGCACGTAACCCTAGGGGCGGCATACCTTAGGCGCCGAATCTTACAATACGTCCCTGGGTACAAAGCGTGTTATTATACGAGAGTTTCCCCCCTACATGTCGTTGTTTTAACGATTATGGGCGATTTTGTGTCGGAAAGGGCAGTTTTAACAACCTGTGTGGGCAAGTGTGTTGATCAGGTCTGGCAACACTGTAGGGAACTCGTCTGTGAGTCGCCCGTCGCACATATCATAGGTATATCTATTTTATTCGCTCTAGGGTCACCTGGCTAGCGAGACAGTGAAAAGAGTTATACTGACTGCGCCCAGCGTAGATATTCCCATGCTCGTACTCGGTGTCAATGATGATACAATAAATGCAAGTAAGTTTGTACGGTAACCTTACATCTTACAACCCTAAGGTGTCTGTCTTTTTCTTTACGTGTGAAGAGTAATGAAAATAACCTCACTTTTTAATTTTTTCAATGTTTTTGTTGTTTTTGAGCACAAAGTCACTTTTTGAAAAAGTAACCGTTGAATAATCTTCTATAAGTATGTCATCACCTATTTTCCTATATATTTTTCGTGAATAAGGGATTAATAAACTTTAAAGTATTATCCAAAAAATTTAAAATTAATGAAAATTTTCTTTCTCTTTGCATATTTTTTTAGTCGAGTGAAGATACGAATATCGTATTTTTAACCGTAAAATAATCAAGATCATTTATGAAACTACAACATATATTTTTAACTGCTCAAAATAAAGTATATTTGTTTGTTTATTACATACATACATACATACCCTCACGCCTGTTTCCCATGGGGGTAGGCAGACACTATGGATCGCCACCTGCAACGATCCTTGCACACTTCTTTCGCTTCATTCACATCCATCAATCTTTTCATATTATTGAATCAAAAATAGGTCAAATTCAATAATTTGGAATATACTGGCTTTAATGTAAGATAAGGTTACCGTCAGATCATCATATCAGCCACACGACACCTATTGCTGGGTACAAGCTCAAGAATCTCCACAACGATCGGTCCTGCGCCGTCAGATTTTCTATGAGGCCTATAAACGAGGAGCTCGACTGTGCAGTGGTTTAGCGCCTGGCCCAGCGATTGCGGAGGTTAAGCAAGTTTCGCAAGGGTCGGTCTTGGGATGGGTGACCAAAAATTAATTATGTCGAGCTTCGGAATGCACGTTAAGCTGTTGATCCCGGGTGCATTTGCAGTCGTTAACACCCACCAATCCGCATTGGACCCGCGTAGTGGGCTATGACCCATTCTCCTTATCCACCCATAAGGAAGGCCTGTGCCCCAGCAGTGGGGACATCAAAAAATGGCTGATGGTCTATAAACGTCTAGCAATATCTCTTCTTCTTAGCTAATATATCGTCTTATGGCTGATATGATGATGATGATTCATAAATGCATTAAAAAGTAAAGTATAAAGCGATAGGTACATGGAAGTAATAAAGTAAGTAAAAGTTACATCACCACCAGGTCAAAAAGTGGTATCTTGCACGTCGAGCACCCTGTACTGCCTGGCGCCTATAATAAAGGTTCTAGAAGATTCGTTCGGGTTAGCGGAGGGTTTCGTGACGAGTATCCACGCCATGACGCCGTCGCTGAAACCGCTCGATGGACTCTGTTTGCGGGGGAAGGTGAGATTGCTTGAAGACAAAGTTGATAATATTCACAATCAACCCTTAAGTCATGAAAGTATTCGGAATTAAATCAGTTGTTAGCTAAATAGCTGAATACTAAGGCCACGTACGCACTGAGAGGTGGCTCGCTTAGCGTCTAGCTAGATAGCCACCTAGCGGAACCTAAAGGAACTTTCTATAATGTACGCAACGCAGCCGGCCGCACTGCGCGCTTGCTTGGCGCTTTCGTTATGCGGCCGGTTAAACATTATAGAACGTTCCTTTCACTTCGCCACACGCTAGGTGGCTATCTAAGCTCTAGTCTAGGCACTAAGCAAGCCGCCTATCAGTGCGTACATGGCCTAATACTATCCCCTGTTATCGGTTTTATCCTTAGAGAAGGGAAGTTTTATCCAAGTACGTCTAAATGTCAAAAATGACATCCCAAAGTCGTCTTAACTTTTATCTGACAAGATGTAGACAAGATGTATTTTTAATGTAAACCAAATTATAGGTTCTATCTGCAGATAGAATATTCATGTTCATGTGAATAACCCATAAAATATGCCCTCAATATCGCATAGTGATATTAAATAAAAAGGTGTCTTTCCGTTAGCACTGGCGCGACCACAGGGGCATCCACCAAAACATAATCCCTGCGATGACGGGCGCGTGCAAGGCGCTCGGCATGATCATGCCGAGGCTCAAGGACAAGCTGTGTGGACTCGCCTTTAGGGTGCCTATCGTCAACGTCTCTGTGCTGGATCTCACGATACGGTAAAATTAAATAATCTTATTTTAATTCGATTTTTGCATTGTATAGAAGCGGGTTTCGAACTCACGATCAAAGTTACCTAAACAAAACAACGATAGGATACTCTGGCGTCAACTATGGCAAAGAAAATATATACTAACGTAAAAAGAAGCGACACTTGCGCATGGGTGCTGTAAAATTGCTCGCGGCTATGTGTGAGTGCGCCGGGCGCGCGCGGGGGTGCCGCAGAGCCATCGGGGCGAGGAATCTCCTCCGCGGAGTCACGCTCTGTCAGGCTTGCCTAGTTCGCTCGTAAGTCGCACCGCGCAATAATAGTACAAACATTACAGGCAAGTACGACAAACTAAAGTGATAGTATGTGTCCCGCCGCGAAATGAAATGTGAAGAAATTAATAGTATATTGTACGTACATTGAGGGGTGATGTGGTGATTGCACTTTCTTCCGAGTGACACATAGTGCTTTAAACTACAGAAAAATAAAATAAATAAGTACTTAAAATGTTATTAAAAATTAAATAGCTACAATAAGGCGTCTTGCCTTTCACCCCGAACACTCCATACAACCACCCCGAACTACATAATCTATTACAGTGTAATAGTAGTGTAATAATTACACAGACACTACACAGAATGACGTTTTTGTACTTTTGTATAGAAAAATATTAAAAACTAGCACTTGACCGTTTTTTGTGATTTCATTTATTACCCCTCATTTACCTCCGGCGTTTAGGGGGTCGGAAAAAACTTTATTTTTAGGTTCCGATGCACCGACCGTTTCCGAGATATTTGCATTTTTATATTTTTTATTAAATTAAGTTAAATACTATGGTAGAGTATGGATTCTCATAAAAACTTTTCTTTAAGCTTTTTAGTATGAAAATAAAGAAGGAATAATAAAACTAATTAAGATAATTAAACTAAATAATTCTAAAATAACAACTGAATGAATACCAATATTGGTATATACAAGCGGTAAACCGTAAAAAGCGTTTAATTTTTAATGTACTGAACGCGCGGAAATTTTAGAACTGTGTAAGTAATTGCAGAAGTTGATTATTATAATAAAAATAACAATTCGGGCAAACGAAAAATAAACCTTGATATTCATACAAATCAAGAAATCATATTAACTATTGATCCATATTCTTAATTGTAATATACTAGCATTTATATTAATATAAAATCAATACAATTATACTTCATCAAACTTTCGTTTTATTATTTCCTTGCGTTAATATGTAATGATGCTAATAGCCAACCCTATCATAAGTCGTGACGAACGTGACGTAGCCGTCGCCAGACTGGCGCCAAGCTCACACCTACAGGGAGTGACGCGCCTGTGACTATGGCAAGATAAAATTTTTTGCTTCAAACGTGAATTTTCTCCCTAATTCGGTGTAAATCCTTTCGGTCTAAAGACACCTAAAACCTGAAAACCACGGGCGTAGCCAGAATTCTGTATCGGGGGGGGGGGGGGGGGGGGGGGGGAGGGGGGTTTTAAGAAAATAAAACTACAACAATGTAAATGAAATGACATTTAGGTATATTCTTATTAAATGAACCCATGGGCATTAGAGGACCGCTCGGAGAAATAAATATTTAAAATTAAAAATGTTACTTAAATGCCTGTATATAGTAAAAAAAACGGCCGGCCAGCGCGATTTTTAGTCAGTTTCATCTTGGTTTCATCCACTAATCTTGTAAGATATGATCTTGCCTGTCTATTGAAAAAAAAACGGTCGCGCAGCGTGATTTTTATTCAGTTTCATCCACTAATCTTGTAAGTTGTGATCTTGCCTGTCTATTGAAAAAAAAACGGCCGCGCAGCGCGATTTTTAGTTAGTTTTATCCACTAATCTTGTAAGTTGTGATCTTGCCTGTCTATTGAAAAAAAAACGGCCGCGCAGCGCGATTTTTAGTTAGTTTCACCCGTTTCATCCAATAATCTTGTACTCTTGCCTGTCTATATTGGAATAAAACGGCCGCGATTTTTAGTTAGTTTCATCCGCTAATCTTGTGATCTGTAGTGTAATGGTGTGGTGTGACATCCTTCGGCGAACCCAATATGTTGTTGACCTTTATGCCTGGAGTGTAAACTGTCGGTACAGAGTATTCACGTAAAAAGTGGCCGATCTTATCTGTTACTCCTTTATCATAAGGCATGTAGGCTGGTTGTCTGCTAACCTCGCCGAGGTTACCTCGGGATGCCAAAACTTAATAATAATAAGTTTTATGGTATAAATAATCACGAAAGAAAGCTTTACCATTTACTTACCAAATCACACTATGGACTGACAGATGTCAAATGTGATCTATTAAATTGGCCCATTTTTTTTTAGTTATTTTCATTTACTAAAGTGTTTACTAAAGTAAGTGACAAAATACTTCGTTCACTGCAGTCCGGCACGCACGCTAGAATATGTAAAGTCTGTCCATCCTTACTTGTCCTATTTAGTAAACAGTTTTTGACAGTTGTCATACGTCTTTTAAACTTAAACCGTTAATTAAAAATATGTAAGTAACTTTATGAAATTATTATTTAGTATTAACAATTTATTTTGTAATCTTTGTGTGGAAAATCATTTGTTGTATTTTATAAATGATTATTTCAATAAAGAGTTGGGTGAAGATTGTTTACCATATAAGACAAGTAAGGATGGACAGACTTTATGTATACCTACCCTTGACCTACCCACTAAATTATTTTCGCGGTAATCGGTGCTGCTGCTGACTGTTGACTGTGACAGATGGCAGCGCGGCAAATTCAAAATGTTAATATGTATAATAATTATACTCCTCGCCTTGCCTAACTTTATTTTAATGTTATAGATCAATAAATAGATGATGCCTATTGTATATTTCGGGGGGAGGGGGGGGGGGGTTTGAACCCCCAAAACCCCCCCCGGCTACGCCCGTGCTGAAAACCATAATAGGCTCAATAATAGTTCCTTAATTAATCATACCAATGATTTTGTACAGGTTGAAGTCTAACACGTCTTTGCAAGAAATTCTTCAAAAGGTAGAAAAAGCAAGCAACAGAGAATTGAAAAATATAATCAGGATATCTAAAGAAAATGCAGTCTCTTCAGATTTTATAGGAGAAACGCATTCCTGCATACTGGATGCCGACTCCAGTCTTCAACTGAAGACGAATTTCTTTAAACTAGTATGTTGGTACGAAAATGAATATTCTTATGCATGTCGAATAATTGATACAATCGCTTTCTCCGAAAATGATTCACGTCCTCTCAACGTTGTGTTGAGTTCCGTAGTTAAACAAGACAAGACACAACAAACTGAATGTTGTCGAAAAGACATTTTGGGCAGCACCTCGCAAGACACTGGCTTAAAATATAAGACCCAACAGCAAATTTTTAAGAAACCATTATCTACACAGCTATCCTGCAATACACAGGCTTTACTAAGCAATAAAGATTCTAAGAAAAAAAGCGAATCCTTCAAAATATGGAATGATGAAAAAGCATCGTTTAAACCTATTGTAAACCGGAAAACAACTAGTTTTTTCCACAGTTGTGTTGCAATAACACCGCGCAATTTAGAAGAAGTAAGCGCTGAGAAAGCCCAGGATAGATTGGAGATGCTTAAAAAAGAATTTTCCAAAATGGTTAATGTTACGGAAAGTCTACTTAAAAAATCGTATACTGATAATTTTATTGTGAATTCTGACAATAAATCGATAAATAGGAATTCAGAAAGGAAAACAGATGGATCATTAGGAAAAAGCTGTGAAACATTATCAGATATTTGTAACATGACCCAAAGTAACAGAATGTTTGGAGATTGCAATTCAGACTTTAGTTCTGGAATCGATAAAAGTTTAGGCCAAGAAAGTGATTATAAGAAGCTAAATAACATTTCTCAATATGATGTAAATGAAAAAGTTACATATGACGTAAAGACCGATAATGTGAAATCCAAAGACGAATATATAAAAGCAGAAGACTCTCCATTACCGAAACTTGATAATAAGAGCTTGAATACTCAAAGTGCAACTGTAAATAAAGTAAATTTGTTTAAATTAAACTCATTGACTTCAAAACTAGATGGAGTAAATAATGTTGAAGAAAAATCTCTAATGACAAATAAACACGAAGATAACACAAGCAAAGTGGTGGTAAAACAAGAAGAAAATCATACCTACACAGCAAATGCCGAGAGCAGTACTATGAAAAGTGAGCCAAATATAGAAACGCATAACTCAGTTCGAATTTCCAAAAATTTTATTAGTGAATTGAATAATAAACTTCGAAGTAACAAAACTGAAAGTAAGTGGCAATCGACTATAAAAGAAAATTTGAATAAATTAAAACACCCTGAAAAATGCATACCTCTGAATCAAACACTTGCAGATATAAATTTGAGTGGCGTTACCACAGATAGTAATATAAAAAAAGTTCAACTCGATGGTGATAATATAGAACCATTGGATGGTGAAGATGAAAACTTAAATAGATCATTTAATTTTGACAGAATTTCTACAGGACATTATTCGTATATATACGATCGTAAATCCTTATGTGAAAGCCCCTGTAATACAAGTGTGACAGCGAGCAATGTTGATACGTATCGAAATAAAGACGACATTTATGACAAACTCGACAGTATAAGTGGTTCAGATTCCAACAATTCATTCCAGATTCATGAAAGAAAATCACAAGTGATTGACCTTAGCGATCTAACAAATTCTTTAGAAGACTTAGGACGATTGGATAAGATTTGCAAAATAATAGAAATATCCGATGAGTTATCTAATGAATTGTTCTCGCCTTTAAACAACAGTAACTGTGGAATGCAGACAAAAAAGAAAACATGGTCATTCAAAGATTTATGCGAAAGGATTAAATTAGATGATTTTTGTGACAATGTATTTGGTAAATCTTCCTCTTGATAAATTGTGACAGTTAGTGTGTGTTTGCTAATACTAATAGTGAAACAATAAATAATATATAGAACTTTACTTTGATTACTATTCATTTCTTACAAAAATGTAGCAAAAACAATCTCATATTAAGGCACTTTTAAGTCACTGTTGTACTTAGAATTAAAAATATCACAGAAAATAATAAAAATCTGTAAAAAAAAATAAAGAGAACAGGTACGGTATGTGAAGCTTATTCTTAAGATTATACTCCTAATGCAAAGATATGTTGTACTTCATATTATATAGCCATTTACCCATCATTGTGGTAGACCACGTCCGTATTGCGTAATAGTTTAGAGTTGAGTTCGATAATAGTTCTGGGGAATATAGCATCGTCTATATCGACGAAATCTGCGATGACGACGTTGACTGGCGCCCGCGGCGAAGACTGAGCCAGCGGCGGGCCCGGAGAGAAGTCCCGCAGTTTTGGAAGCACTTTATCTTTCACAGGCACCGCGCATTTGTCTCGAAGATTAGATCTCCATCTGAAATGATTAAATTTTATTTTAAATCTGATAACATAAAGAAAAATCTAGGACTAGGATGGTATTCATTCAGTCAGATACATTATTTGCGATATTACTGTTTTGATAGATTGGGATTTGACAATTTGACGACAAAACTACATTTTCTACATTTCTTGCAGGTGTTACTTAGATATACAGGGTAATTTTGCGACCTCTTTACAAAATCAAATGTAAGTTCAAAGAAGTAATTTAAAAAAATTGGCGTGATAGTTATGAATTATTTCTTTTTAAATTCACAGTTTTCAGCCACTTATTATGTCCAAAAAATTTAGGCGCGCACGCTCACCCTCGCGCGCGGGACGCGAGCGGGGGAAGGCGGGTGGCGGGAGGGGGGCTCGCGCGGGTCGACCGTGCGATGCGCAAACAGTGACAACAATTTAAATGTGTGTAGGGAAAAGTTTGGGGCAAAATAGTAAAAAAAAATTTTTTTTTTACTTCACAAATTGATTGTACTGCTGTTATAGAATGAACTGACAAAATTTGAAAAGGGGTCCAAAAATTACCCTGTATGATGGTGGCCAGATAATAAAAGAGGACACCAGTCGATTTTCATACAAACGAGGTAACTTTGAAGCCTTGGTTCTCCGCCAGGGATTGACTTAGCTGTGATCTGATGTTGGCTATCCAGGGAGTGAATGGAGGAGATTTGATTTGTTTGAGAAATCCTCGAAAATAGCATAAAAATGTATGGAATGGAAATCATAAAACTGAAAACTCTGGTCGTTAGATATCTTAGAATGCTGATCAGATCAGTTGGGTGTGTATGGCGATCTGAATCTGCTCTATTCACTTCCTGGATGGCCATTATCAGATCACAGCTAGGTCAATCTTTGGCGGAGAACCAAGGCTTCAAAGTTACTTTGTTTGTATGAAAATCAGCTGGTGACCTTATTATCTGGCTACCACAGCTGTATGTATTTATTCCATATCAAAAAATCCTGGTACTGCCGTGACCTACAAAATTGAAAAAGATGTCTTCTTGCCCTTACCCTTCTCCCGGAGCCGGGGGCCCAAACGACCGCTTACCCAATAACTAATAGAATATATAAAATAAGAAATAGTAACCTGAACACGATGAACCCGGGCGTAGGAGTCAACACGGCTTGGTGCACAAACCCCATGCCGGGGTGCCTCTTGACCGCCTCCAGGAAGGAGAGCAGCGCGGGCGCGCTGGCCTGCTGCGGCCAGGGGGACGGCATCATCTGCGGCTGCCAGAACTCGTTCGTGGCGTACACGGACTGGTGCCGGTACACTACTATCACCTAGGGAAAAGTGGGTTTATAGCTCCGATGTATTGGGACATCTAAAGACGGATCCTCAGCGCCAATGTTCAATAAAAAATATTGTTGGCTAACATGTTTGCTATCCGTCTCGGTAGACAATTCTTTATACTTTAGTTCTTTATATTATTAGTTACTTGCAGGCGCCCGCGACTTCGTCTGCGTGGAGAGTTCTTTTTCTATCTCACAGGACAGTACATCTTTTCTGGATGAAAAGTACTATACTTATGTCCTTTTCTGTACCAGTGACAATGTGTATGTAAAATTTTATGATGTTTGGTTGAGTAGTTTAGACATGAAGACGTAACAAACAAACAATGATCTTCACTTTTAATTTTCTCACCTCACAGAAATAATTCCCTCAGGGTCACGTGGTCATCTTCCTAATGATGTCTTCTTCCCAAAGTCTCACTTTCCTAAGTGGTCACTATATTTTCTTCTTCTTAAGTCGTTACCTTCCCAAGTTGACACCTTATGGTGTATGATTGATAAATATCCTTAAGTGATGGAGTTGGATTAGTAGGTATTTTAATGTGCAGATTGCAAAGCCTGCTACTGCTAATCGCAAAATGTATATTACGTAGGTACGTATAGAAAGGAAAGTGACCAGTGAGAAAAATGACTAGTTAGGAATGTGACCACTTAGGAAAGAGATTACTTAGGAAAGATACCACATAGGAAACTGACCACTTAGAAAGGTGACCACTTAGAATAGTGACGACTTTGGGAAGAAGACAACATTAGGAAGATGACCACGTGACCCTGAGGGAAATAATTTTCTGAAAACAAAAGGTTATTATCTGCCGATGATTGGTTGCAGAGTCAATTCCAATTTGAAGAGTCATGTTTTTTTATAAGTTCAATTTCGTTACCTGTTGTCTGAGTCTGCTGAGTGTATTGAGGGTGATCTCTCTGAGGTCTATTTGTCTAGGCACAATCCTCTGACGGTACATGTTCAGCAGAAATATCATCAGCCGTTGGTGATCTTCTGGAGTAAAACCATAAAAATGTTGGAAGTCCAAAATCACCACCTGTAACACATTTATGGGTTTTCTGACTAAAGCATATTTTACAGAGAGAACTATTTCTATGTTATAGTATAGAGATAAAAAAATCACAAATAAATAATTAAATGGACAAGTTTGGTTGCATACCAAGGAAGTACCCTTGAGACTAATTTAGTATTTTACCAACAATTTATAATTTGTATTTAACTTATGAACTTGCACTTATATGATATTAATAGTTTCTGATATGATTTTATGAGTTGCCTTTTTTGGTGGACAATGAATTAATTTCAGTCAAAATAATCATTTGCTAATAAAACAGTAAATACCTATCAATCTTAATATATAAAAACGGAAACTGAATGACTGACTGACTGACTGATCTATCAACGCACAGCCCAAACCGCTGGACCTAGAGACTTGAAATTTTGCACACAGATACTTTATACAGTGTAGGCATCCACTAAGGAAGGATTTTTGAAAATTCCATCCCTAAGGGGATGAAATAAGGGATGAAAGTTTGTATAAAAGTCCCTCAGTTTTGAAGCTAGAATCTTCAAATTTTGTGTTTAGGCTGACGATTGAAAATTAATAAATACGGGTATCAGCGTTTTTCAAAATTCTACCCCCGAAGGGGTCAAAAGGGGGATGAAGTTGTGTATTAAAGAAAATCCTTTATTTTCGAAGTAAAAATCGCTAAATTTATAATTTAGGCTTATGGATAGAAATCTAAAGCAACGTATATTGTTTTTGTTAGGATTTCAACTCCAAAAGGGATGAAATGGGGGTGAAAAGGGTTAAAAAAAACCAAAAAAAAAATAGATATGGATGTCGTTATCGGGGTTTTGTGGGATGATGATTGCAAAAATGACATTTATTTTGAAGTCCAACCACGGTGGACATGATTTAATCCCTAAAGGGGTGAAAATGGGGTCCAAATTTTGTATGGAAAAATAATATAAAATAGACATTACAACTTTAAACTTCGTAGGAGCACATCTAAAAATAAATAGGCAAATATATATTTTGTTATTTTGAAAATCAACCCCTTAGGGGGTAAATGGGGTGAGTAAACATAAAAATCGATATTGATGTCGTTATTGGGGTTTTCTGGGATGAAGATTGCAAAAATTACATTTATTTTGAAGTCAAACACGGTGGACATGATTTAACCCCTAAAGGGGTGAAAATGGGGTCCAAATTTTGTATGGAAAAATAATATAAAATAGACATTACAACTTAAAACTTCGTAGGAGCACATCTAAAAATAAATAGGCAAATATATATTTTGTTATTTTGAAAATCAACCCCTTAGGGGGTAAATGGGGTGAGTAAACATAAAAATCGATATAGATGTCGTTATTGGGGTTTTCTGGGATGACGATTGCAAAAATTACATTTATTTTGAAGTCCAACACGGTGGACATGATTTAACCCCTAAAGGGGTAAAAATGGGGTTCAAAATTTGTATGGAAAAATAATACAAAATCGAAATTACAACTTTAAAATTCGTAGGAGCACGTCTAAATATATATTGTGGGATTTTGAAAATCAACCCCTTAGAGGGTAAGTGGGGTGAGTAACATAAAAATCGATATGGATGTCGTTTTTGAGGTTTTATGGGATGGTGATTGCGAAAATTAGATTTATTTTGAAGTCCAACGCGGTGGACATGACACATATGGACCTGGACCTGGACATGCACATCCAGGGAACGGAACGGAACGGAACGGACCGGACCGGAACGGAGCGGAACGAGACGGTAACGGAACGGGAACGAGACGGTAACGGGAACTAGAACGGGACGGGTACGGGAACGGGAACGGAAGGGGTACGGGACGAGTACGGGACGGGATTGGACGGGAACGGAACGGGAACGGAACGAAACGGGAATGAAACAGGAACGTAACGGGAACGAAACTGGAATGAAACGGGAACGGAACGGAAATAGAACAGGATGGGAACGGGAACAAAGAACCGGACGGGAACGGAACGGGAACAAGAACGGGAACGTAAGGCGTACGGGATGGTTAGGGGACGTTTACGGGACGGGAACGCAGCGGGAACGGAACGGGAATGGGAACGGGAAAGAAACGTGAACGGAACGGGAACGGAACGGAAACGGAACGGGAATATAACGGGACGGGAACGGGAACGAGAACAGGATGGGAACGGGACAGGAACGGGATGGGAACGGGAACGGAAACGGAAGGGGTACGGGACGTTTACGGGACGGGAACGCAAACGGGACGGGAACGGAACGGGAACGGGGAACGGGGAACGGGGAACGGGAACGGGAGCGGGAGCGGGAACGGAAACGGGAACTGGAAGCCTTGTGCGAGGCCCGCCACACGCGGCAAATGTCTTGCCTCGCGAGGCAGCGCGCTTGATGGGGACTCGCCTAATCGCGTAAAAATGGCTGGCCGGATCCTGGTTGAATTCCTTAAGACGACGCCTCGTGAAAAAATTTTTTTACAGGCACCGCCCACTCACCCCTCGTATCCCATAATGACATTCTGCCTTCAATCGTAAAGTTTGATTTTCGCGCCAAATGCCTGTGAGGTTTCATCGAAAGTTTAAAGAAGAAGAATAGAGAAACGATGGAGTCGCAATACATTGTATTTAGAACATTTTCTTTGATAATTTAGGTATCTTCAAATTGAATGAAAAATGAAAATGAATACAAATACCTAACAATAGTTTATTAATTGTAAAAAAATACTATTATTATTAATAAAGTTGTACCATTCGGCGTTTTTCAATACATTTGCGAAAAACAGATTTGTAACTTTTGCGACAGAGGTCCATTTGGGGCCATCCATAAATTACGTCACACGTTAAGGGGGTCGACGACGTGTGGAGGGGTCCTAAATTCGTCAGTTCCAATTCAATAATTATTACTAGATATAAATCGTAAAATATGTGACGCCATCGTTTCTAGTTTTGCCCTTCAGAAGTGCGAGAAAAATAGTTTTAGAATTTTTAAAGCAATATTTATGGAGAAATGGAGAATGTGACGTCACTAAGGGTTTTTTACATTTCATTTAAATGTAAAAAACCCTTAGTGACGTCACAGCTCGGCACGGCGAAACACACACCTTTGCTCACATTTTTTTATCTGGCCTACCCACATAAAAAAAATAGGCCATTCAAAATGTCACATAAAGAGAAATGGGCAAAAGACGCGTTTAAGCCCGACCATTGGGTTTAAACACATAATTCCCCCCCGCCCCTCCCCGTAGGAGCTAAATTTAATTAAACAGATTTTATGCAATATGTTGTGTTTAAAATGAAGATTATTGAATTTACTCAAAAAAGCTTGTAATATGGTAATTATTTTGACAACCTTCTTTGAACAAAGTCGAGGTTGCCGCGCTCCTCCGATGGTGACGCAGCAAAGTTGTATGGGATATCATTATTGTCGAGTTTTAGCCACCAGCAATTTCCTTTGAGAATCCATTACTGTCGAGTTTTTTTTCAAACATAGTTGGCTGAAAATACAACATTGTACAACGCACTTGACGTCGTTCATAAACACATCCCGCTCGCACACTATACGCCACACCTATCGCTCTCTCATTCACACTTGTTGTGGTAAGCGTGGTGAGCCGCCATTTTCAATCCCATTCTTTTTCTGCGCGTGTGTTGTATTATTGTATGTAGGGGGCGATGCGGGCGACGGGCGACGAACGCCTGCCGCTCGCACCTCTCACGACCCCCGTTCTCGTCTCCCCTCGCGCCTCTGTGCCCCGCAGGCGAGGACTCATTTAACGTGTGCGTCACCCCAGCAAAAAGTTGTGCTTTAGAGAGATGAGACCTTATCAGATAATTAGTGTGTCATGAGGAGAAATTTGTTTACTAATAGCAAAATTTGTGTGAATTGTAGTTTTTAAGATATTTGAGAAAAACTGATTTTGCTGGGGTCACGTTTTAAACATTACCCTGGCAAAAAAAGTTGTTTCAGCCTGGAACCAAATACATTGATAGATAGCTTTTGTTGCATAGTAAATGTTAGCAAATAGCAAAAATTGTGTGTGTTATGGTTCTTGAGTAATTTAAGTTTTTGCTGGGGTAACGTTTTGGGATTTCCCAGATCTCGAAAACGGTTCAACGCAGAAGTTTGAAAAAAATGCCACTAAGAGACCTTAATTTGTTTAAACGTTAATTTTTTATTTGGTTGTCGCAAACCAACGTAATTAAATGGTTTCGAAAAACAGAAAAAACTAATTTGGAAGTAAACAAGTGCACTTATAATTAAATAAACAGCTGTAAAAAATAGCCGTGGTAGACACTTACTACGTCAAGAATTTTAGGCTTTGTTACTTTACACGATATAAAGATATAAACAAATTTGATAAATTTTAGACCGGTCGTACTTTAGCGATCGAATACACAGTTTCCATAACATTAAGACACATGGCATACATTAAACAAATTTAAGTAATTCATTAACATTCCTTCCTGTTAATTTCAGCTTTCAATTACGCCTATCATGAAAGTTTTAACAAAAACAAGATTAAGACAGCAATTCTTGAATAAGCCGACCAAATTGTAAAGGTCACTAAAAAGCGACCGCGCCATTCATTAGCGTAACCATCTTAAATGAACGGGATGCTATGGATCTTTTGTTAGTACAGTTGCGTACAAAAGTTTGCTGGTCGGATTATCTTTAAATATAAAATAAGTATCGGGAAAACTCACGATTGGCTAGGCCGATTTTGGTTTTTAAATGTTTGTCGTATTCCAGGGGAAGGTTTAAGCGGTAAAAAATATATTTGAAAAAAGTGCGAGGTAGTTCCCGTAAAAACTTACGGGTAAATGTTTTTACCTGTCAAACATAGTGGTCACTGGATTGACATGAGTAGGTTTGGTATTAAAATAAAACATTTGGTTTGATCAAACAGAAGCAATAAATTACTATAAATTTATATATTGATACTGACCAATAAATCACACTATAAATTGCTTACCGAGATTATTACCTACTTAGGTTTAGATTATTATTTACATTTATTTATGGTTGAGTGCCTTCAAAGTTTTAACTTTCGTGAATCATTCATTACATTCTTTAAAACTACTATTAATCGCGTAAATGTATTCTTTGATATTAATAAACACGATATTAATTTATAAAATAGAAAACTAGTAAAATCTTTGCAATATGAATAACACTTTTCTTCATAACTGTACAAAACATCGGATGCTAAGCTGCTAATTTGCGAAGATAACCCGTACGTATGGTGCGGTCGCTTTTTAGTGACCTTTACAATTTGGTCGGCTTATTCAAGAATTGCTGTCTCAATCTTGTTTTTGTTAAAACTTTCATGATAGGCGTAATTGAAAGCTGAAATTAACAGGAAGGAATGTTAATGAATTACTTAAATTTGTTTAATGTATGCCATGTGTCTTAATGTTATGGAAACTGTGTATTCGATCGCTAAAGCACGACCGGTCTAAAATTTATCAAATTTGTTTATATCTTTATATCCTGTAAAGTTACAAAACCTAAAATTCTTGACGTAATAAGTGTCTACCACGGCTATTTTTTACAGCTGTTTATTTAATTATAAGTGTACTAGTTAACTTGCAAATTCGTTTTTTCTGTTTTTAGAAACTATTTAATTACGTTGGTTTGCGACAACCAAATCAAAAACTAACGTTTAAACAAATTTAAACAAATTAAGGTCTCTTAGTGGTATTTTTTTCAAACTTCTGCGTTGAACCGTTTTCGAGATCTGGGAAATCCCAAAACGTTACCCCAGCAAAAACTTAAATAACTCAAGAACCATAACACACACAATTTTTGCTATTTGCTAACATTTACCATGCAACAAAAGCTATCTATTCATGTATTTGGTTCCAGGCTGAAAAGGGTAATGTTTAGAACGTGACCCCAGCAAAATCTGTTTTTCTTAAATATCTTAAAACTACAATTCACACAAATTTTGCTATTAGTAAACAAATTTCTCCTCATGACACACTAATTATCTGATAAGGTCTCATCTCTCTAAAGCACAACTTTTTGCTGGGGTAACGCACACCATTTAACCGGTCGGCCTATAGTACCAATACGAACAAGAATTGTTAACGACATAATCGCCTAAAACGTCACGTTTTCGAGTTGTAAGCTATTAAAGTTGAACTGGTGGCGACACCACTGGGTAGATTTGAAGCTAAAATAAAACGTAGATATGGGCTCTAGAATATTGTTTTATGGTCATCTAGGTCCCGTCTAAGTTGCTACGGGTGAGCCGATTTTTTCTAATATTTTTCATTATTTATTCATCTATAAAACAGCTTATGTCACTTTGTTAGATACCTACTTATTATAGCGTGCGCATGATGCGTGCCTAAATAAATAACGTAATAATGCGAGACGTAAGTATTCGTTTTGAGATTATTTATTATTATTGCTATTCTTTTTGCTTTGCCGTTGTCGCGTAAAGAGACTAATGATTCTGCAAAATAATAATATTTGTTCACGATCGAAACTTGTAAAAGTTAAAAGTTGTACCACGGGTCGGGAAAGAAATTTTATTTCACAATATTTATTAGTTTATTGTTTTGTTACGCAATGGCGACTCTTGGAAGGTTTGTTCTGTTGATAATTTTCATCTCCTAAAAATAGGTTGGATAAGTATTAGAGACTCTTTGTCTTTGAAATATGAGAGAAATTAAAACTGTCATTGTCAGTATACTGTCATTTTACGTGTTTTGGCTGGTAAATTTTTGGAGCGCTCAAGCACAGGTCTGTCCTCAAGGAAGGCTCGCGGCCGTCTGAAATTTCGGTGCAAAGAGGTAAAGTAATATAGCTTCCCAGCGCAAAGAAAGGGACAACAATAGCGCACGCATTCCGAAATAAAATAACGTAAGCGACATTATGAAAATAGTTGATTTATTAAAAAACTAAATTATTTTTGAAAAAATTGGTTTTATCAAAAGTTGGAACTATTTATTACTTATCTTATTAACATAATTTCAGTTCAAACTATGAGTCCGTTTGCTTACAGTACTGCAAAAATGATATGAGAGGCATCAACTTTGGATTTTTTTTCTATCGAGAAAATTGTTTCCATTCATGTTTTGAGCTTGATCAAAAAATTTTGTTATTAGTCTATTTTAACATATTCCAAAATTAGAACAATAGTAGTAGGATCAATAGGACTAAATCTAAATTGAAAACCATGAAAATCCACGAGGTATCCTCTTAAAAGGATTTCGTCTAATATCCACGCGGACGAAGTCGCGGGCAGAAGCTAGTACTAAATAATATACTAGAAAAAAATCGACTCGCACCAAATCATATTCTCGGTAGCTCAGCAATAAGAGAATTGGACCTGACTTCCAAAGGTCGCGGGTTTGATTCCCGTCCGAGAATATGATCTGGTGCGAGTTGATTTTTTTACTATATTATTTCACTAGCTTCCGCCCGCGGTTTCACCGGCGTGGTTCCCGTTCCCGGAGAAATATTGGGATTATTATTTTATTATTATTTAAAGGGGGGGACGCCAGCGAAGCCGGACGGGTGATCAGTCACCTTGATTGGAACCATTTCACCGATTTCCCCAAATCCCAAAAAAATATTGGGATAAAAAGTATCCTATGTTTTAATCTAGGCTCTCTCCTATCTGTGTGCCAAATTTCAAGCAAATCCGTTCAGCAGTTTTTGCGTGATTGCGGAACAAGCATCTAAACATCCAAACCCACAAACTTTCACATTTATAATATTATTATTGTAAGTATCTATCAAGGCAAAAATGGAAATTTAAGTAAAGAGCTATGTCTTACCTCTCCTGGGTGCGTATCTACAAACTCTTTGACTTGCTCCAGAGCTCCAGTGATTTCATCAGCATATAAGCCATGGGTAAAGAAGACACCATCCACACCTCGTTTAGTTGCGAGCCTCAGATCTAAATATCTGAAAACAAGATAATTGCCTTCTGAATACCATTGAATTTAAGTCAAAGCATACAACACATTTCTAAAATAAAAATAGGTAAGTATAGTATAAAGTCAGTATAGCTAAAATTAAATGCATTTAATAATGTTACAGTAAGAGGCAAACATCTTGAAATCGGGTGGGGATTGTGCGGAATGTGTGTTTGGGTATGCGTAGCGGTGAGGTACGCCGACTGCGGGTGAGGGGCGCGCGCTATTGGTCGCTTGCAAGACCACATGCGCGAACTGAGGCCCTACCGCCCAACTCAAAGCGATAGCTAGACTCTATTCGTCCTTTGCCTAGTTCCAAATCACGCCAACAGCACTGTTAGCGTATAATCCATTAAATTAAGTAGGTACACAAATACCCTATTTGTGTAATATTTTGTGACTATTTAATTTGGTCGGATTAGCGCTAACAGCGCTGTGAGTCTGATTCGGAACGCGGGGCTTGTCATATCATAACACGATGACAAGGACGGACAGTGCACTGACGTCATCAACCGAAGGCAGAGTAATGCCTAGTTCCAAATCACGCCAACAGCACTGTTAGCGTATAATCCATTAAATTAAGTAGGTACACAAATACCCTATTTGTGTAATATTTTGTGACTATTTAAAAATGTTCTGTAATGGCGACCGCGCACCGGACGACGCTCCGTGGGTAGGCCCCCGACAAGGTGGACCGACGATCTGGTGAAGGTCGCGGAAAGCCAGTGGATGCAGGCAGCGCAGGACCGATCGTCGTGGAGATCCTTAGGGGAGGCCTATACCCAGCAGTGGGTGTCGTGTGGCTGATATGATGATGATGATGATGATTTAATTTGGTCGGATTCGCGCTCACAGCGCTGTGAGCGTGATTCGGAACGCGGCCTAAAAGTCCGTCCTTGTCATCGTGTTATGATATGACAAGGATGGATATAGTCTAGCTATCGCTCTGGCTAAAGCTTTGAGTTGGGCGGTAGGGCTCCTGCCCCCCTGTAACATTTGCAAATTTTCGCTATCGCTTTGCTTCGAAACATGTATGGATTTGACGTTTTAAAATTCGATTGTTAACGAAACCTTATGTCAATCCCATACATGTTTCAAAAGCGAAGCGATAACGAAGATTTTCGAATGTTACTTTGGCTAGGCCCTATGATCCACACTCTGTCGAAAAAGTTTCAAGATGTTTGCCTCGTATTGTACACACAAGTTTTCTGTGAGTGACATGAATAAAAATATGCAAATTAAATGTAAGGATTTCTAAAAGGAAATTATGAGTTATTTATTACAATGTTATTTGGAATGTACCTAATGCCTATAAGGAGTTGTCGCATGGTATCTAGGGCCTGGGTTACGGTCCAGCGTATGATCGTACCTCGGAACAGAGGGTACAGTCTGTGCAGTACGGGCTCTGCGTCCGGTGCAAGCTCACTTGACGAGTTAATGCCAAATGTCATTGAATCATGACTCCCTGTAATACATTTTTTTATATAAATTACAATAATGCCAAGTTAATTAGATATATTTATAGGTACAGTATTTAAAAGTTCAATGAAAATGTAATCTGGTGCCAATTTGTTTTATAATTACTCAGTCTTCAAACAACAACAATGTTCAGGACCAGGAATATTGTAAATTGGAGAGTAAAACTTGAATATTTTTACCATATTTAAAAGGTTTCTTTCTATCTACCATCACGTAGCATGCCCAGCACGTAACGTGGCAGAAAAAATAATATTCTTTTATACCAGGCGTGCCCTTACTTTTTCTCAAGGAGATTGACCTAGCAAAAATTTATAACAAAGAGATCGACATTTTGACCGTTTAACCCACCAAATATTTATCAAAAAAAATTTGCATAAGTAGAACTACATTGGGTGCAAATCTGTTATCCTTGGCGATCGACCTTGAAACCTCTCATGATCGACCGTTTGGGCACCTCTGTTTTATACCATGTCCAATAGGTGTATTCACGGACTGGCACGATGGTATGATTAAATATTATTTTGTCTGCCACGTTACGAGCTGGGCATGCTACGTGCTGGTAAATATAAACGATCCTTTAGAAATACAAGATGATAGTTAATTACCATGTTAATCAATATGTTAATCCAAGATAACTTACCAGGAATGGCTAAATATATGAGAGGAATGTCCTTCAACTGCTCTGGTAAATTTCCCATCCAATATTCCAAATTAATGATCTGGGCCGAGCTTTCTTCCGTCATTATTATAGCTACTAACAAAACAACTGATTAAAAACAATAAAACACATAGAAAACTATTATTTCTGTATACCTTCACGTACTTTATTGGAGTATTGAGCGAGGTACTTTGTCAGAGGTCCTACGATGGTAATTTTTACCACATCACGTCACCTATAATTGCTATGTTTTGCCCTTCAAACAAACCTCCATTTCATAAAGTCACTTTAGATCTTCATCATACATAAGATTTGGTGTAAAAATTTGTATTTTTCATTGATAAAATTTTGAATTAATTCAAGAAATATTTTATTTGTTGCGATTTCATATCAAATTACCCGCTTCATTTGTGTAAGTACCTACTAGAAATGCATCAAGGAAATCCCTTTCCGGAAACTTTTTAAATAGATTGGGTTATAACTTATATTTGCATGCAGCTGTCAAACATGTCAGAAGTTGACACCGATGTCAAAGTCAAAAGCGTTTCGTTCATTTCATAGACGGTAGTTTATTTATATCTTATCTGTGGTTCAAATTAACGTTTTGTGAATCAACTATTATTCTACAATACCTATAGTACCGAATATTGATTGTACGAAAGGCGTTGACAGCTTATTTTCATTAGTTAGTCGGTAACTCCAGTGCCGGTTTTAGCACTACCAGCACCCCTGGGCAACATTTCAACGGGGCGCCCGCCGGCCCCCTATCTGCGATTCCAGAATTTTAAATTTTGTCTGTAAAGGTGCTCCCTCACCGGGAGCTTTCGCGTGTAATGTAATATTATAGATTCGACTTTGAGCATTAGTTGATTCCATAATGTCAGACGAAGCGGTCGTTGTGCCGAGTGCGGCAATATTAATTCGCGCTACTGAGCGGGCAGGGGGAAGTGGAGCGCATTGATGTTACAAGTTGTATCAAGATATTACACATTGTATCATTACAAGGTGCGCATTGTAATGCTCGGTTCTCCTCCTTCACTGATGTATGCCCGTTTTGTATCATTACATGGTGCGCATTGTAAATTGCAATGCTCGGTTCTCCTCCTACATTACACGCGAATGCTCCCGGTGAGGGAGCACCTTAAGTTAAAAAACGGCCGCGTAGCGCGATTTTTAGCCAGTTTCATCTACTATTCTTGTAATCTTGCTTGTTTGTAGTTAAAAAAACGGCCGCGCAGCGCGATATTTTAGTCAAGACGCGCTCAATGAGCGTGTGTATATGTTACCGGCCAAACCCGATTTCAGGACAAACTAGTTTGGCCTAGGCTAAACTAGTTTGTCCTAAGCTCGATAGGATAAACCAGTTTAGCCTAGGCCAAACTAGTTGATCCTGATATAAATACGCACATTCCAGGGTACTTATTGTCTAATTTCAAAATCTATCGCAATCGCTTTCAAGATGTGATACATTGATGCTTCTTTTTGGCACGAATAAAAACTTACCAAAGGAATGCAGCAATGTGTCACATCCATCTGTCAAATGAAAGCAATTGCGATAGATTTTCGATATTAGACAATAAGCCCCCAGGATAAACTAGTACGGCCTAGTCTAAACTCATTTAGCCTTGTCGAAACGAAAGTAATGACAAATATTTGAGGTATAATTATTGTTTCTGAAACATAAATAAATATTCGCTATTTAGAAATAATAATAATATGTAACTAATTTCATTTTTTTTTATATTTGTCTTAAATTATTGTTTTTTTTTAATCTTTATTATTTTGTTACTAGCTTTTGCGCAATTTCATTCGCGTGGACATTTTTGAAAATCTTTAAAATTCTTAAAATGGTGTAGAAGGCGTTCCCGTCCCCGTTTCCGTCCAGAATAGGATCCAGAGATATTTATTATCCCGTTCCTGTTCCCGTTGCCGTTGCTGGTTTCCATTCGTGTTCCCGTTACCACTTTTCACTTGTCACCTGTCACTTGCCACTTCACTCTTCCCTTTTTTTATATTTTTTTTATGCACAACGGGATAGTGCTTTCATGTGCATGTTTCGTGCCTTCATCTCACCTAATGTTAAGTAACGATAAGGCCGAAGGTGGAAGCGCACTACACCCGGAATACTGGCTATCTTACCTCTAACTGCCGGAACACAACAATTTTTAAATTAGTATTATGGCGTCAGACTTAGGTAAGATGGTGGTAGCTAGCCAGGCGGACTTGAAATAAGCCCTACCACCAACCAAACCGAGTACAAATTGTACACCCCCTGGGAATCAAACCCGGGACCTCTGCGTCTTACACGAGTGGGCGAACCACTAGACCACAGAGGCGGTTTCTTCACGCTTTTGCTTCCGCTTTAGCATTTATCTGGTAAGGTGAATGCCAAGCACTATCCCGTTGTGCAATTAAAAGAAAAGGTAGATAGATATAAAGATTGATGGTCACGGTGACGGTAAGTGAAAGCGGAAGCAGAAGCTAAAGCGGAAACAAAAGCGTGTAGTGGCAAGTGACAGGTGACAAGTGAAAAGTGGTAACGGGAACGCGAATGGAAACTGCAACGGCAACGGGAAGAGGAACGGGAAAATAGAAACGGGGACGGGAACGCCTTCAACAGCAATTTAAGAATTTTAAAGATTTTCTAAAATGTCCACGCGAATGAAGTTGCGCAAAAGCTAGTAACAAAATAATGAAGTGTTTTAAAAAAAACAATAATTTATAACAAATAATAAAAAAAAAATGAAATTAGTTACCAATCATAATTTTTTTAAATAGCGAATAGGTATTTATTTAAGTTTAAGAAATAATAATTATACCTCAATTATTCTATTTCATTACTTTCGACAAGGCTAAATGAGTTTAGACTAGGCCGTACTAGTTTATCCTGGAATGTGCGTATTTATATCAGGATCAACTAGTTTGGCCTAGGCTAAACTGGTTTATCCTATTGACCTTAGGACAAACTAGTTTAACCTAGGCCAAACTAGTTTGTCCTGAAATCGGGTTTGGCCGGTAACATATATAAAGAGACACCTGCGGCTGCGGATATAAAGTGGCGCCTGCGGAGCCCCTCTATATCCGGCACCCCGGGCGGTCGCCCGTGCTCGCCCCCCCCCCCCCCCCAAATCCGGTACTGGGTAACTCTGTAGCATGCGGGGACTCCCTGCAGGCGGTCTAACCACGTCTAGCCAGATTTTTACATTTCAATAAGTACATTGCGACAATAACGGCGAGTTAAGTTGTTTTTGTCGTTTAAACGACTTTTGAACGACAAAAACAACTTAATTCACCGTTGTCGCAAGTTTACTGTACTTATACTGATGTAAATCGGGCATAACATGAATATGTCAACTTGGGCGTACCTAAAGCCGGGCGGATCCATAGTGTCCATCCACAAAAATATCTCAACATACAACAAAAAAAAACGTAGGAGTATTTTGCTTCGCGAAACAATGTTTTGTTGATTGTGTACTACAGGGGCTTTTCACTTAGTACTTGACTCACTACAAGGGAGCGCGGCCTAAAATTTTAGTTCCTGAACGATTTGCTAGATGGCGTTCATTTTTCGTTTGTTAAACTGTCGATAGATGTCGCTATCCCGTGCTGAATCGCGGTATCGTGTGTCTTCCACTGTTTTATATAGTGAAAGCTGATTTACATTTAATTAATTTTAAAGTTTTCTTCATAGCGGTGGGTGGGTAATATCGCCTTTTTTCAATATCAAATCGAAACTATATATCGATATTCGATATCGGATTCTGAAACTATATATTTTGATATCGCCGATATTGTGAGTGGCGGGCGACCAAATATCAATATCAACCAATATACAGCTTGACCATAAAGAGTTGACAAAAATTGAGGGCGCCACTTTCTATGTAAACACGTCAAAATCACGAATAAATTGGCAACACTTACTAAATTTTGTACTGAAAAATTTTAGTTCCATTTTATTTAATTTCAACTCTTTATGGTCAAACTGTAGGTTTACTCAAATTGTATACGTTATACGTTATGATGATTTAATATTGATCAAAGATTTTTTAAAGTAAGTAAATTAAGTTAAATATTAGGTACGAAGTATAAAAATATAAATCTGTGGTAAATAATAATTGTATGGGGTTTTTTATGATTTTGGTTGTTTTAATTGAATTTTAACAAACTAATGAATTGGGAGTAGAAATTGTAAGTATTTTATTATTTCAAAATACCTTATCGTTATAATTTTGTAAGAAATAAGGTTCAGTACTAATCTACCAAAAATAAAAAAAATGTATGCAAACAACTTTAATACGATCTCAATAAGGTTTAGAATCGTATGTGAGAATGCTATTTCTCTATCTGATTCACTCGTCTCGCTCACACTCGGCGTCTCGCGCGATACTCGTTGTAGCTAGTATTCCATTGTACTATCCCCGTCAATTGGTAATGCGCTGGAACCTTGTCAAATTAACATACACATCATCGTCATCCGCAACTAAAAATGACAAAAAACAGTAAAATTCTAATAGGTAATATAATATATTAATTATTGAATTCTTATTTTCAATAAGAAAGGGTCTAGGTATATGAGAAAATTACAATAGGGTATTTTCCAAATTTATGAACACTGCTTATATTTAAAGATTGGGACGAACAATTTAACAGAAAAATAAAAATAAATTAAATAATGTCTTTTTCTCCATTAAACCAATTAAAATCAAATATATTTTTGATGCTTTTGAATTTACCGCCAAAACGCTCGGTTCGATGACGTCTACTGCGTGACGTCAACTTTGTGTAAACAAGTTACAATTTACTTTGCAATTTACTCTATAGTTGACACAAAGTTGACGTCACTCAGTAGATGTCAGTGAACCGAGCGTTTTGACGGTAAATTCAAAACAATTAAAAATAAATTTGATTTTAATTGGTTTAATGGAGAAAAAAAGACATTAATTAATTAATTTTTATTTTTCTGTTAAATTGTTCGTCCCAATCCTTAAATATAAGCAGTTTTCAAAAATGTGGAAAATACCCTATTGTTTTTCGTTTTTGAGGTTAAAATCATGGCCGCCAGGCGCATTACCAATTGACGCGGATAGTAATACGGTACAATATCCCTGAATCGGATTACGTAAATATCGTGGTGTGTCGACGTGAATCGCATTCGTGAAGGAATATCGTGTTTTGCCAAATATATAGTTTCAGAATGCATCGATATCGGATTTGACGATATCGATGCAATATACGTTTTAAAAACTATATACGATTTATATCGTCCACTCCTCTCTCTTCATAAAATGGAGAAACTGACCGGTTTACTTCTCGAAAAAATTACAAGTAAAATTATACTGAAGATACCTACTGTGTACATATATATATTATCGTACACATTTTGTCACATTTCGCTAGATGGCGTTGATCATTAGGTCTGACTGATAACTCTATCTCTAGTATAATAATGTACTCTATGATTGTGTAGGGCAAAACACGCGCTATGGGCCCGGCCTTAGTAAAACTTTTTTGTGTCGTGCTCGTGGTACGTACGATTGCGGCAATTTTAAAAGTAGTTTTAAAAGTTTTAAAGCTAGGTTTTTAGATGGAACCAAGAACTTTGAATAAACTATAACCTCATTGAATGAATTTAAAGTTCTTGAATGAATTCCTCTGGATGGAACGGGTGCTCTGGAAGCTAGCTTATCGTGTTGCCATTTGTACATACGAGTAAGTATCTATCTTTGTAAACAACTTCCTTTGTTATGAATTATGATACAGGGCTTTCTTATATTATTTTATTATAAGTAATTACTTTATAATTACCTACGAGTACACGGCTACATTATAAAAAAAAGGTTTGGAGAAAATTTTGTTCATTACATTTTTGAGGTTCCTCGTGTAGGTTTTGTGTGGTGTGAAACGTATGATTAGCTTATTACTACTATTAAAGGTACTTTAATAATATTATGTATTATTATACGTATATGATATTATGTTAATATAAACTGGGTAAGTATATGTATACCGGTGTGAATAGATTTCCTGCTTCGAAATAACACTGCAGTAAATACGTACTTACTTACTTGCTAAACGTATAGTGACAGGTGCGCAAAAAGAAAAACGAAAAAAGAGAAAGAATTAAATTGGTGAAATATATAAAATACATATAAATTTAATAAAACAAAAGGCATACCCAGAATGAACAATTGAACTCCCAAGAGCATATCGATCTTCATAAAAACGTTGGCGGGCACTTTTTCTTCACCTACCCACAGAAGATGGCACTACGCAGTTAACTACCGTTACTGAAGAATTAGTGGTTCTAATTGACCGCTATAAATTCTCGATAAGTAGCGTGCTCATACGCTCAATACAGGCAAGGAACTAATGAACTTATCATGCACTCGACCGCATTGCAATAATTACAAAAAGGAATGAGCAACGATCGCTTTGTTTGAAATCTTCACGTGGACTGCTTAACCATAGCCGGATAAGGTGAAAGGTAAAGCTCCTTTTTTGCTGCTCTGGTGACACTTAATGCGTTAATTTTATCGCTGACCTTGATTTTTTGCCGAGTTTCCCATAACTTGATCTTAAACAAGAAAAACTTAAGTACTTAGGTATGTACTTACCTACTTACTTACTTAGCTTACTTACTTTTGGGATTTTTTGAGGTCTTTAAACGGATTGCGAGTTACGATTTTGCTACACCAGCAAGACATAAATAAACTGAATTAATAAAATAGATTTTATATCGTCCTCAGTTCCAAATTATTTTTTTTCTATCATTTAACATACTTAGTGCATATTACCAACCAACTTAATTAATAGGGAAAAATAGTAATAAGTAATTATTTAATTACTTACTGAAAAATAAAATTTACGTCGTCAGTAGTTATTTTACAAATAAGGAAATAAGTTACTTAGAAAATCCTAACAGCATTAAAATTTTAATTCATTAAAATTTCCCCATAACATTATTCTTCTTCTGTGTGTATTTTACATTGTTTATTTCTTTATAGGTAAACAATGTTGTTTTTAAACTTAACGAAATAATTTACCACAACAAGTTGCGTACCTAGTGTTTTGTTCAAACATAAACTACAAACATAAAATATTGAATTCTCTGAAGGTCTGAATAGGTACAAAGCTTTTCTAAGCTTACATCCTAATATTGTTTACTTTGATGTTGTGGAGTTGTAGATAGAATAGAAGGAGTAGGTAGGTACCTTCTTATACTTTGGTAGGTCTCAACTCTCAATTGAACTGAAAGACAAAATTCAATTAGAATAACTCAACTAATATTGGGCAGTATGAGTCCCGAACACGATTTCGAAAACCATTTTACCAACTCTAAAGAAAAATCTATGCAGATTTTTGCAACACTGTACAGTCTAAATTATGTTCTGCATCATTGTTTATTACCTATATTACCCTCTCTTCTCTATCAGATTCACCTTTTCGCGGAAAAACAAAAACCATTCACGTTGGAGGACATGAAAGCAAGATACCAAGATAGCCAAAAGACAATTCAGCAACCTGACATAAAAGAAATAAATAAAAATACTAAATAGGTAACTTATTTTTAATCTCTTGTACTGTTTTACTTGATACTTAATAAATAAATAAATACTCAGGTCGTCAATAACAAAACAAATAAAGTACCATGGGCAACAGCGACGCTTAACCACTGCTAAGGTCAAAATCGCTTGCACGCCGCGCCTTCACAACCATACGTTTAGTTCGTGTAGGGGCGATACGCGCGCACACGAATTTTGTTGCAAACTGGTTAAGCGTCGCTGTTGCCCATAGTACCTAGATAGAAAAACCAACTGCGAATCTGACCCACGATTGGTGGGTCACCCATCCGATGATAGGCCTTTGCGAAACTTGCACTACTTCCACAAAAGCGGTCAAATGCATTGCGTTCCTATATAAAAGCTAGCTAGGCGAGGTATCTATTAATTCTAGATTCGTGTTCATTTGGCCATGATCATAATATTTGAATTCTTATTCATGCAGCAACGAGAATGCCTTGAACTACTGATAAAATGGGCTATTCTTATAAGTATGTAGTTATTTACTTACTCGATGTTAACTTTAGCATTAGTAGGTACTTATTATCACAGCCTATTATACAGGGTCACTGGAAATATTACGTATTCCTGCTAAGGAGTTAAGATTTTTTGTTTTGTAACTTTTTCTCGAAAAGTGAATAGTTTTTGAGTTAATTGAAATTAAGTATGTTTTTATCAAAGGTACGTTTTCAGACACATACATTTAAAACTAGTGGCTCCGTGAGCTGTATACCTCGCGAAAAAATTAAATAAAATGTCGCCATGAAGTTTTCAAAGCACACAGTAGGTACTTGAGTATTGCAGCTAGATGGTGCTTCTAATTTTGATTATTTTTCTAAATAGGTGAGTATTTTTTTATAAATTTGGAAAAATTGGCTTGACTGAACATTATCGAACCTACTCACAAAATTTCACCAGAATCGGTTGAGAAATGCGACCTGTAGAGGAAAACAGACAGCACTGGAAAGCCGGACTGAAATATGTATTTTTAACATTTCTCCGTCATTTTGAAAAATTTTAAAAAACTGGCGTGACAAAAAAATTCTATATTATTTTCGAACCTGCTCACAAAATTTCACGAGAATCGGTTGAGAAATGCGACCTGTAGAGGAGAAAAGACAGAGCCGGAAAACTGGACTGCAATATGCTTTTTTTACATATCTCCGCCATTTTGAAAAAAATCGAAAAAGTGGCGTGACAAAAAAATTCTCTATATCATTTTCAAACTTGCTCACAAAATTTCACGAGAATCGGTTGAGAAATGCGACCTGTAGAGGAGAACAGACAGCGCTGGAAAGCCGAAAAACCTGTTTTTTTAACATATCTCCGCTATTTTGAAATTAAGAAAATCTGGCTCGACAAAAAAATTCCATATAATTTTTGAACCTGCTCACCAATTTTCACGAGAATCGGTTGAGAAATGCGAACTGTAGAAGAGAACAAACAGACATACGAAAAAATTTTTGCCCAAGCTGAAGCAGAGACGCTTCGCTCGCACTTCGTGCTCGCTCGGTCAATAAAAGATAACTACTTATTCGATTCTGTTATTTTTATTATTTTGGGATAGAAAACATTCTAAGAGTTGATAATGAATAAAAAAATACAAAAAGCACTGGTGTTTATAAAAAAATCGCACTTATTTTTTTATGTTTCCAGGTTTTTTTTGGAAAAAGCACCAAATATCTTAAAAAATCCAAGTAACTAAGCATGCAAAATATTTTAAAAACATCACCATCTTTTAAGCTTTCAGTTGAGGTATAAAACTTATTAATAACTCAAATGAAAAATGATAAATTTTAGCTAAATAGTAATCCCGTAAAAAGTAATCGGAGGTGGTCGTATTATCCTACTTATATCATACTTATGTGAAAGTTTGCTTGTTTGAATATTTTTTGATTAATCACGCAAAACGGCTGAACGGATTTGGATGAAATTTGACACACAGATAATTTATAAACCGGGTTAAAACATAGGAGGATACTTTTATCTCGGTTAAAGGTTCTTTAGGGATTTTCTCGAATGTCCACACGGATGAAGTCGCGGGCGGAAGCTAGTTTGCCATAAATGGTAGTGCTTACTGAAAATACTTTCGTCCGAGTGAGTTTGAGACAGGATTATTTTCCGCCGATATGAGTCAAAATTTTATATAGACGGCATCACAAATAACCATACATATCAGCCATTTTAGGGTTCCGTACCCAAAGGGTAAAAACGGGACCCTATTACTAAGACTCCGCTGTCCGTCTGTCTGTCTGTCTGTCACCAGGCTGTATCTCATGAACCGTGATAGCTAGACAGTTGAAATTTTCACGGATGATGTATTTCTGTTGCCGCTATAACCACAGAATACATAATAGTACAAGTACTATAACAACAAATACTAAAAACAGAATAAAATAAATATTTAAGGGGGGCTCCCATACAACAAACGTGATTTTTTTGCTGTTTTTTGCTCGATATTGATAACGACTACAGGTAGACAGTTGAAATTTTCACAAATCGTGTATTTCTATTGCTGCTATAACAACATATGCTAAAAACAGAATAAAATAAATATTTAAGGGGGGCTCCCCTGCATGACTTTGAAAAGAAGAAATACTTTGTTTTCATAGTTTATTTTTGTATTTTAAAAAGAAACTCCTTAGGAGTCTTTACACAATTTTTTTTCAAATTCGGCAAAAGATTATTACTTTTGGAAACAAAAATCTCAAGCGACTTCTAACTTTTCTTAATGACCCTGTCGACCCTTCCGGCGGCACTCATGACATCATGACATCGACAAAACTCGTCGAATGAAGATGCGAATCCTTCCTATTCTCTAGATTTAGCCCACTGAGATTTTTTCTCCTACCAAAACGTGAATAAATGTCTTGGCGGGCAAAGATTTCCATCAAGCCAAAAGGTGGTGTCTGAAATGAGCTTTAGTTCAGTTACCACAGTTTTCAGGCGATGAAAGAAAAAAATAATGGGTTAAAGAGGTAGGAACTTCGTTGGACTGAATACGCAGAGCTACAAAAAGATTATGTAGAGAAATAAAACAAAATAAGTATAGCGAAAAAATATGTTTCTTCTTTACAAAGTCATGGACATATCAAACTACCCTCGTATATTCACAACTAAAACCACCAAGGGGGCTACTCAAATAGCCACTTTTCTATTCGTTCGCTAACTTAAATCTTGAAAAGCAATTAAACGATCAAGTTAGACGTCGCAAGTTTATGTAAATCACAGACATTATTGTATTGTATGGATTTGACAAGCCTGCGCCACGTTATTTTGGTGTTTATGGCTTATTAATTTTTAAGTTAGCGAACGAATAGAAAAGTGGCCATTTGAGTAGCCCCCCAGGTCTAGTACGTTAATCGTACAGAAATTCCAGCAATAGTGATACTAATTAATTTCATTGTTTGTTATTCTTATTATTATTAATTTCATTGATTATTTTGTAATATTATGATAGAATAATTATTATTAAAACTGTTAGCAAAAGTAATGTGGTATCTTAGGTCTATATGTTTAGTTCTTTTATGGCAGTGTTCCTTAACAAGAAGTAGCTTCTGTGCACTTTGACTATCATTATATACAACTACATTACAATGTTTGTTGATAATTTCATGTAAGAAATTCCTAACAAAACAAATGTCTTTGCATACTTCAGCAATAGAAACATATTCAGCTTCACAACTTGACATAGCAACACAACGTTGTTTCCTGGCTTCCCAGTTTATAACATTATTGCCTAATTTTATGACAAACCCAGTGTAAGATTTACGGTCTGATATATCATTTGCCCAATCTGCGTCTGCATAAGCAGTAATATCCATACTATTACTCTTTACAAAATAAAGTTTGTAATTGATTGTACCAGCTAAATAACGCAGAACCCTTTTTGCAGCACGCCAGTGATTCTCATCAAAACAAGTACTAAACATGCTTAGCTGACTGCATGCAAATGAGATATCAGGTCTAGTACAGACGGACAAATACATTCGATTCCCCTGCATCTTGCAATGCTTTGCCTTTTTCGTGTGATAATTTATATTAATAAAATCCTTGTGCATCGTTGTAATTTTAAACGTAAACTTGACAAATATGTTGTAGAGATATCGTGTGAAGATATTGATTATAGCATTGGCTGGATTTGTGCATTTTATTTCATCTCATGTAAGTTGAAGAACCTACAGATATATTGCAATGGCTACGCAATCCCACAGCGCCACATTACTTTTGCTAACAAAAACAAAAAAAAATAAGTAAATAGATGATAGTAGAAACCACAATGTTTTGGATTTCATTTTGAGAAAACTGTTAATATGTTACATATTATATGGCAAGATCATTTATAGATTTATCATTAATGCTTATGTTACGGGCACACTACCGTGATATGGCAATAATTATGACCATAATTTTCCTTATTCCTATACGCATAAGGTTCATCAATTGACATGTTTTCATTTTTTACAAGGTACTTGAAATCGAAAACCATTTCGAGGTATTCCAATTTCTGACATCGTACATATTTTTTCGGGGTTTATGATCAATTATTTAACGAAATATGTGGAAATAATCCTGTATTATCAAGATAAAGGAATATTATATGAAATTCCTTTGCGTAAAAGAAGTTGTATGATTTTATCTTAAAAAAAAAACAAAAAACCATAGTTGTATGTAACAAACAACATAGAAGTCTTTGTCAAAAACGACGTTGTCGCTGTCAAGACGTGTCAAAATATTTTTCGCTTTGCTCGATTTGTTTTGAATGTTTTAGTTACAGTTTTAACTTAAATTTGTATTTGAGTGAATTTTAACAACTTTCGCAATATAATATCAAGGTATCTGAAGGATTTGTAATGGCAGACAGTCGCAACCTTCCCAAAGTTGATACTTTATGATGCTGCTGAAAATGAAGTTTTCTGCGAAACATTCATTTTAAGAAAAAAAGATATTGTTTTTCAATTGGTTTAATAAATACAGTTTGATTTGAAGTGCATTAATTTCAATTTTCATAAAACTTTAAAGCAACACACCACTGTGAACATGTAGACTTTGGTTTTTCACGTAAAACAGTGTTTGTTCGGGCATTTCATCACAGTAATTTTGCAGGCAGGAACTACACATGAATTATGGAATCTAATTTACAAATATTTTTATCTATTATTGTTGAAAATAAGGTAAAAATAGCGACAATAAAAGAAAACAGCCTCGAGCAAAACATAAACAAACAAAAGTCATTAGTGTCCATAGATTAGGTTGACAGGTTGACGTCAAAGTGTATTTTTAACCCATATGGGCAATGGCATAGCCTTCTATATCTTCCAAGCCCTGAAGTTGAGCAGAACGGCAACATCGCATGTGGTCAAGCACATAGTATAAAGTTATTTTAAAAATTGTTTATTATTTGTTTTTCCTATATTATCTATGTTTAAACTAGTTGTAAATTGTGATGTAAGATTATTTCAATAAAGTTTTATATTTATTATTATTATTTATTTATTAGAACATAAGGTTTGAGTCAAATTATTTGAACTTTTTGGGGGTCCTTTAGTACGATGAGCATTTTGATCTAAGCCTCCTGTAGCAATAAATCTTACATCATTGGAAAGGTATTTAAATTTGAAACACTTTATTGTAAAACTATAAACGTCAACTATTAGTACTTTGAGAGTTATAACGGTCTAAACTTGACCAATTTTTTTAACATTAATGACCTGAAACTCCGAAAATACTAACAATTAATAGAAAGTATGTTTGCAGCAAATATTTGTCATACAAAAACCTTTCTTATGATATATCATTCATTTCTATAGGTGTGGTAGATCAACTCCCATAGACAATAAACCACTTTTATACTTTAATAACCTTTAACTCCAAAAGTATTAACAATTGATTTAAAGTAAATTTACAGCAAATATTTGTCTTTAAAAGACCTTTCTAATGATATATCACTTATTGCTATAGGGCGTGTTAATCAACTCCCTGCTGAAGAAAATCAACAAAAAAGATGATATCTTTGACAGCCATTTTTTCCTGGTTAACATTGATATTTTTCTTATTGTTTAATATACAAAGCATTTCAATAAAAGAACTAAATTATTTTCATATTTTAAACCTCACACGATTACTAGGAATAAAAATATCGACCTCTTAAAATTGAAATATTCCCATACATTTAGTATGGAGACTGGCCGAGGACATGACCACGAACTGACAGTAACAGACGTTGCCAAACTTATGTTCACGGCTTGCAATTAAAGAAGGCTATGGCAATGGAAATTCGGCACTTACGCTCTTTTAGAATGAATAAGTTTTCAAATTAATATTATGATGATTTAAAATAAAAATTTTGGAAAATAAAAAAATACGTGTATCTGGGATGGAAACTGAGGAACTAATGGCGCCACAAGCGGTTGTACCAAAACATTTGATTGGTTGTTTCAAATATCAAATGTCATTTGTGGCATATTTTAACCAATCAAAGTATTGATAGCGGTTAGACCGCCGCTGGCGCCATCTGCGATTAGCTTTGCGTTGCCAACCCCTGGGGTTGGCAACGCTTGTTCAATAACAACATATTTTGTTCTACGACTTTTCCAGAAACAACCAAATAAAATCGACTTTTTTTACAAAATGTCCGAACAGCAACAGTTTTGTATGAAAAGTCGAATTTTTTTTGGCTGTTTTCGGAAAAGTTGTAAAACAAATGTTGTTGTTTTATGATGTTAGTAAACTACTCCTGCGTGGTTGTTGGTGTTTTACAAATAACCTAGTAAGTAGGTAATTCTCGGAAACATATGAATGACGATCCGCATGAAATCATAACTATGGTTAAACAAGATGTATGTTAGTCCAATCAACGGGGCTAATGCAACCCGAATAATTCTCCCGTCTATGAAATTTGGCATGTGATGAAGTTAGGTAATACAGATTACAGATGAACAATAATCCAATAAATTTTGTTAAGAGAAGTTAGGTATTTTTACTTAAACATGAAAATCGCTTATATCTCTCTGTGAAATTTCCTCGGGCTAAAATACTTTCTGTATACGTACTTATGTATTAGTTAGAATAAGTATGTAAAGAAATCCAATATTTTTTCGATTTCAGAGATACCCCAAATTTAAATTTCAATATTTTTCAATATATCTTCTGTTGAAAATTTTATTTGCTGATTATTATTTTTTAAAATGTTTTTATACCTTAAATATATAGCTTTGTTCAGTAAGCTAATAAATTTTCTTCTTTAATCATATTTATACATAAACGTGTAAAAATGGATCGACTATTTTTTCACATTACCTCTTTAGACCAAAAAAATAAAAAAATATGATTAAAGAAGAAAATTTATTGGCTTTCTGAACAAAGCTATATATTAAAGGTATAAAAACATATTAAAATATAATAATCAGCAAATAAATTTTTCAACAGAAGATATATTGAAAAATGATAAAATATAAATTTGGGGTATCTCTGAAATCGAAAAAATATTGGATTTCTTTACATACTTATTTTAACTTATACATAAATACGTATACAGAAAGTATTTTAGCCCGAGGAAATATTCACAGAGAGATATAAGCGATTTTCATATTTATGTAAAAATACCTAACTTCTCGTTACACAATATATTGGATTATTGTTCATCTGTAATCTGTAACAACAAATATCCTCATTGATTGGACTATGTATCCTATGTCAAACCATTGCAAATTGATTAGGTGCAAGAGGTACTTGTTGTATGGTCTGTGGGTGCAAACGACAGGGACCTTATTTCTTCTAACTAGGTATTACGTTATAATAATTACATAGTTTTTAGATATATATTAATATTTAAACAAATAGTTATTCAATTACAATATAAATTTATTGACAAAAATATGACAATTGCATATTTTATCAAACCAAACAATGACAGTTATGTGGGTCTTTATTAGAATCGATAATTGAAAATACCCATAATGTAAACGCCCCCAAATTAAAACACATAATCATTAAAATCCATAATTTTAAAATGTATACAGGGTGAAATTTTAATAATTTGGTTCCCGCCGTGGGGTGGTTCCACTCAAGGGGCCCTATTTTTGAATCGCTCGGCTGGCGTCGAGCGCTCGTTTCTACTGATTTTCGTTCGACAAATCAACTCAAATGTATGAGCTGTCGAACGAAAATCAGTAGAAACGAGCGCTCGACGCCAGTCGAGTGATTCAAAAATAGGGGCTATGATTACAAGCAACATTTACTATGGGGCCAACTTTCCTACTCGTAAAAAAAATCAGCTGCTCCATACAAAAGTGCAGTACCTACTCGACCTTAATGTATGAAACAGCTGATTTTTTTGCGAGTAGGAAAGTTGTCTCCATAGTAAAAGTTGCTTGTAATCATGACTGGAACCACCCCACGGCGGGAACCAAATGATTAAAATTTCAGCGTGTATATTGTATATGTCACCGTTAAAGTGCAGAAATCAGTGTTAACTATTTAATCTGCAGATGCACTGGTCAAATCTGTTAAAGTGCGAAAAATTGTTTTATTTCGTACTTAAACTAGGTAATCTGCAGATTCCCTAGCTAATCTGCAGATTAACGACCAAGGATCAGTTAAAATACGGAAACAGGTTCATTTATTGAAAAAAATGTGAAATAAATAACACTAAAGGGGGTTTACACAAAAGCGGGGGGGCTCGGGGGGTAAAGCCTCCCGCTATGGAAAAGTCTTAAAGAGGTCATTAGGTTAGGTTAGGTTAGTACTGTACTAATACGCGTGAGCCGAGCGAGCGGAGCGAGCGTACCGCGGGAGCGGCCGGCCAAGCGCCAGAAACGAAGTTTTTGTAAAATAAACTTTCACTAAAGAACTTTTACTTAAATTTCTGAAGCCTTGGCTCTTTCACTCTTTGTATTCCGCACTTTAACGGTGTAGCATCCGTCAATGTGCAGATTAACTAGTTAAAGTGCGGAAATCGTCTACTTTAAGAAAGATTTCGCACTTTAACTGACTCGAGCAGTTAATCTGCAGTTTCACTTGTTAACTATAATTGTTATAGTGCAGTTAACTCTGCAGATTAATGGATTCCGTACCTACTTTAACGGTAATATACATTACATACATACGTGCCTCGTAGCAGGAGGTTACGAAAATAGGTCGTTCCTACATTCAGGCCAACCAACCCGACAGACGTTGTCATATTAGTTATGAATTTTGAATTCGGATTGGTATAAATTATAATTAATGAAAAGTTGGGTTCAGAGATATTAGTAGGTATCCCGTTCCCGTTCCCGTTCCCGTTCCCGTTCCCGTTCCCGTTCCCGTTCCCGTTCCCGTTCCCGTTCCCGTTCCCGTTCCCGTTCCCGTTCCCGTTCCCGTTCCCGTACCCGTACCCGTTCCTGTTTACTTTATAATCCAACAGCTTTATAACCAAGAATTCACTTGTTGTGTTAGTAAAGTGTATGTTAGCCTATCCAAACTTACCAATTTAATATTAGGGGTGATGGCTCTGAACTAACCGTGATGAACACTAAGAAATTCAGTTTTCTTTTTGTAACAAATAATATCCGACCGAAGCATCTGTTTTAAACGACATTCAGTTTTTTTACATCCTCTTTGACGATATTTGCAGCACGCAGTCAAAAGTCATAAGGTTACATTAAAAAAAACCCCCCGACTGCCCTGCTAAAAACAAAATAAAAAGTTAAATAACAAGTGTCATTGCAGTCGGGTGACCGTTTTGTGGAACATTATTTAATCGAAAAGTCCCCCGACTGCAATGACACTTGTTATTTAACTGTTTAGTTTGTTTTTAGCAGGGCAGTCGGGTTTTTTTTATTATTTATTTTATTTCACACATTTTAGTGACAAATTATATATTTTTTAAATGTGCTCATTAAGGTCTTTCATTTGATGCCCATATTGTAATAATAGAAGAAAAAAATATTTTTTTCACATTTGAAAATGGCGTCATACAGTCGCCATATTAACTTTTTTCCAAAAAAATATAGCCAGTGTCACTCGGAATGATGTAAGAATTCTAACAATACCCCATACATCCAAATCCGTTGAGCCATCTGGAAGTTATGGTGGAATAAAGAAACTCACATACCCACAAACATACATGAACCCTGAACACATAGCACTCTTTTTGCTTTGGGCAGTCGTGTAAAAAGTTTATATTATTGTCCAAAATAATTATTCTTATTCTTAATTTTTTTAAAGTCATAACATAAAGGTTACATAAAAAAAGTTAAGAAAAATGCGCAAATAATTAGAAAATTTAAAAATAAAATTTTATATGGTGGTTGAGTATTCTTAAATTTTCGTATTTTCCGCGCATGTTTCTTAATTTTCTTTTCTCTCATAACAACCATCTCCTGATGATAACAAACACAACAAAAAAAAGAATTAGCGAAATCGGTCCAGCCGTTCAGGCGTGATGGCTTGACCACGCGCAATTAGATTCATTTTAATATATGTATATAGATAATAGTAAGATCCCCTTAGCTACCAGTTTACTTCTAAGGATATTTATTACATAAGTCATCATGTAATGAGTCAATACACTCCATTATGGATCCTTTTATGGATTCCTCCGATTAATTACGGAAAACGAAGCCTTTGTTTCAACCAGAATACTTATTTAATGTTCTTTAGATGACGTTTGTGTTGAGTATCTTTGTTTATTCTTTGCACACGTAATCGTTATCTTCGGGTTATGAACAATGATAGCAAAAGATAACCCTGAATAAATTATACAGCATGAATCGCAGTAATTAACACATGGGCTAAGTCAGAGCATTTCTGTGGTCAGAGTCTGACTGAGTAGAGAGTATAGGTATACTGGCATCACAGCCAAAGTATACTTTATAAGTACTCCTTAATACCAATCTTGCTTTTGTTTACCTGTTTGCCTACCTATATTAGTTTTGAGAATTTGGAGATCTCCATCGATCCTTTAGTCTTCAAAAAGTACAGTCATGTACAGATTTTTTTCTTTAACTTTTTTGTGAGTTGCCTTATAATATTTACCTGTACCATTCAATGGCAGTATTCATTGTATTATTTACAATAACAGTAGCGTAGACAGGGCATCGTATCAGTGAAGGCCTAACTTCCAAAAACTGAACAACGAAAATCGGACACGATTGTATCTTGGTGATATTATTATCTCTGAAATAGGGTCCAAAGTAAAGTTAACCGAAAGCGAAGATCGTCCGATTACACGATTATTTTTTCGTAGTCAGCCCACAGACAGGGACAGCTGGGAATACGCGCAATGCGCACACGAAACCAGCCGAGCACGAATCGATGTCACCCGAGCGCTGGCTGCTGGCGTGCACATTGCCCGACCGACTCCCTACTACATTATATCGCTTTCGCCACGCCGCGCCGCGTAGCCACCCACTCCTCAACAGTCCACGTTATCGTTTCAGACAGTACGACCATTTCGTCGCACTCCCTAAACAAAACTAAAAAAACACACTGTTTCCAAATACAAGTACAATTTCGCTTAAACAGTGCTTTTAATCGCGATTAAAATGAGCAAAATAAGATCCGGTGTGAAGTAACCGCGCCACGTTCCATCTGGACTTGATTGTACACAGAGGAAAGGACAATTTCAAACTGTATAACTACTGTGTGGTGTTCCCAGTGGGATGTTGGGGGAAAGTGTTGATTAACAAGTTGACTTTTCGAGTTTCTTTGGACTTATTGCGAATGTGTATTGAAACGTTCATCGCTATCCACGGGCGCACTGCTATGCGCCACGATTTGGTGCATTTTATAAGACACACATCCTCTGATCACTACTGCGAAGGAAAACTTTAGTTTCACTGGAAGGTAAGTCAATGGAATATTAACTATCCTAAAAACGCAAAGCGAGATCCTTTAGTTATTGTACGAAGTTAGAAAGTAACTACATAATATAAAAATGTCAAACCTAAATGCAGTAGCCTTGAATATCCTAATGAACCATCTAGAAGTTTCATTTAATAAAATTATTGTTATAGAAATATTACTTAATGAGAACCGCTTTTAACTTATCAAAGTCATTAAAATAAATGCGTAGGAAAATAAGAGAATAACAAGACGTTTTATTGTCGCTACGACTGCCTGGTGAAACAAAGGAAATATGTACGGTACGTCCACCCGCCACGGCAACGGCTACGGTAGTCCATTCGATGCTTTTATTATAAATAAGTAACTAATAAAATAATATTTTGTTCTAATTTAATTTTAATAATTTGCACTAACATTTTATGGGCTATATTAAATGTGTCATCGCCACATGATTTAATTTTATCAGCTTTAAGATGCAAAAGTCTCTCATTCACAACAAACCTACAAGTATGGTCTACCTAGGAGTTGTTTCAGAATATACTTAATTGGAATTAGAGATGTTGAAACTTGAATCAACAACGAACACTTTAATTGCTTACGATAACTTGATTTGAATGGGGACATCGGATACTGGAACCTCAAGGTTTAAAAATTCAGTTATGACGGCAAAAACGACTAAAGGCCTGGGCACACCGGCTGCGTAGACACGCGCGTGGTAACGTGTACGTAGACACGCGCGTAACGCCCTGTTTTTCTTTAATATCGTTATTCATTACTTAAAAACAAAATAAAACACCACTTACTACCGGTAGTACCGGTACTACCAGGCAGGCGCTGTGGCAGCCATGTTTGCGATTCTAGTGCCATCGCGCACTCAGACGAAGATTGAGTAAATGGACAAATTTTTTCGCTTAATTAGTTTTTCTTTAATATCGTTATTCATTACTTAAAAACAAAATAAAACACCACTTACTACCGGTAGTACCGGTACTATTTTGTAAACAATTACAACTGAATGCGTAGTCACGCGCGTGGTTACGCGCGTAGTGACGCGCAGGAAAGATACGTGCGTGTTCGTATTTGTTCGGTGTGACGTCCAAAAGGGAACAACGTCATCAATGCGTTCCGCTCTGCGTAAGTACGCACCAGCTGATGATCAGCCTGGTTGTCTCATGAGAGCTGCAATGCGTAGGGTTACGCATCGGTCTACTTGCACGCGTAGGTACGTTACGCAAGCGGTGTGCCATGTCTCATAAAGTTTCAGACATTACAACGTCATGGTACGTCTACGTCATATGTCTACGTGCACGCTTACGCATACGCTTACGCATCCGGTGTGCTGGAGCCTTTAAACTCACACGTAAACTCAATTTTAAAAAACAATCTTTAGAGACTTTAAGAGATAACTAGTTATACTGGAGGAAAATAATTATTCACAGATAACCAGTTATCTGGCCATCCATGGTTATCTCCAAGGAATAAGGGGACTTAAGGTGAAACCTTTAATAGGGATTTTATATGCCAATTTCACTGGTCTAAATATGTTCTATATGTTTTAGATATCTCACCCCTGATAGATAAGTTCATGGAATTCGTTTAGATTTAAAATAAAATCAATAGAAGATAGATGCTATCCAGGTCAGGAATCAGCGTAAATATCCTTATAGAATTTGAATGTCTTTTGTATTGGAGTAAAAGTTTGAGCCAGACAATACAAAATCTATGTCAGACAGTCCCATTAGCAACCGACGGGGAATAATAGAAAAAAAACATGAAATCGGGACACATTCTCAGTAGGTAACTAACTAGGATGTAATTACCTCTAACGAGAGCGTTTCGCAAATTTCTAAGAAAATTCGACTGGAGAGATTTAATAAAATCTTTGGCAAGCTTTTCTTACACGTCACTGGGTGTAAAATGGAAAAATCTCCTACAGACGTCCTAGATAAAGAAAATACAGACAAAAAGTTGTAGGTCGAGTCTATTTTGTTGCACTGAAATAGACGTACATACGGGATGAACTATTATTGCATTTTATCATGCACTTACATCGAAATGCATTTAAAAGTTTTTACTTTGTTTTGGGAAACAAAATCATCAACTTGGAAGCAAAAATGATATAGGTGTATCACCTAGTTTCTTCTTTATCTCCTTCATAAATAGATTGTTTAGGTAATTAAAGATAATAAGAGAAAACATTAAACATTTTCCTGAAAAAATAAAATAGTATATCACTCACTATCAGCCTTGTTACGGAAAAATAGTTATTTGTTATACAAGTGACCAAAATCAATTTGTGCTGCGAGTGCCGACTTTAAACCACGAACTAGCGAAGTAGTCTAGAATTGAATTCTAATATTTGACTACTGAGCACAGTGAGTGATTTAAAGGCACGAGGCAGAACAAAATTTTGGTCTCGTTTAAAACATACAACTTTTCACCTCTACCAGCCAGAAATTTTTCACGTGATTTCTTGTTAAAAAGCTAAATTCATTGCATTCGAAACATCTCAACTCTTTTGGAGTTAGACAACTATCTTCATCTTTGGACGCACTCATTTTTGTAATTATTTATCACAAAAATAGTTAACCTATGATGAAAAATGTTATTCATAGAGTAAAGTAGATTCGTCGTTTTGGTTACATTCGTTGTATTTTTCTCTTATTCATTAATATCCCTTCTTATTTATTTATTTATTTATCTCAAGGAACATTTATACTCAGAATCATAAAACACTAATTTTATTTCATACATGCGACCTCATTTCGTCCATACTTTTTATTTCGAATTATCAACCTTCTTTTTAATAATCCTTATTTAAAACTCCTTGGTATATCCGTGCATTTTATTTTTTACTTTTAATCCATGTATGACACTATAAAGCACACTATCTATCCTTTTCTCACATATCAATTTTATAAGTCTCTCCTTGTCACTTTATTTCTTTTTTCTTTATTATTTTAAAAGCTGGTGTTAGAAATTAAAAAAGCACTTTGCCTCACGCTCACGCAGCAAAAATCGATTTTGCTGCGAGTTTTTACGCGCCAAAAGAGCCCTTTTCGTGCTGGAGAGGTGAAAAATATGTTAACGAAACTTTATGCATTTTTCGTAAAATTATTCCAGAAATACTTTAAGTTTCAGTGAATTAACACTATAAAAACAATTTGGAAAACATAGGTAAGCTACAATGATATTCATATCCTACCTTACTACATACATGCAATGAAAACGTACTTTTGAGGAAGAAGGGGCGGGCGGTTTGTTTGTAAATATTCTTTCCGTAAGTTGGCAGTGACTGGATGAAGTACCAATAGACTATCATAGCAAGGGCGTCGCCATCGCCCATGCCCATGGCCCAGAGGCAGGCAAGTTAATATTAAAGAGGATGAGAAAAATATGAATTGTAGATGCAGTCAAGAGCACCTAGTGAATTTATTCAAGTTTTGAGATGGGGCGGGATTTATCGGAAAAGCAAGTCAATTGCACGGCCTTAGGACTTTGGTTATTTAGCTTTTAGCTATATTTTTAAGGGGGGGCAGCTGCCCCCCTGCCCACCCTTGGCGACGCCCTTGTATCATAGTAGCAAAGAATAACTAATATACTTACTGCTAGTAGAGTAATTACTTTATAAAAGACTTAAGCCCACCAACTGCTTGAAAATGGAGGTCATGTTTATTTCTGCGTCACAAACTGACACACCCGCGGATTGAGGTCGACAGCGCAGCCGTTGATTGGCTGTACCTAAAATAATTACGTAAATAAACGCTCAAGATGCCACGTTTCTATAGACGAGTTTACTTGTCTAAATAAAACTGTAAATTTTCCAATGGTTTCTAATATACCTAGGTAATAATCACCACAACATGCAATTTATAAGTTAATCATAAAATACTAATGCAAGCGTACTTTTCTTAAAACATAGTTAATACTATTTATTAAATTATTTATTACACAACACAGACACACATTATAGCGTCAAAAGTCCCCATTTTAGTTTTTGGACTTACTTACATGTATGTATGAATAAACAAGAAAGTTTATCAACTTTCACTGTATTTAACAACCTTCCCACAAAGTTCATATACGTTACGTACGTCCTGTGTTACCTACTGTACTGGCAAGAATACTCACAGATACTTTCGAATGTTACATAAATAAACACTCAAACGCAGCGCTTAAAATAAATGATGTTGATGGTGACCACAAAATCACCATAAATGGTTAAAACATAAAATTAATGTCACCAACCTGACCACACTTTTGACTTGAATAACGATCTACTAAATCATAAAATATCGTCTAAATAAATGCAGACTTTACTAAAGTACCTAATAACATAATAATTAATTACCTGTGTTTAATGAATAAATAAATTATATACTACCTTTTCTCAATGACTTTAGAGAATAAAGATGATCAATGACCATCAGGGTCAAGTGCTTTGTTCATGATCAGCTCAATAAATAAAAGGACGTTCCTTTAATATATATCTCGGTTGTGGTTTATTTCCATACAACGTCAAAAGGGCTTAGTGACGTAGCATTACGTAGCAGGGTAATTTTATATTCTTGCTACGAAAAAAACTGTTTGAGAATATTTAACAAATAAGATTCAAAGGCATTCTAATGCAACTTTATTTACCTATTTACATTATTTTCAAACAAAATTTAATTATTTCTGCTTTAGCCAAACAGTATTTGGGTCGCCTAAACAAATAAAAAATTCACTCCAATTATTTCGTAGCAACAGAAAATTCTTAACTGCTACGAGAATTTCATATTTCGTAGTGCTTCCTTCGTAGTCATTTATTTGCTAATTAAGGGCGTTATAGATATCAAATTGTTCTTTTTATATCACAATGATAAAAAAATACAAAAATAGGGACATATAATGTTATTGCTCATTAGCGAATCTTGTTGAATCTTGTAGAGCGCAGGACCATATTTTAAAAGTTTTCTCGGATATCGACATTTTTGTGTATTAAAATTTTTATTGTTATAAAAGCAACACTTAACCATATTTTTTTATTATGACGTTATAAATTTATTCTCCAATTAATTTTACGTTTAAAACCAAATAAATAGCTACCATAATGATTGATTCTCGAAGGCGGTTAATTGAAAACTCTTATAACATTATATTACGTTAGTGGTCAGAAATATGCAGAAATGGTTCTACCTCCTTAGGATTCTGTGTTCGAGGCAAGTAAGGAGTGAAACAAGTTGCACAGGGAAATTCTAATACTTAACGATAAGCTAGCTACCTTTCAGCTCAACTTTGTGTGATATTGCAAACTTTTTGCAATTTATTGCTTGTTATTACTTTATAGAACTATGTTTGTAATAATTGTAATTAAAAGCTAAAGTAACAATCGCGCTCAAGAAATCCGATAAAACTGGTTGAATTCCGGCATAAAATTTAAACTTTGCATTGACCGTTGGAGATTGTGATAAGCAGTTGGTTAAATAATACTTACTGTTGTAGCTTGTGAAATATTATATTACAAGTTTAACTATATTTAACGAATAGTTTAATGGTTAGTTAAAAAAGAAAAAAACAAAAGCGTGCTTTTCAGTGCTCGCGGCTCTGCAAAATGTTACATCCTTATTAATTAGGTAGGTATAGGTGCCGGCATATAACTTGGCAAGACAAAGATGAGACAAAACATGCGCCGAGTTTAGTGTTTGTAGCAAAGCTGCGCATCTTTTGTCTCGTTTTTAACCGACTTCCAAAAAGGAGGAGGTTCTATGTTCGGCTGTATGTATGTTTTTTTTTATGTATGTCCGCCGATTACTCGAAGACGGCTGAACCGATTGAAGTATTTCAAACGTTATTAGATCAGGGTTGTTCCCAAGTTGGTCCCATTTTTTGAAATTTTGAAATCGGTTCAGTATTTTTCAAGTAAACTTGAAAATACTGTCACCATTTTATGAACTTATACGGATGATCGACCATATTTTCTTTGTTTATGTACCGATTTAGATGATTCTTTTTTTGTTTGAAAGACGATACTTTAGTGATGATACCATTTTGATTTCATTGTTATTGAACCTTGGATTTAAAAGATACACAAGGGAACTCCTCAAAATCAAATAAAAAATTTATAGTGATTGAAATATTGCTAGGATTATGACAATCTTAAACAAATTAGGTATCTAACTATGGTCAAGGACGTTTTGGACTAGACTTGAAGTGCGAAGGAACGACGGAACTCCTTAACAACAAACAGCACGAAAAGTAAATTGAGTTTTTAGTGGTATTATACCACGGAAAAGTGTGAAATATAAAAAAAATACATAACATCATCGTTTACATTTACATAATATACATACCCATAAAAAGGTAAAACTATCTAATACAGAAGGTACTTACACTAAAAAGAAAAAAAGAAAAAATTGTTTAAAAACAAAAAAACCGACTTCAAAAAACCTGAAAACACAATTAGCTTCAAAATTAAATACCTCTAAAAAGTAAAAAATTATTTTCAAATCATTAGATACGCATATCATTGTAATAAAACACGTCTATTGAAGTCGGGTGGGGCTCTAATGATTTGAAAATTATTTTTTACTTTTTAGAGGTATTTAATTTTGAAGCTAATTGTGTTTTCAGGTTTTTTTTATCTTGCCAAGTTACGTGCCAGGCGATATACGTCATTTAACATTATTATTTATTTTTTCTTAAAATGATAGTAAAACTCTTAACTACTCACTATTGCTAATAGACTTTTCAAGAAATCCATATACAGGTTGAATTTTTTTAATGCCTCCTGGAGGGAAAGTACTCTAAACAATGGAGATAGCTTTCAGCCAAAGGAAACATTTTTTATTTCCTTTATTTTTGAAAAGAAACAAAAGTGCATTCAAAGATTTTTAAAAATACGCTACTCACACCCAGGAATCGAACAAGCTAAAATTTGAAAAAACAACAGCCTGTATTTTAATGATATAAATAGATAGAGTCAATCATAAGGATCAAATCTCTCTAACAAACATGGTCAATTCAAAGAAAGAAAAATGTTTCCTTTGTGTGTTTGCTATCTCAATTGCTTATAGTAGAGTTATGGCCGATTGCACTAAACTTAAGAATCGCCTAAGTCTTTTCCTAACTACAAAATGACCAAATTAAAACGGTGTCATAAACTTAGCCGTCATGTAGCTGTCATTCGCTAAGTTAACTTGGTCGAGTTGTTGATAAGAAAAGACTTAGGCGATTCTTAAGTTTAGTGCTTTTTCTTAGAGTACTTTCTTAGGGTGGCATTAAAAAATTCCACTCTGTATACTATACAGTATACAGGAATACAGTGTATAGCGTCACACAAATTCCACTTTGTTTACATTAAGCTTAAAACAAACAAATAAATTACAAGTGCCTCATTTCATTGTTTCAGGTCGCAATTGATGGCGTTACTCAGCTTCCAAGGCGATTGGTATATTTATTTCTGGCAAATTTACTGTAAAATCTATTCGGCCATTATATGGGTGTTCCGTAATCACTGTCGCGGCGCTGATAAGGTCCGTTCCGTGATAACCGCTGGAGTGAGCGTGCAGTCGCCAGGAGGCCTTCACAGAGTACGCACGCGTCGTCGCAAGCCGCAGCAGCAGCATCGTTCGAAGCACGTAGTCGCGTTAGCAAGGAGACCTTCCCTCAGGAGAATAGTGATGGCACCAGGAGCCAGCGCCGCCCACGCAATGATGGAGGACAAAGAGAAAACCCTTCACGCTGCCGGTAAGCTATTTTTACACAAAAGTGATTGTAATATTGCATTGACCTTAAAACTCGAGCATTGTTTGAAATTCGACAAAAACTTTCAGTTTTGGTCTTCCCGGCAGATCGTATCGTATCGTGACCTTATAGTGGTGTTGTTATTATTAGTAACAGCTTGACAATATTGCTGGCATGGTCTCGAATCGTCAAGATCCGAGAAGACAATAACTATTGTAAAATTAATTAGCCCTCACTCGTCTGGATTAAATAATAAACAAAAGGTCTTTACATCGGAATCATAAAGGAGGCTGACACAGACACAAAATTTACCATATATAAAAGATAAAATATTATTATTTTGGGTCGTAAATCAAAGACATGTTCACGGTTTATTATAACAAGTTTTAAATATTTTTTTTTGAGATCATTTAATAGAGAGCTGCCGTTCTCTTCCGCCCTGAACTTCCTTATGTCATAGGAAGGTCGATAATCCAATTAATTTAAAAATACAACTGCATCTGATAGGTTCACAAACGAGTTTAAACTGACATTCCCTAAAAACATGTTGGAGTCACTCATTGACTCCGAATATTTGTCAAATTGCAATGTGACACATATTCGGTGGCTTTCCTTGTGATTCATATACTGTCACTAGCACCATAAAACCCACAACATCATCGCTATTTAATAAAAAAATCTCGTTTTTAAGTGATCACCATCCATAGTTTCTTAAATCAATGGTCATTGGAAGATTGGTGATCTCACCTTCGACAGTTAAGCAGAAGACGGTGGCATCTGGCCAAAAGAAATACCTTGTACTGAATGCCGTTTGCCTGGCAAAAACTTAGCAGACGCAACCAACTTTTGGCTACAATTACTCCCTGTCATGCAAGCAATACGTGATTTATCTAATCCAAATGTATAAATTAATTGTAATACCCGATATGAATCGTAAAAGAATTAAGTAACGGAGGAAATCCACAACAAAAACGTCATAAAAATTGGCATTGGTACTTTGTTCTTTGGCTAGAAGATATAACGGAGGTTTGACTTATCTTGCACAAGTAATGCTTGAAAATAACTTGATTGCATTGATTAAAACAAAGAATTTTCAGTCGACATTGGTATTAAAAATAACATTACTACCTATAGAGTCATCCATTATAAACGTGTGAGTGTGATTTATTTATCAACTTTCCCTTGAGCTATAGCAATAATGTACTTGTACTTTTCCGTGGCATATGGGTGCATAATGATAGTGCTTTTATAAATTCAGAGTTCGTCGCGTATTATTAAATAAACGACGATAATATTGAAACGGATACTGCTACTTGCAATTCCGACCCTTGAATCTTTGTTGAATCTTATAAGATGGAGCAGATAGTAAAGTAACATGTAATTTATGAAGGCATCATTATCATTGATGAAATAAGACGAAAGATGACAAAGAAGACGATGCCAAAGACAAAGAAAAAAGAAGCTCGCAGTCCTCCAGTCGCTTGATCTAAAAGTGTTTTTATCTTTTAAATGTAGCTTCACATAGCATGTTAATGAAAGAGTCACGTCACAAATAAACCTATTTGCTTGCTAAACGTCCTTTTGCGGGTTACAGTATAATGTTTTTCATACTAATCACTTAGTTAAAAGGAACAATCACAGTGTTGGGAACAATGTACGAGTAAGTAGAAGCTGTCGATTCGCGAACGGTGACGTAAAGCCACGCCCCCAAACTCAGACCTTGCGCTGGCGCAGCCGCTCGTCAACAAACAACATTAGTCGATCCGCTATTTGATGATGAGATAACATTTAATGATCTATTATCTCCTGCGATAACCACTAAAATAACAACTGAGGTTTATTACATTAAGGACTGATCGATGTTGTTCACTTGTTTCACAATGTTATCACCATTACCCCCAGTAAAGTTATCAGTGGGTGTGTTGCTACGTACGCAATCGACACAACCTAATGTAAATGTTTATGTTTTCGTCAAGACAAAGGCGTTGATGAAACCCCTATAATATATGACCTAACGTTGATAAAGTTGTTTTTAAATTCAAATTTCTTGTTCAATGTACTGCCACATAGCATTTAAACAATATTTGCATAAGATATTTTACTTTAAGGTAAAGACGGAATGGCACATTAATATTAAAATACTCGTATCTTACAAAAACAATCTTCTTTATAAATTAATTGCTGTTCGTTAGCGTTACCTAGCCTAGCTGCAACTTAATTTTTTTTTTCTTTGCTATAGTGCTGGGGTGGTTTAGATACAAAAAAAGAGGAAAACCCCAAAAGAACAACTAAATAATCAACAATTTAAAATTCTCGAGGTAAAATTGATAAATCATATGTTTTGTAGGTGATACGAAGTTCACAGGTTTAAAATAGGTAAATTGAACTTTTTAGATTAGGTACTCATTAATTTGGGAAGCTTCGGGAAACTTCAAAATCAGAAGATATCAAAAATGATTTGATAAAAAGTATTCGGTCCATTAATATCATAAATGTAAATGTTAATTTGTGTTGAAGGCAATAATGCATAAATGGATGTCAAAACGAGAAAGAATATGTTTTTGTTTATGAATGAAACTTAAAGAGTATCAAATAACGGCTTGATAAATGGTATATATAGATAGATAGGTAAATAAACTTTAAAATGTTAAAATAACAAACGGTTAATTATTTTGTTTAATTTTCTTCGGATAATGTCGTATTATTATCTGCCCACGCAATGTCAATAAGTATGTTGTTGTCAATTGAGGGTGTGTTTACAAGACCACCTAATATTTTATGTTTATCAAAGCCTACCTATTGGCAAATATTATAATAACATACAGAATGTCTAGTTTTATTATTAAGGTTACAGCATAATTTTAAATTTAAAAGGATAAATTAAAAAAAACAAGCGCACGTAATCAATTTAAATGCCTATTATAAAGATGACGCCATATTGTGGTTTTCTCACGTTATTTTCCATTTTGGTTATTGTTTATTAACGCAAAGATGTTTACTTGCTGAGATAAACACATTTATCCGGATCAATTAATCAGTCGCTTCTAAGGAAATATACGTCAATAGATTTTAGTATGTTCTAATCATCTATTAGAAGTAAGAATATTTTATTGATAGTGACATGCTATGAATGCATGTATTCGACCTCCATTCATGAACCGATCAATCAAATAAAATGTTTAAAAATATGTCAATCACTGGACATTTTATTGTCATAATAGTAAATTGTTTGAATTTTTAACGGTATATTATAGTGCTTTTTCACTACACACTGGGCAAAGAGATAATAAGGACTTGATATAATATAGGGGTGCATCCGATATCGATACCGATATATCGGCGATCGGGGTTTCCGATAAATCAGTATCGGCGATATTTTTAGTGTCGATACAACGATACTTTTCAAATTTAACGCTTCAAAAAAGTAATGTAAACGCGCGCATTTTTTCGTCTATTTTATTCAACAACTTCAAACGATGCACGAATAATGCTCAGCGAAATTCCGCACTTTTCAGTGTATTATCTCGCCGACTTTTAAAAATGTATAAATTAAAAATAAACAACTTAAAAAAATATAAACCACGACTGCCCTATCAAAAAACTCTAAAATGTTACACAGAACAGTGTTCCCCGACTGCAGTGACTTTTGTTTTTTTTACTTTTTAGTACGTTTTTTACCTTCATTTAAAATCACCAAGCGTATTGATATCGGTATCGGTATCGCCGATATTTTTATAAGTGTATCGGTATCGGTATCGTATCGGAAGAAAAGCGTATCGATGCATCCCTAATATAATATGTCTAAATTTTTTATACAATGTCTTTGGCCTTAGACTAGCGATCATTTAAAGGTGTTAAGTTAGTAACTTTGTCTCTGTGTATTTTAGAGCTTATGCATGTCAAAAACAAATTGGCATTGGAAAAACACACAATGTTAATTGAAGATTTTTTTATACTTGCACGTTCTGTTATGTATACCTACTCGAACTTATATCTATATGTGGTCTTAATTCAAATTGGAAGGGTAGTTTGTTAAGTACCCAACGTTTCAAATTCTAAATTAGTATCTAACCATGGAATAAAACTACACTTTTAATTATCACCAGCAATGAAATAGTGGAAACAGATAACATTTGGAGAGACGCGCGTCATGCGGGAAACAACGTGTCATCTAAATTAGGACCAGTTTGGTTTAAAATAAGCCTGTTTTATTAAGGATTCTGAAACGCACATTAACCTATCGCCAAAATGTGCATGTAATTTATTGAATCGACTCACACTGCTATTTTTACTAATATTTTACCTACTGGTAAAGATAAATCTATTTTTTACTATGTCCCGTAATCCCGTTAACTGCCGTTAGATGCAATTCATTCTCAATAATTGAGATATCTTTATATCTTCTACTCAAATACTTTTTTAAATCGATCGTTTCCTATCGTGAGTTAGCGGTACAAAGTCCCACACGTGTCATGTTGGCAAGCCCGCGCAACGGACGTCTTGCTTCCAATAGGCCTTGTTACGAAACGGTTTAGGCTATTATTACATCTTGTACAGATATAACTATATTTTATTTACTAAGAACATAACATAATTTTAGTGTAACGTACTAATAATGGTGAAACTCAAAAACTATACAAATAAAAAAAACACTATATTCGCTACAAGGTATTTTTCGTTGCTCTGAATATGCAAAGTCTGAAGAAAACAAATAAAAAATTCAAACAATCCTATTTATGGAAACGTAAAAGTCAACCTTTGCTGAGCTACAGTGTTGATCAAGAAAGAAAAAAGTTATGGTGGGCGCGCCAACAAACCGCGTGTTTGATTGGTCGGCGCTCGGTCGCTCAGCTGCGTGTAGCCGCACGAGTTGATATGGCTGATGACGTAAACGCACCGTAAACGTGTTCTGAGACTGTCGACCGGTTGCCATTTAACCATTTAGAAATATTACTTCTGTATAACGAACTCGTTTAATCCCTTGTTTTAATTATGTCTCTCTGGTAGTTTTTAATTCGTTTGGAAAGGCAAAAACACCATGAAATTCTCGAGAATAACAAAGAATACAGCTGTATTTACTTTGATTAGTCATGGATGGAAAAGTATGAAATTATTCAGCATAATAATATATTACTGGTACTTAAGTCGTAAATACTAGACATAAATATGAGAGCCTAGTAATATAATAAGTCTATGATGAGAGCACAAAAAGCTAACCTTGCATTTGAACAGATAATATTTAATGTTAAGGAAATCGTTTAACGATGTGACCCGGATAGGCTTTGAGACGGGGCGTCAGTTTATTCATTGATAAAATACAATGTTTTGTTCACGAGTTTTAATTGGGATATATGTTTTCAAAAGGACACTGTAATCATTCTTGTATTCTTAAGTACGATATCATATCATACCTACTCAAAGTTTAATCAACTTGTAAAGTTTACACATAGAGGCAAATATTTTCAGCGTTATATCTTTTAATTTTTAAAATAACAGTACAGTACAAAATATTCATTTAATTTGTTATTTACATTTCGCAATCGCATATACTATAGATTACGTGGCTCTAATAAAATTTATTTCGCAAGCTTTGCCATTGGTGCATAATTATATTATAATCACATAAGCCCTACTCAAACGGCCACTTTTCTATTCGTTCGTTAATTTAAAGCTTAAAAATAAGCAATTAGACGATCAAGTCACACGTCGCAAGATTATGTAAATCACAGACATTGTTGTATTGTATGGAAATGACAACCTAATTTTAGATTTTATGGCTTATTTTTTATTTTTAAATTAGCGAAAGAATAGAAAAGTGGCGATTTGAGTAGCCCCCAACCAAGGTGTATTCAAACACGTAGATATAGTTATCTTTTGGGATTTTAATACATATTTTGTTACAGTAGCGATGCACACGAGGAGAATCAGCCAATTCGCGCCGCTTCTGATCGCGTTGGTCGGTCTGCCGGCGAGGGGCAAGAGCCAGCTCGCGCATCGACTTTCCAGACATCTCAACTGGAATGGAGAGAGCACTAAAGGTACGACCCAACAAAAAAACATTTCTTTATTCATTATAAAAACGCCAAAACAAACATTCCCAGTTTTGAGAAGAAAGAGGCACTGTTCCGAATTACGCTGACAGCACTCCGACCAAAAATAGTAACAAAATATTATCTGATCGAAGAAAATATTACACAAAATAGGGTACTTATACGTGTAACTTCTGCATTTATATGTATTCGCGTTCAGTGCTGTTGGCATGATTTGGAACTAGGCCCAAGTAGTCTTTGTATGATTATAAAACTGATGATTACTCGTAGTACTGTTAGAGCACCATGACCCAGATTGTGACTGCTCAGTATGCTGTTGATCTTGATATGTACTAACGCATGGATCACGCCTCTATTTACAGACACAATGTAATGAAAGATGCCGACATCATGTCTTATGTGGCCTACATAATCAGAGATAAAAATAAAGAACTTGCATCTTCTTCAAACAAACCTTGACGGTGTTGATACTTTATATTTATATACATGTATTTTATGAAGAACATTGTTAGTTCTGTAAAATATAAATCATTTTCTTAAACTGCGAAATGATTTAATTTGAAATATAGAATCCCTTGGATCCTTGTTGTCATTGACTGCACAAATGGAAAATGAGAGAGTGAATGACCTGATGAGGTCAATAAAATTTACGATAGTTGGTAGGGTGCCAGAAAGGAGCTTTAAGCGGATTATTTTGAAACTGGTTGGAATTCTGCAGTTTTCGACTGCAGCGAGTACAGGCGCCGCCACATGGCGCTGTACGGCAGCCACGACATCTTCCGCGCCGACCACCAGCAGGGCTCCGCCATCCGGCGGCAGAGCGCCCGCGAGGCCGTGCAAGATGCCGTGCTATGGCTCAAAGACGGGAACAGTGTTGCTGTAAGTATGCCATACTGGCTCCTACTGCTCCCTGAATTTCAATAGGCATGCAACAACAAATTAAATCTTATGAACTTCGGGTTAACAGGCATTTGATTCTATCGATTTACAATCGCTATCAACCGGGGAGAAAGCTCTAGATTTTCTAAGTAGCAAAAAGATACAAAGCAGGCAATGACATTCTACAAACTTAGCAGGTTATGCAATAACGTGTCGTTATTCAGACAACTTGTAAAATAATTGTTGATTTAGCTTGTATGGTGGTATTCCATCTTTAAATAAAACATATTGTAACGTTTGCTTAGCTGATCCCAAGGATATTTTTATTCTTCTTTTAAACAATTGAAAGAAAATTATTACGAATTTAAAAACATACTTCACGTCCGTCCGGTTTTATTAAATATCTATCATACAACACCGATAAGATAATAATCGTTAAGCAACAATAACTTTGATTTAATGACATCACCTATAATTTCATAGCACTCTTTAAAAACTTACTTTTTTCTTTCCAGATATTTGATGGCACCAACATAACCAGGGAGCAACGTCGGGAGCTCAGCGACTACTGTCTCTCGGACATGGGCTTCAGGATTCTGTTTATTGAATGCATCTGCGAAGACCAAGAGTTACTCGAGAGGAACATTATCGAGATCCTGCGTTATTCGGCCGACTACAAGAGCATGAGCGAGGTGGAAGCTGTAGACGACTTGCGGAAGAAACTCGAGCATTACATGAGGCAGTACGAACCCATCGATGCTGGTCTGGAGGACATCAGCTTTGTCAGAGTAGAGAACATGGGAGAGACAGTGACAGCCCATAAAGTAGCCGGCCAGAAAGAGTCGGGTATTCTGGGATACTTGTCCGGGATGAGGTCTTTTCCACAAACTCTGTATTTCACTCGAGTAAGTACCCTTGTTTGAATGCCCCAGCTTTAGTTCCGCTTAAAAAAAAGATAAGCTTGTTTGCAACTATTTACGATAACCTTGAACTCAAGTTAGATATGTATCAGAAACGTGAAGACGTAAACGTTATAATGATATTTGTGGCTTTCTCCTAGACATGCAATAAGCTATTCTAGAAAAAGCAAGTGACTGGTAATCATTTACGTTTGATTCAATGAGAGCAATGAGGAATGTTTCATGATTAGTAACAAATATTTTAGTAATAATCTTGGGCCAAATGCGGCCCCATAATTAATTACAGTGACAGAACGTTAAAAAAAACTCTATTATTATTTTCTAATTCTACGAAACATATTAGGTTAGGTACATCATCTTTATTATAATAAAATTTGCAATTTGCGAATATTATTTCGTCATCCTTGGATATCAGAATCACAAAGTGAGGTGACGCTCACTTATCTGCTATAGAATGAACTGCTTGAAGTTTTCCGTTCATTGATTCGAATACGTTTCAATAGTTTGATTTTTGTATAGTTAACCTTTAAATATGGCTTTGTATTTTTGTGTTTAGCCAAGGTAACGTACCTATTTTGGCATTTCGAACATTGTTACTTCTGTTGACTGCCTTCATAACAAATATTTTGTAATGGAAGTTTTTAATAGTGCAGGATTCTTTTAATATTATAAGTAGTCGGTATCTTATTTATAATCATAATCGTAATCATAAAAGTTCCTCCGTGATTCGAGTTCCAAAAATTGAAACCACTTTTCTACTTTAATCCTGCCTCAATTGTTGAGGGGAATGGCTTGATGCCTCATCTTGTCACTCGTTTTGTAACCATAGTAAGCAAAGCTGGTGCCCAGCAACTAAATGGCAAAGACACACCACTAACATCAAGACTTTCGATTCTAGAGATACTTACGGTTCTCTCATCTTCAATCACGGTGAGCGATTTTAACCCTTGCTCAATCGCCGTTTACGGAAATAGCGAAGCCTCATCTCCTTACAAGCTAGTGCCTTGCAACTGAATGGCATAGATCTTCTACACGTTCAATATTCTTTTCACTTCTCATGCTCGTAAAGTTCGTCTTTATGTTGGGTATAGGCTGCATAAAATCGCTTTTTATGCTCTAGTGCATAATGTAAAATCTTCGTCTAAGTCTCAAGGTCCAAACAAATTATCGGACGCGGCTTATGGACGCGGCTTACTGCCGCGGCTGATAAGTGTGCACGCTCTCATAACATCCTGCGTGCCAGATAGCTATCGGACGTCCGATGACGTCATATTAGTCTATGGTTACGTCCGCGACCTACTACATCCGATAGTTTGCACACCTCAGATCAGCCGCGGCAGTAAGCCGCGTCCGATAATTTGTTTGGACCTTCAGACTTTAAGACAAAGGTCGTTAGGTAAACAGCCACACATGCAATGGGGAAGCGAAGGCAAAGTGAATTACAGATGGCGCTTCAGTCTTTGGTACCATTGTCAGTTTGAGCTTATATTGTCTTGACTGTGTATTACGTGATTTTACTTTCTTAGATTGTATTTTTTTCGGTTTTGCGGACAAACAATGTATTCTATGCTAACTTTAGCTCATATAAAAGAAGAATTACGGAAAAGAAAAGCCAAAACAACAGGCAAGAAAGTTTATAGCAACTTACAAAAAATTGCTAACAAGCATTACATTTCTTTAAATTTCGTGTAAGATTTACAAGTAATCTTTTTATTTCAGATTAGAAGCATATGATTTAAATTTTAACAAAGCAACTGAGTGTGAATTTCCGTGTTTATAGTTGCCTCATGATGCCTTCTGTGCAATAGTAATTTCAGGTTTCTGTACTGGAATTTCTGTACGATCCAAAATTACACGAACCGTTTTATCATATTTATTTTATTATTCTAAGTTTGTTAAATCACTCTGGCATATAAAATTCTATTAATTCTCTGTTTGACCCCAATATTAGGCTTATTCCATTATTTGATATACCTATCAAATTCTTCCAAGTTATAAATATGTTAGAAACTGCTGAGGTTGAAATATGAAAGAACGAAGCTGTTATAATTCAAATGTTGTTTTATTTTGAAGCTTCATCAAACTCATGAAACATTCCTTTTGATTTATAATGTTTCTCAGGCTCAGCAAAGGAGAAAATCGAGGGAAAAGCATCTTTTGATATTTTTTTGCCCACTATTTTTTTTGTTACTGGGAAATCGATGAACTCCAATATTTTACAAGTTACATGCATAACAATGCGGCATTTTCTCAGTATAAAATTAAAAAGTGCAATACTCCAAGAGATTCCCATATGTTTTGACACTTTCTTTGAGGCGGCCGGGTACCAAAGACCAGACGCCACCTATCGGGATAAAATTGCGCTTTTCCTCCCCATTAAACTTCATTGAATTAACTTGTTATTTCATTCTGTTTTTTCATTTTTTGTTGTGTTATAATACTTTTTTTATTTTTGTAAATGGGTGTCAATTTTATTGAGAGACCTTGATATTTTTTTTTTCAATTTTTGAATATGGGTATCAAATGAAAGGCCTTGATGAGCACATTCCAAAATTATATTTTTTTTATAAAAAAAATAGTTTTTTTTCAATTTTTGAATATGGGTATCAAATGAAAGGCCTTGATGAGCACATTCCAAAATTATATTTTTTTTATAAAAAAAATAGTTTTTTTTTCAATTTTTGAATATGGGTATCAAATGAAAGGCCTTGATGAGCACATTCCAAAATTATATTTTTTTTATAAATAAATGAGTTTTTTTTTCATTTTTGAATATGGGTATCAAATGAAAGGCCTTGATGAGCACATTAAAAAAATATATATTTTGTCACAAAAAATTAAGAAAAAAAGTTTTTTTTTTCAATTTTTGAATATGGGTATCAAATAAAAGGTCTTGATGAGCACATTCCAAAATTATATATTTTTTTTATAAAAAAATGAGTTTTTTTTCAATTTTTGAATATGGGTATCAAATGAAAGGCCTTGATGAGCACATTCCAAAAATATATATATTGTCACAAAAAATTAAGAAAAAAATTTTTTTTTTTCCATTTTTGAATATGGGTATCAAATAAAAGGTCTTGATGAGCACATTGCTAAAATATATAATTTGTCACTAAAATGTAAGAAAAAAATTTAATTTTACATTATTGTTGTTTAATTTCCTCACAATCGAAGTGAAAAGCAGAGTGTATAACTCGTACATAAAACCCATTTTACCCTCGACTTGACTATCCACCCTCGCCTGCGGCTCAGGTGGATATATACGTCTCGGGTAAAATTATGCGTTTTATGCACTTGTTGTACAATCTACTATTATACTCACGGGTTCCTCATCTTCTAGCACGGCGAGAGCGAGTACAACGTGCTTGGGCGCATCGGCGGGGACGCGGCGTTGTCTCCGCGCGGGCAGCTGTATGCGCGTGCGCTGGCCGACCACATCAACGCTGTTGGGAGCTGCGAACAAGTGACGGTGTGGACTTCAGAGATGCGGCGCACGAAGCAGACTGCTGCGGACATACGCGCGCCCAAAAGGCCCATACGGGCGCTGAATGAATTGGATGCTGTGAGTTTTAATAATGTCTATCAGCCATTTCTAATGTCCGCACTGCTGGGGCACTGAGGCCTTCCTTATGGGTGGATAAGGAGGACGGGCCGTAACCCACCACGCGGGCCCAATGTGGATTGGTGGGTGTTAACGACTGCAAACCGGGACCAACGGCTTAACGTGCCTTTCGAAGCATGGAAGAGCTCGAGATATTAAATTTTTGGTCACCCATCCCATGACCGACCCTTGCGATGGTTGCTTAACCTCCGCAATCGCTGGCCAGGCGCTAAACCACTGCGCCACCGAGCTCCTCTAATCGTTTTAATAATACTTCTCATTAATCGGATGCAAAATTAGAAACTTCAATCATTTAAGCGATTGGATATTATAAGGTACCTAGGTTTCTACTTACCAAAGACAGGATCAACTTCTTTCTTTAACTTCCTTTTAGGTTTAAGATTATTTTTTCTATCAGTATTTTTAGCTAAAAGACTAAAAAGATAAGATCAATATAATTGAAAAATATTAGAAAAAATCGACTCACCCGTAGCAGCTCAGACGGGACGGGTTAGTGCATTCGGCCGGAATCCTAATGGTGCGGGTTCGTGTCCCGTCTGAGCTGCTACAGGTGAGTCGATTTTTTCTAATATTTTTCAATTATATTGATCTTAATATAAAAAATAGCATTGTGAATGCATAAAATCTAAAAGTTATAAAAAGATAAGTTTCATCATCACAATAGGCCATTTAATATCACCTCCGTGAGTGATAGCGAAAAAGAAGCATCTTTCCTAAAGCAAAAAATCGAATGAAAGATTAGATAACTTTTAACATTTCATATCGTTTTTGCCGAAATTACTCATTTTGAGGTGATAATAATTAATTTGGATAACAGGCACGCGTTCTATGTATGACTTGTGTCACTTCGATATAAAAATAATACCCTACGTGATTCCATACCTATTTTAAACCTACGGGCACTATATGCACTAAAAATACTATTACTAGGTATTACAAAACAATATTTTATTTGTGTTAAATAAACCATGTTTATGGTAATTTGCAAATGGAAAATTACTGTTATCCTTTATCTATTAGATAATACACGATGAGGAGAACTATCGATCTAAACGTAGGTAGTGAGGGTTTTATCAATACCTAATTGTCCATATTATACGTGATCGGTACCTTGATTACGTAAAGCTGTTGCTAACAATTCTCGATTGAAATCGATTGAAAGCGCGGTTGCATTGCTGCTTTAAGTAAGATAGTTGTCACATTGGTTCTAACTAAAGCAGCCATGTAACTGCGATTTCTGTCAGAGTTGATAGCAACAAAGTAACGTAATTACCCCCCTGATGTAATGTAGGTTCCGTTACGATAACTAAAAAGCGTAACATATGTTTTTGTTCGAGGGATAAGAGTTGGATGTGATGTTTTCCTATACAATTACTGAAGTGGAGACACGACAATTAATGAGAACATAGTTTCTGTCTACGAGAAGCATAATTTTGTTACTTATGGAACGACCGACCCGACCGACCGACGCACGTTCCAATTTTGCCATTTATTGCGTAGTCGGAAGAAAATATCACAAAATTATTAATACCTACCTACATATAAGTTACCTAAGTATAAATTATTATGCGCGTGCTAAGAACGTGTTTTTCTCAGAAATCTCGTAGAGAAAATGATTCCAAACACCTTGTTGGCAAGAACTCATCTCTAGATAAATTCCTAATGGGATGGCGACGTAGGTAAAGTAAATAAATGCATAAGTATATTTTTTCAAACTGCATTTTTCAGCAATGTTTTCAATCGGAAATAATGTTTACGTTACGTTTTCAGTGTAACATTTACAAACAATCGTAAAACGTAGGCTGATTGCATCGCAGATAGACTTGGCAACATGTGACAATATACAAACCTACATCAATAGGCAATCAGTGGTGGGATCATGACGTGTAGGAAAAATACGTAGCATTTAAAACTATTTTCATTGAGATCGCTAAAATGCGAATGTTAAATAAATTGCAACAGTCGTCGTTTAGATATTCTTAGACTAACAAAGTGATTCACGTTCGGCGACATTGAGAAACCTATTTTTAACTGCTGAAAAAAAAAGTTCATTTTGTCTGTAGAGTTTACAGTGTAGACCATCAGTAGACGAAGTCTTTGCAATAATTTAGACACATAATTTATGAACTTTTTTATAGTTTGCCTGTTTATAATTAAAAATCCTTTAATATTTATGAAGGCTATTTTAACCCCCTATACAGACCTAAATAAATATGAAGCCGAATCAAACTATTTTTATGTACTCTAATAATTTTCTATTTTCGGGAAACACTCCTTATTATAATCTGTTTGTAGTAGCAATAAAAAGGTACATTATTGTACGTAGTTTCTAAAAACAAGATTACGAAAAATATATAATTTTGTAATAAGCTTTTAACATTGAAAATGTAATTTCGTAATCGAGTATAGTGCCCCGATTTATGAAATTGTGACATTTGCCTGTAGTTTCAAGGCCTTTAAAGTGCAATTTGAATTCAAAGGACTTCGAAGTACAATTTGAATTCCCAAAAGCGGCCCATAACTTTTTGAGATTTTTCCAAAATTTCAAAATTTAGTTCGCCGTCTTTGATCGCGAATTTGTCTATCTTTTTTATAAGCTCGCTCGCTATTCAAGAAACGGAAAAAAATATATCTCGAGATTGAATAAAGCTACAGTTTGAGCCATCTTAGGAGGCGGATGGACACGGACAAAAATTGTAGACTGTAGCGGGTCCCTTACTCGCAAAGTCATTGTCTGCGTGCCTTATTTTAAACTAGCGGCCGCCCGCGGTTTCACCTGCGTGGTTCCCGTTCCCGTGGGAATATCGGGATATTTGTGTGCCAAATTTCAACCAAATCCGTTTAGTAGTTTTTGCGTGATTGAGGGACAAACATGTAAACCCATAAAATTTCACATTTATAATATTAGTAGGATTACATTTTCAATGCATTTGATAATTGCGCATAGTGTGAGTTCTGTAGATTTTTTCTATTGAGACTTATTTTCTTTGCAGGGTATCTGTGAAGGTCTAACTTACGAGGAGATGCAAGAGCGCTTCCCGCAGGAGTTCGCATGGCGCGACCAAGACAAGCTCCGCTACCGCTACCCTTGGGGCGAGTCCTACATCGACATCATGACCCGCCTGCGGCCCGTGCTCTCGGCGCTGGAAGACGAGCACAACGTCGTCGTGGTGGGACACCAAGCAGTCTTGCGCTGCATGCTGGGATACTTCCTTGACATTAAACTTGGTGAGTTAGTTGATAGGAACTGTATCAAAATGTAGTCATTATGGGCCACTCTATTACTAACCAACGAACCGCACTGGTGTGTGAGTCATTGAGCAAGATCATTATTAGGTACAGAGAGCGTAATAAAGTTTTTTTTTGTTTAAATTGATTCTCTAAAACTTCGATGATGCTGCAGACTATTCAAAGGAAAGGAAGAGCGTATTAAGGGTCGGTTACAGCAAAAACATGTTCTGGAATTGTCAGTTTATGTCGATATAGAAAAATGTTAAATTAGACCACAGTATAGAGACATTATCTATACTGTGATTAGAACTTACAAAAATCGAATTGAGAATAAACCATATTGTTAGATAAATGTAAAAACAAATGAATATCACTTAAAATGTGCAAATTTAAATGTAATTTTAATTTTTAAACATGAATGAAATTAATTGATTGTATTGAACAACAAAAAACAAAGAACCCACTGAATGTCATGATTTTCTTCTGTTTTACTTGTATAAAAAAACGCAATTATCCGGCAAAAATCTTCTAAATTTGAAAAATTCAGCATGTCTGCGATTTTTTTCTGGACAGAGTATTATTATTATGGAAAACAGAATGTATTGTTCTTATAATTTACGCCCCAGAAGAGTTATGATATGACATTTTTTTTTCATCTTCAAGTTTATCTTCAATTCGGTTTTATTAGCGACTAGTCAAACTTTTTATTTAGTCAGATGTTATTTTTTCTTTACATAAACTGATTATTATGACAATCCCAGAACGAGTTTTCCTACTACCGACAGTTAAAAGAAAATTAAATCAATTGCTGGAAGGTCGTTTATTTTATAACTCCAAGGTTTTAGATTATCTTTCAGTCAATCAATCAAAGCTAATTATAGCCATTAAACCACAAACTATATTGTTGCTTATCATATCGATTTAAATATTAGACCCCACAAGGATTTAATCGTAAAGGCATCGTAAAGATTATGAAAATAAATTTGAAAACAGCAGAGGCACATAATATTATTCACCTACTACAGAATTTATCTATTCTATACAAGCTTGTATTTAAAATGCTTCGATGTTCAACATCTAGTGATGTACAAGACTCGAGTCCTCTTGTCCAGAGCTCGGAGTCGTTTTACAGGGCTCGCCTCATTTGTACGAAGCTCGACGACTCGGGAATCTTTTTTAGCGCTCGAGCCTTTTTCAGAGCTCGGCCGACTTCGAGCCATTTTCACGGCTCGAGCCTTTTTGGAGAGCTCGGTCGATCTCGACTTTTACGGCGCACTATTTGTGATGTGCTGCTGATGAATGAGGATAAGTAGAGCTAAAGCACAATAGATTAAGCATCTACGGTGCTCTTTATAACATAAGACATTCATCTTTTTGAGTTCTAATTTTGAAGATTAGAGTCAGATTTTCAGGGCTCTTTGAGCTCGATATGCTATTATATATATATTATTATATATTATATATATATTTATAATATTGTAAATATTATTATTTACGGAGATATTAAAGTCATAAACATGAACTCTAAGCTTTTTATGAGGCTCGCGTTCATTTTAAGACTCGAGCTTTTTTGAAGGCTCGAGCTCTTTTAATAGGTTCGAGCGCTTTTGAAGGCTTGAAACTCTTTTGAAACCTCGAGGCGTGGCTCAGAGAGCTCGTTTTTCGGCTAGGCTCGGGCTTACGAGCCTACTGAGCTCACCGAGTCCTGCCAATCCGAGTCGAGTCTTCAAAAGTAGAGCTCGACGACTCGAGTTTTGTACATCACTAAAAAACAAAAACAATTGAAATCGCTCAACGATTAGCTGATATATCAATGACGTAAAATCAATAGGGAATGTCTGAAAAAAATCAAATTGGCTGAATATTTTTTTATAGGTAGGAATAAGCTCCCTGAGTAATAGAAAAAAGTTTCAGAATTTTCCATTGCGTAGAAAAAATATAAAAAATTAAAGTCTCTTCGACTTTACAAATGTGTAAAAGTAACAGCAGAATGGAGATTATACCTTTGCCATCACCTGCCACAACAACAACAAGAATAAAAAATAAAAAGTTTTGACATATTGACAATGACAAATGTCAAAATGTCAAAACTTTGAACATGAAACTTTTTTTAATACCATGTTGTGATTGTGGCAGGTGGTGGCAAAGGCATAATTTCCATTCTGCTGTTACTTTTGTATATTTGTGAAGTCGAAGAGAGTTAAATTTTTTAAAATTGTTTCACGCAACCAAAAATTCTGAAACTTTTTTCTATTACTAAGGGAGCTTATTCCTACCTATAAAAAAATATTCAGCCAATTTGATTTTTTTCGGACATTCCCCATTGTCATTGACAACACCATTTTCATTCACGATTGCACACAAAAAGCTAGCTTTTTTAGGAGTACTTACCTATTTTATTACTTATATTATTTATGTACCTATGTACAATGATTTTAGAATTTTAAAAATATCATTGCCTATGTACCTGTCTACCAAAAGTATATACCTTCTAAGAAATAATCTTCGTATCTTTAACAGATTTAACAAATTGATGAACTCCAAAAAAAGGTAGATTTGTACAAAAGCAATAAGAGATAGCAATATTAGCCCGGCCACATACAGATTCGGAATTCGGATAATGTATGAAAATTCCAACGCAGCTAATCCATTTTTCCGTACGGAATTTTCATACATTATCAATATTCCGTTCGGAATTCCGAATCGAAATTCCGTCGTGTATGTGGCTGGGCTTATTCTAAAATTCTTCTTGTTTGTTTGTCTAAGACCTAGGTACTTGAAATAAAATAATTTCATTTTATTGTTGTTTTTATTTGCAGATGAACTTCCGTATATGAACGTGCCCCTGCACACCATAGTGAAACTGACCTCGTACGGGTACAAGTACAAGGTGGAGATGATCAAGATGCCGGTCGAGTGCGTGGACACACACCGCATACAGCCTGTGGTGAGCTTACTTGAAGACTAACAAACAGTTAACTTAATCAGCCTATCTTTTGTCTGATTTCAAAATCTATCGCGTAACCGTTTTCAGTATATTGTATTAGATGCTTGTTTTTGACACAAATAAAAACTTAACCAAAGAAATGCAGCAATGTGTCACATATGTGTCAAATGATTTTGAAATTAGACAATTAGCCCCCTGGTGTCAATAAAAAAACCGGCCAAGTGCGAGTCGGACTCGCGCACGAGGGGTTCCGTACCAAAAAACGGAAAAAAATCACGTTTGTTGTATAAGAGCCCCCCTTAAATATTTACTTTATTCGGTTTTTAGTAATTGTTGATATAGCAGCATTAGAAATATATTATCTGTGAAAATTTCAACTGTCTACCTGTTGTCTTTATAAATATAAAGCAAAAAACGGCAAAAAATCACGTTTCTTGTAAGGGAGCCCCCCTTAAATATTTACTTTATTATATTTTTAGTATTTGTTGTTATAGCGGCAACAGAAATACATCTTCTGTGAAAATTTCAACTGTCTAGCTATCACGGTTCATGAGATACAGCCTGGTGACAGACAGACAGACAGACAGACGGACAGCGGAGGCTTAGTAATAGGGTCCCGTTTTTACCCTTTGGGTACGGAACCCTAAAAAAGCCACAACCTTTACTTGCATGAAGTAGGGCTTAGATAAAGTCACGTCCAAGGCATTATTGGACGCACAGTTCAGACAATGGTATACATTTGGCTAAACTGAAACTGAAAAACTTGTTGATGAAGTCGGAAAAACTTTAAAATATTAGCGAGATAGCAGGTATCTCAATTGTCAATATTAACAGTACCTTCCTTACTATGTACTAAGGCTTAATTACAGCTATAAGCTTGTCGGTTTAGACAATGATTACACTAGATACTGTTATCTCAAAAGTTTTAAGCAATTAAGTATGGTGATAATCATGTAGATAACTATTTCTTTGTTATGAAACTTTAGAACGGTTTTAGGTTTCGCGTTCTTTTGTAAACAAGATATTTAAATTGCGTTTTTACGCGTCACATTATGAAATCACCGATATTAATAGTGATTAAGAAACTTTAGATCTAAAACTAAAGGATTTCTAATTTTAGCATTGAGCATTCATCGAAAATATCACGTTTTATACCATGCGAGCGATCGCTCACCTTACAGAATCATGAAATCGTAGCATATATAAAAAATGGGAAATAGGTTGGAATTCTATGATCGGTTTAATCAACAAGTTATTTACCTAGGCCTACTTAGTTAGTCACATTTCTAAACCCTATTTATCCTTCGCAATTTTAGGCGATTTCATCATCATCATCCCCCCCTACCCTTATTCCACTTTATTTGGGGTCGGTGCATTGCGTCTTTTTCTTCCATTCCTTCCTGTTACTCGTCATCTCCTCATCCACTCCCTTCGCATTCATATCATTCCGCACGCAATCCATCCATCTTTTCTGCGGTCTTCCTCATACTTTCCAGCCCTCAACATCCATATCCATTACTCTTCTAGTAACATGCCTTTCATCCCTTCTCATAACATGCCCAAACCAAGCCAGACGATTCCCTTTCAGCTTCTCTGTTACTGGTGCTACTTTCAGACTTCCTCTGACATACTAATTCCTTATTTTATCCATTCGCGTTAACTTCAGGCGATTTCATGATTAGTAAAATTGGTGACTGGTTAGAAAATCTAATTTAACGCGATTATCGAACAAATAAAAGAGCAAATAGGACTCGCACCATATCAATTCTCGGACGAGAATCGAACCCGCGACCTTTGGATATCCGGTCCAATGCTCTGACCGCTGAGCTACCGAGTCACTAGTGACATCGTCGAATTTCTTCTAGAGTAGATATAAAATATAAAAATAGCACTGTGAATGCAGAAATCTCAAATTTAAAAAATAAAAGAGCGTTTAAAAAAAACCATTCAACTTGAGTTGAACGAACTGAGGGCTCATGAAACTTGCTTTTGTTACAGGACTGCTCTATCACTCGGAGTGCATCCGATGCCCTGGTGACGGTGCCGTCACACTACGACACGCTTCCATCCAACTTGTGGCAAAACTCCGCGGAGGCACAACTTTAGGCCCCACAGCCGGGCTCCCGCCCGGAGCACTCGTACCACATCAGCATTACTGGGGCTTCGCCCTCGATGTAACCACGGCCCGCTGGGGCAGCGTCCACGGCTCTGAAACGCCTCGGACTGAATACGACGCCACACCAAGATGGAGACGACGATTCTGCCAGAAAGACTTTGGTGTGTGATCTAACATCAGTGTTATACTGCGTCGAACTTAGCCTTTACTTAGACTTAGATTACTTAATCTTAGATAATTGCGTGTGTTCAACGCTCGCCTCGCCATCGATCTGCGATCACCCGATAGCTCAATTATTTTTGTACAAATATGTGACACTTGCTTCCATCTGCGTATTATAAGACTGAAAGATAATACCTATCCATGATGATCAAATCGAGTCAAATTCATATTCACTCTTATTAATTTCTCATGATCTTTATCAAATAAATAGTTTATTTTTAATTCTACGTAGGTATGTGAGATAGCTCCCGTATTCTTATTTGTACGTTATATTGTTTAGAATTCGTAACGTAAATTGAAGTTTGTTTTAGAATTCGTAAGCACTTTTGAATCTAATAGTTGGACGTAATTAATTCAATTAGTTTTCGATAGTGGATATATCACCGTTAAAGTGCGGAAATCAGTGAATCAGTTGAAGTGCGAAAAATTGTTTCATTTCGTACTTTAACTAGGTATTCTGCAGATTCCCTAGCTAATCTGCAGATTAACGACTAAGGATCAGGTAAAGTACGGAAACAGGTTCTTTTATTGAAAAAAATGTGTAATAAAATAACATAAAAAGGGGTAGTAGACACAAAAGTGGGAGGAAGGCTAGAGGAAGGGGCCCCCCGCCAGGAAAAAAAGTCTTAAAGAGTATATTAGGTTACGTTAGTATTGCCACAGAATACATAATAGTACAAGGTATTGCGACTTAAAACGCGCGAGCCGAGCGAGCGGAGCGAGAGTGCCGCGGGAGCGGCCGGCGAAGCGCCAGAAACAAAGTTTTTGTAAAATAAACTTTCAATATAGGACTTTTACTTAAATTTCCTGCAGCCTTGGCTATTTCACTAACTGTATTCCGCATAACGGTGTAGCATCAGTTAATGTGCAGATTAACTAGTTAAAGTGCGGAAATCGTCTATTTTAAGAAAAAAAACGCAATTTAACTGACTCGACCAGTTAATCTGCAGATTCACTAGTCAATCTGCAGATTAACGGATTCCGTACTTTAACGGTAACAGATATACCAAGTAAAAATATAATTAACTATTTTTGTTAGCACTTGGATAATTTGTTGACTCACGGTAATTAATAATAAAATTATTGACTAAGTAATTCTAAAAGTGTTTAGTTTTTACATTACGTAAACTCGATTAAGTATTACAATTAAGTTGGAACTAATTTTTATGATTATACTTATTATTCTCGGGGTAAGGTTTTGCGATAATTCTGTCCTTTTTTCGTTAGTTATAAGCCGGGATATGTTACGCAATGTAATTAATTTTGGAAGGGTTATGCTATCAACTTGCTTACTTATTGTGAAAACGGTATCCACGATAAATCTAAGACTTATGCTTAGTTTAGTTAATCTCGATAACTGCCTTATCGCTCTGGAAATATCATAGGCGTAACCAGGGGGCCTATTACGAAAATAACGTACGCAACTGCGTAACGCAGTCACTTGGTCACGATAGTCGTCTGCAGTTCGTCAGTTGTAGTAATAAACATTTTCAATTTAACTATCGTAGTCCATAGACTATCGAACGAATAATGACGGATCCACTAGAGAAAGTGTCAAATTTACGCAATCACTTTGCAATATCGCATACGCAAGTGCTTTGTAATTTGTAATAGACAACAATCAGAACGAAGAACGGACGCAGCTGCGTGTATCGCATTAAACTTTTCGTAATAGACCCCCAGGCCCGTTTTTCAAGGGGGAGGGGTGTGGTCAGTCCACGTTAAAAAAAATGACGGTAGGTAACTAGATCTATATAAAAAAACCGCACCGTGTCTTTATTTCAGGGAAGTGGGGTCGAACCTCTAATCCCTCCCCCCGCTACGCCCTTGGGAAATATCATAATATTTTACCTCTAACCTTAGAACCTTCTAACTAAACGACATTGGTTTGGTCGAAATGGATCAGCTTTAGAAAATTATGTCAGTAGATAATTAATAGATTTGGATTGGATTGAAATGACAATCTTAAACTTCTCTTTTTATATAAATAAAGGTAGTGAAACTTGCACAGATGGTCTTTTATTTATCTTGTAAATGCGTAGGAGTACTTAGTACCAGGGTTGGCGAAAAAACTGTTTTTTTTTTAACAAAACATCATGTTTTATTCAGAAAACAAAAAACATGTTTTAAATCAACTTTTTGTAAATGTTTTAATTAATTTGTTTTGAACATGTTTTAAACGTGTTACATATTTTAAACATGTTTCAAAGATATAATTGAATTGTTTTGTGATTGGGGTAAGTAAGGGGAAGGAAAAATAGCAAAAAACACCGCAGCATAAGCAGAGCGAACTATTTTCATCCCGTTTCCATTTACCCACAGTAGAAAATTATTCGTTTGTTCACTTTTGCAGTCTGCCAGCCAAAACAATCCGAGTCTAGGACCTTGTTTCTCGTTCTGTGAGGAGATTCCACGACTTCAAAATTGAGAGTTGCCATCATTATTATTTACAATTTAACTCAAAATTATGATGTTGTTAATAAAAAGTTTTAAAAAGTACAAAAAGTTAAGTATGAGTAATTTTAGTGAAGTAAAACATAATGTTTTTAATATGTGTTTTAAACATATTTAAAACAAAATGTTTTAATACGTGTTTTAAACAGATGTGTTTTTCCAGTGTAAGTGTTTAAAACACTTATTTTAAACCAATGTTTTAATTATTGCCAACCCTGCCTAGTACTTCGTTGGTAGGTAGGTAAGTAGTACCTAGTTTCCCATATCGAGTGATTTTATGGCAATCCTTTAAACTAATCGCAACTTGCTTTTCTTTCTGAATTTGTCAAAGGTACTTTATACGTTTTATTTTAATACATGAATATTTGAAACCTAGAAACTACTTGATTTTTACTTAAAAAATATCAGTAAGTATATTAATCATTCACATTGAAAATCGAGCCATGTTTTAAAATGTTTTCCTTATTCTGTTTTAAAATTGTGTTTCATTACTATGAATTTTCGACATTGTCTACTCTAAGCCTATTTTTATACCTAGCATTGCGTATTTTCCAGAAACGTGCCAAACTCAAAAATAGAAAATTATGGAATACTCGAAGATCTATTGCGTCTTTAACACACGAATTTTATTAATTTTATTTGAATTTTAAAAAATACATATTTTGTTAAACAGTATTACTATTCAGTTTTATAATAAACACGCCTAACTTATGCACATAAATTAGTAAGTACCTAACCTATAGAAAAATATGTTTTCCTCATTAGTTAGGCTGAAATATGAAGTGCCGATACATAGCCAAATAAATCATAAAACTTCGAAAAATTCATTCAGGAGAAGTGGAATTACACACGGATGAAGTCGCGTGCGAACGAACTTTTAAAGAAAAAATAAATTAATTTAAAAAATATAATAACACGACTGCCCTGCCAAACAAACTAAAAAGACAAATGACAAGGTGTCATTGCAGTCGGGGGACCATTTTGTGGAACAATTTTCAATTACAATTAAAACAGGTCCCCCGACTGCAATGACACCTTGTTATTTATCTTTTTAGTTCGTTTTTGGGAGGGCAGTCGTGTTTTTAATATTTTTTAAATTTTATTTATTTTTATTTCACACATTTTAGTGACAAATTATATAGTTTTGAAATGTCCTCATATTGAAGAAAACATTTTTTTTCACATTTGAAAATGGCGTCCTACAGACGCCATATTGACTTTTTTCAAAAAACAATATAGCCTGTGTCACTCGGAATGCTGTAAGGATTCTAACGATACCCCATTTATCCAAATCAGTTCAGGCATTTTAGAAGTTATGTTGAAATAAAGAAATTCACATACCCACAAACATACATGAACCCTGAACACATATACGCTCTTTTTGCTTTGGGCAGTCGTGTAAATATGGGCGTAATAGGCATCATGTAACTTTTTTATACAAACCAACCATTTTGATAGATCGTTCATCAGTCATCAGCAACCTCGTGACTACCGAACCTGTCTGATACTTAGATCAAATCTGTAGTCAGCTATAGATCAGTGCGAAGGTTGGCCGCGCTCGTGCGTGATCAATGAAAGATAAATATCGATTTAAGCAATCGAAGCAATTGTTTATAGAAATATACACCTCATAATTGTCACGATTTTGACCTACTATATGTATTTAACAAATGTCCCAAAGCTTTCGGACGCCTGTCCGCCCGACGAAGAAAAGTTTTGATCCCAATACATCATTGTTTGTTCTACCATAGACCGAACTAAACTTCTTTTTTCTCATTAGTGCTACCCCAAAGTACAATCGTAGAACTAAAAAGTAAAAGTCTCATTAGTTCTACGGTAGAACTGCAGCTGATTCTGCTCCGTATTCTAAGGACAATGCTACGAACAAAGAACTTAGTTCGTTGGGACAATGCAACATGTCAAGAGATCAATAGTCTGATGCCATATTTTCATTTCTCTACCCTTAGGAGTAGCTAGTACTTAATATCTATTCTTAGTTAGGTGTTAAAAACCTATGGAGCCGATAGGATAGGAACGAAAGTGGAACTTATAGCTTTTTTTTAATCCAAGGGGCTGGCTGAAATGCTGTTCAACTGTGATGCTGTGCATCACAATTTTTTTTCTTTGTTCTATGATCGTGACGTAACTACGATAGTTAGGTACTATTATTTTATTCTGTGCTTCAACTTCTAATACAAAATAAGTAATTTAGCTCAACATCATGGTGAACAAGACAAATTATCTACCTACCAGGAAAAAAAATATTTTGCCCCATCTGCTCATATAGCTAAGCTACTTAACAAACAGTTCTGTCATCTTTTGATGCTCTCCGTATGACAACACAAAACAAATGAGCAACGATTACGCCATCGCCGAGCTAAAATAGCCGGTCTGATCATGTCGAGATAACTTGATTGATTCCGATCTTTCGGTGGGCCGGTAGGCGGGCGCGAACAGCTGGCCATTGATATGTGCCGAGTGAGAGGTTCCACATGACCGTGACTTACTTCATTCACGGATTCTGTTCTGTCAGGCTCGACGCGACCCGAGATCGACCCCCGAGAGCTAAATCGGCTTCAGACGCATTGTCATACAAATCGTTAAGTCGCGCACACGCCGTGTTTCCGCGATAACACGGAAAAAGTTTTAATTATTGTGCATCCCACACTTTTTGGTTATGAAGTGTCTGTGATTGTAGTGCCTTAAAAAACAAGTGAGTAAAGTTTTTTTTTAACTCGGAACAGTGAAGAATCACCATATTTAAAAAAATACAATAAAAAAGAGGTATAAGTACATTCTTTTTTTTTTGGATTCCACATACGTAGGTGGAATAGGGACTGATTAAAAAGACGATTACCTACATGATAAAGAAGAAAACATATTTTGGGGCACATAAATAAGTTACTTACCCGAATCTGCCGCCCGCAGGTATCAGCTGCGTAATAAACAAAACACATCATCTTCTAAAAACTGACCAGTAATATTATCGTTAATTATTTTCTTTAACTTAAAAAAAACCTATTTTTTTTAACCAATAAGTACTTAAGGGCCCTATCACATTTTTTTGTCGAAATTTCGATTTTGACGGATTTTAGCGATACAACCTAGAGAAACCTTTGGGTCTACTAAATACATTTATATGTGTCCGCGACAAAAAGTAATATGATGATTCACTGGACAGTTAAAGGGTTAGAAAGGAAAATGAAAGTTGGTGAAAGATTTCTTAGAGTCAACTTAGTTAGGTCAGTAGTGGCACTCATGTATGGCGAGGTCAAAATTTGTCATTAGATGAATTCACTTGGCACATATGTAGCTTAGGTAAAACTGATCTGATTTAGCCCGGTAGCCATCCGCCCCCCCTTGGCAGGTAAGGGGGGTGGCATTCAAAGTTTCGCGCCGCCGCACTTCAGAAAAAAAATCATATCTCCTTCAATATACCTACCACCCTGAGTGTGGTATCATAATGTGATAAATGAAGGATGAGGAAGCCATTTTTGAGACATTTAATGTACAGTTTCATAGAAAAAAAGTGATATATTTTACTATATTGACGACATTATCAAAATCAGTTTGCTATTTTTTTTATTCAACAGTTGGTATCTTTGAAAATTCAAATTTTATGCAAAGGAAAAAAATACTATCTTAAAGTACATTTATTCAGCTTTAAATACATACAAACTTATATATAGTTATCATACAATATCTATCTGACAAAAATCGAACATTGTATGCGAAGGTGTTTCCAAACGTCTTTAATTTCAAGTTAAGTTGGTTTTTCATACAAATTGTATAGAGTACAAACTTAACTTTGCGGCCAATTGATGTTTATGTTTCTACGGTCTTATAGTCTCTCTCAGCTATCGTACAGTCTAATTTATACTAAATTTTTTTTGTGGAAGTCATAACGACAATTGAAAAAAATAGACAGACTTGATCTCAGAATGAGGAAGTCACAAAACGTCGACGCGACGTGGCGTCAAAAGATCAGCTCAAAACGATCAGGTAGGAAAACGTCCTATCCTACCATATTAAGTTTACAGTGCAAAAAGTGTTTAAATCATAATAGGTAGGTACCCTAAGAACCTAGGTATACAAATATATCGTAAAGATAAAACTACTGTTGCAATGAGTATTTTTATACACTCGTGAGCAGAAAAATGGAACAACAGCCCTATTTCATACAAAACAAGGTAATTTTAAAGCTTTGGTTCTCCGCCCAAGATTAAACGGGGTATTATTTGATGATGGCAATTTAAAGAGTGAATGGAGAAGGCACAGATCGCAAAAGAAACCCAACGGATCAGAAGAGTCGTTTACACCAGAGACCGTCTAGCTAGAGTGTTGAGTGTTACATTTTCCATACTTAAAAATTTTCGCTTGATATTTTTTTAAGTTCAACCCTGAGCTAAATGACTTATCTAATCCGTTCGATTTCTTTAGCATTATAAGTCTCCGCCATCCATTCTTTAAACTGCCATCATCAGATAACATCTCGTTTAATCCTGAGCGGAGAACCAAAGCTTTAAAGTTACCTCGTTTGTATGAAAATAAGCCTGTTAATAATTTTTTTCAGCTCAAAAGTGTATAAAAATACTTAATGCCACAATAGTTTCATTTTTACGATATATTTATATGCCTAGGTCCTTGGGGTACCTAATAATTATAATTTAAACATTATTTGCACTTAAGACTTAATTTGGTAGAATATTTTCCTACCTGGGTCGCTTTGAGGTCTAATCTTTTGACGCCACGTCGCGTCGTCGTTTTATGACTTGCTCGTACTGAGAACACGTATGTCTAATTTTTTCTATAGTCGTTATTACTTCCACAAAAAGATCTAAGTATGTATTAGACCGTAGGATAGTTGAGAGAGATTGTAAGACCGTAAGAACATAAGCGACAAAATATACCAAAGTTAAGTTTGTATTCTATACATTTTGTATGAAAAAACCAACTTATATTTGCAGTTGGAAATTCTTGGCAACACTGTCACATACTGTGTTCGATTTTTTTCAGAGAGACATTGTAAGATAACTATATTTAAAGTATACATATTTTTAAAGCTGAATAAGTGTACTTTAAGTCAAAATTTTTTTTCTCTGCACAAAATTAGTATTTTCAAAGATACTGACTGTTGAATAAAAATAATAGCAAAAAATTTTTTGATACTTTTAGCAATATATATTTTTTTCAATGTCTATAAAATTAAATGACTCAAAAATGAATTTCTTTATGCTTGCTACAGAGTTAAGTTTGTGTTCTATACATTTTGCATGAAATAAAACATCTAATACTGGCTCTTGGAAACGTTTGGAAAACACCGTCGCATACCATGTTCGATTTTTTTTCAGATAGACATTGTACGATACCTATATATAAAGTATATATTTTTTAAAGCTGGATAAATTTGCTTTAATACAATATTTTTTTTCTTTGCATAAAATTAGTATTTTCGAAGATACCGGCTCTTAAATAAAAAAAATAGCAAAGAGATTTTGATACTATCCGTTATATTTTACCTTTTTTCTATGAAACTGTACATGAAATGTCTCAAAAATGAGTCCCCTATCCCTAATGTATCATAAAATGATACCACAGTCGAGGTGATAGGTATATTGAAGGAGATATGATTTTTTGTCTGAAGTGCGGCGGCGTGAAACTTTGAATATCACCCCCCACTACCTGCCAAGGGGGGGAGGATGGCTACCGGGCTAAATCAGCTCAGTTTTACCTAAGCTAAATATGTGCCAAGTGAATTCATCTAATGAAAAATTTTTACCTTTTCCACTACTTCCTAGGCTATACACAGAAAGAAAAACAAAAAACAAAGTACAAACAACAAATAAAAGTATGAAATTTGATTTTTTTATGAAGTAAAGATTATTATGATATAATTTTTACGTAATAATAATAATGTATCTAGGAGAAATCCACAGTTTATTCTGAGCGTTTTTAGTAGTTTTATGGTTTTTGATTGGATTTTTTTTCACATATTCTATACATAATTTCAAAATTCCGAGGCCGCTATAAACTATTCGACTATATAAGAGATAACATTTTTTTTTATTTCAATTGTTTAGCACAGTTGTTCAATCCATGAGCTCAAAAAAGTGCCTTCGCGCATTTTATGAAAATCTTTCTCTGCAATTTCGGGTTTAATTATAAAGTTAAGCAAATTTTCAAAAAAGCGAGGCCGCTATACGTTATATATAAGCTATTGTGTTCAACTTGTCATAAAAAAATACCTCTTTTTGCAGAACGGCTTACCTTCACCATAATTTATTTCCCTCACCACCACACCGTTCCATTTTTGACATAATTTATGAACTTTCTATATAGTTCAGGAAATGAACGCTCAAAAAAGGGTATAGAGGGAAAGGCGTGGAACACAATTTTTGACTTCGTAACTTTGTTTGGACCTGTTAGGAGGTGAACATATCAAAAGTCCCCGCCCGTAGCCCCTATGCCGGGGAGGAGGGGGAGTTTTGAAGGTCCCATTTTTCTGTTTTTCACATATATCTCGAAAACTATACATTCCAGCGACATGAGTTTTTTCACAAAATGAAAGCTGGTTAAATTTGCTACATGTTTAATTCAGTAATTTTTTTTGATATCTTGTATAGTTTTCGAGATATTCACTATTAAAAGTCTGTAATTTTATCTTTTAAAATATAAAAAAAGAAACTGATTGGTGACTGACGTATCAACGCACAGCCCCAACCGCTGGGTCTAGAGACTCCAAATTTGGCACATAGGTTCCTAATAAGGTCTAAGGATGCACTAAGAAAGGATTTTTCAAAACTCACCCCCTAAAGGGTGAAACGGGGGTCCAAAGTTTGTATGAAAGTCTGTCAGTTTCGAAGCTAGGATCTTCAAATTTTGTGTTTAGGCTGACGATAAAAAATTAATATATACGTGTCCCAGCGTTTTTGAAATTTTACTCCCGAAGGGGTGAAAAGGGGGATGAAGTTGTGTATAGAAAATCCTTCATTTTCGAAGTAAAAATAGCTAAATTTATAATTTTGGCATATCGATGCAAATCTAACTCGACGTATATCGTTATTGTTAGTATTTCAGCCATTATGGGGATGAAATGGGGGCGAATCATCATCAATCAAAAAATATATTTTTCCTTAATTACAGATATTCAGGAGCGGATATTTCAAAAACTATACAAGATATCGAAACATTTTCCATAATAAATCTTGTCTCAAATTTAATCAACTTTTATTTTGTAAAAGAACTCATGTCACTGGAATGCATAGTTTTCGAGATATATCTGAAAAACCAAAAAATGGGACCTTCAAACCCCCCCCTCCCCTCCGGCATAGGGGCTACGGGCGGGGACTTTTGATATGTTCTCCTCCTAACTGGTTTAAACAAAGTTACGAAATCAAAAATTGTGTTCCAATCATTTCCCTCTACACCTTTTCATTTACATAGTTAGATTATATACTACCTACTTATTTAGCTGTTGTTAAACAGGCTAACCAACTTCAGTCTTCTATTCCAGATTTCCCATCCGTAAGGAGGGATATTTTTTCTTATTGAACCTGAACTAAAAAAAAATATTTAAAAAAAGAAAAGCTCTGCTCGGAAAACGCGTAAATAATTTAAAAAATATATATATATATATATATATTCAACCGTTCTATGTAAATGTTGATCCAGTACGATGTTAGAAATAATGTTGATCCACCTTTTCGTCGTATATAATTGGCTCCCCACGAATACAACCGATATACTTTGATCCGGTGTTGACACGTTAGGGTTGTCCGCCAATCAGCATCGGTTTCTTATGTAGATACTCGTCATCAACAAATACACAAATTAAAGATATTTGTTGATCCGTTAACGGTCCCAGAAATTACACCGATGCGTCAAATGTTAATCCGTTTTATATTCATGCGCGTGCACAATCTTCCTAACTAACGTTGATCCGAGGGCATTTTGACCTTTACATAGTAGCACGTGATGTTTTTAGTGTGATTTGATAGGTTTAGGTCTTAAACGGATAGGACAAAAGAAATTGTGTAAATATGATGATCCGTTTAGAAGTATTAGGAATTTTCGATGATAAAAATAGACAAATGTAAAATTTTATGTTTTAGTTCTGTAAACTTTTTGTATTGTAGCGACTTGATAAGACAGGACAATTAAAACCTTTGGCAATTTTACTAACTACTACTACAACAAACTATGTTTTACTGAGTTTATTGTTTGTAAATAAACTATAGAACCTTGGCTTCAATCTGTACATGTGAATTTTCGATACATTATGTACTTAGCGACAGGGACCGGTTACCGGTATTTTCTGAATGTCGATATTTTAAAGAAAATATCGATAACGGTATCAATAACTGAGATTTTTACCGATACTTGTATCGCTAATATAAAATACTAGTATAAAGTATCGATAATTTTATCGATGCCCAATACTGATAATGCTAGGCTGCGAAGCGACGTTGCATGACCGCGCGGTTGCCGAGTGCAGACGGGTACGGCAACAGCCCGCAAGCAGCAGCAACTGAGCTGGAGTTTGATGTTAGATTTGATTATTCTCGCGCATCTAGGTACCTACTTTCGTTCATTATTGGATGATGCCGATTTATCTATACAAGCTAGGCCATGATGCGCTTTGATGAAATTACCAATATACTGTAGATTTCTTCTAGTGATTGTGTGGGGAGAATATTATTAAAATATAATGCGGGAGAAAATAAAAATCTCAATCTTAAGAAGCCGTTTTGAGGTTATAATTGTTTAACATTTTCGTATTATATGACATTTTGTTCTACCCCTTTGGACATGACATGAGTTTGTCACAGATTAACTAGTTAGTAGTTGGTAAATAATGTCAAACATACCTACACGAATTACACTATCAATTAACAATCGATAGAAACAAAAGTATAGGGTGTGTTGGAAATAAAACAATGGGTTTTTCTTATTCTTTTATTACACGACTGCCCAAAAACACAAGATATCACATCGCAAACTATTTTACGCAAATTTTCATTTGGCAAAACAACTTATCGCAATTTTTCATTTGGCAAAACTCTTTTTGGCAAATTATTGTTTAGCAAATAATTACTTGGTCAAAGTTTCATTTTACCAAGTATTAGGTATTTAGTCAAATGTATCGTTTGGCAAAACATACTCTTCCCAAAATATTGCATGGCATACGATTTACATTTGAGTAGTGCATAAGACACAAATTGACGATTAAGTACCAATACCTCCTACCTTAGTTTTTAGCAATTTTTAGTTTTTATGCGACATAAAATACAATTTCACATGTCACGGCCAAAATCTCCTAACGCATATTGTACTATTTAATCGATACTAATTTTACCCTAACTTTATAGGGAATAGCTTCTATGTAATTAACTATTAAAAAAAATTTTAGAAAACCTCCTTTCTAGATACTCCAAAAAATTACAAAAACATTGCCAAAAAATGAGAAAATGTTTTTAACTTTATTTATTGGAAATAAAGTTATTTAATAAGCTTTGAATTTTACACTATTTGATAATTATTAATACGTTCTATAATCCTCCCAATTTTCTTAATTTTTTCTAAAATACTTATTCGGATTAAAAAAAACATAGTAAATCGTTTTAGTTTCTTAATTTATGAAAAGAAATATATTTTTACTATTATCCTGTTACGTTTATAAATAATATTTATTTCTGCCATTTGTTCCCTTCTCTTCATACTTGAAATTCCTATATACTCCTGTCCTGTATTCGTGTATCAGTAAAAATAAATTATCATTTGCCAAACTTACGCTGTAAATAAGTTAAGTGTGTGAAGTGTAAATATTACCAAACATTTTTTTGGAATATAATACATATTTGGCAAAATTAAACGTTTGCTTAATAAACATTTGACCTAATAAAACTTGACAAAGTAAATTTTTACTGCTAAATGATAATTTGACCAAGTGAATAAAATGCGAAATGTAAATGGGTTTGAACCTATTAGTAAGAGAGGCTGGCATAGTGGTAACCATTAGGTTTGTTTTTGACGGATATTTCGGAAATAGCGGGTTTATTATACTGTGATAGCGGCGCACGATAAAACCTGTATATATCGATTGAGGATCTATAGACAAACAAAAAATGTCATATGATATAAAGTCCTAAAGCGCAACGTTTTCTAGATAATCCATGTTGAAGATCCTGTCTATTGATAAAAATTCAAACTTATTCCCCCTCCAATTAAATACTACTTATACTAGTGGCTCCGTGAGCTGAAGATCTCGCGATAAAATAAAATAAAATGTCGCCATGAAGTTTTCAAAGCATACAGTAGTACGTGAGTATTCGCAGCTAGATGGTACCTACTTCTAATATTGATCATTTTTTAAAATAGGTGTTTTTTTTTATAAATTTGGAAAAATTGACTTGACTAAACAGTTATATATAATTATCGAACCTACTTACAATAATTCACCAGAATCGGTTGAGAATTGCGACCTGTAGAGGAGATCAAACAACCGGAAAGCTGGACTGAAATATGGTATTTTACATATCTCCGTCATTTTAATAAATTTCGAAAAACTGTCTCGACAAAAAAATTCTATATATTTATTAAACCTGCTCACAAAATTTCACCGGGATCGGTTGAGAAATGCGACCTGTAGAGGAGAACAGACGGCGCCGGAAACCTGGACTGAAATATGATTTGTTTACATTATCTCCGCCATTTAAAAAAAAAAAATAAAAACTGGCTTGACAAAAAAAATCTATACAATTTTTATACCTGCTTATAAAATTTCACGAGAATCGGTTGAGAAATGCGACCTGTAGAGGAAAACAGACAGCACTGCAAAGCTGGACTGAAATATGTATTTTTAACATTTCTCCGTCATTTTTAAAAATTTTAAGAAACTGGCAAGCCTAAAAAATTATTTATTATTTTCGAACCTGGTCACAAAATTTTACGATAATCGGTTGAGAAATGCGACCTGTAGTGGAGAACATACAGCGCTGGAAAACCGGACTGAAATAGGTTTTTTAACATATCTCCGCTATTTTGAAAATTTAAAAAAAACTGGTTTGTCAAAAAAAATCTACATCATTTCTAAACCTGTTTACAAAATTTTACTAGAATCGGTTGAAAAATGCGACCTGTAGAGGAAAACAGGCAGAGCTGGAAAGTGGACTGAAATCTGTTTTTTAACATATCTCCGCCATTTTGAAAAATTTCAAAAAACTGGCTCGACAAAAAAGTTCTATATAATTTTCGAACCTGCTCACAAAATTTCACAAGAATCGGTTGAGAAATGCGACCTGACCTGAGAATGATTAGGCTGGAACAGACAGCCGGACATACGAAAGAATTTTTGCCCAAGCTGAAGCAGAGACGTTTCGCTCGCACTTCGTGCTCGCTCGGTCAATAATGTTTTATACGACTGTCTCCGTGGTCTAATGGTTAAGAGCGTTGGGCTCTTGAACTTGAGGTCTCTTGAAATTAATTCCTGAATAAAGTCACCTTATTGCATTTTCCCAGTTGGAGGATCTTCAACATTGATTATCTCGAAAACGTTGCGCTTTAGGGTTTTATATCACATGTAATTTTTTGTTCATCTATAGATCTTCTATCGATATATATAGGTTTTATTGTGCGCTGCTTATCAGGTATTTAATTGGATGGGGAATAAGATTGATTTTATCTATACAGGATCTTTAACATGGATTATCTCGAAAACGTTGCGCTTTAGGGCTTTATATCACATAACATTTTTTGTTTATCTATAGATCTTCTATCGATATATATAGGTTTTATAGTGCGCCGCTTATTAGGTACGTATTTAATTGGACGGGGAATAAGTTTGGGTTTTATCTATAGATTATCTCGTAAACGTTGCGCTTTCGAGCTTTATATCAATTACATTTTTTGTTTGTCTATAGTTCTTCTATCGATATACATAGGTTTTATCATGCGCCGCTTATTTTTAATTTTAATTTTTTTCCGATCAAAATCAAAATAGTGGTTACCACTATGCCAAAATGTTCAAAGCCTTTTGCCAAAGATTCATTTGGGAAATCAAACTAGTGTGATACGTTTTTTTGGAAGTGAAATTTGACCAAAAATAATTTGTCCAAACGGCAGAACCCCGTGTTCAGGGCTCATGAATGTTTGTGGGTGTATGAGTTTCTTTATTATTTTTATAACTTTGGCACCGTGACCGGGCCACGACGTAACACACGTTAGCTTTTGTCCATGAGGAAGAAAGGGAGAATTTGTTTATTCACTATTATTCATTAGGATATTGAATACTAGGTACTTAGTTTAGGACTTGAGTAAATAATACATTATTCTATCTCTGATCCGATCAGGGGATCAAATCTGTAAACTAGAAACTCAAGATTTATTAGAATATTTTTCACAAATGAAATCATTTAAAAATACACTGAAACTGAAATAAACCAAACTTCATGCGCACTTCAACACTTGTACTATTATTTATTCTGTGCTTCAACAAAGAGTATTTAATCATGATTTAATCAAAAAGCAAAGAGAGGGTAAATTAATTTCTGTCAAGGGTAACATTGCTTCTGTCTGTCTGACCACAGCTCAGAAGAATAAGCACAGATTAAGACACAGACTAATAATCTAAATCTGACTAAAGAGTGAGATAGTACTGTCAAGTTAGTATCAGTAAACTCAAGAAGCTTAGGTAAACTGCAAGAAGCTTTGGTAAACTGGGATGATTAGCAAAGATAATTTTATTCTATATTGGGAAGACAGACAATAAATTGACATGATATTATATGTTGAGATACTATTTTATTTATAACATTTTAACGCCACATTAGTTTTAATAATTTATTAATTATTATAAAAACCATTTTTATTTCCTTTTTTTTTGAGATATGTATGCTTAATGCGCATCATAGCCCAGAATCCGGCATGATCCAATGGGACGGCAAACTCAGAACACTGCTTACAAATACTTTGACATTAACAAAAGATGTTTGCAAAAAAGTGCCTAGTTTGCAAAAAAGATTTAAATATGAGTAAGTAGGTACCCAACTACTAATTTTTCTTTCATTCAAAAAAATTGCTCTAAACATCATACTTATTATTCTTCTCACCGCCCCGCGTCGATTTGTAGCGCAAATCGACAAAAAAATCAGCCCTCTAGATCCAGACCTCCTAGGTCCTAGGCTCTTAGCTAGAGTGTTTTCATAATTTTATTTTCGTCGCTCACCAAAATATTTTCTTCAAAAGTAATTTGGTAGGTACCTATAGTATGGTGCAATTAGACCCAGACCTTGACATCCAAAGTTAAAGTATCATTATAGCTCCTAATTGTTCTTTAAAGAACACATATTGTTTGCTAAAAAGTTACACCATTTTGTGCGTCGGGTTTGGGGGGGGGGGGGGAGAAGTTGGGTTTTATCTGTTTTTATTAAATATTTGGAAAACTATGTGATTTAGCGCAACAATGGCAAGGACAAAAATAACATTAAATATCAAACAAAAATAGTCAATGGCATAATCTTGCTAAAGTGAATGATTCCAGAGTTACGGAGGACGTAAGTAGCAATTATTCGTTGTTTTTAGATTTTTGGAAAAAAAAAATATACAGATTGTGTTTTGTAAAAACAAATTGCGATTTTAGTGGCTGGTGGTATGTTATTGATAAACCCTTGAAGAAATGACTACATCACCACTCTCTCAAGGGGTGCTACTTTTTAAGGGAAAAGAGGCTTCCACAGGACTTTATGACTTCGGCGTATGCATATAAATGAACTAATGTAGTTACATAAGAAAATACTTGTAGCAGTGTTATGGTTCTGCATCAGGTGTTCCAGATCTTAGATTTTTGTACCTTAACAAAAAATGCTTATCAGAGTGAACAACTCATGCGAATGCGTCATTTTTATATTTTGTATAGTTTAGCTGGATCATAATGGTTCTGCATTGGGTGTTCCAGATCTTTGATTTTTATACCTCAACAATAAATGCTTATCAGGCTAAATAACTTTCGCAAAGATGTCATTTTTATATTTTGTAAACTGCTGGACCATTATGGTTCTACATCAGGTGATCTAGATCTTCGATTTTTATACCTCAACAAAAAATGCTCATCAGGCTGAACAACTTTTGTTAAAGCGTCATTATTGTGTCCCTTATAGTTTAGTTGGGCCATTATGGTACTGCATCAGATGTTCCATTTTCCAAAATCAATTATACCCTAAACTATGCCCAGGCTTAACAGCTATGTAACAAAAAAAGTTTTATTTGAATCCGTTCAGTATTTCCGGAGATTAGCGTGTTCAAACAGACAAACAAACAGACACACTTTTTTTTTCAAATTCTTACTCTATTACTATGTCTCCATCGCCCCAGATATATATTTTTTAAATATATGTAATGTACAGACGCACTTTTTCTACTGTTTTATTATATGTAAGGATTATGTATAAGGATATAAGGATAAGGATAAAGATAGTTTAGCTGGACCTTTATGGTTCTGCATCAGGTGTTTAATTTCCCAAAATCAATTATACCCTAAGTTATGCCCAGGCTTAACAGCTAATGACAAAAAAAGTTTCATTCGAATCCGTTCAGTATTTCCGGAGATTAGCGTGTTAAAACAGACAAGCAGACACACTTTTTTTTTTCAATTCTTACTCTGTTATTATGTCTCCATCGCCCCAGATATATATATTTTAAATATATGTAATGTACAGACACACTTTTTCTACTGTTTTATTATATGTAAGGATTTCGTACCGTACATTTATTATTGACTAGCTGATGCCCGCGACTTCGTACGCGTGGACTTTATGACTCCGGCGTAAGCATATAAATATGAACTAATGTAGTTACATAAGAAAATACTTGTAGCAGTGTTATAATGTTAAAAGTTAATAAACTGGTTTTATTTTATTTTTATATTTAATATTGTAAACATGTAAGTAAACATAGTTTAAAAAAATATTTATAAACTATGTTCGGAGTCTTTCCTTCGGGAGCCAATATGAAAAGACTCGAAGCGTTACTAACCCTGGAAAAGCCACATAAAGTTATCCATGCGAGAAATAACCAGTCCTTAGATCGACACCTGTTTTAAGCGTCTGACCCGTATTAAGGCAAGTCGATATCAAAAAATAGGTCCAAACTGCCGCCTTCACCACGTGGAGGTACTCTCTGCTTGTGTTATTATATTGTGCTAAACATCTGTAACCTGATCTCTTAGATTTCCTTCCACATCAGATGAGCTTCGATTTTTTGTAAACACATGTTTGTGCAAATAATTTAAACTTGGTTCTGCATCAAGTATTCCAGATCTTTGATTTTATACCTCAACAAAAAATGCTCATCAGGCTGAACAACTTTTGCTAAAGTGTCATTTTTATATTTTGTATAGTTTAGCTGGACCATTATGGTACTGCATCAGGTGTTCCAGATCTTCGATTTTTATACCTCAACAAAGTCGCTTGATGGGGACCCGCCTAATCGCGTAAAAATGGCTGGTTCCCTAAGGATTTTCTCTAATATCCACGCGGACGAAGTCGCGGGCAGAAGCTAGTTGGGACATATTTCTTGTAAAATTGGCGTTGTAAGTGCTTAGGATTGGTGTATATCAGATTGATTATTGTTTTCGTTGTCACTACATTGAGAGTTATCCGGTTCTGGACTGCTTAAAATATGCATGCGCTCCAATGAAGATTCAATAGATCGTGGTGGAGATGAAGATAAACTTGGAGAGTTAGGTATCGGGAAGTCATTTTCACTGTTTGTATCAGACTTATCGCTAGTATCCGACGGCGCATGCTCTTTAGGTACAAGTGCTAGTATTCGACCAATACGTCCATGCTGTTGGCAAGCAAAACAAAACCCAATGGAAGCAAATTAAAAACCCATAACACAAAAAAAAAAAAAAAACTGAAAAAATTTTTTTTTTAAAACACGTTTTTAAAATGGACTAAATTATTCCAAAAAGTCAGACTAAAAACATTAAAACGGACAAGTAAAAACAAACTAAAAAGTAAAAAATAAATTCTTCTGTAAATATTTATAACCCTAATAACCTACAGAAATTTTAAACCTAATTTTTTTTTTACCTAAAACCGTGGGGCGCGTTTTGTAAAATTTATCATCCATATCGTTTATAGCATGCGCCCCACGTATTTTGGTTTAAAATTTTTAGGTTTAAAATTTCTGTAGGTAGGTATAGGTTATTAGGGTTATAAATATTTACAGAAGAATTTATTTTTTACTTTTTAGTTTGTTTTTACTTGTCCGTTTTAATGTTTTTAGTCTGATTTTTTTGTAATAATTTAGACCGTTTTAAAAACGTGTTTTAAAAAAATATTTTTTTCAGTAAATTATTATTTTATACTTTTTAGTTAACGAGCTAAGACTAATAAAAAAATATACCATCTCCTATCGGAGCACTCGTCAAAACGATTCAAACGAGCCCAAACTCGATGGTGTTGTATGGTTTTATTACAGAGTCCCAGTGCCCTTCTTCCGGCTCCATCATCAGACCCTGGAAACTATTTCCCAACAAAGAACTCGTCAACACGATTCAAACGAGCCCAAACTCGATGGGGTTGCATGGTTTTATTACAGAGTCCCAGTGCCCTTCTTCCTGCTCCATCATCAGACCCTGGAAACTATTTCCCAACAAAGAACTCGTCAAGACGATTCAAACGAGCCCAAACTAGATGAGGTTGCATGGTTTTGTTATAGAGTTCCACTGGCCTTCCTCCGGCTCCATCATCAGACCCTGGACACTATTTCCCAACAAAGTCTTCGTCAAGGCGATTCAAACGAGCCCAAACTCGATGGGGTTGCATAGTTTTATTATAGAGTTCCTATGGCCTTCTTCCGGCTCCATCATCAGATCCTCGGACACTATTTTCCAACAAAGTACTCTTCAAGACGATTCAAACGAGCCCAAACTCGATGGGGTAGCGTGGTTTTATTATAGAGTTCCTATGGCCTTCTTCCGGCTCCATCATCAGATCCTCGGATACTATTTCCCAACAAATACTCGTCAAGACGATTCAAATGAGCCCAAACTCGATCGGATTGCACGGTTTCAATATTGAGTTCCTTTGGCTTGGCCTTTCAGCTTCATCATCAGACCCTGGACCTTATATCTCATTAGAGTACTTGTCAAGACGATTCTAACAAGCCTAATCACAATGGGGTTGTATGGTTGCCTCATTAAGTTCCTGTGGCCTTCTTCCAGTTCCATCATTAGATCAGCTCAATGACACCATAATATTGCATTGTATTCTAGTTCTGACCTATGTTCAAAGTTTCAAGTCTGTAGCTCATCGTGAAGTTAGTTTAAAATCGTTCGCAAACTTTGCGGACAAACAAACAAACAAACGAGAAAGCAACCTAATAAAAACGTGTTAAAATAAGAGAAAATTATAGACAAAAATATATACAGCTTACGGAATTAGATAAAAACACATAATTCACAACACATGAAAACATCGAGCAGAGTTTCATAGTTAGTAATCGCAAAAAACATTGAGTTCTTTGTTAATAAAATGGTGATGGGTTAATTGGGATCAACGCTCGACAATGCCACCCCAGATGCCGCCGCCCGCCGCCGTGCACGGCGCCGTCGTCGCTCCGTTAGTCCCGTGGTTTGAGGGTCCAATGAGAGACTTGCCGCCTTCTGATTGGTTCATTTGAATCGGATCAACATTTATCGGAGTGGATTTGTATATGTGATCAACATTTTCTTTGCTTATCCCAAACCTCGTCGGAGTAAATTGTTGATCCGACCGGAGCCACATTAGGTATGAAAACAGTACATTGGATCAACAAAAACCACCCGGATCAACATACGTTTTCGGATCAACAATGTGCTCGCGTGACAGTACGCATGATCAACATTTGACGGGTTGGTATAACTATATATATATATATATATATATATATGTATATATATACAGGTTGTTAGTCGCACCCTAGCGAAAACTTTCAGGGCGTAGTCGAGTCATGATTCTGAGTCCATCTGAAGTGGATTTTCCGTCGCAAAATACATGAAAAATTTAGTGTTTTCTTTTCTATCACAGAGTCTGTCTTAGTTGCATAGAACCTACAGAAAATTAATTAAATTATAAAAAAAATATTAACCCGCAATGTACAACCGTTTAACCGTGATGTTATCGAGTTGTTACGTACATTGCTTCTTAACGAAAAAATCAAATCTCAACAGCTATTATAGAATATGCATTTGCGACAAGTGGTTCCATAGAGATAGTTGCTTATTTCTAAGGGTAGAATCAGCCCTTAAAGTTTTTGTTACTAATACGCTGTATAGAAAGAGAGAGTTTTATGTTAGTTTTAAATCTTTTTACGTAACTCTTGAGGTTTTTGTTCATGGGACTTTATTACCATGTGTGTAAGTCACCTTACCATTGTGTAGTATGTGTAATTAAGTCTCGCTTAAGTAGTGAAGTTGAGACGTTCGCCTTGAAAACTGGATCCCAATAAATTTTATACGGGTACCTCTACTGACACTTAATTATTGCTAGGTGCCTCGATCTGTATTAGGATACGATAAGGTTCAAAATTCTTTGAACCTATTATTTTTATAGAACCTGTGTGTGAACACTTGAACAGGTATTGACAAAATAGGTCATCAACATTGGTACCTACGTATGCAAAATTAAATCTGCATCTCTCTATTAGCGCCCAGACGATGAAAAAACATTTGACGATAAAATAGTTTAAAGGTAAAGAAAGATATCTTTATGTCAGTTTTCCAAATGCCTCTAAATTACGTAATTTGCCTAACGGTAACGATGCGGCTTGTGTTTAGCTCAACATGTTGCTGAACATGAACAATAAAATCTTAAAAAAACCGGCCAAGTGCACTGAGAAAAACGGGCTACTTAAAATTGGCAAATTTGTAATGCACTGGCAGCCAGATACGTATAATGTGCTTTTCACATGAAATAAATAAGAGCCATACTTATAATGAGCCGACACCATGTCCAGTAAGTATGCGGCATAATGCCCTGTAAAGACAATGTAAACGAGTTACTTGTAATGAGGCCGAATCCTTAATACGTAAGCCGCATCATGAAATTACTGTGCCCGCACTGTTAACGTTTACGTATGCGGTTTAATGATGCCGCATATGTATTAACGGAGCAGCATACGTAATTTACTTAACCCGCAACAGGAAATATATATGCGCTATACGTACGAAGTTATACAGCCGCATTATTTCAGTATCCAGGCTCTTTACAACAGTAACTGGTTGCCAAATCATTGTACTGACTCCGTCTCATTAAGTAATGGTCCGGGTTACGTACATAATGTACGAGCAGGGTCGGAGATATGCCGATACATTTTACGTACACGGGATAATTAATAATGTCTCCGCCTACATAAACATTTACGTATCCTGGCTCATTTTACGAACTCCGTTTACTTACTGGCAGTGTTCGGTACATAGAATCTTTATGACGTCAGCCGCATCATGAAATTACTGTGGCGCACTCTTTACAGTTACGTATGCGGCTTAATGATTCTGCACGGAGCAGCATACGTAATTTACTTTACCCGTAACATGAAATATGTATGCGCTATACGTACGAAGTTATACAGTCGCATTATTTCAGTATCCAGGCTCTTTTTAACAGTAACTGGTTGCCAAATCATTGTACTGACTCTGTCTCATTAAGTAATGGTCCCGGTTACGTACATAATGTACAAGCAGGGTCGGAGATATGCCGATACATTTTACGTACACGGGATAATTAATAATGTCTCCGTCTACATCATCAGTTTTTATGTATCCTGGCTCATTTTACGAACTCCGTTTACTTACCGACTGTGTTTGGTACGTAGAATCGTTATGACGTCAGCCGCATCATTAAATTACTGTTGCGCACTCTTTACAGTTACGTATGCGGCTTAATGATTCTGCACGGAGCAGCATACGTAATTTACTTTACCCGTAACATGAAATATGTATGCGCTATACGTACGAATAGTTATACAGCTGCATTATTTCAGTATCCAGGCTCTTTATAACAGTAACTGGTTGGCAAATCATTGTACTGTCCCTGTCACATTAAGTAATGGTCCCGGTTACGTACATAATGTACGAGCAGGGTCGGAGGTATGCCGATACATTTTACGTACACGGGATAATTAATAATGTCTCCGTCTACATCATCAGTTTTTACGTATCCTGGCTCATTTTACGAACTCCGTTTACTTACCGACAGTGTTTGGTACGTAGAATCTTTATGACGTCAGCCGCATCATTAAATTACTGTTGCGCACTCTTTACAGTTACGTATGCGGCTTAATGATTCTGCACGGAGCAGCATACGTAATTTACTTTACCCGTAACATGAAATATGTATGCGCTATACGTACGAATAGTTATACAGCTGCATTATTTCAGTATCCAGGCTCTTTATAACAGTAACTGGTTGCCAAATCATTGTACTGTCCCTGTCACATTAAGTAATGGTCCCGGTTACGTACATAATGTACGAGCAGGGTCGGAGTTATGCCGATACATTTTACGTACACGGGATAATTAATAATGTCTCCGTCTACATCATCAGTTTTTACGTATCCTGGCTCATTTTACGAACTCCGTTTACTTACCGACTGTGTTTGGTACGTAGAATCTTTATGACGTCAGCCGCATCATGAAATTACTGTGGCGCATTCTTTACAGTTACGTATGCGGCTTAATGATTCTGCACGGAGCAGCATACGTAATTTACTTAACCCGTAACATAAAATATGTATGCGCCATACGTACGAATAGTTATACAGCTGCATTATTTCAGTATCCAGGCTCTTTATAACAGTAACTGGTTGCCAAATCATTGTACTGTCCCTGTCACATTAAGTAATGGTCCCGGTTACGTACATAATGTACGAGCAGGGTCGGAGGTATGCCGATACATTTTACGTACACGGGATAATTAATAAAGTCTCCGTCTACATCATCAGTTTTTACGTATCCTGGCTCATTTTACGAACTCCGTTTACTTACTGACTGTTTTCGGTACGTAGAATCTTTATGACGTCAGCCGCATCATTAAATAACTGTGGCACACTCTTTACATTAACGTATGCGGTTTAATGATATTAAACCGATTTTTGTTTTTCGGCCGATTTCATTAAACTTGGTTTTTGGTATTATTTTAACAAGGAAATAACAAGGCAATGTTAAAAATAATAAAAATATCTAAGATGGCGGCCAACTTTTTTTGTTTTTGGGCCGATTTACATGAAACATGGTTTTCGGAATTATTTAAACGAGAAAACAGCAACGCAATGTTGAAAATATTGCAAAGTCCAATATGGCTGTTAACTTTTTTGTTTGTGAGCCGATTTCGATGAAACTCCGTCTTTTGGTACTATTTTTACAGAAAACAGTAACGCAATAATAAAAAAATAAAAAATAGATGGCAGCCCACAGTTTGTTTTTGGGCCGATTTTGATGAAACTCGATTTTTGATACTATTATACAAAAAAAACAGCTTGGGAAAAAAGGGATCGTTTTCGTGTTATTTGGTTAAAAAAACAAATAAAGAATTTGGCTGTCATCTTAGGTGTTTTAATATTTTAAACATTGCATTGCCGTTTACTTGTAAAATAGTACCTAAAACCAAGTTTCATCGAAATCAGCCAAGAAACAAAAAAGTTGGCCACCATCTTGGATTTTTTTATATTTTTAACATTGCGTTAATATTGCCTTGTTAAAATAACACCATAAACCAAGTTTCATCGAAATCGGCCCAGAAACAAAAAAGTTGGCCACAATCTTGGATTTTTTTATATTTTTAACATTGCGTTGTTATTGCCTTGTTAAAATAACACCATAAACCAAGTTATATCTAAATCGGCCGATAGACAAAAAAGTTGGTCGACATCTTAAATTTTTTTATATTTTTAACATTGCGTTGTTATTGCCTTGTTAAAATAACACCATAAACTAAGTTTCATCGAAATCGGCCCAGAAACAAAAAAGTTGGCTGCCATCTTGGATTTTTTTATATTTTTAACATTGCGTTGTTATTGCCTTGTTAAAATAACACCATAAACCAAGTTTCATCGAAATCGGCCCAGAAACAAAAAAGTTGGCTGCCATCTTGGATTTTTTATATTTTTAACATTGCGTTGTTATTGCCTTGTTAAAATAAGACCATAAACCAAGTTTTATCGAAATCGGCCCAGAAACAAAAAAGTTGGCCGCCATCTTGGATTTTTTTATATTTTTAACATTGCGTTAATATTGCCTTGTTAAAATAACACCATAAACCAAGTTTCATCGAAATCGGCCCAGAAACAAAAAAGTTGGCCACAATCTTGGATTTTTTTATATTTTTAACATTGCGTTGTTATTGCCTTGTTAAAATAACACCATAAACCAAGTTATATCTAAATCGGCCGATAGACAAAAAAGTTGGTCGCCATCTTAATTTTTTTTATATTTTTAACATTGCGTTGTTATTGCCTTGTTAAAATAACACCATAAACCAAGTTTCATCGAAATCAGCCCAGAAACAAAAAAGTTGACTGCCATCTTGGATTTATTTATATTTTTAACATTGCGTTAATATTGCCTTGTTAAAATAACACCATAAACCAAGTTTTATCGAAATCAGCCCAGAAACAAAAAAGTTGGCCGCCATCTTGGATTTTTTATATTTTTAACATTGCGTTAATATTGCCTTGTTAAAATAACACCATGAACCAAGTTTCATCGAAATCGGCCCAGAAACAAAAAAGTTGCCCGCCATCTTGGATTTTTTTATATTTTTAACATTGCGTTGTTATTGCCTTGTTAAAATAACACCATAAACCAAGTTATATCTAAATCGGCCGATAGACAAAAAAGTTGGTCGCCATCTTAATTTTTTTATATTTTTAACATTGCGTTGTTATTGCCTTGTTAAAATAACACTATAAACCAAGTTTCATCGAAATCAGCCCAGAAACAAAAAAGTTGACTGCCATCTTGGATTTATTTATATTTTTAACAATGCGTTAATATTGCCTTGTTAAAATAACACCATAAACCAAGTTTTATCGAAATCAGCCCAGAAACAAAAAAGTTGGCCGCCATCTTGGATTTTTTATATTTTTAACATTGCGTTAATATTGCCTTGTTAAAATAACACCATGAACCAAGTTTCATCGAAATCGGCCCAGAAACAAAAAAGTTGCCCGCCATCTTGGATTTTTTTATATTTTTAACATTGCGTTGTTATTGCCTTGTGCAAATAACACCATAAACCAAGTTATATCTAAATCGGCCGATAGACAAAAAAGTTGGTCGCCATCTTATTTTTTTTTTATATTTTTAACATTGCGTTGTTATTGCCTTGTTAAAAAAACACCATAAACCAAGTTATATCTAAATCGGCCGATAGACAAAAAAGTTGGTCGCCATCTTAATTTTTTTTATATTTTTAACATTGCGTTGTTATTGCCTTGTTAAAATAACACCATAAACCAAGTTTTATCGAAATCAGCCCAGAAACAAAAAAGTTGGCCGCCATCTTAGATTTTTTATATTTTTAACATTGCGTTAATATTGCCTTGTTAAAATAACACCATGAACCAAGTTTCATCGAAATCGGCCCAGAAACAAAAAAGTTGCCTACCATCTTGGATTTTTTTATATTTTTAACATTGCGTTAATATTGTCTTGTTAAAATAACACCATAAACCAAGTTTTGTCGAAATCAGCCCAGAAACAAAAAAGTTGGCCGCCATCTTGGATTTTTTATATTTTTAACATTGCGTTAATATTGCCCTGTTAAAATAACACCATAAACCAAGTTTCATCGAAATCGGCCCAGAAACAAAAAAGTTGGCCGCCATCTTGGATTTTTTTATATTTTTAACATTGCGTTGTTATTGCCTTTTTAAAATAACACCATAAACCAAGTTATATCTAAATCGGCCAATAGACAAAAAAGTTGGTCGCCATCTTAATTTTTTTTATATTTTTAACATTGCGTTGTTATTGCCTTGGTGTGGCGTGTAAATAGCCCACCATGAGGTGGCTTCCACCGGTATAATGTTTGAACCCGATGTCGGGTATGAGGTAACAAAGGTCGCCTAAACTACGCCCACTTACCTCCAGGATCATGAAGAGCAGTTCAGCATCGCGATGCTTGGCGCGCAATTACGGCGCTCTCAAAATAAATATTCCTGTTTTTCTTTTATTCACTTTTTCAAAAACAGCACAAATAAAATCCGTTCACAGGGAAAAAGTCACACATTGACAAGGGCGTTCTTTTTTCACCCAATGCAAGACCATAGATAAAGAACAAATGGCCAGCACATCTTGCGGGCATAGATGGCATGATCCCACAGAATAATGAGCGCAAAGGTTCCCAACGACACCTCATACACATTTCATTCATAAAATAATTACAGAATAAAAATAATCCTTATGTGCCTAACCATGCTCCCCGCCTTGGAAGTTCGCAGAAGTTTCAAAACAAAAATAAATTACAAACATAATCATGGCAACATAACATAGCATGCACGCAGTTTATATTAAGGCTAACAGAATGGCCAAGCTTCATGGCTAAGTCCTAAACAAACTAAATTACAACTAAATATAAGATGCAGAAAATTATTTGACAACATCACAATATCAACATTTGACAACAATATGAGTAGGTATAAGATATAATTTTACAATAGGACGCTTAAAGATCCCGAAACTAGTTTTCACCGTCGCTACTCGAATAATTCCGCCCGACCCAGGATGAATCTCCGTAATTACACCTAAAGGCCAGTTCAAGGAAGTGGATACTCTGCACTGAAAGTACCACAAATTTCTCGGCAGTCATAATATTATTGACTACTCCAGAAGAAGGCGAGATTATTTTAATAAATCGGAGGACGTACACAACAATCCGTAAAAGTTTATCCCACCCGGATATACGCTGAGCCAATTCCATCAGAGCCGGGGGTTCACACTGAACCGTTGCAGTCAGCACAGTAACTTTGTGCTCAGGCAACTCGGCAGTTATGGTAGGTGAAAAGGCTTTCATAGGCCAATTTGACGGAGGGCTACGAATCCATGATGGGCCGTTCCACCATAAATCATGTGAAGCGAGTTGGGAGGGAAGCATCCCCCGGGAAAGACAATCACTTGGATTCTCACTTCCTGCCACATGATAAAAGTGTTCAGGAGGCAGATTCTCTTGACATTGAGCGACGCGGTTACTTACAAACACCGACCAACGATGCGGTGAAGAATGAATCCACGAAAGCGCAATAGTCGAATCAGAGAAAGCATACGTTCCCGCAATGGGTACACGCGCTTGATAAGACTCTTGAACTGTCCGTATTAGTTTGGACATCAAGACGGCAGCACATAATTCCAAACGTGCCAGTGTGGTCACTTTAGTGGGTGAAACCTTTGACTTCGCACAAAGTAATCTGACAGTAATATTGCCCACGGAGTCAGTGGTGTGTAAATATAAGACACAACCATAACCGTTCATACTCGCATCACAAAACGCCACAATAAGTACCGTACGATCGTTAAAGACACCTATATGACGTGGGATTTTCAAAAATGAGATGAGAGGAAATTCCTGCATAAGCGCCGAGAATTTTCGTATAACACTCTCAGGGGGAGAATCATCCCAATCTATGTTGCATAACCATAGCTCTTTAATAAGCAGCTTGGCGTACAAAATTACAGGGGCCATCAAACCGAGGACATCAAACAAACGAGCAACCACAGAGAGTATATTCCGTTTTGTACATTTCTCTTGGACGTAAGCAGTCGTAAAGAAGAAGTTGTCATCGGCTGGTTCCCACGAAAGGCCTAACACCTTCAAGGTATGGTTAGAACCATCATTCAAATCCACTGCACTGCGGTGGGAGTCGGGAAGGTTTTCCAGGACTACATGAGCATTACTTGTCCATTTGACCAGGTCAAAGGCACCGGCCTTGAACAGCGAGATTAATTCTCGAGACAGACGCACGGCGCTGACTTCATCCGCAATAGAATAAACTAGATCATCCATGTACAACCTAGACTCTGCCACCTCAGCAGCTTCCGGGTAATGTGATCTCATGTCATCAGCCAGCTGACGAACAGTTCGCATTGCTAAGTATGGGCTTGATTTGAGACCAAAGGGGACCCGATTAAATTGAAAGGTTCGTATGACTTCGTTCTCCGAAAAACGAAATAAAATCCTAATATATTTACGGTGTTCATACGGAACCAAAATCTGTAAATACATCTGTTTAACATCAGCAGTCATAGCGACTGGGAAAAGACGAAAGCCAAGCAAAAGCAGAAATAAATAGGCTTGCAAATTAGGGCCAATATGAAGGACATCATTTAGTGACAACCCTGTATGCGTTCTCGCACTAGCATCGAGCACGATCCGAGGCATGGGCTTACTCGGATGGGTGACAGCGTGATGCGGGATGTAGTATCCTTCCTCCGTCACCTCGGATTCAGGAACTTCAGACAAATAGCCCTTTTCAATATATTCACCGATAACACTATTATATTTATCTCGTAAATGTGGTGACTGTTTAAATCTCCGCTCCAAAGCCATAAATCGCCTTTGGGCAGCAGTGCGAGAGTTACCCAATTCCTTCGGGTTCTTGCAGAATGGTAAAGCAACCGAGTACCTACCACCCTCCCCCCGGGTGACCGACGAAACAAACAAATTTTCACATTCCGTCTCCTCCGGACTCAAAAACTTCATGTTAGGTAATTCTTCTAATTGCCAAAACTTCTGCACCATATCATTAAGTGAAAGTGCGCAGAGCGACGTAGAAGTATTAATAAGAACATCACTTGGGAAATCACCCATCAGCACGTAACCGAACGCGGTCAGCAAAGCAGGAGGCGCACTGGTACCAGATATGACCCTATTTCCTAAATAAATGTATGGAAACAGCTGAGCACCCAGAACGACATCCACCGACCCGGGAACGTTCCATGTCAGATCGGCGAGGGGAATCCCTTTCAAATAACCCATATCACCCGTGTCCACATAATAAGCAGGCAGCTGATCGGTGATACAGTCGATCACTAAAGCATGTATAGTGTACTTATTATCCGTATAAACACGGGACTCAATATCCAAATAAACGTATCCTAAAATCGGCTGAGACGCTAAACCAATTCCTTTGACAAAAGAGTTACTCAGTGGAATTATTGGTAAATTAAGCGATTTACAACAGTCCATAGTAATTAAATTATTTTGCGAACCGTTGTCTATCAAACAGCGGATAATTCTCCTATTATTGCAATTTTTTATTTTAGCATAAACTTGAGCTGTCGATAGTAAAATCGTAGAGTTTGGTCTCACTTCCGCACTTAAAGACAAGGAAGGGGTAGCCGGGGTACCTAAAATAGTCGGGGTACCCGAACTAGGTGGGGTACCCAAACTAACTGGAGTACCCAAAACCGAAGGGGTCCCCATAATAGATGGGGTACCCGATGGGGTGTTCAAAACACACGGGTTTGATCCTACGCCGGGTGCGGAGAGAGGCGACGCTGTCGGCAGCGAGGCGACGGACGGCACCGACGACGGTAAATAAGGCAACGACCCTTCAATGGTAGGTACTTGCGACGTATGAGCGTAAGTATTTTTCCGACCATTATTACTCTTGGTATCGAAGTGTAAGAGGGTATGATGACGTTTTTTGCATAATTCGCAAACAACCGTCGACCTACATGACGTTACGGTATGCGACCCACTAAGACAACTTACGCAACCCTGTTTCGATTTAATAAAATCAAATCGGGCCTGGGGTGATCTCAAACTTTTAAACTGTGAACAAGCATTAATTGAATGATCACTCTTATTGCAAAAAATACACGACTTCCCCGACGTGTCATTACTCGCGACAAACGACTTGTAAGTATTAGGACGGGCTGCCGCGGTCACGACCGACGATGACGCTTTATTAACACCACCGCTCGAAGACCGTGACGAGTATGAAACATTAGACCGTTCTAAGATTTTAACTTGATCTTGCACGAAAGAGATTAATTCGCTATAAGAAGGAATGTCCTTATGACGCACAGATAATTCGAACGCTTGAACAGTTTGAACATCGATCTTCCTTAGAGCACAATGCAAAAGTATAAAATCGGTCACATCACTAATATTCAGTTGTTTTAAGGCCAACACAGACGCTGAATATTTTTCAATAAAATAATCAAGACTAGCTGCCGTATTCGAACAACTTTTCGCATCGAGAATATTGTTAAGATAAAGTGTACCTAATGCACGGACATCTTGATATTTATTCACCAAGCTATCCCAAATAATATTATAGGTTTCACCCGAGGGTACAATACCCGCGGTAGCCTTAAGCGCGCCGTGAGTTAATTTCCCTACTAAATACTGCACGCGTTGCGAGTCAGACAGCTGTGTGTTATTGTGAATGTTGGACTTAAAAGATTCGTAAAATTTAGGCCAGTTTTCCGTTTTGCCGTCGAAGCTCGGCAGTTCAATCGAAGGAAGCTTAATGGTGCATCCAGGATTATGATCGCCGGAACTATTCGATGACGACGGCACAATTGATTGCGACGACTGAATAATGTTATTTCGAACGCGTTTTACAACAAAGTACAAATCTTCAAAAGCAGTCAAAGGCTGATAGTCAGGCAGAAATTTCGAATCCAACGTAAGCTTGCGGTCATTTATGTCATCAATTATAGACTCAAATTGCCTTCGCATTTCATCGATTATTTCAGACTGAGCCATGAAAGTCTCGTTATTTCGGGACGCAAAATTCGATACATTGTTCGCAAATCTATAAAGATCATTCATCCGCGAAAAAAGACGTTCCTTTTTTGCTATTAATAAGGTAAGCTGTTTATCAGGTAGTTCAATGACGGAATCAACCGAATCATCACTTGATTTCAACATTTTTATAAATAAATTACGCTATTTAAATGCGAAAATAAATTAAAAGTAATGATGCTATTTCAATGCGAAAATAAATTAAATGAAATCACACGCTATTATAATGCGAAAATAAAATACTTAAATGAAATTACGCTATTACAATGCGAAATTAAACTAAAATAAATCACCCGCTATTTCAATGCGGGAATACCCTAAAAGAAATCACGCTATTACAATGCGAGATTTAAATTCGAGTAAAAATAATTTTATTCCGTAAAATTTTGTATCAATTACAAAATGGCGGAGTATGGCGGTAAGTACGTAGCAAATTCGCGAATTTTACCAATTAATACGTAATCATCTAGCGAACATCCAACGTACCAAAAAACTTAAAAGCTGGAGCATGGTATCCGCTCAAAGGACCAAAAGATGGAGTGACGTGTAAATAGCCCACCATGAGGTGGCTTCCACCGGTATAATGTTTGAACCCGATGTCGGGTATGAGGTAACAAAGGTCGCCTAAACTACGCCCACTTACCTCCAGGATCATGAAGAGCAGTTCAGCATCGCGATGCTTGGCGCGCAATTACGGCGCTCTCCAAATATTCCTGTTTTATTCACTTTTTCAAAAACAGCACAAATAAAATCCGTTCACAGGGAAAAAGTCACACATTGACAAGGGCGTTCTTTTTTCACCCAATGCAAGACCATAGATAAAGAACAAATGGCCAGCACATCTTGCGGGCATAGATGGCATGATCCCACAGAATAATGAGCGCAAAGGTTCCCAATGACACCTCATACACATTTCATTCATAAAATAATTACAGAATAAAAATAATCCTTATGTGCCTAACCATGCCTTGTTAAAATAACACCATAAACCAAGTTTCATCGAAATCAGCCCAGAAACAAAAAAGTTGGCCGCCATCTTGGATTTTTTATATTTTAAACATTGCGTTAATATTGCCTTGTTAAAATAACACCATGAACCAAGTTTCATCGAAATCGGCCCAGAAACAAAAAAGTTGCCCGCCATCTTGGATTTTTTATATTTTTAACATTGCGTTGTTATTGCCTTGTTAAAATAAAACCATAAACCAAGTTATATCTAAATCGGCCGATAGACAAAAAAGTTGGTCGCCATCTTAATTTTTTTTATATTTTTAACATTGCGTTGTTATTGCCTTGTTAAAATAACACCATAAACCAAGTTTCATCGAAATCAGCCCAGAAACAAAAAAGTTGACTGCCATCTTGGATTTATTTATATTTTTAACATTGCGTTAATATTGCCTTGTTAAAATAACACCATAAACCAAGTTTTATCGAAATCAGCCCAGAAACAAAAAAGTTGGCCGCCATCTTGGATTTTTTATATTTTTAACATTGCGTTAATATTGCCTTGATAAAATAACACCATGAACCAAGTTTCATCGAAATCGGCCCAGAAACAAAAAAGTTGCCCGCCATCTTCGATTTTTTTATATTTTTAACATTGCGTTGTTATTGCCTTGTTAAAATAACACCATAAACCAAGTTATATCTAAATCGGCCGATAGACAAAAAAGTTGGTCGCCATCTTATTTTTTTTATATTTTTAACATTGCGTTGTTATTGCCTTGTTAAAATAACACCATAAACCAAGTTATATCTAAATCGGCCGATAGACAAAAAAGTTGGTCGCCATCTTAATTTTTTTTTTATTTTTAACATTGCGTTGTTATTGCCTTGTTAAAATAACACCATAAACCAAGTTTTATCGAAATCAGCCCAGAAACAAAAAAGTTGGCCGCCATCTTGGATTTTTTATATTTTTAACATTGCGTTAATATTGCCTTGTTAAAATAACACCATGAACCAAGTTTCATCTAAATCGGCCCAGAAACAAAAAAGTTGCCTGCCATCTTGGATTTTTTTTATTTTTAACATTGCGTTAATATTGTCTTGTTAAAATAACACCATAAACCAAGTTTTATCGAAATCAGCCCAGAAACAAAAAAGTTGGCCGCCATCTTGGATTTTTTATATTTTTAACATTGCGTTAATATTGCCTTGTTAAAATAACACCATAAACCAAGTTTTATCGAAATCAGCCCAGAAACAAAAAAGTTGGCCGCCATCTTGGATTTTTATATTTTTAACATTGCGTTAATATTGCCTTGTTAAAATAACACCATAAACCAAGTTTCATCGAAATCGGCCCAGAAACAAGAAAATTGGCCGCCATCTTGGATTTTCCAATATTTTGAACATTGCGTTATTATATCCTTGTCAAAATAGAACTATGAACGGAGTTTCATCGCAATCGGCTCAAAAACCAAAAAGTTGGCCGCCATCTTGGATTTTTTATATTTTTAACATTGCGTTGTTATTGCCTTGTTAAAATAACACCAAAAACCGGGTTTCATCGAAATCGGCCTACAAACAAAAAAGTTGACTGCCATTATGGATTTTTCAATATTTTCAACATTGCGTTGCTGTTTTCTCGTTAAATTAGTTCCATAAACCGTGTTTCATAGTAATCGGCCCACAAACAAGAAAATTGGCCGCCATTTTGGATTTTCCAATATTTTGAACATTGCGTTATTATATCCTTGTCAAAATAGAACTATGAACGGAGTTTCATCGAAATCGGCTCAAAAACCAAAAAGGGCCGCCATCTTGGATTTTCCAATATTTTGAACATTGCGTTATTATTTCCTTGTCAAAATAGAACTATGAACGGAGTTTCATCGAAATCGGCTCAAAAACTAAAAAGTTGGCCGCCATCTTGGATTTTTCATATTTTTAACATTGCGTTGTTATTGCCTTGTTAAAATAACACTATAAACCAAGTTTAATCAAAATCGACCAAAAAAACAAAAAAGTTGGCCGCCATCTTGGATTTTTTTATATTTTTAACATTGCGTTGCTGTTTTCTTGTCAAAATTGTATCATAAACCGAGTTTCATCGAAATCGGCCCAAAAACAAAAAAGTTGGCCGCAATCTTGAATTTTTATATTTGTGTCATTGCGTTGCTGTTTTCTTGTCATAATTGTACCAAAAAACAAGTTTCATCGAAATCGGCTTACAAACAAAAAAGTAGGCTGCCATAATGGATTTTTCAATATTTTCAACATTGAGTTGCTGTTTTCTTGTCGAAATAGTACCAAAAAGCGAGTTTCATCAAAATCGGCCCACAAACAAAAAGTTGCCGCCATAACGGATTTTTCACTATTTTTAACATTGCGTTGCTGTTTTCTCGCTAAAATAGTTCCGAAAACCGTGTTTCATGGAAATCGGCCCACAAACAAGAAAATTGGCCGCCATCTTAGATTTTTCAATATTTTGAACATTGCGTTATTATTTCCTTGTCAAAATAGTACTATGAACGGAATTTCATCGAAATCGGCTCATAAACCACCAACTTGGCCGCTATCTTGGATATTTTTATATTTTTAACATTGCGTTGCTGTTTTCTTGTCAAATAGTATAAAAAATCGAGTTTCATCGAAATCGGCCCACAAACAAAAAAGTTGGCCGCCATCTTGAATTTTTTATATTTTTAACATTGCGTTGTTATTGCCTTGTTAAAATAACACCATTAACGAAGTTTCATCGAAATCGGCCGAAAAACAAAAAAGTTGGTCGCCATCTTGGATTTTTTATAATTTTATTATTGCGTTGCTGTTTCCTTGTCAAAATAGTAACAAAAACCGAGTTTCATCAAAATCGGCACACAAACAAAAAGTTAGCCGCCGTATTGGTTTATAACATTCTTAGTAGATATGTAGTTATATACCTACCTCGAATATAGATGTCCCGAAACACTTTCAATAGTCGCATTAGTTAAAAAGATATTCTGGCACCGGAAAAAACAGAGCCGCTATACTTAACTGTAGTGGCATACATTATACTGCAAGCCTTATACTTAAAATAAGTAACGAGCTACATTATAAATAACGCGGCTATTTATAATGAATCTGCTTACTTATTACCTAAAGAACGTCGTACCTACTGCGCATTTTACGCAAATTTGGGGTTGCCATCACAATTAAAGTTATGTTGTTTGGTGGTCATTCATTAGCTACTTCATAAGTTTATTAACCATGTTTGTGTTTGCTCTTTTTTTAGAACTAAGTGGGCAACCACTTTAGTTGTGTAAAAATATAAGCGAAACAAAATTAGTCTGTAAGATGCATCGGCTACTTTCTAACCTTACAATTTTGCATTATATTAGCCGAACGCTGTATTTATTTTGGATTACAAGAATCGATCGAAGATAAGTTACAGATAGGACATGACAGGCAGCCGCGCGTAGTAAGATTATAAAAAGTATCGAATCATCTAATAAGATTTAGTTAAATTATTTTCTGTCCTGCACTTGACTTAATTTGATTTTTTCTTGAGATAAGTTGATACTTGTCTTTGTGTGAAAAACAACTAATAAGCACACGAATCAAGAGAAAAATCGATGTAAATGTTATAACAAGAAATTCCACTTTTTGTTGAAAATCTGCGTGTTTTTAAGCACAGCTACCGCATTTTCATTTTGCTCATCTGGCAACACTGAAGCAAGCAGAGAGCGGCCGGCCGGCGCGGGCGCCGGGCGGCCATTTGTGACAGCAGAGTTAGCACTCATTGCAGCGTTTTGAGACGCTTTTGTTTTCTTAGTTTTATACCTAGGTACAAAACTTGTTTAAGAGTGAGTATCGTGAATACAGTTATTTCGAAAAAACACTCGAGAACTTTTTTAAAATGCCGTCTTGTGCTTTTTATCTGTGCAGTGCAAATACAACATTTCACGTGTAAGTATTATTTAGAGTTTTCTCCATAGACTTATTATTATTATCATTGGTTTTCTCGTAGGTTTTTAAACGTGTTTGGCAAAGCATTTATTTTATTGAAAAATCTGCATAATACTAATGACAAACAAGTTGAACAATGAAAAACCTTATCCATTGCTTGTTGGCTAAAGTCGTAAACTATAATGAAGAGACAGAAATTTTTTCTTATTGAAAACCGGGGGAGGAGAAAATATTTTCTTTTCTGTCGATCTTTTAAATCTATTTTTTTTTACATTTGAGCTCTAGCTTGTTTATTAGAGCATTCATACCTTAGAGCATTCAACCAAAGAATGCTGTACAAGATTCCACCACTCCATTATGTAATACCTAATTAAAGTATAAAACATTAGATCATGAACATCTTAGAACACGTAGACAACTAGAAAATTTGAACATGTACTTAGGCAATAACAAGTAGGTAGGTACGGTCGAGTCCATTAATATGTTGGCACTTTTGACAGTTCGTCAACCTTTATCCGCTCAGGCGATGGCACCGCGCGATAATTATGCCTTTGTAATAAAAGTCAATATCCTGCCAAACGTGCCAACATATTAATGAACTCGACTGTATCTACACGTAAGTACTTGTTGTATGGTTACCTACATAACAAGTTTGTGTTTGCATTTTTCAGTCAACCTTATTTAACTAAATTGAAACTGCCATTCTGCAAAACGATGAAGAATAAAAAAAAATATTCCAAAAATAGAATACTATAAAAATTGGCCACAACATCTTAAAGCGACCGGTGTCAATGTAAGTACGTACTTGTTTTTATACATCTTGTATTTAGGTAAAATATGAAAATGTTAACATAAAAACGTTTTCTTTGTGTTTTCTCTTGGAACTCTGCTGTGTACTTAATAATAAACCTTTAAATTATTATTCTAGAACCTTGAAATTAAGAACGCTGAGCTAAACAACTCAAAAAACTTAAACGCTGTATTGTACGCACAGACCATACAACAAGTACTGTGATTGTACGGGACATCGGATCGGTGATAATGAAAAAATATTCACAGATTTATTAAACTGCAGCTAATAACACTGTGAGTTATCATAACATTATTTTTTTACATTGTAATCATAACATTACACAACCTCGAAGTCATCTGATCCACGCCAACTATCACAGATGCCTGGCGCCTGGAATATCTGGGAAGTGGTGGGCAAATAATAATTACTAGTCAAATTCGAGTCGGGCTCGCACCGCGAAGGTACCAGTTAAGTATACCGGGTGTAGCAAGACACTTAACGAAGCCGAGGTCTACGTATTCTGCCCATCATCAGAACCATTTCTGTTTAAAATTATTGCAGGGAAACGATTTTAATGTTTGGTGTTAAAAAGCATTACCACACAAGGTAACTTTATAAAAGACCGCGCCTGCGAGTGAATGCTACAGAGCTGCGTGCGGCCGAGTTGAAAAGCAACGTTTGCGTGCTCATGAAATACATTGAGTGATAATATTTTGAAGCCATTGTTTGTTACGAAATACATAATATTTTGATAAATGTTTCTTTCTAAATGTTTCAAACATTAGGAAATAACGAATAAAATAAGATTTCATATTTTGAAAAAAAAAATTTTGACTTGACCTTCAATAACTTCGTAGCTATTGGTTTCCCAGGTATAGTCTAAAAGACAAAAATGAACCTGATGATGGGCGGAATGCGTGGACTTCGGCTTCGTTGAGTGTCTTGTTACACCCGTTTTGTTAATAGTGCCTTCCCTCAAGGGAAAAAAAATGCGCTTGATGAAACTAGCGGCATAGTTTAGTATGTTGTTAGGCATGGTATTCTGACTAAAAAACCATCGGGAGACAGTTCTTAACGGGGGGGGAGGGGGTTCATAACGGGTTATGACGTCATAAAAGTTGCTGTTGCCGCTTTCAGAATATGGCGTATACAACAGAAAGTATGTAATTTATAAGCTTGTGTGGGGTGTCATAAAAAGCAAAATTAAATGCGCTACAGTGTGGTTTTTCCTTTTGACCTTGTAAATGCTACATTTGCGAGAAATTTAAAGTTTTATTTTAAACATTGTAAATTTTGTAGGTACCTATCCGTCTAATATGACATGGTGAATGAGACAAACTTTGGTTAAATCATGAAAAAAATATAACAATAACCGATTAAAGTAAAAAGAACGAAAGTTTTTATAGGATTTTTTTATTACCTCGTAAGTCCTAGCGCACTTCATAAAGTACAAATTGACGCTAGTATTTCAGACCTGACAATTGAATTCTATAGCAAGACGTAACTACCTAATGTACTACGTAGAGTACAAATTCTAATCTCCCGTTTTCGACGAAGTTTTTTCTAGAATGGTAATATCGAGACAGCCATTTACTTCTGTAATCTATGGCCAACCTTGCCACCTTAAACCAGTACTGTCAACTGCCACTGTCAGTGTCATTTCTTTGAAAATGTCCACGCAGTCGGTTTCCAGGCCGATACGAGGTAAGTATAAGTAAATCCAGCTATATTAACGTAATCTTATGTTTATTTCATTGTTTTTAATTTAAAAGAGTAAATTTAAATAGTAATTAATACAAATAAAACAAAATTTAGTTGATAACTCCATATCACCCAAGTTAGATGATTGGTTGAAATAACTTGTACTGCATACAGTACGTTAAGTATTTCTTCCAATTTCATTTGGTATGTTAGATATTTACTTTTATTTATATACTTGTTACATTTCAGCTTTTGATGATGAGCATATTGCAAAACTTTTAAACAATTTCATTCACGATGATTTTGGTGGTGAAAAGGTGTTCATACCTGAATAAATCATCATCATTTACTCAGATGAAGACAAAAATGTTCAAGAAATCTAAATCAGGATATCTACTTAAATTAAGTTTATTAATCGACAGTGGGACTGTTAACTTTGTTAACTAACCGTACATACTTTTATATTTTAATTTTCTCTCTTTTAGTCTTACACCGATGTGTGTAAGTGAGCTTAAGAATTAAGGCTAAATTGTTAATAGTACTGTTTTTTACAAGTATTTTTATGAAAATTAGTTAATTATTGTTTATGTTTGATAGAAGATATGATTTTGTTGATAATAATAATAACTTTTAAATAAAAATGAAAAATGAATTTTGTTGTTTTCGTATTCAAAAACTATCAAAACCTAGTGTGCATCGTTCTGGCAGCGCCACGGTCTCCGATTTGCGTGAAAAAAATTCACCATGTAGGCCGACTTTTTCCCAGTCGGGAAAAAATACGTTTGATTTTTTCCCTCCACTGGATCCGAAGATATACGAGGTTTTTTGTGGCGCTGCCAGAACGACGTCGTTCTGACAGCGCCACGGCTATATCTCATTAATTACAAATGCTAGAATAAATCCGATTACATACAGATTTTTGGCTTTTTTTTCCATTTCACACAAGCTAACATCAACCCGTGAATGTCAACAGATTCAGGAGTAATCGTGGGTCATTTGTGGCGCTGCCAGAACGACGTCGTTCTGGCAGCGTCACGGCTGTATCTCAGCAATTCGTTTTTTTTCCTGGAAACGGTGTGGGTATATATTTAATACCTTCGTCATAAGGCACGGCAAAAAACGAATTTCTACATTTCATCGTGGATTAAGGATTTTATAGGCTTTGAGAAATTCTAACCTCAAAAAAATTTTTTTTCGCTCTAACGCCTTTAATTGATGTATTAAATAACATTCGCGCATTCCCTTATCTTCCTATAAAGGGAAAAAAATAAACCACCATCGCAGCATTAGCCGTTCCAGAGAAATCATAGGTTTAGATTTGGTTCATACATTAGGCAACGTTCCCGCAGCGCCACACCCAGTACACCATGATCCAGGGCACCTGTCGCCAAACTGAGTATGCCAATGAAATAAAAGACTTTTTAACGGATACTAGCGCGGTTTTATTGAAAGTACTTTGGTAATTAGTTGGTATTTGGTTTGATTTTTGATTTTTCCGACGTTTCGGCACCTTTGCAGCTGCCGTGGTCACGGGGGACCGTTAAAAAGTCTTTTATTTCATGTCTAGTGAGCGCGTAAGCTTGAGAAGTGAATATGAGTATGCCAATATTTAGTACCACCATAGCGAACACGGAAAAAAATCTGATAACGTGTATAACACAGCTACTTTCCGAGAAATAAGCCATTGATTCAATATGCCATACAATTGGTACATTCGAGTAGAAAAGTTTTAAATTGCTTTTTAGTTTAGCATTTTAAGTATCGGATCCGGTGCCCAAAACCATTTTTTACTATACACGGTGTTTGGTAATAGCCTTATAAAGCCGAATATGGTACATTTAAATATTTTGTTTATTAATTTTTGTATAAAAAAACAGCTGATTTTTTTTCGCGATTTCAGAGTTGGTCCCATAGTAAAAGTTGTTCAGTTTGATGGCCTCTATCTACAATATTCGGCTTTATAAGACTATATTACCAAACACCCTGTAAAGATAAACTAAACGATCGTTCAGACAATGCTTGATAAGCTTGTAAACGGTAACTGTAACTGCTCAAACATCGCTTCTAGACTATAAGAAAGGCTTGCAGAAACATTTTTATTATAACGGTTAAACCGGTTTTATCGAATAATTGCGTTCCGGTGCGGAACGAAATAGAAGCGATACTTTAAACCTAAATAAACCGGTTTATTCCTTGGTCATCGCCCGGGCAGTCATATCATAGGGGATTCTCAGAAATCGACAAAAAATCATTAGGGTCAATTCAAGTTGGGAGAGCGCAGCGAATTTTGGTACTTCGAAATTTTCTAAAAAATGCTAAAGACAATATGGATGATAAATTTTACAAAATGCGCCCCACGTTTTTAGGTTTAAAATTTCTGTAGGTAGGGTTATAAATGTGTACAGAAGAATTTATATTTTTCTTTTTAGTCCGTTTTAATGTTTTAATCCAATTTTTTTTTGTAATAATTTAGTCTGTTTTAAAAACGTGTTTTTTTAAAAAGATTTTTATATTTTTTTTAAAGAAGAAATAAAGAAAATTTCGAAGTACGAAAATTCGCTGCGCTCTCCCAACTTGAATTGACCCTTATGATTTTTTGACGATTTCTGAGAAACCCCTATGATATGACTGCCCGGGCGATGACCTAGGAATAAACCGGTTTATTTAGGTTTAAAGTATCGCTTCTATTTCGTTCCGCACCCGAACGCAATTTTTCGATAAAACCGGTTTAACCGTTATAATAAAAATGTTTCTGCAAGCCTTTCTTATAGTCTAGAAGCGATGTTTGAGTAGTTACAGTTACCGTTTACAAGCTTATCAAGCATTGTCTGAACGATCGTTTAGTTTATCTTTACAGGGTGTTTGGTAATATAGTCTTATAAAGCCGAATATTGTAGATAGAGGCCATCAAACTGAACAACTTTTACTATGGGACCAACTCTGAAATCGCGAAAAAAATCAGCTGTTTCATACAAAAATTAATAAACAAAATATTTAAATGTACCATATTCGGCTTTATAAGGCTATTACCAAACACCGTGTATAGTAAAAAATGGTTTTGGGCACCGGATCCGATACTTAAAATGCTAAAATAAAAAGCAATTTAAAACTTTTCTACTCGAATGTACCAATTGTATGGCATATTGAATCAATGGCTTATTTCTCGGAAAGTAGCTGTGTTATACACGTTATCAGATTTTTTTCCGTGTTCGCTATGGTGGTACTAAATATTGGCATACTCAGTTTGGCGACAGGTGCCCTGGATCATGGTGTACTGGGTGTGGCGCTGCGGGAACGATGCCTAATGTATGAACCAAATCTAAACCTATGATTTCTCTGGAACGGCTAATGCTGCGATGGTGGTTTATTTTTTTCCCTTTATAGGAAGATAAGGGAATGCGCGAATGTTATTTAATACATCAATTAAAGGCGTTAGAGCGAAAAAAAAATTTTTTTGAGGTTAGAATTTCTCGAAGCCTATAAAATTCTTAATCCACGATGAAATGTAGAAATTCGTTTTTTGCCGTGCCTTATGACGAAGGTATTAAATATATACCCACACCGTTTCCAGGAAAAAAAAACGAATTGCTGAGATACAGCCGTGGCGCTGCCAGAACGACGTCGTTCTGGCAGCGCCACAAATGACCCACGATTACTCCTGAATCTGTTGACATTCACGGGTGGATGTTAGCTTGTGTGAAATGGAAAAAAAAGCCAAAAATCTGTATGTAATCGGATTTATTCTAGCATTTGTAATTAATGAGATATAGCCGTGGCGCTGCCAGAACGACGTCGTTCTGGCAGCGCCACAAAAAACCTCGTATATCTTCGGATCCAGTGGAGGGAAAAAATCAAACGTATTTTTTCCCGACTGGGAAAAAGTCGGCCTACATGGTGATTTTTTTTCACGTAAATCGGAGACCGTGGCGCTGCCAGAACGATGGACACCAAAACCTAACATACTAAATTTAGTACAAAATATTTTTACTTTTTGCTTCAAAATATAGTCTGGAGCATATCAAACATACCAAAAAACATAAACAACCAGGTTCCACATCTAAATTCGCAGAAAATGAAACTTTTCTGTCTCGGTCTGAAGCACTAATTTTAGTTTGTACTTCATACAGTACGTCAGGTCGTTGGAACTACACATTTCAAAAACACAGGACTTACGAGGATAGAACTTAAAATTCTCGCAAACTATGGTATTTACAAGATCAAATGAAATCAATCAATGTAAATGGTCAAATGTAAACGTGTAGGTATTTACTTACCTACCTTGTAAAAAAAAATTTTTTTTATTTTTTTTTATGATTTGACCAATGTTTGTCACATTAATCATAAACGCCACTAATTGTAAACACCTCAATACACTGTTGTAAAATATTTGTCGGATAGGTAGGTACTATGGGCAACAGCGTTGATTAACCAGTTAGCAACAAAATTCGCGTGCAAGCGATTTTAACCTTAGCAGTGGTTAAGCGACGCTGTTGCCTATAGTTCCTACACAATTTACAATGTTTAAAATAAAACTTAAAATTTCTCGCAAACAGTAGATTTACATGGTCAAATGTAAAAACAATATTGTACCACATTTAATATCATTTTTTTTTTCATTTTTTTTTTTTCATTTCAATTTTAATTTTTAATTTCATTTCATTCACTTTGACGTTTGACAGCTCGACTGCTGTCATCTCAATCTGCCCTTGATGCGCTTCCTCTTGTTAACTCATCCCACCATACACATTTATGTGGTTTACGTGTGTATTACAGGTATTGTCTAAAGAAACATTAGTCTGGCTGAAAAATGAAATATCATGGAAATCTGGAAACCATGGAAATCTGTTGAAGAAAAGTGGGCAGAAACTGCCTAAACCGCATCCAATGTGGAAAAAGTGATATAGTGGATTACTTCAAGGATTTCCCAGCCTTGAAACAATCACAAGGCTATACCTTGGTAAGCATATACCGCAGTCCGCAGCCTTATCTTTGTAGTTTTTTTTATAAAAACGTACGCAATGACATATAAATGACAAAAGTTACTTATTCTTTTTTCAGCTAATGAACGATTTCAGTCGTCTGTATCTAGGAATGGAAAACAAATTATTTTCCTCTATCACCCTCAAAAAAGGGAGAAATTATAAAATATTATGCTTCATCAAAATTGCGAAAAAATAGAGACACGAGAACAAAAATAGCAAATATAATTGCACTGATTGACGGTAAGAATTTTTTCTCAAATATTAGTTCTTATTATTAAACCTTGATAGAAATAACTATACCTTGGTAAGCATATACCGCAGTCCGCAGCCTTATTTTTTTTTTTTTTTTTACATAATCTTTGTGGTTTTTCTATAAAAACGTACGCAATGACATATAAATGACAAAAGTTACTTATTCTTTTTTCAGCTAATGAAGGATTTCAGTGGTCTGTATCCAGGAATGAAAAACAAATTATTTTCCTCTATCACCCTCAAAAAAGGGAGAAATTATAAAATATTATGCTTCATTAAAATTGCGAAAAAATAGAGACACGAGAACAAAAATAGCAAATAATTGCACTGATTAACGGTAAGATTTTTTTCTCAAATATTAGTTCTTACTATTAAACCTTGATAGAAATAACTATACCTTGGTTAGCATATATCGCAGTCCGCAGCCTTATTTTTTACATAATCTTTGTAGTTTTTCTATAAAAACGTACGCAATGACATATAAATGACAAAAGTTACTTATTCTTTTTTCAGCTAATGAACGATTTCAGTCGTCTGTATCTAGGAATGGAAAACAAATTATTTTCCTCTATCACCCTCAAAAAAGGGAGAAATTATAAAATATTATGCTTCATCAAAATTGCGAAAAAATAGAGACACGAGAACAAAAATAGCAAATATAATTGCACTGATTGACGGTAAGAATTTTTTCTCAAATATTAGTTCTTATTATTAAACCTTGATAGAAATAACTATACCTTAGTAAGCATATACCGCAGTCCACAGCCTTATTTTTTACATAATCTTTGTAGTTTTTCTATAAAAACGTACGCAATGACATATAAATGACAAAAGTTACTTATTCTTTTTTCAGCCAATGAACGATTTCAGTCGTCTGTATCTAGGAATGGAAAACAAATTATTTTCCTCTATCACCCTCAAAAAAGGGAGAAATTATAAAATATTATGCTTCATCAAAATTGCGAAAAAATAGAGACACGAGAACAAAAATAGCAAATATAATTGCACTGATTGACGGTAAGAATTTTTTCTCAAATATTAGTTCTTATTATTAAACCTTGATAGAAATAACTATACCTTGGTAAGCATATACCGCAGTCCGCAGCCTTATTTTTTACATAATCTTTGTGGTTTTTCTATAAAAACGTACGCAATGACATATAAATGACAAAAGTTACTTATTCTTTTTTCAGCTAATAAAGGATTTCAGTGGTCTGTATCCAGGAATGAAAAACAAATTATTTTCCTCTATCACCCTCAAAAAAGGGAGAAATTATAAAATATTATGCTTCATTAAAATTGCGAAAAAATAGAGACACGAGAACAAAAATAGCAAATATAATTGCACGGCATTGCATATGATTGACGGTAAGAATTTTTTCTCAAATATTAGTTCTTATTATTAAACCTTCATAAAAATAAGTATTAAAAAATTAACCGAAACTTTTTTCTTTGAATACAGAAGATAAACCAGAGAAATCCTGCAATATTGCTTTGATGTTGCTGGCTTATGTCATCAACATTTCACTTGCACGGAATGCGACGGCTATATATCGCAAGCTGCTTCTGAATCCGACGTATCCAACAAGATCATTCAAAGAAAGCATAATGTTTCACGGGTACGCCAATTTGACGACCATGTAATTCTAGAATAGTATGATTAATTAAGCTTGTTGTGGTTTTTTTGTAACTAAGTATGTCTCAATTTTTGCGATTGAAAATAAATAATATGAATCTTTTATGTCTATTTCCTTTTAAGCATGTTAAGCTATAAAACTTGTACAGGGTTTGAGAACGGAATTTCTTCTGTTAATAACCTTGTAAAAGTTAAAAAATAAAAAATGTTGTATCATGGCTGTGTACACTAAATGTATAATGTATCGTGAAGTATGATTTTATCTAAATTACCAATTATTATATGCTTTTCACTTACAGGTCTGGACTTTGGTGCTATATCGGTGCAGCTGTTAAGTTTGCTTTAAAATTATTTTGCATAATAATAATAATAGCCGCACTAATATCGTACAAGTTCAACATAAGTAGATAAAGCCTGACCAGAGTTTAAAAAAACCCTGCAATGAGGACGCGACCTTTGTGATTTATTTATACGTAACTATTGCCAGTAAAAGAAATTAAATGTGAAAAATGCCGCATGCCGGTTTTTAAAACATCTGGTCAGCTTTAAAATGATACATCATTCTTTATCGTACCCGCACCAATATTTATAAGTAGATATCTACGTAACCAGTGCAGGTTTTACTACAAAGAAGCATAATGTTGTATAAAACTTATTAACTGTTATAGTAGAGGTATGAACGGGAAGTCGAAGCGTGGGCAGACCGCCATTCCTAAGATGTCAGGGCCTACCTCAACCAGATACGCCGCAACAAGGACGACATAGGAAAACCATGGGAGAAGCATATCTCCAGCATTGGACAAATATATATGCTGAGAAGACAAATAGAAGGTATGATACTAGTGTGGGACAATAAGGCACCATACCATTCACCATACGTATGTACATAGATGGACGGCTATTAGACATACTTTATTTTTAGGGTTCCGTGCCTCAAAAAAAGGAAAAACGGAAACTTAAAAATCAATTGTGTCTAATTAGACTCACGCCCGAGTACATGCGATACTGTTGCGGGTATAAGGCATGATGCACTATTGCACTACGTGTTACGTATTGCACACTATGCCTTACGATAATTGCACCTGTATTTTCCTTATGTTGGCATGGTACAGTCAGTGTCATTCATATACATAAATACAGCCATTGAGTCAAAATATGTAAACACCAACCTTATTGTCAGTGACATAGAGGTGTGTAGATATTTTTGAGCTCTTGTTAACGTATATATATTTATGACGCTGGCCGTACATACATAGGTGTTCAGATAATTATTTTGAATATTAACCAATCAAAGTCAATTAAATTTTGTAAATATGGTCTAGAAAGTAATACCTAGGTCTGTGGTATTTTCATATTTTCATTAAAAACTCCCTGCAATATTTAAACTATACATTTTTACGAAAATGTAATAAACTATAGACCTAGATATTAGTTTCTCGATCGTGTCTACAAAATTTCATTGAATTTGGTTAATATTCATACTAATTATCTGAACACCTTTGTATGTACCATGCCAGCATAAGGAAAATACAGGTGCGAGTATCGTAAGGCATGGTGTGCCATACGTAACACGTATAGTGCACCATGTCTTACTATACCCGCAGCAGTATCGTACGTACGCTGGCGTGTTACATAAGTATGGTTCACCGTGCTTTACTGTTCCCGCACCAGTATCGTACGTATGCTGCCGTAGTATATACGCACGGTTCATCATGCCTTACTGTACCGGCAACGGTACCTTACCTCTACTACGACAGTTAATACGTCTGGCACATCATGCTTTACTGTGCCTGCCACAGTATCCTACCTATGCCGCCATGGTGCACACGTATGGCGCACCATGATTGACTGTGTCCGCCATAGTATCGTAAGTATGCCGCCGTGGTGCAAACGTATGGCTCACCATGCTTGACTGTGCCCGCTACAGTATCATACGTATGCCACCATGGTGCACACGTATGGTGCACCATGATTTACTGTGCCCGCCACAGTATCGTACGTACGCCGCCGCGGTGCACACGTATGGCTCACCATTATTTACTGTGCCCGCTACAGTATCGTACGGTTGTCGCCGTGGTACACACGTACGACTCACCGTGCTTTACTGTGTCTGCCACAGTATCGTACGTATGCCGCCGCGGTGCACACGTATGGCTCACCATTATTTACTGTGCCAGCTACAGTATCGTACATATGCCGTCGCGGTACACACGTACGGCTCACCGTGCTTTACTGTGTCTGCCACAGTATCGTACGTATGCCACCGCGGTGCACACGTATGGCTCACCATTATTTACTGTGCCCGCTACAGTATCATACGTATGCCGTCGCGGTACACACGTACGGCTCACCGTGCTTTACTGTGTCTGCCACAGTATCGTACGTATGCCGCCGCGGTGCACACGTATGTCTCACCATTATTTACTGTGCCCGCTACAGTATCATACGTATGCCGTCGCGGTACACACGTACGGCTCACCGTGCTTTACTGTGTCTGCCACAGTATCGTACGTATGCCGCCGCGGTGCACACGTATGGCTCACCATTATTTACTGTGCCGGCTACAGTATCGTACATATGCCGTCGCGGTACACACGTACGGCTCACCGTGCTTTACTGTGTCTGCCACAGTATCGTACGTATGCCACCGCGGTGCACACGTATGGCTCACCATTATTTACTGTGCCCGCTACAGTATCATACGTATGCCGTCGCGGTACACACGTACGGCTCACCGTGCTTTACTGTGTCTGCCACAGTATCGTACGTATGCCGCCGCGGTGCACACGTATGGCTCACCATTATTTACTGTGCCCGCTACAGTATCGTTCATATGCCGTCGCGGTACACACGTACGGCTCACCGTGCTTTACTGTGTCTGCCACAGTATCGTACGTATGCCGCCGCGGTGCACACGTATGGCTCACCATTATTTACTGTGCCCGCTACAGTATCGTACGTATGTCGCCGTGGTACACACGTACGGCTCACCGTGCTTTACTGAGCCCGCTACAGTATCGTACGTATGCCGCCGCGGTGCACACGTATGGCTCACCATTATTTACTGTGCCCGCTGCAGTATCGAACGTATGCCGCCGTGGTACACACGTACGGCTCACCGTGCTTTACTGTGTCTGCCACAGTATTGTACGTATGCCGCCGCGGTGCACACGTATAGCTCACCATTATTTACTGTGCCCGCTACAGTAACGTACGTAAGCCGCAGTCGTAGTTTCAGGAGTATTCAGTGCGACTTGCGCACTACGTATGTACGTAGCCGGATGTCGGGCTACGTACGTACGTACAAAAATCGACCACTCGTAAATTACGTAACCCGCTCCATGATGAGCGTCAGTATGCCGACTACGTATGACTGACTACTTACGCGTAATGTAGCGGGTTACACACGTCATAGTGGTCGATTTTTATCCTTATTTTACGTAGTGCGGCAGAGGAAATTTTTCTCAGTGTGCGAGTCGGACTCGCGCACGAAGGGTTCCGTACCAAAAAACGGCAAAAAAAATCACATTTGTTGTATGGGAGCCCCCCTTAAATATTTATTTTATTCTGTTTTTAGTTTTGTTGTTATAGCGGCAACAGAAATACATCATCTGTGAAAATTTCAACTATCCAGCTATCACGGTTCATGAGATACAGCCTGTTGACAGACAGACAGCGGAGGCTTAGTAATAGGGTCCCGTTTTTACCCTTTGGGTACGGAACCCTAAAAATCGTCTTTTTCAAAAAAAGGAGGAGGTAATCAAGTCGACTGTATGTTTTTTATGTATGTTTTACCATAACTTCGTCAGTTGTTAACCGATTTATACAATTCTTTTTTACCTCAAAGAACACAGTTCGTGTGTGGTCCCATAAAAAAATTACAGAAATCTGGTTAGTAGTTTTTTCATAATCCTGAAAAATATCAATTATATAGCTTGCCATCACACGTGTTTTTACGGATTTTCGGATACTTAACTTATTAATTTTACTCGTCGCATATTAATTTCATCGGTATTGAACTTCGAAGATAGACAAGGGAACTCCTCAAAGTCAAATAGTGAATTAAATCACGAGCGTAGCGAGTGATTCTAATATAGACTACTGAGCACAGTAGAGTGATTTAGATTTTGGTAGGTTTATGACAATTCAAAACAAACCAAACCATGGTCTGCGATACAACGTTCTGGACTAGACTTGGACTACAAAGACACAACGGAACTCCTCAAAAACAAACAGCGTAAATTTGGAAATTGAGTTGTGGTCATTTTACCATTGAAAGTATTTTGTAAAGATAAAAAATATTTACACACTTACCTATCACTAAAAAGTTGAAAATAATAAGCTTTAAATAAAAGAAAAACCTTCAAAAAACCTGAAAACAAAAACGGCTTTCAGCTTCAAAATTAAAAAGGTACCTCTAAAACGCCAGAAATAATATTCAAATCATTAGTTACGCATAACATCCTAAATTATCACTGATAATTATTAATCACGTCTAATGAAGTCGGGTGGGGCTTTTAGAAATATAAAAAACTGGCCAAGTGCGTGTCGGGCCACGCGCCGTAGGGTTCCGTAGTTACCTTATAATACCATACGATATTTAATACCACTATAATTTTTTGTCTGCAAAATAACTTTGTTTTTCACAGTGTTGGTATGAATGACAAAGTTATGTTTGCGGTTTTGGAAAATGTGCTATATCTCAAAAACTACTTATTATACCTTGTTCAAACCAATTTCGTTGAAAGTATTTATTAAGATCTACAGCATATTTTTTTTTTAGATTTTTCACTCTCTTATTTCAAAAGTTAGAGGGGGGGGGACACACATTTTACCACTTTGGCAGTGTTTATCTTTCAAACGGTTGACTTTGAGAAAAAGTCGTCTTAAGAACCTCAAAGCCATTTGAAGACCTATCTATAGACACCCCACACGTATTGGTTTGAAGAAAAAATTTTTTTTTAGTTTCAGTTCCATGTATGGGGAGCCCCCCCTTAATGTTTTATTTTTTTTATTTTTGTGTTAAAATTGTTAAGCGGTTAACAGAATACATCTACTTACCAAGTTTCAACTTTGTAATCCTAATACTTTCGGAATAAAGTGGCTGTGACATACGGACGGACAGACAGACAGGCCTAAGGGGCTCAACCCCCCCCCCCCCCCCCCCCCCCAATCATATCGGTCCACCCCAACAAATCTGTTGATTACCTTGGTAAAGCCTGCCCTCACCTACGTTAAGCCCCTCCCAAACCAAAATCCTGGATCCGCCACTGCTTGGCTGCATAGTATGTAGGTAGGTATGACCTATTCTCCCTCCTCCACCCATAGGAGAAAGGCCTGTGTCCTGTAGTCCTGTGGATCCATGTAACCATCAGCCATTTTAAATACCCCCACTGCTGGGGCACAGCACAGGCCTTCCTTATGGGTGGATAAGGAAGACAACAATCCAACGCGGATTGGTGGGTGTTAATGACTGCAAATGCACCCGGGACCAACGGCTTAACGTGCCTTCCGAAGCACGGAGGAGCTCGAGATAATACATTTTTGGTCACCCATCCCATGACCGACCGTTGCGAAATCGATGGGCCAGGTACTAAACCATTGCGCCATCGAGTTCATCTTGTGATCTAGTGGCAATTATTATATTTACTAGCTTCTGCCCGCGACTTCGTCCGCGTGGATATTAGAGAAAATCCTCAGGGAACCTGAACCAATCAGGATCCGTCCAGCCATTTTTACGCGATTAGGCGGGTCCCCATAAAGCGCGCTGGGTCGCGAGGCAAGACCTTTGCCGCGTGTGGCGGGCCTCGTATGAGGCTTCCCGTTCCGTTCCCGTTCCATTCCCTTTCCGTTCCCGTTCCCATCCCGTTCCGTTCCCTTCAAATTTTCGTACCATTTCCGTTTCGTTCCCGTCTAGTTCCCCATTCCGTTCCCTTTCGATTCCCGTTCCGTTCCCTTTCCGTTTAGTTCTCTTCCCGTTCCCGTTCCGTTCCCGTTCCGTTCCCGTTCCCGTTCCCGTCCCCGTTCCCGTGCCCGTTCCCGTTCCCGTTCCCGTTCCCGTTCCCGTTCCCGTTCCCGTTCCCGTTCCCGTTCCCGTTCCCGTTCCCGTTCCCGTTCCCGTTCCCGTCCCGTTCCCGTTCCGTTTCCGTTCCGATCCCGTTCCCGTTCCCGTACCGTTCCCGTCTATTTTCCGTCCATTTGCGTCCCGTTCGCGTTCCGTTCCCATTCCGTTCCCGTTCCCGCCCCCGTTCCTGTCCCCGTCCCCGTCCTTGTTCCCGTTCCCTGGATGTGCATGTCCAGGTCCAGGTTCATGATGGTTCATGTCCACCGCGTTGGACTTCAAAATAAATCTCATTTTCGCAATCACCATCCCATAAAACCTCAAGAACGACATCCATATCGATTTTTATGTTTACTCACCCTATTTACCCCCTAAGGGGTTGATTTTCAAAATCACTAAATATATATTTGCCTATTTATTTTTAGACGTGCTCCTACGAAGTTTAAAGTTGTACCTAATGTCTATTTTATATTATTTTTCCATACAAAATTTTAACCCCATGTTCACCCCTTTAGGAGTTAAATCATGTCCACCGTGTTTGACTTCAAAATAAATGGCATTTTTGCAATCGTCACCCCACAAAACCTCGATAACGACATCCATATCTATTTTTAGGGTTTTCACCCCTTTTCACCCCCATTTAATCCCCATAGGGGTTAAAATACTAACAAAAACAATATACGTTGCGTTAGATTTCCATCCATAATCCTAAATTATAAATTTAGCGATTTTTACTTCGAAAATGAAGAATTTTCTTCTTTACACAACTTCATCCTCCTTTTCACCCCTTCGGGGGTAGAATTTTGAAAAACTGAGGGATTTTCATACAAACTTTCATCCCTTTTTTTGTCTTTAGAAGTACTCCTACGAAGTTTCAAGTCGAAATGTCTATTTAATATTTTTTTTCCATACAAACTTTGAACCCCCATTTCACACCTTTAGGGGTGGAATTTCCAAAAATCCTTTCTTAGTGGATGCCTCACTGTATAAAATATCTTTGTACAAAATTTCAAGTCTCTAGACCCAGCGGTTTGGGCTGTGCGTTGATATGTCAGTCACCCCTTCACTTTTATATAAGAGAAGAAGATTCTGTGTCTGTGGGGATAAAAATGACACACCGACCGAGTACGCGAGCCTGTTCTCACCAATTTTTAGGGTTCCGTACCCAAAGGGTAAAAACGGGACCCTATTACTAAGCCTCCGCTGTCCGTCTGTCTGTCTGTCTGTCACCAGGCTGTATCTCATGAACCGTGGTAGCTAGAGAGTTGAAATTTTCTCAGATGATGTATTTCTGTTGCCGCTATAACAACAAATACTAAAAATATAATAAAATAAATATTTAAGGGGGGCTCCCATACAACAAACATGTTTTTATTGACGTTTTTTGCTTTATATTAATAAAGACAACAGGTAGACAGTTGAAATTTTCACAGATGATGTATTTCTTTTGCCGCTATAATAACAATTAATAAAAACCGAATAAAATAAATATTTAAGGGGGGCTCCCATACAACAAACGTGAGTTTGTTTGCCGTTTTTTGGTACGGAACCCTTCGTGCGCGAGTCCGACTCGCACTTGGCCGGTTTTTTTTTACAATCCATAAGCTTCATTATTTAATTTTAAAATGGTACTTAGGTCCCAAATTACGTACCTAACCTGTATTAATTGTCTGTAAATCTGTAATAAGATTTAACTAATATTTATCCAGAATGAACGAGCAGGACCTGGTGGTGGCGCGGGCCTTGGCGGCGGAGTCTCGGGAGAGTTCCCCCAGTGGCTCGCCAGGACCGCTCCGGAAAACACATCTCACCAAGTTGGCCGACAAACTGAATACTTTTAGGTGAGTTTTGTCCATTTCCGACTGTTACAGGCCTGCCATTTTTACGATTTATCTGAATTTCATAGAAAAAATGGCAGCCCTTCTGTATCAGCCCGGCCACATACCTACAGACGGAATCCCGATTCGGAACTCTGAACGAAATATATCGATAGGTAACTTAATTCGATAATGTAGTTATGCTAAAAAAGCGGGGAGCAACCGCATTATATATATTTAAAAATTATATATGATTCGCAAACTACGACACACCTTCGACCACTCTCCCTCCAATCTCCATCATAACTCCTAGGTTTCACGCGCCTCGTCCACTTTTTAACCGACTTCAAAAAAAGGAGGAGGTTCTCAAGTCGACGGTATTTTTTTTTTATTTTTTTTTTATGTATGTTTTAACATAGCTTCGTCAGTTGTTACCCGATTTGTACAATTCTTTTTTTAACTCAAAGAAAATAGTTCGTGTGTGGTCCCATAAATTTTTTACAGAGATCTGGCCAGTAGTTTTTTCATAATCCTGAAAAGTATCAATTATTTAGCTCGCCATCGCACGAGTTTTTATGGAATTTCGGACATAACTTCTTTGTTTATGAACCGATTTAGATGATTCTTTTTTTATTTGAACGGGTATACTTCAAGAGTGGTCACAATTTAATTTCATTGTTATTGGACTTCGAACTTCGAAGATACATAAAGGAACTCTTCAAAATCAAATAGTATAAGTAAAGTGATTTAGGTTTTGGTAAGTTTATGGCAATCCAAAACAAACCAAATCATGGTTTGCGATGCAACGTTCTGGACTAGACTTGGACTACGATGACACAACGGAACTCCTCAAAAACAAACAGCGTAAATTTGGAAATTGAGTTCTGGGCATTTTACCATTGAAAATATTATAATATAAAGTTAAAAAATATTTACACGCTGCGCTTACATAGGTACCTACCACTAAAAAGTTGAAAATAAAAAAGCTTTTAAAAAAAAAGAAAAACCGCCTTCAATAAACTGAAAACAAAAACAGCTTAAAAATTAAATACCTCTAAAAAGCAAGAAATAATATTCGAATCATTCGTTACACATATCAATATTAATAAAACACGTCTAATGAAGTCGGGTGGGGCTCTAAGAAAAAAATTTAGTTGTCCTCCAGCCCCACCCGACTTCAATAGACGTGTTTTATTAATATTGATATGTGTAACGAATGATTCGAATATTATTTCTTGCTTTTTAGAGGTATATTTCATAGAAAAAATGGCAGCCCTTCTGTATCAGCCCGGCCACATACCTACAGACGGAATCCCGATTCGGAACTCTGAACGAAATATATCGATAGGTAACTTAATTCGATAATGTAGTTATGCTAAAAAAGCGGGGAGCAACCGCATTAAATATATTTAAAAATTATATATGATTCGCAAACTACGACACACCTTCGACCACTCTCCCTCCAATCTCCATCATAACTCCTAGGTTTCACGCGCCTCGTCCACTTTTTCATCTATTTGATCCAAAAGCAATCAAAAGTGAGAATATTTATATCATGAAAAATTTTTTGCTTGTCTATATGTCCACTATCTTATGACGCTATTTTGAAAAAAGTGGCGGACGAGGTCTATTCGCGCCATGCCATGCTCCACACAGGTCCGCGGGCTGATTATCTAATTAGAAACCGCCTAGCGACCGGTCGCAGTTCACAGATGAACGTAATACATTGCTACTTTTCTTTGGGGTAAAAAAAACACACACCAAAAAAAGTGGCAATGTATATCAAATGCAACCGGTCGCTAAATAGTTTCTTTTTAGATAATCAGGGTGCCGGTATCTTCCATAAAAAAGTTTGGCTCTTAAATGTTGCACACATACACAAAAGCTCCCCTGAGTATATTTGTTCTGTGCTGTCAGCTGACCACTTGTAGCAAGAAGCTTAAACCCACAATGAAGTTTGCACGCCTAGTATCATACTGAAGATTGAAAAAGACTCTTTAGTGACGTCACGGCGTATTGCTATCTCTTTCTTTTCGTTTTACAATACGTTTTCGTTTCTCACGAACGACGAACAACGAACACGTATTGTAACACTAAAAAAAGAAGTTGCAATAAGCCGTCACGTCACTAAAGGAGCTTTTTTATGATCGTCATCTCGTGTGTGCCTTACTCCTTCAGGCTTGTGAGCTTTTAAATCCTTCAGTGACGGATAAACAATATCTTATTTTGGTATTCAGAACAAACGTAACGCTAGAATTTATGTATTATTGACGTTTGAACATGGTCCTCACGAAATGACACTGAAGATCATGGATGCTGGAAATAACAAAAACTAGCTAACGAAAGTGCAGTTTCACTGCATAGATGCTCAGTGACGCAAAAATAAATAAGATTTAACATTCGAAAATCATACAAAACAGAATAGATCTCATAAAATCGTTGTTTAAACGTGGCACACACGGAACCGTGTGTGCCAGTTTTCATTTGTCAAAATATCGACAACTAAACCGTTTGGAACCAAATGAAGCAGTCTAGCAGCGTTACGTTTGATAAGTGACAGCATATAAAACTTTAAATCCGTTCGCGTAACAACACATCAATAGGAAAAGCAAAAACAATATTTCGACCCATCAGACTGTGTGGCCCACAATTAATACCGTTACGTTACGTGAATTTTGCGTCACTTAAGATGTAAAGCAGTTTATAGTAATAAGAATTTCCGTCACTGAGGATCTAGCTTTATTTGGAACCAATCACTGCAGTAGTTTCAATACAATTCATGATACAATTTGTATGAGATTTTTAAGATAGGGTGACAACAGTGTACGCACGTTGATGGACAGAAAGGATATAACCGTCCTGTTAATGAGGGCTTTTCAATCAAAATGACAAAAAACTGTCTGCTCGATAGATGGCATTGATAAAAATGTATGTGTCAATGTGTTTTTTTTAATAAGCAAGCCTCGAAGAGTACTTAGGTAGGCAGGTAGATGTAACCCTGAAATGTTTCTTTCTGGGTAGATGTCAGCCAGCGTTCGCTTAAGCCGAAATTAGATGGTTCATTTTTACGTTTATTTTCGATGCTTCATTAGTGAAGCATCGAAAATGAAGTGTCTAATTATGAATTCATCTTTCATCACTGATGTGCCTTTTTGATGAAAGTCACTAGACGGCTGTTTGCTTTCATCGGTATCTGCCTTTCATCAATCATCGGCATCGGAAATTAACGATAAATGAAACGTGTAAACAGCGCCATTCACTGCAGTGAACGGCATGTCGTCAGCCACGTGTTTGTTTTAATTTTAATATGCCTTTATTTTTCGTTTTTCGACGTTTTTCAACCTGCATCAGACAACATGCATACAAGCAATGCATGCAAGCATTTTCTCGCTCTTTAATTAACTACTAATTCTTTAATAAAAATTATCACGCACAACCTGTTGCCGCGAAAGAGGAAAATAGTAACAGACAAACATACAAACACACATGCCAACCCTTACCCCAAATGCATATACCGCCTCCGTTCCGTTCCATCCATCGTGGGTTGTAACGATACGCTGCAGTCTCAGTAAACATCAACACGATACGATGTCCGCAAAAAAATAATTCGTGGTCACCCTAGGTGATCTACATACTAATTTAAATCTCGAATTGCATCGTAAGTACTGCAGTGATTGGTTCCAAATAAAGCTAGATCCTCAGTGACGGAAATTCTTATTACTATAAACTGCTTTACATCTTAAGTGACGCAAAATTCACGTAACGTAACGGTATTAATTGTGGGCCACACAGTCTGATGGGTCGAAATATTGTTGTTGCTTTTCCTATTGATGTGTTGTTACGCGAACAGATTTAAAGTTTTATATGCTGTCACTTATCAAACGTAACGCTGCTAGACTGCTTCATTTGGTTCCAAACGGTTTAGTTGTCGATATTTTGACAAATGAAAACTGGCACACACGGTTCCGTGTGTGCCACGTTTAAACAACGATTTTATGAGATCTATTCTGTTTTGTATGATTTTCGAATGTTAAATCTTATTTATTTTTGCGTCACTGAGCATCTATGCAGTGAAACTGCACTTTCGTTAGCTAGTTTTTGTTATTTCCAGCATCCATGATCTTCAGTGTCATTTCGTGAGGACCATGTTCAAACGTCAATAATACATAAATTCTAGCGTTACGTTTGTTCTGAATACCAAAATAAGATATTGTTTATCCGTCACTGAAGGATTTAAAAGCTCACAAGCCAGAAGGAGTAAGGCACACACGAGATGACGATCATGCTTTTTTCAATCTTCACTATGACAAATGGCCGTGCAATCATGATCGTCATCTCGTGTGTGCCTTACTCCTTCAGGCTTGTGAGCTTTTAAATCCTTCAGTGACGGATAAACAATTTCTTATTTTGGTATTCAGAACAAACGTAACGCTAGAATTTATGAATTATTGACGTTTGAACATGGTCCTCACGAAATGACACTGAAGATCATGGATGCTGGAAATGACAAAAACTAGCTAACGAAAGTGCAGTTTCACTCCATAGATGCTCAGTGACGCAAAAATAAATAAGATTTAACATTCGGAAATCATACAAAACAGAATAGATCTCATAAAATCGTTGTTTAAACGTGGCACACACGGAACCGTGTGTGCCAGTTTTCATTTGTCAAAATATCGACAACTAAACCGTTTGGAACCAAATGAAGCAGTCTAGCAGCGTTACGTTTGATAAGTGACAGCATATAAAACTTTAAATCCGTTCGCGTAACAACACATCAATAGTTAAAGCAAAACCAATATTTCGACCCATCAGACTGTGTGGCCCACAATTAATACCGTTACGTTACGTGAATTTTGCGTCACTTAAGATGTAAAGCAGTTTATAGTTATAAAAATTTCCGTCACTGAGGATCTAGCTTTATTTGGAACCAATTACTGCAGTAGTTTCAATACAGTTCATGATACAATTTGTATGAGATTTTTAAGATAGGGTGACAACAGTGTACGCACGTTGATGGACAGAAAGGATATAACCGTCCTGTTAATGAGGGCTTTTCAATCAAAATGACAAAAAGCTGTCTGCTCGATAGATGGCATTGATAAAAATGTATGTGTCAATGTGTTTTTTTTAATAACCAAGCCTCGAAGAGTACTTAGGTAGGCAGGTAGATGTAACCCTGAAATGTTTCTTTCTGGGTAGATGTCAGCCAGCGTTCGCTTAAACCGAAATTAGATGGTTAATTTTTACGTTTATTTTCGATTCTTCATAAGTGAAGCATCGAAAATGAAGTGTCTAATTATTAATTCATCTTTCATCACTGATGTGCCTTTTGATGAAAGTCACTAGACGGCCGTTCGCTTTCATCAGTATCTGCCTTTCATCAATCATTGGCATCGGAAATAAACGATAAATGAAACGTGTAAACAGCGCCATTCACTGCAGTGAACGGCATGTCGTCAGCCACGTTTTTGTTTTTATTTTAACATGCCTTTATTTTTCGTTTTTCGACGTTTTTCAACCTGCATCAGACAACATGCATACAAGCAATGCATGCAAGCATTTTCTCGCTCTTTAATTAACTACTAATTCTTTAATAAAAAATATCACGCACAACCTGTTGCCGCGAAAGAGGAAAATAATAACAGACAAACATACAATACAAACACACATGCAAACCCTTACCCCTAATGCATATACCGCCTCCGTTCCGTTCCATCCATCGTGGAATGTAACGATACGCTGCAGTCTCAGTAAACATCAACACGATACGATGTCCGCAAAAAATACTTCGTGGTCACCCTAGGTGATCTACATACCAATTTAAATCTCGAATTGCATCGTAAGTACTGCAGTGATTGGTTCCAAATAAAGCTAGATCCTCAGTGACGGAAATTTTTATTACTATAAACTGCTTTACAACTTAAGTGACGCAAAATTCACGTAACGTAACGGTATTAATTGTGGGCCACACAGTCTGATGGGTCGAAATATTGTTTTTGCTTTTTCTATTGATGTGTTGGTACGCGAACGGATTTAAAGTGTTATATGCTGTCACTTATCAAACGTAACGCTGCTAGACTGCTTAATTTAACTCCAAAGGGTTTAGTTGTCGATATTTTGACAAATGAAAACTGGCACATACGGTTCCGTGTGTGCCACGTTTAAACAACGATTTTAGAAGTTCTGTTCTGTTTTGTATGGTTTTCGAATGTTAAATATTATTTATTTTTGCGTCACTGAGCATCTATGGAGTGAAACTGCACTTTCGTTAGCTAGTTTTTGTTATTTTCAGCATCCATGATCTTCAGTGTCATTTCGTGAGGACCATGTTCAAACGTCAATAATTCATAAATTCCAGCGTTACGTTTGTTCTGAATACCAAAATAAGAAATTGTTTATCCGTTACTGAAGGATTTATAAGCTCACAAGCCTGAAGGAGTAAGGCATACACGAGATGACGATCATGTGCAATCTCCATTGGAGGGAGGTATAAGCTTCTTGACTTGTAGATAAGTTAGCTGTCAGTGGGGGTATTTCCAGCAGACAAACCGCTAAGTCATCGGTCACCACAACGGTTTGCATACATTTTAACCATGCAAAATGAAAAGTAATGAGTGCTTTTCTAAATGAAGAAAACTGAAAACTGTTAGCTTGATAGATGGCGTTTAAAAGATGTAAGACAACGGCTACATGCATGGTAAATACTGTGATCCATCGCCATAGAGTTTTAACCATGGAAAGTAATTTACTCTAATAATAATGGGGAGGCGAAGGCAAAGTGAATTACAGATGGCGCTTCATTCTTTGGAACAATTGTCAGTTTGAGCTTATATTGTCTTGACTGTGTATTACGTGATTTTACTTTCTTAGATTGTATTTTTTTCGGTTTTGCGGACAAACAATGTATTCTATGCTAACTTTAGCTCATATAAAAGAAGAATTACGGAAAAGAAAAGCCAAAACAACAGGCAAGAAAGTTTATAGCAACTTACAAAAAATTGCTAACAAGCATTACATTTCTTTAAATTTCGTGTAAGATTTACAAGTAATCTTTTTATTTCAGATTAGAAGCATATGATTTAAATTTTAACAAAGCAACTGAGTGTGAATTTCCGTGTTTATAGTTGCCTGATGATGCCTTCTGTGCAATAGTAATTTCAGGTTTCTGTACTGGAATTTCTGTACCATCCAAAATTACACGAACCGTTTTATCATATTTATTTTATTATTCTAAGTTTCTTGAATGACTCTGGCATATAAAATTCTATTAATTCTCTGTTTGGCCCCAATATTGGGCTTATTCCATATTTGATATACCTATCAAATTCATCCAAGTTATAAATATGCTAGAAACTGCTGAGGTTGAAATATTAAAGAACAAAGCTGTTATAATTCAAATGTTGTTTTATTTTGGCGAAGCTTCATCAAATTCATGAAACATTCCTTTTGATTTATAATGTTTCTCAGGCTCAGCAAAGGAGAAAATCGAGGGAAAAGCATCTTTTTTTTGATATTTTTTTGCCCAATATTTTTTTTGTTACTGGGAAATCGATTAACTCCAATAATTTACAAGTTACATGCATAACAATGCGGAATTTTCTCAGTATAAAATTAAAAAGTGCAATACTCCAAGAGATTCCCATATGTTTTGACACTTTCTTTGAGGCGGCCCGGTACCAAGACCAGACGCCACCTATCGGGATAAAATTGCGCTTTTCCTCCCCATTAAATAAATTAAAATGTACTCTATGGTGATGGATCACAGTATTTACCATGCGTGTAGCCACCGCCTAAGTGTCAACTGTAAAAGTTTTTTAACACAGGCCGCCGTTTATTTTTCAAAGCCAATTTTGACACTTCACCTGGGGGCTTACCATCAGCAAATAAGAAGCCGTTCAGTTCAGAAGCAGGCCTGCTTTTAAACTAACCTTTGAGATCATAATACGAAAAAGTAAGGCAGTTCAATATAAGTGCTGCAATAAGAGCTCATAGTAAGGCCCCTGACCATCAACGACATGTATGTAGTGAGGCAAATAGTTACTATATTTTTTTGTAAATATCACCAAATGTCACTTTGAAAAGCCTTCATTTGTTTAAATTTTAATTTATGTTTAATTTTACCATTGAAAATGGTTATCAGATGCAAATCGCCTAAGACGTATTTTTGGCCATATCTCCGAGGATTTTGGGAGGATCGAAATAAAAGTAGTACCAAAAGTTGAGGAGTTTATCGAGACACGTGTGAATTTTGAAAATCTACTGGTAACTTTTTTGGAATTTTGCGAAATTCCAAAAATTCCGGTTTTTTTGGGGGGATGTTTGTTAAATTGTAAATATTTCGGAAAAAATCCGACTTAAGAAAAAATGAAAAAATGGGTCCTAGGGTATTAGTTTAGCTATCAAATGGCGAAATAATTTTGAGAATCGGTTTATAATTGTGACCTGTAGGTGGTCCCTTTAGATTTGGAATTGTAGAAAAACGGCTGTTTCCGTACATAAAAAGTGATGTAGCTTCTATGTGCTAACTAGCGCAGCCATTGGAAAAAAGTGCATTCGTTGGAATTTTGAAAATTGGTTAATATTTTTTCGGCCGCGTCGAGGCAGTCAGCGGGCGCTTTTGTGACACGAGGCGGAGCCGAGTGTCACAATCGTAAAAATAAATAGTTACTACCTAGGTAACTTTATAAATACCTATATAATAGGACTTTACATTTGATTTGATTTTGGTTTTTCGTAAATTTTTGTGTTCATTTTCAATGCTCCGATTCTTGCGGGGACTGTAAAATCTGTGAATTTTTAATTTTGGATGGTAAAAATGTACTCTATGACGACCGATGACTCAGCTATTAGCCTGCTGGAATGCATCCAGTGTCACTGTCAAATAGCTTTATTTTCATGAACATAACCTAAAATGTTTCGGAATTGTGAAAATTATTTCGCTGAAAAGTGATTTAAGTGGTATATCTATTAAAATAATTATAATTATTATGAGTATCAATGAAATTCAAATAATGTTATGATTACGGAGTGCCTAAAAAGCATAAAAATGGCTGGAAAAATTAGAGGAAAAGCTCCAAGTACGAGTAATGACGACGACGACGAAGAACGGTAAGTTTAACTTTAAATAATTACTAAGCATCACCATTGAGGCATTACATGTTATGTAAATATGATACCTATATAAAAATAAAACTAACTTTTATCTATTGACACATAGGAAAGAGGTTATGTTATGTATCATAATTTTGGTTAAAGCTCATCGATTGGTCAATCTTGTTGATTTCCATTCAAAACTAAGTCCTAGTAAGCTTATGCCTGGTTTATACGATAGCAGCGACTTGTTATTTCAGACCTAGTTACTTGGTATGTACGGTCAACGGCACACTGGGCTTCCACAGCAGCGTAATGATATTCAATCAATTTTATACTTAAATGCAAAGATATTAAGGTTCAAAATAAATTTCAGATTTTTGACAGTTTTGTATAACCTCATGTTCTGCTGAGTGTACATGTATGACAGGATCAGCAGTAAGTCAGTTCAGTTAGCTGTAGATTTATTGACACTGGCAGTCGTTATTGTGGGAGCTGCTATGCCCTAAATAGGCGGGTGGATTAGTCAACTGGTTTGACTTGAGGGTGCAAAGTACACAGCATGGACTAGACTCCACACAAACCTAACAAGTCAGCTCTGGACTGGGATCTGTCATATTACTGACCCCATACAAACCAAGCATTGGTAGGATGATGGATTAAAATTCAGAACCTACCTTTACCTAAATAAATATTTTGGACAAGTCGACCCAATCACTTATGCCACATTTCTGAGATACTTAATTGGATCTTTACCTCTACTACTAATAACTTGGTACTTTATCAGAATAAAGTACTTCAGAGACCGGGCATAGTAAATTATAGGCAGGATTTCTACCATTGCTCCAGTAAGCTGTAATTTTTTTATTATACATAACTTACCTTTTTCTAGCCAGTGCGAAAAAGAGAGCTATATATAAAAATGTAGACTGCTAATACTATAAAAACGTTGTGTTTCCAACTTTTCTAAAAATATTGGTTCAGGTTTTTTCAAACTAAATCTTTATGTTGGCACTTGGTTCAATGCGATTGATTCACTTTGGGTGAAAGGTACAGAAAATTACAAAAATACTGTTGAGCAATGTCATTGATTCATTTGTATGTTTTACATGATATGGTGTAAATGCAATGTCATTGATTCATTTGTATGTTTTACATACTTGTGTTAGGTTTTGCCGTTTATAACACTAGTTTTTAGCGTTTTTGCTATTTCTAACGATAACGTTAACGCTATTTTCCAAATATGAGTTATTCATTTTACTGGCAATACTTGATTGTTGGCAACACTAGAGCTATATAAGCAGAGAGTTACGGTAGAATCGGATTCATTCTTGCTCCAACCGTTGACGCAGTAACTTGAAAAGTGAAACTACCGTGTAAAATGTACGACAGTGTATAAGTCCTGGGAAAGTAAAGGATGTTAAAGGTATTTATGTGTTCTTATTTTATTATAAGTGTCCTTTAGAAGAATAACCTTACAATTCAGAAGTGGTAACCAATATTGAACGCAGTAAAAACAAAATTGTCACTTTACTTCACACTCTGTTCTACACCAGCCTCAAGCGCTGCTCGTTAATGCTTGGTCAGGGCCACTCCCTGATAGCATTGGTGGGTAGGGTAATGAAAGCTCTGCACGCTAATCCTTGATCGGGGCTACTCCCCGATAGAATTGGCGGGTAGTGCGATAAATGATTTGATCCTACTCACTTCACACTCATTGCACTTGGTCGAGGCTACACTTCGACAGTGTATACTTCACACTCTGTTCTACACCAGCCTCAAACGCTGCTCGTTAATGCTTGGTCAGGGCCACTCCCTGATAGCATTGGTGGGTAGGGTAATGAAAGCTCTGCTCGCTAATCCTTGATCGGGGCTACTCCCCGATAGAATTGGCGGTTAGTGCGATAAATGATTTGATTCTACTCACTTCACACTCATTGCACTTGGTCTAGGCTACACTTCGACAGTGCATACTTCACACTCTGTTCTACACCACCCTCAAACGCTGCTCGTTAATGCTTGGTCAGGGCCACTCCCTGATAGCATTGGTGGGTAGGGTAATGAAAGCACTGCTCACTAATCCTTGATCGGGGCTACTCCCCGATAGAATTGGCGGGTAGTGCGATAAGTGATTTGATCCTACAACATCTACATGAAATTCATGACTAACTATCAATACGCTGTACGCTGCATAAAAGAAAAGGGGGTTTTCTTAATCATTTTGTTTTTATTCTACCTTAATTAGTTAAAAAAAATTTACCTTACACTCTACTCTTGCTAAAATATTTTTTTTGAACCACAAACTTAATACCACAATTATATAAAGAAAAGGAGAGGTTCGAAACCTTTCTTAATTATTTGGTTTTAATGGAAACCGATATCACATAATTTTGTAGCATTCGGTTTCCATTGGAAAACTACTAATTATCAGTTAATATGAAATTTTCTCCATTCCTGAAGTTAAAGGTCAAAGTCTTTCCCAACTATTCCAGTAAATTTTGTGTTTGAGATAAAAACAAAGCTAAATTGGTACGTACTCATGGCTTTATTTATTCTAAAATTTGCATTATTTTCTGTTTAATACTCATTGGAACGAGACTGACTACCCACAAGTTGCGGCAGCGTGTCGAAAAGTCTTAGTTCGAGATGCGAGAATAAAGAAGATGAAGTTGAAGAAACGAGATCGAGGATGGAATGCTGAACAATCCCCTTCAAAGCGGTTAAAGGTCAGAAGTTACATTTCATCTTACTATTTTATGAGTTATGAGGTTGAAAGTAACCCTACTTATTTACAAATGTTTAATAATTTTGATAATTCATTTAAAGGGAATGGTTCAGTTTATACGGGGGCTTTGCGTGAACATTAAATAATAAAGTTGCCCCAAAATAAAAATAAAAATGATATACTTTTATGAGTAATAGAAGTTAATTCTGACGTTTTCTCTTTTTCCGATACAAATTACACTTTCAACTTACTTAACTTTCTAATTACTTACTGTTTACATTTTTGAGGTATTACAGAATAATAATAATAAAAAGTGATTTTTATGGTACATACTCTTTGGCAGATAGTGGGCATGTACTAGTATTGTGCCATGTTTTGAATAAGTTCTCATCTGTAAGTTTCCTATAATTATTTTCAATTAGATCCAATAGTTATTAGATTTTTGATATTTATTATTTTATTTTATTGTAACTTTGTAATTATTTGTATACCAGTAATTGGTGGAACACGCTGAACTTGTGCCTTAAATATTTTATATGAATAATTTGTGCCGTGTTTCGTACGAATAAATTTCTATTTCTATATACCAGAGGTGCCCAAACGGTCGATCGGGGTCGACCGGTCGATCGCGAGAAGTTTTAACGTCGATCGCCAAGAGTAACAGATTTGCACTCGATGTAGTTTGACTTATGCAATTTTTTTTTTCTTGTTTAATATTTGATGGATTAAACGATAAAAATGTCGACATCTTAGTCATAAAGTTTTGCTAGGTCGATCTCCTTAAGAAAAAGTATGGGCACCCCTGCTATATACTATGTGCTAAGACAACTAAAGCTACTTTTCAAATGATTCCCTTTTTATTTACTTTCTGGCGAAGAGACTCCCACTGTCATCTTAATCTTGAATTAGTTGTATTTTCTGTAAAAATACATTTTACAGAGCTTTTTTGCCAAAAGCCTTAATCAAACCATTATCTTCCCTGAAGTGCTTCATGGTTATTGAATTTGAATTTCTCTGCAAACTGAGTATCATTATTTTATCATATTATGGTGACATAGTTTAATTTGCGTGTTGTGTTGGGACTGTATATCCGCATTTCAAATAAATTTGCGTTTTTCAGAGAAGTTATCTTAAGAATGAAAGCATTACTATTGATATTAACTTTAGTTTTAGGAAACAAAATACTTACTTAAATTTGTGCCGTATAGAGAGAGAAACATTATAAATTATCAGGTATTTTAAAACGAAAACAATGTGTTCAAGTGGAATTTCAAATTTGTTGGTCACGGGTATTTTTCACAAAAGTTTCAGCTGTAACAAATAAGAATACGACTCATATTTTTCACTTGTTGTTTATTTTTCAAGGAGTGCACTATATAGAGAATTAAAAAAAAGAGATTTTAATCACAGAGAACAGGGTTTTTCTAGTGGTTTAAGTATTTAAAGATTCTAAAGTATTTTTTTTATTTTTTTGAATAATGTGGTATTTGTCTTATGTATCTATTGCGTGTTTTGTATATCCATTTATCTATTTAATAATTTAATAGGAATTTTCGAAGTTCGCCCTCATTACGTCTCGCGCAGTTGTGATCATTTGAATTGAAAATGTAAAAAGGGAACGTGATGCGAATATACAGCCTTAAACCAGGGCAACTCTCTGGTGATAACGTGTAACTATTCTCTGATAACTCCTGATGCCTATCTTAATTTTGCCACATAAAAGTGCGTATGTGCATATATATAAATATTTATGTATTATGCCATGTTTTACGTAAGTTAACATAAATATGTATACAGGAAGATGCTAGGGTTGGTTGCTTGCGCATAGCGCTTGATCAGGATGACTCTTTGGTAGCGTAGTGCGCAAGCTGCTGGATAAGTCTTGGGTACAGCCACGACTGTGACCAAGGCTTACTCCTTACCCTTGGTAGCACTCGACACGCACGCCATTGCGCCACACACACACGGTGAGCTAGTTCGGGCTAAATGATAACGCTAGATCAGTTTCTCTGAAGTATAGTGCCTATGTTGAGAGTTTTTATATTTTCTCCATCGCTGTAATTAGTCCAAAGTTAAGATCCTAACGCAGTTCTTAACTATTCTGTACGATGTATGGTTTCAATCATGTTAACGCATAGGTACATGGTAACTAATTTGAAGTAATCAGTGGTAGATAATACACCATGTTTGTGTCACATTGTAGTTATCATGATCAGTGATTGATAACAAATCGCAAGTTTAATAGTGGGAGGACGGGATTTCCTAGTCGCTGGCCGCCAGGATTTGGCGCCGTATCTACTGCTTATGCACTAACTGTTAGGTTAGTTTAAGGAACTTTAATATTATAAAGACATTAACATTGTCACCATACATAAGAACATTATAAATAAAAGGACTAAAACAGTTCGTGGTCACTGGTCGCAACAGCAAGGTAAATTAGGTAGGCACAATAATAATTATTGTCCACTGGTATGTCTACCAAATTATTCCTGTAAGAATCTTTTATTCCATCCAGTCCTACTATTAGTTCGATAGTCGAACCGTTTGGACATATATTTTTTTCCAAATTGTTAGACTGGCGGAGATAATCGAACTGTTTGGCTATTGGCTCGCTCAATTCGCTAAAAATACATACCAGTGCCACTTTCATTCACAATAAAAGAAGAATAAACATTTATTCTGCAAGTAGCATGGTACACATTACATAAAAATCTTAAAATAACTAATATCCGCTACACGACACCAGTTTCAGGCAAGCAGAATGAAGGGAGATAATTATCATACAATCCTTTAAGCACATTCATATTAATCATTTTGAAACTCTAATTCTTAAGTTACAATTTATTAAGTACATGATGTCAAATTATTATACATTTTACGTTCTACCCTCAAAATATTCCCTAATTGAATAGAAACACTTATCTGTTAACCACTTTAACCTTTTCATAAATAAAACTGATGGCATAGAATATATAGTACTGATGGTAACTCTCGTATAACTTTCGGTATATGATTATAAACTAATGATGAGTGTTTTTGTGACAAACTTGGTTCTACAGTCCGGAACCTTAGACTGTTGTGCAAACAAATTATGATGTTTATTTACAAAACATCCTACCCCAGATATACAGACAGTTCTTTTTAAATAATGGTCTGCAACTATAGAGTAGTCTTGATCTTATATTCCACATTATTACTATTAGTATTTCATGTTCGAGAAATGTTTCACACTATTGTAATTATACTGATCGTCAGATAAATGACTTTATTTTAAATGATCTCATATTTAGTACTTAGATTCAATCGGTGGCTCAATGTACAATATTAGTGTTATACATACAAATAAAGATGGTTAATAAATGGTAACAAATCAAGTTCCTTGAATAACGGATCACAGAGTCGCGTGGTGAATTTACCTGATCTTTCGGGCATTAACTGGATCTTGACACTGAATATAAATAAATGTATTTCAACATTTCTATTTACTTTAGCATTGCCGATCTTATTAGGGAAAGTTTGGTTTGCTATAGGGTTAAATTATAATAGTGGGGTTTGCACATATAAGGTTTCATTTGATAGTGTATTAAAAGTTTTGATTGGAAATGTTCCTAGGTATTTTGATAGTATAGTCTTATGATAATACTTAGAAGGGTTGCTGTCGCTTTTGTGTTTAATTTCAGAAAGATGATGGATTTTTATAATTCGAATGATTATGATGGTATACACTTCTAAGATGAGATCATGAACCTGGAATATGCTTTAAAGGGATCCAGCAGCTAAACTTTGTTTTTTTGTTAACTTTAATGAAATTTAATTCATTAATCATAAATCAAATCAGCAACGCAGCTGTAAAATAAATTGATTGACTTGAATGCATTTTATAAAGTTCCGATTCCGAGCGAGCAATTTCATAAAAAAATATGTAAATTATAATGACAAGTCTCATACATTGGAATCGGTGAGTTGAATCATAATTATGTATTTTATCGGTGATTGTATAATTGCCAATGTTTTTCTTTAATATTATGACAAGAGTATTAGGTTTGAGAAAACTTTAGTGCAAATAAGCCCTATATTTTTGTTTGAATATGCAAATAGAAGTTATTAGCTTATATGGAATGAGAGTGAATGAGATTTAATACTGATATACCCTCATGAGAGCCAAGGTGGCTCCATTCCGGTGATATGAGTTGATCTACATTCATAGATTATAGCTCATGTACCTTCATGAGCAAATGATCTTGGTGGTACATGAGTAGGATTTTAGATGATTGATTGAAGAATGAGATTTAATACTGATATACCCTCATGAGAGCCAAGGTGGCTCCATTCCGGTGATATGAGTTGATTTACATTCATAGATTATAGCTCATGTACCTTCATGAGCAAATGATCTTGGTGGTACATGAGTAGGATATTGAACGATTGATAGAATGAGATGTAATACTGATATACCCTCATGTGAGCCAAGGTGGCTCCATTCCGGTGATATGAGTTGATCTACATTCATAGATTATAGCTCATGTACCTTCATGAGCAAATGATCTTGGTGGTACATGAGTAGGATATTGAACGATTGATAGAATGAGATGTAATACTGATATACCCTCATGTGAGCCAAGGTGGCTCCATTCCGGTGATATGAGTTGATCTACATTCATAGATTATAGCTCATGTACCTTCATGAGCAAATTATCTTGGTGGTACATGAGTAGTAATTTAGAAAAAAAAGAGATCTGTTTTATAAATGAACTAATGCTATGATACAGAATATATCTTAAAAATGAAAAAAAATTAACTCTGAATTTGATGTTATACCTATCAAATGGATTTAGTATACATTTAATACATAATTTTGTAATAAAAATTGTCATTTGCCTCGAGGTTGTTTCATAAATGAATTAATGTACAGCTTTGTTGTACGAATTGTTTTTGTGACGTAATTAATATTTTGACATGATCCATTATTATTGTGTACTGTTTCGACTATAATTAAATCATCATGTATGAACATTTTATTATAAATTAGCAGAAGATTAGTGCGCACTTATTATAAATTTTTTGTGTAGGTAGCTTCATATCACAACTTGTACCCAATATTTGCATGCCTTTGTTATGGGTCAAATATGAGAAACTTAATTACTGTTCGAACATCAAATGTATACCATGTTTGTGGCAAATAAATGTTTTCTATTTCTATTTGATACTGAATATATGTTAAAAATGAAAAAAAAATGTAACTTTGAATTTGATGTTATTAGCTAACAAATGGATTTATAATTATAATACATAATTTTGTAATAAAAATTGTCGTAAAATAAAAATACAATTAAATTATATAAGTCATGTCTAAAATTGCCTCGAGGTTGGAGCAAGCAGGCCGATTGTTAGGTATGAAATCCTGGTCGCGTGCGTGCATGGGGACATGCACGAGGTCAGGATGGTCGATTGTTAGGTTTTGCCGTTTATAACACTAGTTTTTAGCGTTTTTGCTATTTCTAACGATAACGTTAACGCTATTTTCCAAATATGAGTTATTCATTTTACTGGCAATACTTGATTGTTGGCAACACTAGAGCTATATAAGCAGAGAGTTACGGTAGAATCGGATTCATTCTTGCTCCAACCGTTGACGCAGTAACTTGAAAAGTGAAACTACCGTGTAAAATGTACGACAGTGTATAAGTCCTGGGAAAGTAAAGGATGTTAAAGGTATTTATGTGTTCTTATTTTATTATAAGTGTCCTTTAGAAGAATAACCTTACACTTGCTTTATCCAAATTGAAAGACATTAAAATCCTATTATGTAACAGATATTCAAGGATTGAACTTGAAAAATATTGAACCACCCTGTGATCAGTCAGCCCCACTTTGTTCTTTGATCAGCTCCTCTAGCATGACCTGACTAGCTAAATCATATCGCTTTTCAGTGGTCATTCACATCTCTCACGTTTATCACGTCATTTATCACATTTTAAAAGTCAAAATACAATAGATTTGACAGTTTAATGTCAATAAAATGGTATTTCACCCGGTATAAATAACCTTATAAAGTTGAATATGATAGATAGGGACCATCAAACTGAACATCTTTTACTATGGGACCAACTGGAATCACGAGAGGAAATCAGCTGTTTCATACATTTTGAATTATAAATTTTTGTATGAAACAGTTGATTTATTTTCATGATTTCTGATTTGGTCCCATACTCAGACCAAATAAAAAAGTAAGACGGAGTCTTCCGAACGAAGCGGTGAGGCCTGTAAAACTACGCCTTGGCTGTGTCCATACACAGTTCACGCACACACGTGTAACGAAACTACGCCTCGGCTTTCCATATAAAACCCTGCCGCCCGGCCCTCTCCCGCCCCCTTGTACGCACACATGTACCATCAAAAACCAGCCTCACTTCATTGTTCGCAACGCGCCATCTTTCTTTTTTATTTGATCTGAGGTCCCATAGTAAAAGTTGTTCAGTTTAATGGTCCCTATCTACTGTATTTGGCTTTATAAGGCTATTTTCTAACACCTTGTATATTGTGTTTCGGTGGTCGTGCCAGGGCTTTATAACGTTACCAATTAACAGTAAAATAATGTTACGTAACGTTATTTTCAATATGATACCTTGATAACATTATTTTTTTAACAATACCTAGTAACATAACCTTAATATAACTTTAAATTAATGTCCATAACGTTAAAAAAGAACGTTATTTTTAATGGTAATTTTATAAGTATTGCGTATTGTGGGTAGGTACCTCTACTACCTAGTACCTACCGCAGAGACTGATCACGACACGGCGGCGTCAATGTCAATTACACATTGCTTTTATACAGTAACATAATAACGTTATCAAGGAACAAAAAAATAAAGATAAATTTTGTTTTACCGTTATTAGCCCTGGGTCGTGCTAGTAGGGTTAAAATTCCAGGTATTTTTCTATAAAGATCTCACTAATTATGATATTTAACTAATGAAAACTGATTGATAATGACAAAGTAATGTTCTCATGGCTATAAATTATTTGTTAGATCTATTTATTGAATTTCTTTGAATCCTTACTAATATTATTTATAAATGCGAAAGTCCGTTTGTTTGTTTGTTTGTTTGTTACGCCTTCACGTCGTAACTAGAGAACCGATCATCATGAAATTTTGCATACACGTTGTCAGGGGTGCAGAAAAGGACATAGGGTACCTTTCATCCAGAAAAAACGTATAGTTCCCGAGGGATAGCAAAAAAACTGTCCACGCAGACGAAGTCGCGGGCGGCCGCTAGTGTAAGTATATAAGTAAGAATTAAAATATAAAAATAATAAAGAGGTGAAAAAGTACTAACATGTAATTTGTGGTTAAAAAAAATAACAGGAAGGGGAAACTGAATAAAATGGTAAATTGATTATTAACATACTTTGTGTATTTAAAAGCTAATAATGGAAATTAGTTGATATTTTTATTCCACATACCTACTATTGTCTTATTCTGTGATCATCATACAGATCATACCCAACCAAATGGCAAAGCTTTTAGCTATCTTAAAAAAATCTACAGTACCTACAATACAAACCCACGCATTTGCTCCTGTGACATGGTTTCGTTCGTTCATAATGAAATTAAATAGAGAGGTATGGTTTGTTTCCATGGTATATATATCATAAAAGTAATGACGTCGTCATCGTAAATTATGGCACAGGAATAAAATATTTTTTATCCTATCATTATGGGGTGCGTAGGGTTGCCAACTGTTTTTAGAAAAATAACGTAGGTATATATCCTCTCTGACGAGATAGTAAGAGTTAAGTGCTACTTTTCAACTCTTGCTGGGACCTGCATTTATCGGATATTACCGTTTCTTTTAGTCTTATTTATGATCGCATATGAGTTTTATTATGGCGACATTGTTTCTAATAAAAACCTCGCGGTTATTAAGCACTTAATCATACAGATTCTGTGTAGTATTGTTATAATACATAAAAGTAAAAAAATAAAAGAACACAGTTGACATTAGTACTTATCAAGATTTTCGCACAACCAAGATTTCGTTCGTGCGATAGTGGAAACGCGGACGACTTGCGGTGCCGGCATGCCGTTGACTCACGGCCGACCCGCCAGGAATGTAACAGTTTTAGGACGATGCCTTTTGACATTACTGACCGTAGTCCGTACCTCAGACCGCACCTACTTTACTTTCATAAATATTTTGCTGAGACCTATTTCATCAATGATCTTGATTACTAATGAGTACAAACAGGAAAAAATCAAAGATTATAAGAATTTAATGTACCAAAAGGCTTTATCGCGAAAGTGAGACATTAAAATTGTTTATTAATTTAATAAAGAGTCGGTCCTAAGTTAAAGCCCTGTAGCACACCTTTTTTTATTTCCCTGTCATTTTGTAAATTATTAAATTCATTCGACAGTTTTAATGCTGTTTTAAAAAGACAAATACCTACGTAGCATAATACCTATTGTAATACTTCTGAATAAAATAAAAATAAACCTACTTCCGAAAAAGTTTACTTGAAAAATTCTAATTTAATGCTTCCGATGGCATTAAAACTATAGTATAGACCAAGGGAAACCAATTAGAAAGAACTTCCGTTTGTATTGCCCATTTGCAATTTAGCCTTTCAAAGTGTTTCCTTACTTTATTGTTATTTAAGTGCGATATATTTAGGTCAGCTAGAACAATACCTATATGATTAACTACTTAATAAAGTTATCATTGGGTGCAAGAAAAAACATTGATACTGGTAGGGCAACCTCCCCGTACATGAACTCTGTACAAGAACGCCTTTTCGCCTCCTTCATAGGTATGTTCATCTAATTCCATGCATCGATTTGCCTGCATATCAACCTAATCAATGATGCTGGGCAGGAATTCCGGGTCGACAAAGGGAACAATTCTCGCTTCAGTTGGTTTGGTATTTTAATCGTTCGTTTTGTGCAATCATCCGTAATCGTATCCTTTGTAACAGTTTTCTTTTGCTCGTTTAACTTTACTGATAATATCTCGTGTTAAATGACCCTCATTTTAGGTCAAGCTGATTGAGCGAATAGTCTTTGAAGGTGGCTTGTCTGGACTTTTGTTTGCGATTTTTAACCACTCGATCGCGTCGTGTCGTGTTTCGGATTAGCGTGCTCTTTGGCTGATAGCAGCTGTGTTGTGTGGTGTGAGCAACTGATTGAGCGGCGCGCTGCAGTCGGTCAGGCGCTCCACGCGGGCTCTCACGTACGCTCGCTCGCCAGGCCCACTACAAAATCCGTTTACATTTCCGTATATCTCAATAATTCACAAATTGCAGTTCCCGCGTAGCCTTGCACACAAGCATCCAGTCGAGCAGGCTTCATGTGTCAATTTTGCAACTCGATTTCGCGCGCCGCTTGTCTTTAACGGAAGGTTGCAGTGTCCAAAAACTAGCCGTTTAAAAAATTTAGCGCGCCAAATTTTAAATACTGGTTTAATTAAATTATATTGAACTTTAGGAAGTGATGGTTCGTTCTCTCCTGTAAAAATGTTGGCCATGGAATCTTTGTGGTCTGGATCTGAAGGCGAGCTGTCTTCGTTGAGGCTTTCTAAAAGTGCTGCCGAAAGGTCCGAATATCGACTAAGTAGACGGAAGCCCTCCAAGAGCCTGATCCCTCAAGGCTTGCTTCACGCCCTGTCGGAGCCGCAACCTAAATCTCACAGGCGACGGCGATCTGGCACATGGCCGTAAGTAATATTAACTGAACTTTATAATTCATAAGAACTTATGCTGCAGAATATTTTATGCACAATTGCACATCAATCATTTTCGCCTTGGTAGATATTGTCTTCTCTTTAAGTGAAATTATAATTGACACATGGCAAATATGTCGTTTAGGCAATAAGTAGGTTTTCTAGCAATTCGATTGTATGATGATGTAATGTAAGTATTCACAACCTTGGAAATTTAAATTAAAATTTATTAAGTACAGAACCTAGAAGCTTTGTACGAGTACAAACAAAAGGATGTTATGCCCTAGTTGGTTCGGTATCACTGTTCAATTCAACCTATAACAATTTAAGTTTGAACTTGATAATAAATTAAAATATAATTAACATTTCGACGAGTGTCATATCAATATAATCTACACAGGTTGGTCAAAAGTTCTGTTACTGAGTTTCTTTATCGATTACTGGCCATTAAAACAAATGAAAAGAAAAAATAAAAATGACATATTATTGACAGTTTTATAAGCTATAATTCCATACCACACGTATATCATATTTTGTTTATTTCACCATGGAATGGGGGTTGAAGGAGAATCGTGTCGCTGTAATTGCTCTGCACAAATGTGGGCAGCCACCGAATATGATTTTCAAGTTGCTACAAAAGTTGAAAATCAACAAGCAATTTATTTATCCCACTATCCATAGGTACAGTAATACCTTGACCGTCGATGACTGAAAAAGATCAGGAAGACCACGCACCGTTCGGACACCAGCTGTGATCAAGGCAGTGAAGGCGAGAATCACGAGAAATCCCGTCCGGAAGCAAAAGTTATTGGCAATACAGATGACTGTGAAGAGAAGTTCCCTTAAAAAATTATCAATGATGACCTTGGGCTTCACGCTTACCGTAGACGAAAGGGCCATCTGCTAAACGCACGATTGAAGGCTATGAGGTTAGCACGAAGTCGCGCTCTACTAAAGCAGTACGCACAAAACGGCCATCGAAAAATCTTGTTTACTGATGAAAAAATCTTCACAGTCGAAGAAAATTTTAACCGTCGAAATGATAGAGTATACGCTAAGAATAGTAAAGAAGCCAGCATGATTGCTCCGAGGGTCCAACGAGGTCACCACCCCTCATCAGTGATGATTTGGCTGGGGGTGTCCTATTCAGGGCTAAGTAAGGTTCATTTCTGTGAAAAAGGTGTGAAAACTGGCGCTAGAGTCTATCAAGATACCGTTCTGGAACCTGTTGTCAAACCCTTAAGCCACACTTTATTTCAAAACCAGCCATGGGTCTTCCAGCAGGACTCTGCCCCTGCGCACAAAGCAAAATCTACACAAGCATGGTTTCGGGCTAACAAAATTGATTTTATCGCGCAGGAAGAATGGCCATCCTCCAGCCCAGACTTAAATCCTCTGGATTATGCCATATGGCAACTTATTGAGGAGAAAGCATGTGCTAAGCCCCACATGAATCTCGACTCTCTTAAGCGCGCTATTCTCAAGGCAGTCGCAGAATTGGATATGGTGGTAGTTCGTGCTGCCATCGATGACTGGCCTCGTCGTCTAAAGGCGTGTATTCATGCCAGAGGCGGTCATTTCGAATAATTTTAATACATGATAATCTTAAATATTTGTGCTTTCATTTGGTATATAATTCATTGTTGCATTATTTGTAAATTTAGTATTATTCATGTTTTCCATAGTTACAGAACTTAGTAACCAACTAGGTATATTATTATCTGGGCTGACATAGAATGGGCAAGCTTAAATGACTGAGATAAAATCTTTCACGTCGTTGTAACAGTTTTTTCTTATATCACTAAGTCTTATTATTATCAGACTATCTGAACTAATGCCAGAAATTGATAAAATTTAAAAGTGGTTCTTTACGATATCATTGCTAGAAATAACTTCTGCAATGGGTTAGTGATTTGTACATTTTTGAATGTTTACGATTACATTATTTGCTGTAATTCTTAGTAATCAATTAGTCTCTAACAATGTAAGTTACACAAACGGACGTAATATACATCCACTTCACTGCACTCCAAATGCTCATTGCATTTAAGTAAATTAAACAACAACAACACGTAAAGAATAGAGTAAATTAATTAAAGTAAGTGCCTAAATAAAATCCTTAAGTACGCATTAGTTGTTTAATAATCAGTTATACCTACTTCTGAGATGAAAGAGAACCTTCTCAAAGCCATTGAAATGTATGTAAAGCTAACATTATACGTTAACACTATCCATCCAGCGGTTCCGACCACCAACTTTTAAGATACATAATATTACATAGATAAACTTTTCAAGTTCGTTTCACTGAAGAAACAACATACCTAAATATATTTCTTCATAAACACTGTGAGTGACGACCCAGATAACTTGCGAAGCGCAACCGCAACCTTCAAGTATATTATTATCGCTTATCATATGGACCTAAATTGGGATTTTGTACCCTTATTATTGTTTGTTAGCCCCAACGTTTACTACCGTTTTCGGGTTTTACACAAGTTATTTAATCAAAACCAAACATTGAGTTAGCTACCAAATCCGAAAAAGTATTTAATCTCGATTAAATGTCCCCGAAAGGCCACCAAATTGGGGACGTAATGATATAGAGGATAACCCTGAGTCTAGGACACAAAACTTTCACTGATATTTAAGAAATGGTCAGGACATTTAGTGAAATCTGATACATTTACAGTGTAGCGGGTATACAATGTTGCAAATGTTGATTCATGCAATTACTTTACTATTAAGGCAATATCCAGTCATTGAGAAACTAGTTCCCACTAAGCGCTGCATGTCAAAGGGTTCTTAGAAAATCCTCGCCGGTTTATCAATCGACTTTCTCACTCAGAAATGCATAAGAAAATGGCAATTTAAACCTGTTCATTCTTACCAGTTTCATTTCATCTATTGCTAGCTGTTGACATCTCCGTCTGATGATGATTGCTGCTTGCAATTGATTGTCGATCATCATCATACATTATCTGCCATAAGACGCCTACTGCTGGGCATAGGTAGGCCTCTCCCCAATCCATATGATTATCTTTAGTACTAGAAGTACTACTAATACTTGTCACAGATACATTTTTGTTTTGGGCAAAAGAATCGTGTTATTACGATTAATTTTATTTTTAATTTTATCTTTTTCTTTTGCCCTTTAATGTCAATATTTGTTGTTTTGTTTTAATCTCTTAATGTGTCTATAATTGTTTTTGTTATTTTACTACTATTATAATACATATATATTTGCTGTAAGTATTTTATTAGTTTCCGATCGGAATCAATGATCATTGATCAGAATCTTCGATCAATAAATGATCAGAATAATATATTGTATCTTACTTCGGTCATCTTAGGGAATCAATATTTTTTTTACAAACGGCAGAGTGTAAGTTAAATATTATTAGTGACTAATGAAATAAAATGTCGTTATGTCTTGTCAATTAATCCTTAATAGCATACTTACTTACGTGAATTACTAGAAAGTTTGTTTCCTTTTCCACAAAGTTGCATGTAAATTTGCATAAATATGTAGTTTTGCTTATCGTATGATTATGGCCACATACTGCAATGAGAATTTCCTGAATTATTCGACTCTTACCCTTCTTTATAAGTTAGTTATTTATTCTACTAACGTTATTGAGTCCATCAAATCGTATACTGTTGACAAGTGTTCAATTTTGTAAGATTTATCATCAATTGTCTTTTGCATGCGCCCCACGTTTTATAGGTTTAAAACTGCTATATGGGGTTATAAATGTTTACGGGAGAAATTATTTTATACTTTTTAAATTGTTATTTTGATTTCCTTCATTATCAGAGCCAAAATTATTATACGTCGTGTAGCGTATTTCGAAATTCAATGTTACAATGTTGTAACATGAGTTTTCTCATTTTAGTGATTCTAAGAAAAACGTGTACCTAGTTCCGTGTCGTCGCACATTGCGATTCTTAGTCCCATGGCTCTAATATTGAGTATTATATTGCCTTTCTAAGAACGTGTGAGACTTTGTCGTGTTCTACGAAAAAAAATCTGCCACCAAATAAGACTGAGTCAATGTTTGGTCTTCGCTTATTTAGCTACAAGCAATTGCTTATACTATATAAATTCACACAGTCGTCCGGATTCCGGATGAAGCTTATTTATTATGAACAACTCGATTTCATGCACATATTTCTATCACTTAATTGTGATGAAGTTTTCGTAGTACTTCACCGACTAAGTAGGAAAGTAGAAAATAATGTTAGTTAATTAAGATTTTTATGTCAGTCTAATTAATTAAACGAGTCTAGAAAATGTAATCTGAAAGTTAAAGACTCTAAATTCCAACTTTTATTGCTAGACTTGGTTTCGATTTTACTTACCTGTTTTAAATAGCTGCTACTCAAATAGACAATACATTTCTATTGGCCCAAAATAACCAATTCTCTACCAATAAAATTGATAGCCAGACCAATATTGTAGTGTAGTGTCAAATGGTCACGTTTTGGAATGCGATAAAATACATTTGTTGTGTTGCTATTAAAGTGGTGATAATAATTCCATTTTTGTTTTGTTTAAAATATTGGGTCAATTACTTAGGTCAATGAGGATCAGTAACGATTTTTGTTTAGTGGCTAATTAGAAAGCTTATGCCACCACATGATTAACTGTGAAGAAAAATTTACGATATCTCTTAAACCTGAGGAGTCATAAGAGCTAAAACACTGGTTTTTCGGGGGTCCCTATGACGTCATCGCGACGTACGCGAACCTTATGTCGTACGTGATAAAGCACATATTGCATTGAGCTTGGCATTTCCTTCAAACCCTTTTAACTCAACCATTTCTAAACGGATTTCAAATATTCTTTCACTAGGTTTCATAGCTATCAATATGTGTTTATATTATATCAATAAAACTATAGGATTCAAACCTGTTACTGATCCTCATTATAATACCTACTATGCAGCGAACTAAAATCTATGGAAGTGTAATTGCAAGCAAATATTGCTTAAAAATGGCACCACGGGGGACCGAAAAAGTACAACCCGCTCAGCTTTAGTCGGGCCAGCCACGCACCTGGTGACTGACGTTAGTGTTCTTTTCAATAAATTGCAGTTTGTATTGTAGAGAAGAGATAGAAAGAGAGAGTTTATTAGAAATTACGTCCTTTATAGTCAAATGGCGTAAAAGACGCAAAGAAGGCAGTAAAAAGATACAGAAAAAACGTATCTTATTTTTCGTTTGTATATAAAATATCTATGTCGATAATAAGCTACCAGTATTTAGACGCTTTGTGCTGCATAATTAAATGCCAGCATTTTTGCCTCGATCCACTTTAGTTGTACTTTTCGTGTGGTGCCATTTTTTGAGCAGAGTGCTTATTCCATAGATTTTAGTGCGCTGCCTATATGTGTAATGCGACGGTTGTTATATGAAAATGTGCAGCTTAGTGAAGTTAGGTCAGCAATCTATTGCGGTGTTCACGAGGTCGTCCTCGGTATTGTTTTACATACATACCTAAATATGTACCTACTTTATTATGTCATGAAATGTACAGGTCACTACTTATAGCCATTTGTTTGCACCTTGGTTGTCATAGCGAGGAGCCAGCCACTACGCCACTAGTGAGTCCGTGCCTTGAAATTACGTATTAATTTGTTATGACTATACACAGCAATGACGTTGCTGAAATATTGTTTGTACTTATGTTCAAATTTTCCGATAGTTTTTGAGATACAGTAGGTAAGGCAGATAAGAAGTGTTTGAAGCATTGCGTTTAATTCTTTCTTTATCTCTTTTTAAAATTTTCTTGCCGATTACTCCTGTTGACCTAACAATACTACTGTATCTGTAACTGTTAGGCCCTTCTTACATGGCGCTACTCAAACTAAACTAGTTTCAAACTCTAATCACCAATAAGTTTCTAAAATGGCACAGCACTAGTATTTCAATGGCGCTCCGTACACGACGCTATCAATCACAAACTGGTTTGTAATGCGTTAGTAACTAATCACCGGCGACCGGTCATGCTGGTCGCGCGCGACTGATTACTAATAAAAACTGGAAACTCTGCTGCGGTTCAGTGAAAATTAATGACCAATTAGTAAATAAATATACAATTCGTCCAAGAAGTGGAAACGCATCCGTGTTTGTATAATTACACATTAATAGAGTATTCGCGTTGGGATGTGACCGAGAAAGCTTGGAGTGAAGTGGGATGTAGGCTGATGTAGTATAGAAGTAATAACTCCTCATCGCTCGAATCGCTAGCCATTTCAATAATATCCCGAAACAACACACACACCGCGTTTCGTGTAGGTTTCAAATAAATTTGGTAGTGCCGTGTACGAATCTTTGTCACAAACTAATTTGTAACTATAATTACTAACTGGTTTCGTCAGGTTTCTGTAGCGCCGTGTAAGAAGGGACTTAGGGTCCAGCAGATTCTATCATGACCAATATTGGACACGCTATTCTATTGTTAGTCGGAGACATCCCAACTGATGGTCAAACGCACCTCAAGCAGACAGTGAAAGTTATTACAATCCTTAACATAACTCTATGTAGAGAAACCTGTGTGCTAATCTCAACTTTACACCACAGCGTTATATACTATAATCGCTGAACCACTATCCAGGTTGTAAAGATTGGCTATAAAATGTACAAATTCACTTTCTGTGACATTTTGCGATGAGAAAGTTTCGCGGTCAAGGGTTATAAAGCGCCATATAACTTTAAACATTAAAAAAAAATATAATTTTGTCTCATGCATTCATTTAAATTAGATCACACTTTAGAAGAACTAGACCTCGACCAGGGGGGTAATTACGTAACTTTGTTGCAATCAACTCTGACAGAAATCGCAGTTAAATCGCTGCTTTAGTAAGCACCAATGTGACAATTATCTTAACTAAAGCAGCAATGCAACTGCGCTTTCAATCGATTTCAATCGAGAATTGTTAGCAACAGACTTACGTGATCAAGGGTCAGATCACCAGACAGAATTTAGCTTAAAATGCTAATAAGAGAAAGTATGTAGGTATTCTACATAAAACGCATTGGATTAAAAATGTTCTTCTTTACTATTCTGTATCTTTTTGTGCAAATTGTATATGTTCTTCTGTAAGACTCGGTAAGTAAAAACTGGTGCATGACATAAGGTACCTGCGTTTCAAGGTTAGTTTAAGTGTTATATCATCTAAAATCAACGTTATCTTGTTATAAAAAATAATAAATTCAAATCTGCTCCTTTATAAAGTTATGTATTTAATACGAGTCGAGGTTAGGAGTTATCAGTCTAACTGAGTCTTACTTAGCTTAGGTCACTTCAGATGAACAACAGTACCTTGATTACGTAAAGCTGTTGCTAACAATTCTCGATTGAAATCGATTGAAAGCGCAGTTGTATTGCTGCTTTAGTTAAGATAGTTGTCACATTGCTTCTAACTAAAGCAGCAATGTAACTGCGATTTCTGTCAGAGTCGATTGCAATAAAATTACAAAATCACCCCCCTTCCTAAATCTTCACACAGAGTTTATTTATTGCTCTCAGTTAATTTTAGCTGTTGACGAAAATTTAAATATTCATATAAATTATATGGGGACAATATACATAATCTTAAATATTTTTATAACTTAAATGTTCTCACGAAAAAAAAACCTTTGTTATGATAAGAAGTACGAGTATAAGTATGTTAGTGTAGATGTTTGTTTTGTATAAAAATAAAACTTGCCAAAATATGTTCACCAAATGTTGTAGATTATTTTGAAGCACATACAATCAATGTATTGTTTTAAATTTCCATGGTTATTGACGTTAATAGAATAAACTATGTCGGGATTTACACCATGTACCTGTTTATTTTTGAGACTCCGATATTTCGGCGCAGTTGCAGATCATGGCGCATGCAACTGCGCCGAAATATCGGAGTCTCAAAAATAAACAGGTACATGGTGTAAATCCCGACATAGTTTATTCCACATACAATCAGTTAATTTGTGGTGCAAAACATCATGTAATGTGGGTATCCACTAGAGATGAATAGTGTTTGTATTAAGTGGCAATAGGTGATTATATAATACCTAATCTACTTTCAATAAGTACTATTCACTTAAGAGTTTATTTTATTTATTTAAATATTTGAATTTTCATGTTTTAGAAAGGCTACAAGATAATCAGAAATTGCTTTCTTGCGTCGCTACAGAATTCAATAAAACAAACTGAGATTCCTTTACATTTTCATTCACTGCCGCATTCAAAGTACATTACATACGATTAGATAGCTCCAAAAGCACATACAAAGCGATAAAACCAACCTAGTTACAGACTAATAATACTTGAAGTAAAAGTTTGACCTGGTAACAGTTCATTAGTTGTGGTTATCAAGCACGAGGGTAGTCTGTGGTCGGGCCATGCCACTGCACGAGCGCATGATAAAAACCATAGATCGTAGATCGTTAGATGAGCCCTTGCCGTACTATAGCGGCCGAAAATGTGGCATCGTTGGGAAGAGTGAGCTCACTCTTCCCGCCTCAGTCGCTTGTAGAAAGCAGTGAGCGGTGCACGTTACGGAAACATTGATTGAACAACTTTGATTTATTAATTAGGTTCGTTAACCTACAAAAATGCCTTCCTGTGCGTTCAGAAAGTGTTCTAATAACACAAGAAACACAAACGAATCCAAGGGAATCACATTTCATGCGTAAGTACCGAATTATTAATTATTTTCACTGTTTCCAATTAAATGAACAAATTAAAATGGTGTCCGACACGTGTTTGTATGACAGAGAGCGAATGGTTACAATTTGCACTATGAGTGAGCGAGATGACGCTGTGTCTCTTTTTTCGTCGTCATAGCATTGGCTATCTGCCAGATAAGATTGAGCTCTTGAATAACTGACCGTTGTCCGTACTAGGGGTCAAGTTTATGTAGACGTAAACAAACCGAGCGTAGCCGAGCCAGCGCGCGCCCGTGTGTCGTGCGTGTGAGACGTTACGCACACAGACATATTATACTACGTGGACATTATTCAGACGCACAGGGCTGATCTAACAGTCTATATCTATGATAAAAACGTAATGACAAACTAAAAAATATTAATAAGAAAGCGACTGTCATTTCATTTAATTACATATTATACATTACATATAACTTTCAAGCTCGATCAATGTAGTAGGAATAGATAAGGAAATAATTTTATTAAATTAAACACAAAATGAAACTTCTATGAAGAAATATTTTTTCTGCCAGACAAATAAAACTCGTTTATGTGTAAGTATAATAAACTTTGCTATAATCATTTACAGAACACGATTTTACGAATATATGGAAAGTTATCGACACATTGTACGTAGTTTTCAGATTTTCCACGTGTAAATAAAGTAAATAAAGTAGTAAATACGATCGATGACGACGATATAAACTCGAGAGCAGAAAAATCGCACAATAGGCCTATTTTCATACAAACGAGGTAACTTTGAAGCTCTGGTTCTCCTCCCAGGATTAAACGGGCTCTTATCTGATGATGGCAAATTAAAGAATAAATGGAGGAGGCCCATAATGCTAAGGAAACCTAACGGATTCGTTGAGTCGTTTAGCTCAGGGTTAAACTTAAAAAAATACAAGCTAAAATTACATCAAATGTATGTAAAATGTAACTCTAAAAGTTCCATACAGGTTCTGGTGGAAACAACGCTGCTGATCCGTTGGGTTTCTTTAGCGATCTGAGGCTCCTCCATTTATTCTTTAATTTGCCATCATCAGATCAGAGCCCGTTTAATCCTGGGCGGAGAACCAGGGGCCCTATTTTTGAATCACTCGTCTCCAATCGAGCGCTCTTTTCTACTGAATTTCGTTCGACATTTGACTCGAATGTATGGAGATGTCGACCGAAAATCAGTAGAAACGAGCGCTCGACGCCAGCCGAACGATTCAAAAATAGGGCCCCAGAACTTCAAACCTTACCTCGTTTGTGTGAAAATAGGCCTGTTGTGCGATTTTTCTGCTCTCGAGTGTACCTTAACAAATATAACAGAGCAGCAAAACTATTCTATTAGTTACTTATGAACGAGATGGCATTCTCGACTCTTTTCTTTCAGACTCAATAAAACGACATTTAAGTATTTGAAATGCCATACATCCAGTCTAAACTTACAAATACCTGCGACATAGTGCAATAGTGTGATGTTCTCTAAATTCATGGCATTTGCAGGTATCTTGGTTGATCGAAGCATTTTGCTCCAAAAGTTGAGGTTTATATCATGCACTATGATTATGTAATGTGATGTGACAATCATTGTAAGTTACTACTATGTGTAAGTAGTAAATATTTGAGAAGTACCGAGCTTTATAGGTATTAAAGAATCATAATTCATATACGAAAAAAACTTAATACACCTAATAGATGAATACGAAAAAGTAAGAAACTTTCAGAATTTTAAATGTGAATGTCTGTAGTTTAGTCTTGTACTATTAAAGAATTAATAAAAATGTATTATGAGGTTTAGTGTAATTCATGCTCCTTTAAAACATCTTCGAAACTGTCTATCAAGCTAACGGAAAATTAAGGCAAGCTTACATTCAAATAAGTTGTCAGATTTGACAAAAAAACAATATGAAAAAAGGAGAACTCAACATATCCTATTCTGTGCCTCAACCTAAGATTTCAGATAAGAAACGTTTGTTAAGTATTCGGCAGTAAAATATTATATTATGGTCTGCAGAAGTAGTTTTATGGTGTGTCTTCACCAAGCCGCTTTACCTTTCCCTTTCGTCTTCAACTTTCAATTCGTTTGGCGTCAAACGCATGCCATACAAATTTTGACGTTTTTGAAAAGATAGGACATGCTCTATTGCAAGCCTCTGATAAAAGCTGCGGAAAGAGAAAACGACTGGGTGAAGACAGCTAGCCTTATAGAATCAAGGAGATCCAGAGTCCAACCGACAGATAGGTAGGTATTCTAATATACCTTTGTCCTAATTGGAGGTACCGGTCGCTCTTTACAAGACAATAATTTTTACGAAGAAATTTCTGCGTCACTCGGTTGCGTCGAAGGTCCACCAAACAGGCGAAGGCTGGCGTAGCCTCTTGCCGGTCAAGTGTTGAAATCGCGATGCGCTATGTCGGTCAATGCTGCCAGTTGACACCTAACACCGGTAAAGTGCCTCTGTATAAGTACGTACGTGATTGAACAATAATTTGTTACTGAGACCGCTTTCGCATATCCTTCCTCAATGATGAAACTGTACAGGGAAATTGGCAAAATGTTTCTCACGATTCATGTATACCTGCCTACGTGTTGTTTCAGGATACGATTTTGTTGGTTTATCCCAGAAACTAGCTAAATATACTTGTACACAACTTGATTGAACGGTTGATGTTGATACAATTTCCTACGCAGCAATAAAATCTAATGAAATTTGGTTAACGAGCATTTAATTGGTCAACAAGTTAAGAGTACACATCTAAACTTCATTTGGTACAGCCTTTTCTAACTTGACCCCCTTGGCTGATTATGGCGAAATAAAGTGCAAATAACTGGTGCAAGTGGGCTGGTGTAATATGTTCACACATTACACTCGTGTGTTGCGTGAAAGGCGTGTTCTGGGTGCATTTTGGTAGGAATTTCTCAATTGCGTAATGAGCGTACATTTGCGCTTTGTACATAGCTCAAATATAGGTACAACTTCGGATAGCTGAATTCCTAAAGTTATCAACCATAGCAAATGTGGTAAGAAAAGAAAAACATATGTTATTTTTGTAGTTGTAGATGTACTCGTAGAAAATGCAACGATTCCATGAATGGGTCAAGTCGTTTTGGAAACTCGGTCAAAACGGCATGGATCGCCAACTATATTGGTCAATGCCGAAGCAGCAACCTGCATAATATTATCACAAATTCATGAGTTCCTATGCAAATAAGTTAGAACAACGTTAAAAACAAACGCCACAATGCTGCATTTTTGAATAACATGAAAAAAGTTGAACGCTAGGAATAAGGATTTTAAATAAATAAAAGATTGAATGCATAGTTTTCAATTTTCCGTCATTGTAAATCGCCAGTTGCGTATATTATATCCATTCGTAATGATGTATCACTAGTTCTCTATTAAGTCGGTGGAACAGGCCAGCGATATCATCACCAAATCACAAAAAGTTAATTAGGTATTTTCTGGTTTCTTGAATTCTATAGCCGCGTTAAGGATGTTAATTTGCAATCCTCACGACATTATTAGTTTTCGGTATCCTCAAACGTTTCCTTTTAGCTACACTGAGGTGTTTAGCTTGCTTAAACTGCAACAGCCGCCGCTAGTCTCAGTTGTGATTGTTTGTAACTCATATCACGTCTTCCATAGATATCATATCGGTCCAGCAGCCGTTGCCGCGTGTGATAATCTCGCGCATACGCACCAAGGTCAGAACTGTCATCACACTCGAAACGAGTTGGTGCTCCAAGCGCGCGCACGCCAGTCGCTGCGCGTCTTCCGTGCTAGCTTGCGAGTACCCCCTCATTATACTACATCTCCACCATAATGACGCGACTCCATAATAATACATCCATTAATCCAAGACTGTGATGATGTGTAAAAAGTTTACTAGACTAGTGTGTCAAGTTCCGGTATTTGTGAAAACTTGTGATCCGGAAATGACCATACATGTTTGAGTCAAACCGATTCATTCCTAAATTGTAAATGGAAATGTTTGTATTGTTTTTGTGTCTGTGAAAACTTAAATGATGCTTCGACGCCAGTTTTCTTGCGAGTCTGGGAAGTCTGAGCTGGTGAGGGCCAAAGAAGAATACTTTGACCGGAGGTATTTAATTATATTAATCTTTCTCGACAGCGACCACTTTTTGCCTCTTCCAAAGTATTAACATCAACATCTGCAAACAAATCACAAAATGAACTCTGTTCTTTTAGCTTACTAGATTTTGTCCGCGACTTCTAAAACTGGAATTTTTTTGTCTACTCAGTCTGGGGCCGTACCGGCTAACGAATCGACTATCGAAGAGTCTGCTGGGTTTCAAATTAAAACAGATAAATCGAGCCCCAATTGGGCTAAAATGGCAAACCCCAATTCATGTTGTCACACAAACGTCAATATCTTCCAAATTACGTCAACAGAAAGTACAAGACGAAATTCCTTACTTTATTTTTTTCTGTCGATAATCGATTGGTTAGCCGGTACGGCCCCTGATCCTACTTTGGAATAAATCGTATAAGGTAGGTATACAAAGTAACCATAGTTTGAGCATTGAATAAAATTACCTCATGTAACGTAATTTTTCCTAATATTTACAGTTTACTTATACCCGAATACCCGATGCCTAACTACTGTGAATATATAATTATTTTATTCTTATTTAGTCATTTCCGTAAAACCAAACTATACAGACAAGATACATGAACCTGTAACACAAATCAATAATAATAATAATAAAACAAACTGTATAATGTATACGTTACTTTACTAGTTAAGTTGATAAAAAGGTGATTACTTCATCACCTTTTTTATTATTTCAATCAATGGTCAGTTCGTCGCTGTGTAAACAATAGTTAATTATGCTGCTGTTGTAAATAAACGTTTTTTTCCTTATATCTACTTGATTAAAACTGGATAATTAGAAATCCATCGAAAACCCATCCTTACTGTTTAAAATTCATGATGACGAAGCTGTATTAGCTTCGACTTATTTAAATTGTAGGACAGTATATCTAATTAAGTTTTATTCTGCAGAAATCTTAATTCTTAAGAATTTGCATTTGGATAATCTTTTGTCTTTTGTTATTATTTTGTTGGTATCTTTATCGATGTAGGTACTTACTTTGTTTCCTTGTAATCCTATAAGTATTAAAGTTTTTGAAAATTGATGTAGAAAAGTCACGCCTCCATATTTTGTCTGCCAATATTATTGTTTGTTATCATTTTCAGTAGTACAAGTATCTATACCGCTGATTAGATTTAGATATCTGGGCGAAGATATAATTGAGTTGGAAACTTTATTATAACACCTGACCACTTGATGTTGATAAAAGAAATAGATCTGGCCATATGAATTAACATCTCTTGTTGTAACTTTCTCCAAGATCAAATTTTACCCTGCAAGATCTCTACAAATACCAATTATGACAATTTGACACTCTGTAGTTACAGAAAAATTTAAAGATGATCAGAGAACGATTCGACATTTTTAATTACTAAAACTTTTTCTGGTTCCGACTTCATTATAAAAAGTTAATGAATTATTCACTGTTTTTTGTCAATTTATAAAATATTAAAAGACGTTCAGCTCATTAACAAGGTCACTTTATGTCAACACACGTCTGTTTTCAATTGTATTACTTAAGTAACAGGTTGATGCGTTGATTACGGTATGTTACCACTGATTAAATATATTTATTATTAGACATCGGATTATATGCACTAACAAAGTGCCAAAATATGCATCCAAATATGCACTAAAAAAGGTCGACATTTGCACTAAAAACCGTCAATATGCCCAAAATATGCACAATCCAAAATCAAAAAATCATTTTTTTAAATATTTTTATTGAAAGGTACAAAAACAGCAAAATATTCTTATAATTATGCATAGTTTTTATGGAAATTAAATATTTTTTCAAATTTTTGAGCGAAAATTTTGGCGCCATTTCTGGAGATGCCTGTTTAGTAGCCATTACTCAAAGTCAAAGTCAAAATGGCTTCATTCAAATAAACTTCCTACCAACCGTTCCAGACTTTTTAACTGACAAAAAAACTACTGTTCTTCATGTCTTCAAGATTCATTTGATGATGTTGATTTTTACGCAAAATAGCGTCGAAATATGCACGATTGGGAAAAAAAGGCTAAAATATGCATTAACGTCGTAATTAGAGAGTTATATGCATGCATATGCAAATGCATAAAATCCGATGTCTATTTATTATATTATCTCTAGTATAATTAAATTTTGGCTCTTTTAACCCCTGAAGTTACCTGCCACTTTCTTCGATCATAAATGATCGAAAGCCGCTTTGCATAATTGGGTTCGTTTGATTTGTATTATTGTAGGTTGACAGTTTGGATTTCAATTTCATTTTGGGAAGATTCTGTCCAGCCACCCCAACATTTAGACGACTTACTTTAACTACGAGTAGGTAGGTAGGGACCGATGTACAATTTTTTTAAGTACTTATGTATAGGTAGATACCAAGCCCATATAACGAGCCGAAAATCGTAACCACCAATTAATTATAATTTAAAATGTTAAATTAACATTCAATAATTATTCGAATATTTAAAATTTGCTTGTCGATATCCTTTAAAGAAAATCTTTTTTTAAGTAAGTATGTTAGTAAAAACTTTTGGTTGTATTTATTAAATATACTAAGATTAAAAAATATAACAAAACTTTTCGAATCACCCTGTAATAACCGCTGCGTGTGTGCTCATGTATATTAAATGAATTTTAAAATGTCATTGTAGTATAACGTGATTTCCACTCGGTAAACACGACGTGTGTTCAGAAATATAATTCATATTTTTTATAATGCTGTGATATAAAATTGTTACGGTAAATAAATCAAAAAACTTTTCCTTAATATTTTTTCTTATTTCTTCTTATTTAATCGTACGCAATTACGCATATATAAAAAAGAAAACATTTTGTTGCGTTACCTTTTTGTAAATTACAAAAATAAAGTTATGAGCACTTTTGATAAAATTATTTTTTCTTTGTTTCCAGGAGAACAAGGTCCTTGAACGCCCCATCCCCTATACAACAGTTTGGACCATGCGGCAGAATAATGAAAAACTCGGCTATGGTGATGTAAGTACCTATTTTAAGCTTATAATTATTTATAAATATAGTTTTTTTTATTTATAAACTTCCATCTGAAAATGTGAGACTCGACTTGAAGTGTTCCGGCGAGTGCGCCTACTTTTTAGTGGACATACGCGGGCGCAGTCGCGATCCTTAGGGGACAACTGGCCTAAATCACAAACTACGTAGCGGGGCGGTGCGCCTCCAATATTTAGTTACTTTTTGAAAAGAAACACGGCCCATATGCATCTAAGTGTAACAGAAATAATAGCTAAACCAGAATATGGCAGATATGGAGCATCAAACTGAACAACTTTTACTATGGGACCAACTCTAAAATCGCGAAAAAAATCAACTTTTTCATTCATTTTCATATTTTCGTTATTAAGTTTTGTATGAAACAGCCGATATTTTTTTTCGTGATTTCAAAGTTGGTCCCATGGTAAAAGTTGTTCAGTTGGATGGTCCCTATCTACTTTACCATGTTCTGCCTACGATTGCGAATTTGCGATAGATTTTGAAAATAAGATAATAAATCTTATTTTCAAAATCTATCGCAATCGCTTTAATTTGACAGATGGATGTGACACATTTCTGCATTTCTTTGGTATGTTTTTATTTGTGCCAAAAAAAAGCATCCATGTATAATATCCTGAAAGCGATTGCGATAGATTTTGAAATTCGACAATTATTATTAGCCCCCCAGTTTAGCCATCAATTCTGTTATACGTTGTATAAGCCGCTTCAGTACGAAGCTACGCACAGTGCTGTTATACCTATGTGATATAGGTAGGTACTAGTAGTTTATACCAGTAAATACAATAGCATCCAAAACTTTTCCCAGTTTGTTCCAAAGTTATCCCTCCTATGAACTAACCGTAAGCAAGTTTTAGTAAAAATATAACTGAATTTTTGTAAAATGTTCTGTTTTTGGAAACAGTAGATGGACCTCATCTCAGGCAAACAAAGTACGTGCACCTTGCCTTAAATAGTCTGAATAATTAAGTCAGTTCGATCAGTTGGAATTTAATCTGTGTTAATAGGTACGTTATTTAACCTAAAAACTGCAGTTCATTATTAATGGTAATTTAATTAACTGCAGTTTTAAGTTTTAACCGTGTCAATAGACTAGTTATTTTAAAAATATGGTAATTAAATTAATTTGTATTAATCAGGATGATGTTAATTTATTTTGCGAACCAAAGTAATTTAACTTGCATATTTTTTTTAATGCTGTAATTAAGTTTGTTAATGTTCGTACTTTTTTTAAATGTTTTTAAGTAACAATCACTTTAGCAATGACGTTATTGACCTTACTGTTTGAAAGTTAACTTGCTGGTGCAGTCTCTTCCTTATAAAAATGTGTATTAACAAAGCTCTAGTCTGTTATTACCTTACGTCTTTATTTTTTACTAAAATTTGCACTATTATTCACAATTCACATCTATAAATCAAATAACAAAGTAAAATAATCAGGATCACAAAATACCATTTCAAAGTTTTTTCTCCCTTGCCTCTTAAATGATCAACCCCCCTAGCCAAAGTAACATTTGCAAATTTTCGCTATCGCTTCGCTTTGAAACATGTATGGATTTGTCGTTTAAAATTCGATTGTTATCGAAACCTTATGTCAATCCCATACATGTTTCGAAAGCGAAGCCATAACGAAGATTTGCGAATGTTACTTTGGCTAGGCCCTCAGAGGGGATACTCCCGACGCGATCGAGATCGAGTTCGAATCGAGTAAACGTTAAAGCGGTAAAACCATATAAATTCTGTGGTAAAACCATGTAAATTGTTTTCAATGTACCTACCGAAAATTATATCTTGATGCGAACTCGATCCCCTCGAGAGCAGGGGGCAGATTTCCTGGAAGATCTGATATTTCTGACATGACACTGTGATCTCCAACCCATCTCCAAGAGTGGAGATTATAGCAATATTTTCCCGCAGGACTTGCAGTGGACTTGAATAAGCTGTTATGATTGTTTCAGGCAAATCCAAGACCCGGCCTCGCAGCGACTGACGTGGTACAAGCCGCCGCTGACGGTGCTCGTCATCAAGAAGGTGCACGACGCCAACATCCTGGCGCCGTTTGTGCAGCTCGTACATTGGCTGGTGCACGTGAGTACACACATACTATCTATACATAATTCTCATAACCAGATAATCATTTCGTATTTGTAACGGGCGGTCCAAACGTTTTGGATCAAATAAGGGATTAATTTAAACACATTAAGGAAATTATAAAAACACCAATTGTAATTGAAAACACCGTTTATTTGTCTATCTGACCTTCACAAATGCATATGTAGGTAGTAGGTACTTATTAAAAATACAAGTCACGATGACGTCAGCTGTTTATATGGAATAATACAATAACATCATTCGATGGTAATCGAGTTAGATTTACCATAGCATAGCTTAGCTACGAAAATTTTTTCGAAGAAGAATCGATAACAAAAGAAACCTGCGGGGCTACTCAAATGGCCACTTTTCTATTCGTTCGCTAACTTAAAAATTAAAAATAAGCCATAAACACCAAAATAACGTGTCGTAGGCTTGTCAATTCTGTACAATACAACAATGTCTGTGATTTACATAAACTTGCGACGTCTGACTTGATCATTAATTGCTTATTTTTAAGATTAAAGTTAGCGAACGAATAGAAAAGTGGCCATTTGAGTAGCCCCCCTGACCTCTACGCCCCTAGACGTTTTAGTACTATTATGTATTCTGTGCCCCTAGCCAAAGTAACATTGGCAAATCTTCGAAATCGCTACGCTTTCTCTTCGAAACTCAGTTCTAACTACCTTATTTGTCTCCAGGATAAAAGCATGGTAGTGTTTGTGGAAGCGGCGGTGCTGGACGACGTCCTCCTGCGAGACCACGAGAGCTTTGCGGCGGTGCGCGAGCGCCTGATGACGTTCCGCGCCGGCACCGACGAGCTCACCGACAAGATCGACTTCATCATCTGCCTCGGCGGCGACGGCACGCTGCTGCACGCCAGCTCGCTGTTCCAGGTACTTATAGAACCCGCCACGTGACTTGAAGCTATAATACCCGAGATTAGGAAAGCTTCGAGCGGCTGATGACGTTCCGCGCCGGCACTGACGAGCGCACCGACAAGAGCACCTTGTTCCAGATATAATGCGTTTGATTCTTATTAGCGGCTATGAAGCCACTATGCGGGTAGCCGCGCCCCACCACTCGCCTTCTCTCAAATTAAACGATATTGTGTACTACGCACCGTCTCACGCGATGTTCTGAGCCGCCACGCCAATAATATTGAAACGTATTATACCTATCTACTTAAAACTATAAACAAATATCCTTACCGGTGACAATCGGTGACATTAAAGGCCGATTTACACATCCATAAGTAAGTAAGTAAGTTCAACTGTCCTACTTACTACTTAATCGAAAAACGGACAGTTGCGTCCAAACGGTGAATTGACTTCGGCAAGTAAGTAAGTTCATAAGTCGACCGCGCGCGTTGGATGACGACATATTGCTACCCTCTTTATAAATAATTTTATTTACATTGCGACCATGGATTGTGGTGAAGTGCGTGAGTAACTTCGTGATTTTGTTAAAGAGTCATTAAGTGTGATTTTAGGAGAAATCGAAAATCAAATAAATATTGTACGCGAAAGTCCTACACGAATTTAGGAACGAAAATGGATTAGCAGAAGAAATGTTCATAACGCAATCTTATCAGCTATTCAGAGAATTGTCTGATGAAGATCCACAGGAACTGCGGAACTCATTAAGAATAAAAAATTCAAGTACTAACTGCACAAACATTAACAACATTATCTTTAAATCAGGTGTTCCTAAGCTACAATTATAGTCTAAGCAAGCTTAAAAGCATAAAAATACAAAAACCGCTCATGTAGCCAACAGAAACTGAGACAATCACTAAAAAAATATTTAAATGAAGCTCAAAATCTATTCATCTAACTTGTTTAAGGATTTATTTATGAATGGTATTCGATCGGAATAGAAAATTAATTACGATAATAAACAAATACCATTGGCATAAGCTTTTTGTATTAGAACGGAATAGATCATTCCGCTGCGACAGATGTCAACTTATGAACTTACTTACTTGCCTGCGGACAGTGCCGTTTACACGGCGGCAAGTAAGTTGGCGGGAGACGAAGCGGGAGGGGGGTGCGCGCTACTTGCCTGTCCAAAAAATAGAACCCGATCCTATCCTGCGGCAAGTTGCTACTTACCGGCTTACTTACTTGCCGGGCGGTGTCCACACGCGGTTTCTACTTACTTACTTACTTATGGATGTGTAAATCGGGCTTAAGAGGCGCGAGTGCGAGTGCGAGGTACGATAACTCTTCATCATGCTATTGCTAGTTAGATAAGTACTTGAACATTGACCTTTCTTTGACGATGTATGTTTCATGCATTCGATCGAATACGGTTCGATAGGCTAACTTTTCACTCGGCGGGGAAATGCCACTTCTATCTATTTGTCTTTAGAGTCATGCTTTGGGTTTCGATTGTGTGTTTATAGAGTAGTTTTAAATACATTTTCCAGCATATATTTGTCAAAGATTCCACGTGAAATTATTTAAATTATTATTACCAATTAAATATGGATTTGTTCACTGTCAAAATATTTTAAATTTATTAGAAATACATTTTTCTAATGTCATCGTTACAATGTTAGAATAGGACATGACAAGAAATGAAATCATATTTGCATAATTATATGAGTGTGTAATAGCAATATTTTATGCAGTTATTAATACAGTCAAATATGTATTTTCTAATAAAACAAATAGTTTACCCAGAAATTAAAGGTTACTTAATTTATAAATAGTTATTTTTTTATTTGATTTTCTTTTCAGCAATCAGTCCCTCCAGTAATGGCATTCCACTTAGGTTCATTAGGATTTCTCACTCCCTTCGAGTTCAATAACTTCCAGGATCAAGTTATGAACGTTTTAGAAGGTAATTCCTTTGATTCATTCTAATTTAACAAACCTTTCTAGTTAGTAAAATAATATACTAAAAAAAATACAACTCGCCTCAGATCAATTTTCGGACGGGACAGACAGACAGGGGAGTCACTGTAGTGTAGTGACTTGGTAGCTCAGCGGTCAGAGCATTGGATTGGACCGGACATCCAAAGGCTGCGGGTTCGATTCCCGTCCGAGAATTGATATGGTACGAGTCGTATTTTTTCTAGTATACTATATAGTATTGTATAAAAATAGCATTGTTAATGCAGAAATCCCAAATTAAAAACTTTCTGTTTTTATTTTTTTTAAGTTATTAAAAGGATTTTTACCCTTAAAGAAATGATTGTCTATGTTACTTTCAGGTCATGCAGCGCTGACGTTAAGGTCGCGATTGCAATGCGTAGTGCTCCGTAAGAGCAGTGACGGCAAAGACAAGAAGAAGCCCACGACCATCCTCGTCCTGAACGAGGTGGTGGTGGACCGGGGACCTTCGCCCTACCTCTCTAATATAGACTTATTTTTAGATGGCAAACACATCACCTCTGTACAAGGAGATGGTAACTCGTATATTTTGGCTTTCTTTTTTTGAATTTGGTAGTCATTTAAGAGTTGATTTTATCCACATTAGTTTACAATTATTGTGTCTTTATTTCAAAAATGTGACTTTGAAAATAGTTTTTAAATTTGTGATTTTTGCATTCACAATGCTATTTTTAAATAATACTAAATAATATACTAGAAAAAATACGACTCGCACCAGATCAATACTAGAAGAAATTCGACGATGTCACCAGTGACTCGGTAGCTCAGCGGTCAGAGCATTGGACCGGATATCCAAAGGTCGCGGGTTCGATTCCCGTCTGAGTATTAATCTGATGCGAGTCGTGTTTTTTCTAGTATATTATTTAGTATTATTTAAAAATAGCATTGTGAATGCAAAAATCTCAAATTTAAAAATTATATAGCTATTTTATCTTCATCAAGCATTCTTGCTTCCTTAAGCATGTTGGCAGACATTCAGGAGCGGATATCTCGAAAACTATAAAAGATATCGAAAAACCTGACTGAAAAAAACTTTTAGCAAATTGAATCAGCTGTTATTTTGTAGAAAGTCTCATGTCGCTAGAACGCATTGTTTCCGAGATATATGTGAAAAACCGAAAAATGGGACTTTAAAAACACGACTGCCCTGCCAAAAACGAACTAAAAAGTTAAACAACAAGTGTCATTGCAGTCGGGGGACCTTATTATGGAACAATTTTTGATCAAAGTGGCAGGGCAGTCGTGTTTTTAATAAAAAATATTTATTTATTTTTATTTCACACATTTTAGTGACATATTATATAGTTTTGGAATGTGCTCATCAAGGCCTTTCATTTGATGCCTATTTTGTAATAATAGAAGATTTTTTTTTTCACATTTGAAAATGGCTTCGTACAGTCGCTTTCTAAGAAAAATATAGCCAGTGTCACTCGGGATGCTGCAAGGATTCTAACGATACCCTATTTATCCAAATCAGTTCAGGCATTTAGAAGTTATGGTGGAATAAAGAAACTCACATACCCACAAACATACATGAACCCTGAACACGTTACACTCTTTTTGCTTTGGGCAGTCGTGTAAATAAGGGGGGATTGGGGCGAGTTGCCCTATATCAATTTTACTGAAACTTGTGAATACATGGTGTTATTGTGTTGGCCAGGTTTGATAGTATCAACCCCGACGGGCAGCACCGCGTACGCCGTGGCGGCGGGCGCCAGCATGATCCACCCGTCCGTGCCCGCCGTCATGGTCACGCCCATCTGCCCGCACTCGCTGTCCTTCCGGCCCATCGTGGTGCCCGCCGGCGTGGAGCTCAAGGTACGCCTGTGTAGTGCTGTACTCTGTACCGTGATGTGACGTCATCTGCCAGCATGATCCACCCGTCCGTGCCCGCCGTCATGGTCACGCCCATCTGCCCGCACTCGCTGTCCTTCCGGCCCATCGTGGTGCCCGCCGGCGTGGAGCTCAAGGTACGCCTGTGTAGTGCTGTACTCTGTACCGTGATGTGACGTCATCTGCCAGCATGATCCACCCGTCCGTGCCCGCCGTCATGGTCACGCCCATCTGCCCGCACTCGCTGTCCTTCCGGCCCATCGTGGTGCCCGCCGGCGTGGAGCTCAAGGTACGCCTGTGTAGTGCTGTACTCTGTACCGTGATGTGACGTCATCTGCCCGCACTCGCTGTCCTTCCGGCCCACTGTGGTGCCCGCCGGCCGGTGCACACACGACAAAATGGCTCATTTACGACGACAAAAAATAAAAAAATCAATGTGGTTAAAATAGCTCCCTTTTTAAAACGTGCCTAAATTACCAGTGCATTAAGAACAAAAGAAATATTTCATGCAAGATTACTCAAATCGGTTTAAAACTATTGGGAAGTAGCACTAGCTCGTCATTGGTAGGATCTGATCCAATAATTACGTTAAAAGCGACAAAATGTTATCATACAAACGAAATCATACAACTAAGAAATTTACCAATTTTAAGATATTTTGATTTAATTTTTGTTCTTTTTTCGTACTATAAATATTTCTTATTACTTACTATTTGTGTAGTCGTATAATCAAAGGTAATATAAATACTAACTTTGTGAGGTTTAATTTGAAAATCATATTTTTGCCGTCGTAAACAAGCCATTTTGCCGTGTGTGCGGCGTGTCGAGCTCAAAATATAATCTCTCTCGCTCTTCAAGTTGGATCCCGTACCGAAAGTGGCGCCCTCAGAGGTTTTGTTTACTAAGTTGTTAATATAAAATAAATCTTAACATGAAACTTTTAAAACCCATAGTCTAGTATTAGAAAGTATCATTACCTTCCGTCGTAGTCATTCGTAGAAGTAGACAGCAATTGTGACAAAAACGGCCACTTTTAGCAGACATAAAACACTCATTCCTTTCTAGATTGCACTGTCGCCGGACGCCAGAAACGCAATGTGGGTGTCCTTCGACGGCCGGAACCGGCAAGCGCTGCAACACGGCGATAGGTACTGCCCGCGCACGCAATATGCATGCGGCGAACGCGCATGCACGCTTATTACACGCTTTTAGCACTTAGGCTGCGTTTACCACCTCTATAGGAGTTAAGGTCGCTGTGTATGTGACGGGAAAATACCGGGATATGGACGTGCTGTATGCACCATACTTTTCCCCATCCCGTTCCGGCCGTGTTCTTGTCACGTATATTTGTTATTATATTTTTATATGCCACGATGTCAATAATAGTTCAGTAAAATTACGGATTCGCAAAACATTAAGTACTAATAAGCTGTGTTTTGGCATATCTGATTCTGATGTGATTATAAATTACGAATACAACTATGTTTACGAATACAAAAAATACAGCTTATTGTTATTTTTTTTGTTGGATTTATATTCACAATCAAATTATAGTTGCTCAAGCAAAAAGTAAAGAAATATATGAAATTAGCAATTTTGCTAAAGCAACCAAATAAATTAATATTTTGGTCAGTAAAGTACAAAAATAATTTGTGAAAATTAGTTGGATTCATTCACAAAATGACAGCTAGCCATTTAATCTAACGATCAAAGATAGAAATACCACTATTGAGAATTATTTCTATTTCGTCATTAGTATGACGCTAGCTTAAGTGCTCCCGTAATTTTACTGATAGTTCAGTAAAATTACGGAAGCTAGTATGACGAAATAGAAATAATTTGCAATAGCGGTCTTTCTTCTTTTGATCGTTAGATTAAATGGCTAGCTGTCATTTTGAAATAAATCCCAACAAATTTTCACTAATTATTTTTTTACTTTACTGACCGAAGTATTAATTTATTTAGTTGCTTTATAGCAAAATTGCTAATTTCATACATTCTTTACTTTTTACTTTATTTTAAACTATAATTTAATTGTGAATGTAAATCCAACAAGAAAAAGTAACAACTACGCTGTATTTTTTGTATTCGTAAATTAGATTCGTAGATATGAGTGTTTTATAATCACATCAAAGTCAGATATGCAAAATTACAGCTTATTAGCATTTAATGTTTTGCGAATCCGTAATTTTGAACTGTGAACTATAAATCGCCCCGTTCCGTCCGGGACGTAAAGAAATCTCGTCACGTATTCTGAGACCTTTGTTGTTAGCAAGTAAAACCCTACAAACGACACAACAGAGATCTATTTGATTTATTCACATTTAGATAAACGTTAAAACATTAAAATTTTAGTATTGACAACAATCTTAGAGTAAAGAGCGCTTTCATTTCAGGTCGAAAAACATTTTAGTTGTTGCGTATGTGTAGGTAGCAGTGGCGAAGGATCCATACAGACGAGCTTTAGACTTACCTTTTAGAAATCCCACCCTACCCCACCGATCCACTATGCACAGCATAACATTTTTGTAGAACGGCTTACTTTCGCCATATTTTCACCCCTCGCCGCCGGTAGGTAGTAGGGCAGATTTCATTGTACATTTTTAGCGGTAACATATTAGTTTCCATAGTCGATCAAGTAACAAATAGTGATACTGTTAGTCTGTTCGTATAGTAAGTTGTAGGAGCTTGTTTCAGATAACCCCTAGCGTAGAGGCTCGGCAGGCCGCCAGTGTGTCGTTCGACGGACGCTCACAGTTGTCCCTCAAACCGGGCGATAGGTAACTTACTATCCTCGCAAATTGGTAATGAATCTGGCGGCCATGTTTTGAACCTCAAAAAGTAAATCTAGTCAATAAATACATATAAGGTTATTTTTAGTTAAATAAAACCTCTCGTTGGGTTGATCAAACCATCAAACAGAACCACTTTCATTATGGGACCAACCTCGAAATCACGAAAAAAAATCAGCTGTTCCATACAAAAGTACAATCCTACTTCATCGAAATGTATGAAACAGATGATATTTTTTCGCGATTTCAAGGTTGGTCCCATAATGAAAGTTATTCAGTTTGTTGTTCTGATCAACCACACGAGAGGTTTTGTATTAACTAAAAATTACTTTGTATTAAATACTTAATTTTATTGTTACACATCATTTTTAGTTGCGGGTGAAGACAACGTGTATGTTAATGTGACAAGGTTCCATTGTATTACCAATTTACGGGGATATGTACAAACGAAAATCGCAAATTCATTCGAAATCGATTCTCAATTCGGAATGTAGGAAGAGGTGGTGTCACTAACCATATCGCTTGGCATGTCTAAATCGCTACTTTTGCACCTTTTTTTTAACATTGAGAATTTTCACTCATCTTTTTTTTAACGTACACAGTTTATACGTGACCACATCAGTATACCCGGTGCCATCAATCTGCGCGCAGGACCAAATCTCGGATTGGTTCGATTCCTTAGCAGAGTGCTTACACTGGAATGTGCGAAAGAAACAGAAACAAATGGACGAACTGAGCGACCACACGCATTCTTCCAATGATCTAGAAGAGTTAGAAGCCAACAACCATGACGACAGGCCAGCGGACACGTGACGTGGCGAAACTAATTTAAACCTTATTGTGAACGGCGCAAGAAACACTTAAAAAATGTTAAATGTCGACGGAACTTTTTGATTCTCAACTCTTTGGCAATTTAGCCTCATTGTGATTATTGTCCGTTCGCTTAGATAGTGTCGGTACACACGTAAGCACATGTGTTCAGAGACAGGAATACCGGTGACAAACACTACCTTTCACTACGGTAAACTGCCAAAATCCAAATTCACTTGCGGGTGTACGCCGCAAGCGGTATCCTTTGTTTATGCGGCGGCATCCTTTGACAAGAAGCGGCACTTGCAAAGGCGGTGCGATAAAAGGGCGACACTATCTAAGCGAACGGACTTTACTTTTTAAGAGCTATACTAATCAAGCATGTGTCGTGATCGTGGCCTTTTTATAGACCGAATACTTCTTGGTTATGTCAGAATTCCTTCATAATGTTGGCCTTCACCTCACCTGATGTTAAGTGACGATAAAGCCGAAGGTGGAAACGCACTACTCCCGGAATCCTCATCACTGAGGAACTGGCTATCTTAGCTCTAACCGCCGGAACACAACAATTTTTAAATTGTTGTTATGGCGTCAGTTTTATAAGATGGTGGTAGCTAGCCAGGTTAGTTGAGGTTAATAAACAAACCCTATTTTGTTTAGTTCAAATTTGGAGATTCAAGGTGCTCGCTAAGTAAAAAATGTGATTATTATCATTCACTAGTTTTAACCACCGTCTGATAATCGGTATTTGGCTTCGATTCGGAAACATACGTTTTAACTGCGACATTCCCACAAGGTTGAGCAAAAACAATCGCAAATCTCATGACTTATGTAGATTTTGTATTAAAGGCCAGCTTACTTAGATGAGTTATTTTAATGGTTCTAAAAGCTTATTTAGTTACCCCGTAAACTTAAATATTTTTCACTCATTAGGAAGTGATGGGTAAGCTCATATGTAACGTAAGGTTTCTGGTTTGTTCAAAAACATTCCCATGAAGTGTACTATTTGTTTTGTATTAAAAGGATTGTAAGCCTATTTTGTTTAAAGCAATTTAATTGCATTGCTTATTGTTTATGTATAATTTCTGTATTATAATAGTACTTTTTGCTTGGATCAGGTGTACTACTCAAATGGCCAACATTCTATTCGTTTGAACGCTACGCTTAGTATTAAAGCTTTAAAATAATCAGTAAACTATAAAATTACTTGCCGTAATGGCCGATATACATTTTGATTAGTGATTAGTGCAAGTGGCTCGTTTAGTGTTTAGCAAAAAACACGTTTGGACAGTCTCTGATTAGTGTTAAGTAATTGTTTTTTGCTAAACACTAAACGAGCCACTCGCACTAATCACTAATCAAAATGTATACCGGCCATAAGCTTGTAATTTCCATACAATACATCAAAGTCTGTGATTCATATAAGTTTTCGACATGTGATTTAATCGTCTATTGCTCATATTTAAGCTTTAAAAGTAAGCGTAGCGTTCAAACGAATAGAAAAGTGGCAATTTGAGTAGGGGGGCTGTTTATGCTGTCTTATAGTAACATAGCAAGTGTGAAAATACTTCACGATAGACGCATTTGATTCGGGTAATTTTATTGAGGCGAGGGTGGTGCTAAATAATTCAGTGCCAATATACATAAAATAAGGTTGACCACTGGTGTTCAAAGGGAGCACAAACTGTAGCATATATTAGTAATATTTAGTTGCAGATTTTATTTCAGTAATCTCTTACGCCCATAATGGTTATATAGCGAGTTATTAGTTAGGGCGTGTTCAGATTTAGCTCGCAGTAAACCGCTCTGACTAGTTTGTATTTAACTTGCTTTAAAACAGGACAGTATTTTGGACGCCGCTTAATGCAGGCATACTGAATGCGTATGTAACGGCCGCTCGCTCACTCGCACACAGCGACAGTTTTTATCTTCTAGCTCAGAGCCAGCGCGCTCACAGTCAGTCGCGGCTCACTATACGCTGAGTGTGAACACGCCCCTAAGGGCCTGAAGCTAGACATGTCTGTGTATTAACGGTGGATACCCACCTAGGTTCGCGTACCTCCGCGCTCCGCGAACCTACAACAGTGAGCCATAGCAAAACAAATATTTTGGATACAGTGTCTACCTGTGCAAACTAGGTTCGCATACGTGTTCGCTCACGTACACACTGGCGCACTGTTCCAGCACAGGATAAACATTTTTTTTGGTGCAGGTGCGCGGACCTAAGCGGGTACCCACCCCACAGACATGTCTAACTTCAGGCGTTTCACAAAGAGTTGTCGGTATGTGTGTAACTATACATCCGCTGCGTGTGTATTTTTTTAGTAAAAAGGTGTTAAAGTACAGGGATTGGATTGGATAGTTCCTAGGTACACAGGATATTTGTCTGACTTTAGATTGTTGTTCTGAATAGTCAACGTCCTGTTCAGGTATACACAAAGCGAAAAACTTACTCTATTAGCGAAACAAAAAATATTAACCATTTATTTTTCAAAAACTGCAGTCGGCTACATGTCCCATTTCCTGAATTAGGTAGAATGGTACAGTACGAGGCATATATCTTGAAATCGGGTGGGGATTGCGCAAAACGCGTATTTTGGGCATGCGTAGCGGTGAGGGGCGCGGGCGGCGGGAGAGGGGCGCGCGCTATTGGTCGCTCACAAGAGCACATGCGCGAACTTATCTCCACTCTGTCGAAAAAATTTCAAGATACATGCCTCGTACTGTAGCCGAATGTTGCACTGTAACATGTGCATAAATGCACTCAGTTATTCATATAGAAGAATGTCTCAGTATGTATAATTTTAAAAGAAAATATGAAGATTGTTTTACAAAACAACATCAATAATGTTAAAATTGTTTTATTGTAATATTTTAGCCTGTTATTTGAATGAAAGTTTGTTTGGTGTTTACGAGTTTATGATGAATTGTATATATGTTTTATTATAAATTATACAAATTTGACTAAATCACACTCTTTCTTCTAATTCAGAGCCCGTTTTCCCACCCCAGAAAGCCCTAATTTGCAGGCCCCGCCTGAAAAATGCCTAGATACGCCAATATACAATGATATCATAGTAGAATGATATGATACGCCCATGAGGTTGAAACTTCGCTTATAATCTTAGAATAATATTCTAAGCTAATATGAATACAAAATTCTTGGTCGAAACTAAAGTTACGCTAGTACTCATTATTATACCACAGTACATATATAAGTTTTTGAAAAACATATAGGTATGTACTGTGATTATACTATGCTAAAGTAAAAAATACTTTCATTTTGTCATTGCAACTTTTTTTACTTTGAAGTAAATAAATCTCGTAAAGATAATCGATCGACTGTGTTATCGGAAATAATCGGTTTTATTATGATACAACACTACATAATTTTTGTAAATTCTAATCTGTGTAAAAAAATTCTGTAATTCTCTATGGTAACTGTCAATGTCAATTGTGATGTGTGTGAGTGACAGATAACATAACCTTCAAGTTAAGTTTGTAATTATAAATAAATTAATATTAACTCTTTAATATGTCCAAATTACCTGCATTAATTAACTTTATATCAAAACGTAGTATCTCCATAACTACACCCCGCGAAGGAAAAAGAAATTTTAGAAAATTCGTCCTACCAAACAAGAGGGGTTCTCGCTATCATAAACAACGGCAAGCTGGCCCCGAACCCGAATTACCAATTGATAAAAAAGGAGTTCGCGATGTTGGATACTCTCTTAATGGCCGCTTTGTGAAAGTGCCTGAAATGATACCAGAATTGATTGTACCAGATCTTAAAGACTGTGACTTGAAACCCTATGTCTCTTACAAAGCAGATGATGTGATACAAAGCGAGTTTACGCCTCAGCAGTTGTTTGACGCAGTATACAGCAAAAAAATTGTCACAGATTACAAACAAGGCAAACTTAATGAAGATGGTGATCCTATAGAACCATCGGACGAAGAAAAATTGCAACCAGACGAGGCTGTAGCAAGGGCCAGACGAACTGGCTCTGATATTTTCTAACTTATTTTAGAGACATTGTATAAAGTTCAGATTCTGTAAATTAATTAGTCAGTAAAATATTATAGTGTTATTTTTTTTCTTTTCATCATCATCCAAACTTATTTATAATATCTAAACTTTCTAAACCAGGGGTTCCCTAACTTATTTGGGACGTGCCCCCTTTCTACCAAAAAAAAAATTTGCATCCCCTATCTACCCAGACAATTTTAGGTTTAGCCAGCAAGCGAACGAGGGATAGGAGCTTGCATAAGTGAGACGCCCGAACTAACCCCTTGCTGTGGTTAGTGCGTTGAAAAGGCGCTTTCAATAAATGTACAAACACCATACCTACTTATGTATCTCTAAATAAGGTCCTTAACTACACAGGTTGCCCACTCCCTCTTTGGAAAGTCTGCACCCCCCACTTTGAAAACCTCTGATCTAAACATTTGAAGAAGTGAGACAGTCAGACACACCATCATCAAAGTATATTCTGCAAATCAAGGAGGTACATACCTATTTATATAACCCTGGAATCAAATTAAATCAGACTTCTCTTGCAACCATATGTACAGTTAGCTAATGTGATCATGAACTTAACTAATGAATTTCATACACCCTTTAATACACAAATATCTTGTTTTTAATAATGGGTAGATATTTAGACATGTAGTACCTATTTAGACTATAGTCAGTAGCTTAGTAAAAGACCTATGAAAAGCTTTTAGATATTAATTTTCAATTCGATGCCATGGGTAGCCTTAGTATGTAATGCTCTCTTTAATCATTTCTGCAGTGGTGTCACGTGAGGCGGGTCATTACGTTCCCTCAAATATGGTTGAGCGAAGCGATGGCTGGTTCATGCGTCATGCTCGTTAATGGGTGCTGCCAGTGGGAATGGGTCTGCTTCTGACTACCTATCGTAATCGTAACGCATATTGAATTGTATGTTTTTTTATTTATTTATTGTAACAGCCTAGACTGAATAACAAGTTCAAACTTGGAATTAAGCTTAAAATCTATAAATTGATTTAGAAATTTGTAATTCATTAAGAAATGAGCTAATTAAATAATGTTATTTATTTGTTAATGTAAAGTCTGGAAACGATACATATATTTGTAAATGTCGTTCCATCTGATAAAGCTGACAAGTTTTTTGCGCCCATTTTTCTTGTCAGCTAAAAGACGTCATAATGGGTGGAAGGGTAAAAGAATTGACGATTTAAAAATGCTTATTATGTGAGCTTATTTAAATAAAATATATTTCACTTTCATGAAATGATGTCAAAAAGTTCAACATTAGTAATTGAACAGTAAGTACAGAGTCAGGTAGTGGGTATGTACCTACTGGTAACTGAAGCTAATGCTTGAACTTTGTAACTAGTACAGAACTAGACCTTATCCAGAAGAACTCATTTCGCCACGGTGACTCGTCTCCTTCCTTCCATACCCACTAACTTAAAGCTCTGGTTGGGGCGTAAGTGAAGATAAATAGTAGGTAGGTAAGTGCTTATAATCCGCGCGCGATGAGAATGGAATGGAACCTTGTTAAACTGAAACGCGCACGCTACGCCGGCCAGCCACAGGGATATCCAAAAACATGGTGTCACGCATTCGAGGTGAGGGAATTTTGCTGCAGCAAGCAACTTCAAGTAAGATAACAAGTAAACAATTAATTAGGCTGGCCCCAGACCTACCGGTTCCGTTTCTTTGCTTTGCTGTTCTACCATGGACCGCCGGCCAAGAGGCTCATTTTCAATCTATCGCATATTTTGACCTGACCACATTGGCAAGATAGCCATTAGTTTGGTGTTATCAAATATCGTCGTCTGGGGTGCGATGAGAAGTTTTAGTTTTCATTTAAAAAAAAACTGCTGTTTTATACAAAAAATAATAACGAAATTATCAAAATGTATGAAACAGTTCATTTTTTTCGCGATTTCAGATTTGGTCCCATAGTAAAAGTTGTTCAGTTTTATTATGGTCCCTATCTACCATATTCAGTTTTATAAGGCTTTACCAAACATCTTGTATAAATAAGCGATCGAGTTATTTTTAACGATCGGAGTCCATGTTCAGGGTGGCACATCTCCTAAAAGCTTCCTACTTCGCAATCCAGGCGATAATATTTGATAAAACCAAGCTAATGGCTATCTTGCCAATTTGGTCTAGTCCCAAAATGCGATAGATTGAAAATTACCCTGGTTGGCCGGCGGTCTTTCAAGCAAGGTAGCACAGCAAAGCAAAGAAACGGAACCGGTAGGTCTGGGGCCAGCCTTAGGTAGGAAAATTAGGTATCTACTAAGGTTAGTCAATTTTCGATTTACTTGTTAAAGTAAATCCATTTCATTCATCCATTCCATCCATTGCAATCTCATCGCGCGCAGAGCCATTAAAAAAAACTTAATGTGTTGGGTCATTATTTGATTTTCAACTTTTCGCCTTCAAGATATGATATAGGTACCTGTATGTATTTAGAAAAATACCTAGGTACCAACTTGGTATTTTTGGATACAGTGAAAGGTATTTCGCAATGATTATAATATCATTGGTAGGTTTCGACTAATAATAACCTAATTAATTGGTTGGTATCATCAAACCACGGACACGGGAAAATAATATGAGACATGGAGACAAAATTGACCCCAAAGTTTATCTAAATTATTGACTCTTGCGGATACTGAGCGTAGGTAATCAACAAATCCATTTAAATTGTAGATATCGCTTCGCGCGGTTGTGAGCGCGTGCGCAGTTCAAGCCGGTTATACGTACTTATCTACATATTTATCATGGGCGGTAACTATTCCGCTATGGATCCGCTGCAAGTGCCAGTTCCCGATATACAGAAATTATTCGATCGTGATGGTTATTTGAAGCCGTACGAACGTGAAATTCGACGCAGGTAAGTCTATTGTGCTTAAAAAATAAATAGTCGGTGGTTTATCACAGTGTTTTCAGTTAAATATAGTCTGAAACTAGTAAATATACGGTGTTTGAGGTTAACCAATAAAGCAGCTGTGTTTATAGTTACGCTCTTTCTAGCTCAAAGCGCTTTATTGCGCTATGTGAATCCGAAAGCCGGAGTTATTTTAAATGAGTTTGCATCGACTTGTATCACAAAATACCCTTGCATAGAATTAACTTTAGAAAAGCCATGCTTTATAATCAAATTAAACTATTGGGTTTTCTAAAATCTGACTGAAATATTGATCATTTCATTAGTACGTATTCGCTTTAAGCGCTTTTTGTCCATAGTATCGATTCCAATGTCAAATTTAAAGGTCAATTCAATTCAATATTCAAAAGTTAAGACTTGTTTGTTTGTTAGATGGATGGATAATTAATTTAGTAGATAGTTTAAGTAACTACCTACTATTGGTACCCAGTGTGACCAAAATAATTAAAAAAAATATTGAATGGAAATGAATGTCAAGGTCAATAGCGGCATTGAGTTAAAAAAATAGATTGTAAGCGAAATAGTCTATCATAAAACAATAGCCTATTATAAGACCGAAGCATACGTAAATTAAATTACCTAGGTACCTAATGCAATGCACCTATTTTAACTTAACTAATATCACATATCTACAACCGTCATCATAGAATTGTTTCTTTTTCACTTTGCGGTTAGGTATAGGTAGTTATTCTACTTAGATCCTAGGGAACCGCAAAGTAGAAAAGGCCTAGCTAGGTCCTAGTCCTAGGCCATACCTTCCACAACATGCAACCAGCTTAATTAATAAACCTAAGAAGTAAAATGTGCTCTAAATTTATTCTTGGTTTTAAAACTGATGCTGTTACTTACTTTCATTTGCTGAATGAATGAAAGACAGACAGAGATAGCATCAGTTTTAAACCATGACTAACATGATTTAGTCCATATTTTAAAATAAGGCGGAATAGAGTTGGAAAATAATTAGGCAAAAATAGTCTTGCTTTGTAGAGGCAGGAAACCCCACCAACATGATTGTGTTTCAGATATGGTTGCTACAAAGACCTTTGGGACCGCATAGAGTCTTGGGAAGGTGGCGTGGATGGTTTCACGAAGGGCTACAAATACTTCGGAGCGCAGTTCAACCAAGATGGGTCCGTCACATGGCGCGAATGGGCTCCTGGAGCGCACTCCATGCATCTGCAGGGTGACTTCAGTGAGTAAACAGACATACAAAAGTGCACGTACGTTTCAGCGATGTTGGTGGCGTACGAATATAGGTACCTACCAAAACTATTTTTTTAGAATGTGCTAAAATAAAAAAATAAAAAAAAATGTAAAGAAAAATATGTTGGTGGGGTATAAATCTAACCTACCAAAACTATTTTTTTTTTATTTGGAATGTGCTAAAATAAAAATAAATGTAGAAAAAAATACAGTTCCCGAGTCCGACCGTCCAACTTTAAAACAACCAAATATTCAGTCATCATAATCAGTGATAAAACTGTTCTAAAAATATAGACTCCAATATATTTTAGAGCACGCTACCACATCGTGAAATCGTAAATCGCCAAACAAACAACGCTGATCAACGCTCGCGTGATCGCATATTTTCGATGCGAAATGTGTGACGCGGGGTATAGAATTCAAAACATCTAAAATATTATGTGATAATACCTATCTTGGAATTATAAATATACCTATAACTAACATGTACCTAATGAGTTGCTATAGTAAGATGACATTTTCGTCTCGGCGCAGCGTAATAGGGAATATGCATAAGTCACCGATTTTGATGAATTTGAGCTTGATCGCTGCGGACACTTATAAAAACATGATGGAACAGGAAAAAAAATAAAAAAAATGTATTATTTTAGTTTTATCACACGATGAAATCAGGGAAAAATAACAATATTTTTTTTTCATTTTCGGATATAATGCACTTTACAGTCAGATAGAATATCGAATAAGAAACAATATTTTGTAGGACACATATGTACTTAAACGCAAAATTTAGGGAGATAATTGAAGATTATTGGCTAACTCCATATTAAACGCGCCGAAACACACCTGAAACGTGATGTGTGACGTCACCATTTTGTATGGAGCGTTTTCGGCGGGTGCTGCTGCGCGCTAACTTCAAGTGACTATATCACGAGAAAAAAACGCAAGAGAAAAGTTTTAATATTACAGTTAATTTTCTCACGCATTATACTTTTGATTAAGATTAAAAAAAAAATTGATGCATATTCCCTATTACTCCCCTAATATAAAAGGTCTAAAACTGTGGATTGGATATGCAGCGTCTAATTCAAATAGAATAGAAATAGAAAGTACTTATATCAAGATTCTATAGTCATTGATTGCTTATTTCGGAATCCGAACCCCAAAGTATTATCTAGTTAGTTCAGTTTTAACCATTTGATAACTGCGGTAGGTATGTACAGTAAGATTATTATGTGATAGAGTATGTCGCACTACGTACTTATAACAATCTTATTTTATCTAACGTACGGCGGTTATTATGTAAATTAAAACAAAATCCCTATTCCAAACTAATATATGAATAGACAATATTTTTCTACAGGCAGCAGGCTTATAGCAAAGGACATGTCCTAATTTGGGCCACGTCTATGTACACCACCCTCAAAGATGGAGAAAAATATGCTGATTCTGAGAAAAATACAAATAATTTTATAGAATGCATGGTTAAATGGTTATTAATAAAAACAGATCAATATTTTTTACTTGAAATAAAGCGTCAAATATGGCAACTCTCCGTTAAAAAGCCGAAGTGGGCGCATTCTGCCAGACAAATCGTGGAGTCATCGATTGCCATTTTTAACCATGGAAAGTATAGCGATAGTGAGTGTTTCTACACGGTGCAAGTAGCCCGCGCAACTTGAGCACTTGCGCAAGTTACATGCCCCGCGTGGAAACACGTAAAGCGGGTCTAGCTCCATAGCATTGTACACCCGCGCAAGTAACCCGTGCCTCAACGTGCGCAAGATACATGCACCGTGCAGCACTCTTATCGCGTGACCGACGAGCGAGTGTAGGAGGCCTGCGGCTTGATTGCTTTGTCTATTTTTTGGTTTATGACGTCAGTGCACTGTCCATTCTTGTCATCGTGTTATGATATGACAAGGACGGATAGAGCATTGCTTTCGCTTTGAGATAGTTGGTCTAGCTGCCGGTATTGTTCAATATTTTACTTACTATCCATGGTTAAAATGTACTCTCTATGGCGATCGATGACTCAAAGATTTGTCTGGCAGAATGCGCCCATTGTCACTGTCATTGAGTTCTACCTACTTTGTGCTGTGGGTTGTTGTTAACACAGACGTATAAGAAGTTGTTAACATCTTCCGCCATGATGCTTTTTTTATGCGTTTTTGCATTTTGTTTTATGTTCCTTCCAGAAAACAAAGCGATTTTAAAGAAATTGAATAATTAGAAACTGTTTATCGTGTCTTTATTTATTTTTTGGTATACTGTACAAAGACGTGGCCCAGACCTCATACATTTTTGGACATCACCTTTGGATATTTAGCTACCTACCTAATTTACAGTTTTCAGTGCTTAATATGTTCCATCAATCAACGTAACATCACCTACTCCCTCCAGATGGCTGGAACTCCAAGAGTCATCCCTTCAAGAAGCTCGAATACGGCAAGTGGGAGCTGCACATCCCCGCCAATGGTGACGGCTCCTGCCCCCTGAAGCACGACGGCCGCGTGCAGATCATCGTCAACGACCACCTCTACAGGATGTCTCCTTGGGCCAGCTACGTGAAACCCTTCGAGGGGTTCACCTACCAACAGTTCATCTACAAGCCTGACCAGGTATGTACGGCGAGATTTATATTTTAGGTCATCATCATATCAGCCGCACGACACCCACTGCTGGGTATAGGCCTCCCCCAAGGATCTCCACAACGATCGATTCTGCGCTGTCCGCATCCAGTGGCTTAATTCCCGCAACCTTCACCCTCACGTCGGTCCACCTTGTCGGGGGCCTACCCACGGAGCGCCGTCCGGTGCGCGGTAGCCATTCCAGAACCTTTCCCCCCATCGGCCATTGGTTCTTCTCACTATGTGTCCCGCCCATTGCCTTATATTTTAGGTCAATACCATGATATTAATTTGCTAAAAGTTATAGAACCTATAGGGTATCTAGGGTATTACCGATATTACTTTAAAATTTCCTAAGTGCCTAAGCTCTAGCGTCTAGACTCTAGCAGCAAGATCTAAGTTAGATCTTAATCGATGTCATTGAAATTATAGCTCATGTGATATACGATTTTACTTCTTCTTATCGTATGAGGATTAGAGCCACCTCTGGTGTTAGAGTTTATCAAGCCGCCTGTAAGGCCTCTAGCTTGGCTTAACGACTGTTATCAGATGACAACAGCCGGGACCGACGGTTTTTTAACGTGCCCTCGGAAGCACGGAAGCGCTCAGTTCTATAATGCCACTTAACGGTCACCCATCCGACACCTGCCGGACCGAGCGTTGCTTAACAAAACGTGATCGCGTTCGATCAGTCTGACAAGCCCCCCTAGCCAAAGTAACATTTGCAAATTTTCGCTATCGCTTCGCTTTGAAACATGTATGGATTTGACGTTTTAAAATTCGATAGTTAACGAAACCTTATGTCAATCCCATACATGTTTCGAAAGCGAAGCGAAAACGAAGATTTGCACATGATACTTTGGCTAGAGGGTAAGCTCCGCCAGGAGCGCTTCGAGTTTACTAAATATTGCAATTGGACGTGCTTTTTATTCAGTTGCTTTTCTTAACTAGCACTTCGAACAACCTTAGGTACTTACTTATAAATAATATGGTGGCATTAAATGTTATTATTATAGAATAGATAAGATACTGAATATATAATTATCAGACAATTTTGTTTACGATGTTTAATACTATACAGCCTACACAAATGTACCTACAATAAGTACAATCATCTATATTATGTAATGCTTAAGATAAATAGAAGACTGTTTCATAAAGCTTATGTTCAATGAGGATCAGTAACAGGTTTGAATCCTATAGTTTTATTGGCATAATATAAACATAAACATATTGATAGCTAAGTATGAAACCTAGTGAAAGAATTTTTGAAATCCGTTTAGAAATAGTTGAGTTAAAAGGGTCTGAAGGAAATGCCAAGCTCAATGCAATATGTGCTTTATCACGTACGACATAAGGTTCGCGTACGTCGCGATGACGTTATAAGGACTTCCAAAAAACCAGTATTTTAGCTCTTATAACTTCTCAGGTTTAAGAGGTATCGTAAAAAAAAATTCACAGTTAATCATGTGGTGGCATAAGCTTTCTAATTAGCCACTAAACAAAAATCGTTACTGATCGTCATAAAGTTCTGAAGAGTTAATCAGTCTTCTGGTTCCAGCCATACCAGTTCAAACACCCGAAGGTGGACCGGCCAGCTTCCCTGCGCATTTATGAATGCCACGTCGGCATCGCCACCTCTGAAGGAAAGGTCGGCACCTACAATGAGTTTAGAGACAATGTGCTGCCCAGGATCAAGAATCAAGGTAAGATTATAATATTAGGCATGAAAACAACAAATCAATGATGTTATACTACATAATATAGAGACTAGAAAAAGATCGACTCGCACCATATAATATTCTTCTCAGGCGGGAATCGAACCAGCGACCTTCGGATGTCCGGTCTAACCAATGCTCTTTCTTACAACTGAGCTACCGAGTCACTTTTTCTAGACACAGTATTTTTTCTATTATCCATTATTTATAGTAAGTATTGTATAAAAATAGCATTGTGAATGCTACTAAAAAAACATTGTTTCGTATGTTTCCTAAAAATTAGGTTTATCTTTTTTTAGGGTACAACGCCATACAGTTGATGGCGATAATGGAACACGCCTATTATGCTTCTTTTGGATACCAAGTAACCAGTTTCTTCGCTGCCAGCAGGTACACGACTGAATTCATACTTCCATCTCATGGACATTTTGTTACATTGTAGGGATTTCGCAGCGGGATGCGTAACTATCGCATTTGGCCGAATTTTAAAAACTTTCATAGAATTTGTAGCACAAAGACATAAAATTGCACACTCCAGAATTTCAGACAGATCGCACCATGCATGCTTAGGTACTTGTTTGTTTGACCAGGAGAAAGGAAGGACTTAATCGTTATAAAGTCCTTTCTGTCTATTAGTATTGGGACTTTGGGACATTCACCTGCAAATTTAATATTTTTGAAAAGTACCAGGACCACATAAATCTAGAGAAGGATTAACTTCTATAAATAATAGGGGGTTAAAGTATGACATTGCTGATTGTGTCTCACACACAGGGGCTCTTATTATGATGAAAAAAATTATTCAGTTACTTGTTATTTCAAATTATGATCATAACAGCCCACTATCAACAATAAAAATATTTGTTTTTTTCAGAACGTTATGAAAAAGTATTTTAAAAGTGACTCCATTTTTTGTTAGCAGAAATCACCACTTAAGTAATTCGTTGTAATTTAACTGATTACCACCTACTTACTTTTTTTCACTTAACTCTTATGGCATTAGTTAGCTAAGTGCTTAAACATTTGTGCAAATTAAGACAATGTTTGTATGGAAAATACAAATTCTTAAAAAATATCCATACAAAACGGCAACTTCATTTATACTTAAACCCCTAATATTTTCAATCACCTAAGGTAGGTAGTTAGGTACCTAATCTTTTTTTATCCACTTTTATTTAGAGGCTTTTACCTATTTTAGGTATGTCAGCCTCATCATACCCTTATCTAAATAACAATCATAAATATAAGGGAACACTTGGGTGAATTAATATAATTGAAAAACACTGGGTCATTGATACAGAAACATATTATTAATAAGTTCTTTAAACACCGCAGATTGCGGGTCTGCTAGTATTGTAAAAATAGATTCTGCAAATTATGAAATTTGTGGTACCGTCGACGACATCTATCTAACTAACACATTGCTCTTGGAATGCGTCAAGTACAGTGGGGCGAGGGATTCATTGATACAGAAACATACGATAAATAGACTATAGGCCGACCGGTTAAATGAGTCCTCGCCCGCGGGGCACAGGGGCGCGAGGGGAGACGAGAGCGGGGGTCGTGAGAGGTGCGGGCGGCAGGCGTTCGCCGCCCGTCGCCCCCGTTCTCGTCTCCCCTCGCGCCTCTGTGCCCCGCGGGCGAGGACTCATTTAACCGGTCGGCCTATACAGGGTCATTTTTGGACCCCTTTTCAAACTTTGTCAGGTCATTCTATAACAGCAGTACAATCAATTTATGAAGTAAAACAAAAATTGTTTTTTTACATTTTTACCCCAAACTTTTCCCTACACAAATTGAAATTGTTGTCACCGTTTGCGCGTCGCACGGTCGACCCGCGCGAGCCCCCTTCCCGCCACTCGCCTTTCCCCGCTCGCGTCCCGTTCGTGACGATGAGCGTGCGCGCCTAGATTTTTAGGATATAAAAAGTGGTTGAAAACTGTGAATTTAAAAAGAAATAATGTATAATTATCTCACCTAATTTTTTTAATTACTTCTTTGAACTATTATTTGATTTTGTAAAGGGGTCGCAAAATTACCCTGTAGACGTAGGTACCTAATCGGGTTTACAAATCCCCAGTCGGTACGGTACCCCGTGCGAGCTGAAGCAGCTGGTGGACCGCGCGCACGCGCTGGGGCTGTACGTGCTGCTGGACGTGGTGCACTCGCACGCCTCCAAGAACACGCTGGACGGCCTCAACGAGTTCGACGGCACCACCGCCTGCTACTTCCACGACGGCGCGCGCGGCACGCACTCGCTGTGGGACAGCCGCCTCTTCAACTACTCACAGTGAGGAAAAAACACAGATAACAAATAAAAGTTTTACAAAAAATATGTGATGATCACAATATGATCATCAGCTCATCACATCATCATCATCCTCCTGCCCTTATCCCAATTTATTTATAGTGTTCTACACAAAATAAAATTTTGAGCTCGTAGATCGACCACTATTGGGGTCGGCGCAGCATGTAATAGGGAATATGCATAAAATTTTTTTCTTATCATAATCAATAGTATAATGCGTGAGAAAATGAACTGTAATATTGAAACTTGTCTCTTGCGTTTTTTTCTCGTAATATAGTTACTTGAAGTTAGCACGCATCAGCTCCCGCCGAAAACGCTCTATACAAAACGGTGACGTCACACATCACGTTTCGGTGTTTCGGGCGCGTTTAATATGGAGTTAGCCAATAATCTTCAATTATCTCCCTAAATTTTGCGTTTAAGTAGATATGTGTCATACAAAATATTATTTCTTTTTCGATATTCTATCTGACTGTATACCTAGTTGGTTACTAAGTTCTGTAACTATGGAAAACATGAATAATACTAAATTTACAAATAATGCTACAATGAATTATATACCAAATGAAAGCACAAATATTTAAGATTATCATGTATTAAAATTATTCGAAATGACCGCCTCTGGCATGAATACACGCCTTTAGACGACGAGGCCAGTCATCGATGGCAGCACGAACTACCACCATATCCAATTCTGCGACTGCCTTGAGAATAGCGCGCTTAAGAGAGTCGAGATTCATGTGGGGCTTAGCACATGCTTTCTCCTCAATAAGTTGCCATATGGCATAATCCAGAGGATTTAAGTCTGGGCTGGAGGATGGCCATTCTTCCTGCGCGATAAAATCAATTTTGTTAGCCCGAAACCATGCTTGTGTAGATTTTGCTTTGTGCGCAGGGGCAGAGTCCTGCTGGAAGACCCATGGCTGGTTTTGAAATAAAGTGTGGCTTAAGGGTTTGACAACAGGTTCCAGAACGGTATCTTGATAGACTCTAGCGCCAGTTTTCAAACCTTTTTCACAGAAATGAACCTTACTTAGCCCTGAATAGGACACCCCCAGCCAAATCATCACTGATGAGGGGTGGTGACCTCGTTGGACCCTCGGAGCAATCATGCTGGCTTCTTTACTATTCTTAGCGTATACTCTATCATTTTGACGGTTAAAATTTTCTTCGACTGTGAAGATATTTTCATCAGTAAACAAGATTTTTCGATGGCCGTTTTGTGCGTACTGCTTTAGTAGAGCGCGACTTCGTGCTAACCTCATAGCCTTCAATCGTGCGTTTAGCAGATGGCCCTTTCGTCTACGGTAAGCGTGAAGCCCAAGGTCATCATTGATAATTTTTTTAAGGGAACTTCTCTTCACAGTCATCTGTATTGCCCATAACTTTTGCTTCCGGACGGGATTTCTCGTGATTCTCGCCTTCACTGCCTTGATCACAGCTGGTGTCCGAACGGTGCGTGGTCTTCCTGATCTTTTTCGGTCATCGACGGTCAAGGTATTACTGTACCTATGGATAGTGCGATAAATAAATTGCTTGTTGATTTTCAACTTTTGTAGCAACTTGAAAATCATATTCGGTGGCTGCCCACATTTGTGCAGAGCAATTACAGCGACACGATTCTCCTTCAACCCCCATTCCATGGTGAAATAAACAAAATATGATATACGTGTGGTATGGAATTATAGCTTATAAAACTGTCAATAATATGTCATTTTTATTTTTTCTTTTCATTTGTTTTAATGGCCAGTAATCGATAAAGAAACTCAGTAACAGAACTTTTGACCAACCTGTGTAGTGCATATCCAAAAACGAAAAAAATATATCGTTATTTTCCCCTGATTTCATCGTGTGATAAAACTAAAATAATCATTTATTTTTATTTTTCTTTCTGTTCCATCATGTTTTTACAAGTGTCCGCAGCGATCAAGCTCAATTTTAGGAAAATCGGTGACTTATGCATATTCCCTATTCATACTGCATTAGGTTTTGGCAAAGTTTTACGGTCGGCCGCCTGCCTGACACCAACCCTCCTCGGAAATGCTGTTGTTGACAGTTTCCTCGCTGCCATTCGAGTGACCTTTTGTGCGATGGTCTGTACCGGGTCCCTAAAAAAAACTTCCCTCTATCGCCTTAAATACTTCCTGCGCATACGACTGCAGGTTTCGATCTTCATCAGATGATGATAAATCGAAACCTGTAGTCGTATGTGCAAGAATATTTTTAGTGCAAAAGCAGGCGTATCGAGCGAGACATTTATTATTTTGGGGGGGGGGGGGGATACGGGGCAGGGCTTTATAATGTTATCAATTAACAGTAAAAATAACGTTACGTAACGTTATTTTCAATATGATACTTCGATAACGTTAATTTTTTTAACGATACCTAATAACATAACCTTAATATAACGTTAAATTAATGTCGATAACGTTAAAAATAACGTTATTTTTAACGGTAATTTTATAAATATTGCGTATTGTAGGTAGGTACCATGGGCAACAGCGACGCTTAACCACTGCTAAGGTCAAAATCGCTTGCACGCCGCGCCGTCACAACCATACGTTTAGTTCGTGTAGGGGCGATAAGCGCGCACACGAATTTTGTTGCAAACTGTTTAAGCGTCGCTGTTGCCCATAGTACCTCTACTACCTAGTACCAACCGCAGAGACTGATCACGTCACGGTGGCATCAACGTCAATTACACATTGCTTTTAAATATTTTTATACAGTAACATAATAACGTTATCAAGGAACGAAAAAATAACGTTAAATTCTGTTTTACCGTTATTAATTTCCATTTTTAACGTTATTTTTTTTAACGTTACTAATTTTTAACGTTATTTGAAGCCCTGAAACGGGGTGGACGATAGTTACAATCAACTCTGACAGAAATCGCAATTACATTGCTACTTTAGTAAGAGCCAATGTGACAACTAAAGGCTCCAGCACACCGGATGCGTAAGCGTATGCGTAAGCGTATGCGTAAGCGTATGCGTAAGCGTGCACGTAGACGTGCCATGACGTTGTAATATCTGAAACTTTATGAGACATAGCACACCGCTTGCGTAACGTACGCGTGCACGTAGACCGATGCGTAACCCTACGCATTGCAGCTCCCATGAGACAACCAGGCTGCGGACTTACGCAGAGCGGAACGCATTGATGACGTTGTACTCAATGGCATTCCTTATTGGACGTCACACCGAAGAAATAAGAACAACGATTAAAATAACGATATTTTTTTTTCATTTTCGGATGTAATGTACTTAACTTAAAGGGAAGTCTCAGCAATTTATGTAACTAAGATTACCGAAATAAATGAATTTTTATTTTATTTTTATTTTTTTTGTATAGAGCGTTTTCAGCGGGTGCTGCTGCGTGCTAACTTCAAGTAACTATATCGCGAGAAAAAAACGCAAGAGAAAAGTTTTAATATTATCTACAGTTGATTTTCTCACGCATTATACTTTTGATTTTGATACAAAAAGAAATAGATGCATGTTCCCTATTAAAAAATCTCAATATTTTTCAGAACCGAAGTGCTCAGATTCCTTCTATCAAACTTAAGATGGTATCAAGAGGAATATCAATTCGACGGATTCAGGTAAAAACTAATTTCGTAAATTTAATAAGCTAATTGTAAAATGACGAAAGGTGAACTAATCTAGTGCCCTAGATAGATCACGAACGCCCCTGGCAAGATTTAAATTTTGCGCCCCAAGACTTATTTTTAAAATCATGGGCGCCCCTTACAAAATATTAATTTTGCGCCCCACGACATATTTCTAAGATGATGAGCGCCTCTGGAAACTTTATAGACTTGTTTTTAGCTATGGGTCAGCTAAGTGCGCCCACCTAAGGGTTGCGCCCCTAGCAGCCGCTCCCCTTGCCAGCCTCTAGCTACGACGCTGGCTAGACATGCCATAACATGACCATGAGTATCTACTCGTTTCAGTTTTAAAAAAATTAGGCACATCGCTAAAAGAAGTATATAGCAATATGATGTCATTTTACAAGTTTAGCTTTAATCCTGAATATGTAATGTAAGTTGCATTCTATCAATATCTGCGTAAATTTTCCCATGAAGGTTCGACGGAGTGACATCGATGCTGTACCACAGCCGCGGCATCGGCGAGGGGTTCTCGGGCCACTACGACGAGTACTTCGGGCTCAACGTGGACACCGAGGCGCTCGTGTACCTCATGCTCGCCAACCAGCTCGTGCACGGCATCGACTCTAGAGCCATCACTATCGCTGAGGTTGGTCACCTAAGCTTTGACTAAAAATGACGGTGACGTCACACAATGCATTACCAAGTTTTACAAAAATCCCCTAAATATCGTAGAAGGGACAACTCTTACTAAAGGATCAATTCTGAAATCGTGAAAAAAAATCAGCAGTTTCATAACGAAAATATTAAAATGTACGAAACAACACCGGACGCACCGGACTCGGCTCCGTGGGTAGGCCCCCGACAAGGTGGACCGACGTGAGGGTGAAGGTCGCGGGAAGCCAGTGGATGCAATGCAGGCAGCGCAGGACCGATCGTCGTGGAGATCCTTGGGGGAGGCCTATACCCAGCAGTGGGTGTCGTGCGGCTGATATGATGATGATGATGATGACGAAACAACAGATTTTTGTCGCGATTTCATAGTTGGTCCCATAGTAAAAGTTGTTCAGTTTGATGGTCCCTCCTTATCTATTATGATATTTTGTAACACGTTATATAAAATAGTTAGATTAAAGATGTTGATGCACAAAATCTAATAATGAAACAGGTATGTACTTATTCGTATGCTGCAAAAACGCAGCTGCCCCCCTAGCCAAAGTAACATTTGCAAATTTTCGCTATCGCTTCGCTTCGAAACATGTATGGATTTGACGTTTTAAAATTCGATTGTTAACGAAACCTTATGTCAATCCCATACATGTTTCGAAAGCGAAGCGATAACGAAGATTTGCATATGTTACTTTGGCTAGGGGGGGCTGGTTAGAAAGAGTAGTGTAGTGTCATGTTTCGTTCGATTTATAAAGAAAAATAACTAAAACTTAATACGGCAAATATTATTCCACACAGGATGTATCAGGAATGCCAGCGTCTTGCCGGCCCGTGACAGAGGGTGGCACCGGGTTCGACTACCGGCTGAGCATGGCCATCCCCGACATGTGGATCAAGCTGCTCAAGGAGGAGCGCGACGAGGACTGGAAGATGGGACACATCGTCCACACGCTCACCAACCGGCGGTGGATGGAGGGAACTGTGGCTTACGCTGAGAGCCACGATCAGGTACGTAAAACGGGTTTATTTATTTATTTATTATTATAGGTCTGCCAACATTTTTATTTACACTTTAGCCTACAATACAATTCCTTAAAATAGTAAAATTAAAAGTACAGTGAAAAACAGTTATACCTATAGGCAAACACAGCATGACTTTTTATAAATAAGTTATTAACTAGCAATAACTCATAAAATTTTGACACAATGCGTTAAGTAAAAAATGTAAAAATGTACTAAGCTAAATTTTTTTGTTATTATAGATTAATTAAAATTAAATTATTTATTAATATTAGTTAAGCTAAACAAAGCCTTCTTAAAACTAGTCTAGTTTAGTCTACAAATGCCACATTCTACAAATGCCACATTCTACAAATGCCACATTCTACAAATGCCAACTTCTTCAAATGTCAACTTCTACAAAACGATGTCCGTGAAGTTGATGTCCATTTTAGCTACATTCACTCTGTGTCAATAAGTCACCGACAATGAATTGGTGCAAAAATATATCTTTGATCTTGCGCGAACCTTAAGAGGCATATTACATTTCGACTGTGTTTATTGCGTAAAATGACCAATTTTGGCGTTGTCGATCTCAGAAACAAAAATACATTAACACTTTTGACTTATTGAATGGTGCAGAATAGCTATTGGAATAGTTCATAGCGGCCTCGCTTTTTTGAAAATTTGCTCAACTTTATAATTAAACCCGAAATTGCAGAGAAAGATTTTCATAAAATGCGCGAAGGCACTTTTTTGAGCTCATGGATTCAACAACTGTGCTAAAGAATTGAAATAAAAAAAAATGAATGTTATCTCTCATATAGTCGAATAGTTCATAGCGGCCTCGAAATTTTGAAATTATGTATGGAATATGTGAAAAAAAATCCCAATCAAAAACCATAAAACTCCTAAAAAAGCTCAGAATTAAATGTGGATTTCTCCTAGATACATTATTATTATTACGTAAAAATTATGTCATAATAATCTTTACTTCGTAAGTAAATCAAATTTCATACTTTTTTTTATTGTTTGCACTTGTTTGTCTTTCTGTGTATGTTCAAAGTTGACTCTAAGAAATCGTTCACCAACTTTCATTTTCCTTTCTAACCCTTTAACTTTCCAGTGAATCATCATATTACTTTTTGTCGCGGACACATATAAATGTATTTAGTAGACCCAATGGTTTCTCTAGGTTGTATCGCTAAAATCCGTCAAAATCAAAATTTTGACGAAAAAATGTGATAGGGCCCTTAAGAATTTAAATCAAAGTAATTTGATTTCATAAACATTGCATCGTCCTTCTTCCATCCAATAAATTCGCTTATGGTCTGGCGACCGATCGCAAATAGTAAAAGATTAGAAAAATAAAATAAAAAAACAGTCTCTTATCTCTCATAACATTAGCACTTCTACTAACTACTACTAACCTTACATTTCAAATATTATTATCTGACAGTTTAATTTTCGTGAATTACTTCCAGGCGCTCGTAGGCGACAAGACCATAGCGTTCTGGCTGATGGACGCCGCCATGTACACGCACATGAGCATCGTGAGCGAGCCCAGCCCCGTGATCGAGCGCGGGCTCGCGCTGCACTGCATGATCCGCCTCATCACGCACGCGCTCGGCGGGGAGGCGTACCTCAACTTTATAGGTCAGTGCTGCCATAGGTATATACTGGGTATACTTGTCTGATGTACACACGCACATGAAGCCCGGCCCCGTGATCGAGCGCGGGCTCGCGCTGCACTGCATGATCCGCCTCATCACGCACGCGCTCGGCGGGGAGGCGTACCTCAACTTTATAGGTCAGTGCTGCCATAGGTATATACTGGGTATACTTGTCTGATGTACACACGCACATGAAGCCCGGCCCCGTGATCGAGCGCGGGCTCGCGCTGCACTGCATGATCCGCCTCATCACGCACGCGCTCGGCGGGGAGGCGTACCTCAACTTTATAGGTCAGTGCTGCCATAGGTATATACTGGGTATACTTGTCTGTACACACGCACATGAAGCCCGGCCCCGTGATCGAGCGCGGGCTCGCGCTGCACTGCATGATCCGCCTCATCACGCACGCGCTCGGCGGGGAGGCGTACCTCAACTTTATAGGTCAGTGCTGCCATAGGTATATACTGGGTATACTTGTCTGTACACACGCACATGAAGCCCGGCCCCGTGATCGAGCGCGGGCTCGCGCTGCACTGCATGATCCGCCTCATCACGCACGCGCTCGGCGGGGAGGCGTACCTCAACTTTATAGGTCAGTGCTGCCATAGGTATATACTGGGTATACTTGTCTGTACACACGCACATGAAGCCCGGCCCCGTGATCGAGCGCGGGCTCGCGCTGCACTGCATGATCCGCCTCATCACGCACGCGCTCGGCGGGTAGGCGTACCTCAACTTTATAGGTCAGTGCTGCCATAGGTATATACTGGGTATACTTGTCTGATGTACACACGCACATGAAGCCCGGCCCCGTGATCGAGCGCGGGCTCGCGCTGCACTGCATGATCCGCCTCATCACGCACGCGCTCGGCGGGGAGGCGTACCTCAACTTTATAGGTCAGTGCTGCCATAGGTATATACTGGGTATACTTGTCTGTACACACGCACATGAAGCCCGGCCCCGTGATCGAGCGCGGGCTCGCGCTGCACTGCATGATCCGCCTCATCACGCACGCGCTCGGCGGGGAGGCGTACCTCAACTTTATAGGTCAGTGCTGCCATAGGTATATACTGGGTATACTTGTCTGTACACACGCACATGAAGCCCGGCCCCGTGATCGAGCGCGGGCTCGCGCTGCACTGCATGATCCGCCTCATCACGCACGCGCTCGGCGGGGAGGCGTACCTCAACTTTATAGGTCAGTGCTGCCATAGGTATATACTGGGTATACTTGTCTGTACACACGCACATGAAGCCCGGCCCCGTGATCGAGCGCGGGCTCGCGCTGCACTGCATGATCCGCCTCATCACGCACGCGCTCGGCGGGTAGGCGTACCTCAACTTTATAGGTCAGTGCTGCCATAGGTATATACTGGGTATACTTGTCTGTACACACGCACATGAAGCCCGGCCCCGTGATCGAGCGCGGGCTCGCGCTGCACTGCATGATCCGCCTCATCACGCACGCGCTCGGCGGGGAGGCGTACCTCAACTTTATAGGTCAGTGCTGCCATAGGTATATACTGGGTATACTTGTCTGTACACACGCACATGAAGCCCGGCCCCGTGATCGAGCGCGGGCTCGCGCTGCACTGCATGATCCGCCTCATCACGCACGCGCTCGGCGGGGAGGCGTACCTCAACTTTATAGGTCAGTGCTGCCATAGGTATATACTGGGTATACTTGTCTGTACACACGCACATGAAGCCCGGCCCCGTGATCGAGCGCGGGCTCGCGCTGCACTGCATGATCCGCCTCATCACGCACGCGCTCGGCGGGGAGGCGTACCTCAACTTTATAGGTCAGTGCTGCCATAGGTATATACTGGGTATACTTGTCTGATGTACACACGCACATGAAGCCCGGCCCCGTGATCGAGCGCGGGCTCGCGCTGCACTGCATGATCCGCCTCATCACGCACGCGCTCGGCGGGGAGGCGTACCTCAACTTTATAGGTCAGTGCTGCCATAGGTATATACTGGGTATACTTGTCTGTACACACGCACATGAAGCCCGGCCCCGTGATCGAGCGCGGGCTCGCGCTGCACTGCATGATCCGCCTCATCACGCACGCGCTCGGCGGGGAGGCGTACCTCAACTTTATAGGTCAGTGCTGCCATAGGTATATACTGGGTATACTTGTCTGTACACACGCACATGAAGCCCGGCCCCGTGATCGAGCGCGGGCTCGCGCTGCACTGCATGATCCGCCTCATCACGCACGCGCTCGGCGGGTAGGCGTACCTCAACTTTATAGGTCAGTGCTGCCATAGGTATATACTGGGTATACTTGTCTGATGTACACACGCACATGAAGCCCGGCCCCGTGATCGAGCGCGGGCTCGCGCTGCACTGCATGATCCGCCTCATCACGCATGCGCTCGGCGGGGAGGCGTACCTCAACTTTATAGGTCAGTGCTGCCATAGGTATATACTGGGTATACTTGTCTGATGTACACACGCACATGAAGCCCGGCCCCGTGATCGAGCGCGGGCTCGCGCTGCACTGCATGATCCGCCTCATCACGCACGCGCTCGGCGGGGAGGCGTACCTCAACTTTATAGGTCAGTGCTGCCATAGGTATATACTGGGTATACTTGTCTGTACACACGCACATGAAGCCCGGCCCCGTGATCGAGCGCGGGCTCGCGCTGCACTGCATGATCCGCCTCATCACGCACGCGCTCGGCGGGGAGGCGTACCTCAACTTTATAGGTCAGTGCTGCCATAGGTATATACTGGGTATACTTGTCTGTAAACACGCACATGAAGCCCGGCCCCGTGATCGAGCGCGGGCTCGCGCTGCACTGCATGATCCGCCTCATCACGCACGCGCTCGGCGGGTAGGCGTACCTCAACTTTATAGGTCAGTGCTGCCATAGGTATATACTGGGTATACTTGTCTGATGTACACACGCACATGAAGCCCGGCCCCGTGATCGAGCGCGGGCTCGCGCTGCACTGCATGATCCGCCTCATCACGCACGCGCTCGGCGGGGAGGCGTACCTCAACTTTATAGGTCAGTGCTGCCATAGGTATATACTGGGTATACTTGTCTGTACACACGCACATGAAGCCCGGCCCCGTGATCGAGCGCGGGCTCGCGCTGCACTGCATGATCCGCCTCATCACGCACGCGCTCGGCGGGGAGGCGTACCTCAACTTTATAGGTCAGTGCTGCCATAGGTATATACTGGGTATACTTGTCTGTACACACGCACATGAAGCCCGGCCCCGTGATCGAGCGCGGGCTCGCGCTGCACTGCATGATCCGCCTCATCACGCACGCGCTCGGCGGGTAGGCGTACCTTAACTTTATAGGTCAGTGCTGCCATAGGTATATACTGGGTATACTTGTCTGATGTACACACGCACATGAAGCCCGGCCCCGTGATCGAGCGCGGGCTCGCGCTGCACTGCATGATCCGCCTCATCACGCACGCGCTCGGCGGGGAGGCGTACCTCAACTTTATAGGTCAGTGCTGCCATAGGTATATACTGGGTATACTTGTCTGTACACACGCACATGAAGCCCGGCCCCGTGATCGAGCGCGGGCTCGCGCTGCACTGCATGATCCGCCTCATCACGCACGCGCTCGGCGGGGAGGCGTACCTCAACTTTATAGGTCAGTGCTGCCATAGGTATATACTGGGTATACTTGTCTGTACACACGCACATGAAGCCCGGCCCCGTGATCGAGCGCGGGCTCGCGCTGCACTGCATGATCCGCCTCATCACGCACGCGCTCGGCGGGTAGGCGTACCTCAACTTTATAGGTCAGTGCTGCCATAGGTATATACTGGGTATACTTGTCTGATGTACACACGCACATGAAGCCCGGCCCCGTGATCGAGCGCGGGCTCGCGCTGCACTGCATGATCCGCCTCATCACGCACGCGCTCGGCGGGGAGGCGTACCTCAACTTTATAGGTCAGTGCTGCCATAGGTATATACTGGGTATACTTGTCTGATGTACACACGCACATGAAGCCCGGCCCCGTGATCGAGCGCGGGCTCGCGCTGCACTGCATGATCCGCCTCATCACGCACGCGCTCGGCGGGGAGGCGTACCTCAACTTTATAGGTCAGTCCTACCATAGGTATTACTGGGTATACTTGTCTGATGTACACACGCACATGAAGCCCGGCCCCGTGATCGAGCGCGGGCTCGCGCTGCACTGCATGATCCGCCTCATCACGCACGCGCTCGGCGGGGAGGCGTACCTCAACTTTATAGGTCAGTCCTACCATAGGTATTACTGGGTATACTTGTCTGATGTACACACGCACATGAAGCCCGGCCCCGTGATCGAGCGCGGGCTCGCGCTGCACTGCATGATCCGCCTCATCACGCACGCGCTCGGCGAGGAGGCGTACCTCAACTTTATAGGTCAGTCCTACCATAGGTATTACTGGGTATACTTGTCTGATGTACACACGCACATGAAGCCCGGCCCCGTGATCGAGCGCGGGCTCGCGCTGCACTGCATGATCCGCCTCATCACGCACGCGCTCGGCGGGTAGGCGTACCTCAACTTTATAGGTCAGTGCTGCCATAGGTATATACTGGGTATACTTGTCTGATGTACACACGCACATGAAGCCCGGCCCCGTGATCGAGCGCGGGCTCGCGCTGCACTGCATGATCCGCCTCATCACGCACGCGCTCGGCGGGGAGGCCTACCTCAACTTTATAGGTCAGTGCTGCCATAGGTATATACTGGGTATACTTGTCTGATGTACACACGCACATGAAGCCCGGCCCCGTGATCGAGCGCGGGCTCGCGCTGCACTGCATGATCCGCCTCATCACGCACGCGCTCGGCGGGGAGGCGTACCTCAACTTTATAGGTCAGTGCTGCCATAGGTATATACTGGGTATACTTGTCTGATGTACACACGCACATGAAGCCCGGCCCCGTGATCGAGCGCGGGCTCGCGCTGCACTGCATGATCCGCCTCATCACGCACGCGCTCGGCGGGGAGGCGTACCTCAACTTTATAGGTCAGTGCTGCCATAGGTATATACTGGGTATACTTGTCTGATGTACACACGCACATGAAGCCCGGCCCCGTGATCGAGCGCGGGCTCGCGCTGCACTGCATGATCCGCCTCATCACGCACGCGCTCGGCGGGGAGGCGTACCTCAACTTTATAGGTCAGTGCTGCCATAGGTATATACTGGGTATACTTGTCTGATGTACACACGCACATGAAGCCCGGCCCCGTGATCGAGCGCGGGCTCGCGCTGCACTGCATGATCCGCCTCATCACGCACGCGCTCGGCGGGGAGGCGTACCTCAACTTTATAGGTCAGTCCTACCATAGGTATTACTGGGTATACTTGTCTGATGTACACACGCACATGAAGCCCGGCCCCGTGATCGAGCGCGGGCTCGCGCTGCACTGCATGATCCGCCTCATCACGCACGCGCTCGGCGGGGAGGCGTACCTCAACTTTATAGGTCAGTGCTGCCATAGGTATATACTGGGTATACTTGTCTGATGTACACACGCACATGAAGCCCGGCCCCGTGATCGAGCGCGGGCTCGCGCTGCACTGCATGATCCGCCTCATCACGCACGCGCTCGGTGGGGAGGCGTACCTCAACTTTATAGGTCAGTGCTGCCATAGGTATATACTGGGTATACTTGTCTGATGTACACACGCACATGAAGCCCGGCCCCGTGATCGAGCGCGGGCTCGCGCTGCACTGCATGATCCGCCTCATCACGCACGCGCTCGGCGGGGAGGCGTACCTCAACTTTATAGGTCAGTGCTGCCATAGGTATGTACTGGGTATACTTGTCTGATGTACACACGCACATGAAGCCCGGCCCCGTGATCGAGCGCGGGCTCGCGCTGCACTGCATGATCCGCCTCATCACGCACGCGCTCGGCGGGGAGGCGTACCTCAACTTTATAGGTCAGTGCTGCCATAGGTATATACTGGGTATACTTGTCTGATGTACACACGCACATGAAGCCCGGCCCCGTGATCGAGCGCGGGCTCGCGCTGCACTGCATGATCCGCCTCATCACGCACGCGCTCGGCGGGGAGGCGTACCTCAACTTTATAGGTCAGTCCTACCATAGGTATTACTGGGTATACTTGTCTGATGTACACACGCACATGAAGCCCGGCCCCGTGATCGAGCGCGGGCTCGCGCTGCACTGCATGATCCGCCTCATCACGCACGCGCTCGGCGGGGAGGCGTACCTCAACTTTATAGGTCAGTGCTGCCATAGGTATGTACTGGGTATACTTGTCTGATGTACACACGCACATGAAGCCCGGCCCCGTGATCGAGCGCGGGCTCGCGCTGCACTGCATGATCCGCCTCATCACGCACGCGCTCGGCGGGGAGGCGTACCTCAACTTTATAGGTCAGTGCTGCCATAGGTATATACTGGGTATACTTGTCTGATGTACACACGCACATGAAGCCCGGCCCCGTGATCGAGCGCGGGCTCGCGCTGCACTGCATGATCCGCCTCATCACGCACGCGCTCGGCGGGGAGGCGTACCTCAACTTTATAGGTCAGTGCTGCCATAGGTATATACTGTGTATACTTGTCTGATGTACACACGCACATGAAGCCCGGCCCCGTGATCGAGCGCGGGCTCGCGCTGCACTGCATGATCCGCCTCATCACGCACGCGCTCGGCGGGGAGGCGTACCTCAACTTTATAGGTCAGTGCCGCCATAGGTATATACTGGGTATACTTGTCTGATGTACACACGCACATGAAGCCCGGCCCCGTGATCGAGCGCGGGCTCGCGCTGCACTGCATGATCCGCCTCATCACGCACGCGCTCGGCGGGGAGGCGTACCTCAACTTTATAGGTCAGTGCTGCCATAGGTATATACTGGGTATACTTGTCTGATGTACACACGCACATGAAGCCCGGCCCCGTGATCGAGCGCGGGCTCGCGCTGCACTGCATGATCCGCCTCATCACGCACGCGCTCGGCGGGGAGGCGTACCTCAACTTTATAGGTCAGTGCTGCCATAGGTATATACTGGGTATACTTGTCTGATGTACACACGCACATGAAGCCCGGCCCCGTGATCGAGCGCGGGCTCGCGCTGCACTGCATGATCCGCCTCATCACGCACGCGCTCGGCGGGGAGGCGTACCTCAACTTTATAGGTCAGTGCTGCCATAGGTATATACTGGGTATACTTGTCTGATGTACACACGCACATGAAGCCCGGCCCCGTGATCGAGCGCGGGCTCGCGCTGCACTGCATGATCCGCCTCATCACGCACGCGCTCGGCGGGGAGGCGTACCTCAACTTTATAGGTCAGTGCTGCTGACTCCTAACATACTGGAGGTCTGGAGTTTATAAGTACTTACGATAGTGATTCCAGAAAAAGCTGAGCTGTGCTCTGCTCGCGGTAGAGAAGTCTACACTTTCGGCCCGGCCACAGCCCACCGCTGTGGGCGGCGCGGCAAACGAATGTTGCAGTGAATATTGAATTCACTGCGCGCCGTCCGCCGCGAGATTACAAAAGCCTGTTGATTTCGGCCAGGTACATGGACGAGACGCTCTGACTTTTGGAGTAAAATTTTTTACTCCAAAAGCCAGAGCGTTTCGGCCAAGTACCTGGCCGAAATCAACAGGTTATTGGAGTATTATTTTTGTAAAAGTGGGACTACAAAAGCCTGTGGAACTCGGCCAGGTACTTGGACGAAATCAACAGGCGTTTGTAGTGATTTTTTTTACAACAAAAGCCAGTGCGTTTCGTCCAGGTATCTGGCCGAAATCAACAGGTTAATAGAGTAATGTTTTTGCACAATGTGACACTACAAAACCCTGTTGAACCCAGCCAGCTACTTAGAGGAAACAGGCTTTTTAAGTTGGAACAAACTTTATATCTACACTTCTACAGCCATGGTATCCTTTATAAAGGATTTTGACCTTAAACTCTTACTTGACCTTGTATCTGACCATGTATCTGACCTTGAATCTGACCTTGAATATCACCTTGGATCTGACCTTGTATCAGATCTTGTATCTGACCTTGTATCAGATCTTGTATCTGACCTTGTACCTGACCTTGCATCTGACCTTGTATCTGACCTTCTATCTTACCTTGTATCTGACCTTGTATTTGACCTTAACCTTGTATTAGACCTTAACTTTGTACTTGACCTTGTACTTCCCCCTTACTCTCCCCTCCCCCTATCCCTCAATCTCCCCTTCCCCTCTCCTTCTCCCCATTCACAGTTTTGTATAGCCTGACGTGCTGCTGACTGTACCCACATACATACTTAAGAGACATGAAAGCGTAACAAACAACGCGCGACTCGGCCGAATCACTCTGGGCTTTAGAGTAAATAAGGGAATTTGCTCTAACTTAAGACTCCGTCCATAAAATTGCGCTGGACGAAAGTAGGTATTTTAGCGCTTGAACACGTGATCGTGTAGTCGAGCACTCGAGTCGAGACAGCGACGTCGGGTCGGCGGCGGACGGCAGCGTATAGTTTGACCAACCAATTTTGATCCTTTTTATAGTTTTTTGTGACAATTGTATAAATAAGTTTTTAGTTATTGTGTATCAGTAAAAATTTTAAATGGAATGTTATCAAAACAAATTATGAAACAGTGTTTTCAATTTGAATTTAAATAAAACTATAATAATAGCATAGGTACCTACTTTTAAAATTGTTACAGGGAATTTATAAAAATATCTTATTTTCCTTTACTACTATAATGTATATTTATTTTAAAAACTTATATCTCTTAGTTCCATCGATCGAATTTTTCGTGAGTCGACGATTTCTGGAAGTAAGCAAGTGTAATAAAAATTTTCCAATCTGTCTTTAATTTTCATATTCCAGAAATCGTCATCTCATTCAATTAAAACAGTTTGAATTGCATAATCAGGGCCAGTCCAAACACCAAACAGGCAAAATCTTTTCTTGGTTATGTGTAACTGACCCTGTACTTGGTAATACCAATTGTGGGTTTTATTCAGGACTATTTCATATTCTGGTTTATCTTTTTTTTTGTCATCTTTTTAGCATCTTTTTTTATTTTATTTTTCAATTTCCATATTGTTATGAGCTTTTCGTGTATTGCTGCATTCGGACTCATTCCATATGCTGATTTAGGGCATTTAATTTCAAGTACCTGGGTGAACCGAGCAAGCTCGGTTATTACCTTTATTCTCATAAATAGCGCATTTCTGTCTGTACGCATGCGCAAGCTTCCTACTTAAAATTTTTGAAATCATTAACACGGCTTATAAAACTTTTGAGAATCAGTCTTTTTGAGAATCTATTAATTTGTGTGTGCAGCTGTACCATTTTCGGGTTTTTGACAATCTGTCCTTTTGAGAATCTGTCCTTATGAGAATAAAGGGGTTATTACTATTTATTGTAATATCGTAGTGTTTAGGTGATAACAAAAGTGCTTTAGCTAGGTACTTTGGGATAGCAATGTCACGCAATGTATGTGATGTTTTTTCGATATTCGTAATCTCAACCTTACAGCACTTGTCACAGAGTAACGCTATCTATTGTCTATAGCTCGTAAGCTTTGTAATAAGATATAGTTAATTACATAATAATTCCGCGAGGCGTAGTAGTTAGTTTTTATGGCATTATCCGAGAGATGGCGTCATAAAACGTATCCGAAAAACTGTGTTTAAAATTTGTATCAGTAATTTTTTTATTTTGCACTATTGCTTCACAAGTCTCAATAAAATAAAAACTCGAAAGCAACATTAATTACATTTTTTAAACTTGTCTAAAAACTTTTAATTTTTAATTAAAAATATATAAAACTTGAACATATAAAAAAGTAAGTCACCGAGCGGGATTCGAACTCAGAACACTCGTTTCTTGTGGTCCGCGTCCTAACCCACTGAACCAAACGGACATTGGCCGGCCGCGGACGAAATTAGCGACCATATCCTGCGTCGAAAAAAACGCATGAAAACGCGAAAACGCGCGTTTTACCAAACAGAAGACTAATCTAGATCGATTGTTTACCCCCGAAAACCCCCATATAACAAATTTCTGCGAAATCGTTAGAGTCGTTTCCGAGATCACAGAAATATATTTATATATATACAAGAATTGCTCGTTTAAAGGTATAAGATTATCCCATTGTCATTATCATAAGTTCCGTCCGGTGAAGCTCCAAGAAAAAATACTCTTGGTCTATAAACAGGCCGCACCGTTTTATAGAAATATTTTCTTGACGAGCAAGCTGATTCAGCGCAGGCGACTCATTGATTTTGCCATGCTGTATAGCAGGCACATGATCCAATGAGTAACCGTATAACATCGTTTTTAGCGGAGCAGAGCTTATGTCAGCTCCTTTTGCAAATTTTGCCAAAATTCGATGCTGTAACTAGACAACGACGTAACTCGAGCCATAAAGCACTTTCAACCTGCAATATAGTTTCTTTTTCAATAGCATTTCTATCAGAAATTTGTAATTTTAAATTCTCCAAGTATGTTGTCTGAAAATAAAAAAAATTACAAAGTTAAGAAAAAATATTCGAGATAAGAGTGGGATAAAAGATAATTTTTAACCGACTTCAAAACAAACAAAAAAGGACTTTCTCAGTTTGACCTGTATGTATGTGTTTGTTCACGATTATCTCGCGTTTGGCTGGTTTCGCTGATCCGATTTTGATGCGGTTTTCAGAAAAGTATTTATTACTCTTAGGAGGTTTTAGTATTTTAACCGACTTCAAAAAAATAAGGTTCTCAGTTTGACCCGTATGCATGTTTGTCCGCGATTATCTCACGTTTGGCCAAACCGATTTTTCTACCTAGATAATATATCTAATATAGAAGGTACTTACACTAAAAATAAAAAAAAATGTTTAAAAAAACAAAAAACCGACTTCAAAAGCCACGCTACCTCTAAAAAGCAAGAAATAATATTCAAATCATTGTGTTTTATTACAATGATAATGCATATCTAGTGATTTGAATATTATTTCTTGCTTTTTAGAGGTAGCGTAGGCTTTTGATGCCGGTTTTTTGTATTTTTAAACATTTTTTTTACTAACTGGAAAGTGACATTTTGAAAAATGTATGACACATGAGGTATATTTTTCTGGAATTCATTATGGATGCTGAGATAACTGCATCATCACCTTGGCTGCCTCATATTCTTCGGAAGTTATGTCTGGTTTCTGGCAAGATTCAGCATAATCTGCGTTTTCATTATTAAAATTAATGCTATCTCGCTAAATAATGACATATAAATGAATATTGTACCAAAATAAAAATACAAGATCAAAAAGTATCGGTCGCGCTATAATTCCGCCTATGGAGCGTCATCTACTGTCGTCTATGCGCGCGATCGACACACGTTTGTAACTTTGTATGTGTGCGTGAGTCTGACGGAGCAAAGCGACACGTCCTACTCCCGAAAGCGCGGCGCGCGGTCTGCCGTAACATCGTTTGCGCTCCCGTATATAATTGAGATTTCGGAGAACTTTAAAATTTTCTATTAATTTAATAAAAGATATATTATGTATTTTTTTAATTGTAAATTTTTAAGCATGAATCAATCTTCATATATGTATTTTTTATTTATTTTTTATTCTGTTGTATGTGCTAGAAATCCGACGCCGTAATCGCTTATAATTTCTTCAAAGTAAGGCCATTTTAACTAAGTTTTTCTTTGAATTTCTGAATAAAAGTACTAAAAACTCCTCGGCCACTTTTTAGGATTTTTCAGTGTCTTTATTGTTGTATATTTTATAAACTGCTTCATATTTTAAATTCCGTGTAAAAAGCAAAGACACGAACGTCGCGCACCGAAAAATATTGAAACATGTCTCAGGTTATTTGCAATTAAACAAACTAATACAATGAAAATTAATAAATTGTCTCAGCCACTTTTTAGATATTGAAATAATCTTCAATTTAAAATATCATAACACATTGTTACTGATTTAGTTTGTCTCCAATCAGCTCCAACAGACAACTCAAAATCACTCAAAAATAGGTACGGGCTCTTAAAAAGCCTGTTGATTTCGTCCAAGGAGCTGGCCGAGTTCAACAGGCTTTTGTAGTCGCACTTTTTCAAAAAAATTACTCCAATAACCTGTTGATTTCGGCCAGGTACTTGGCTGAAATCAACAGGCTTTTGTAATAAAAAAAATTACTATAAAGCCAGAGCGTTTCGTCCAGGTACCTGGCCGAAATCAACACGCTTTTGTAGTAGTCGCCCGTCCGCCGGTTGTGGTCGTTACCTACATAAAATATTAGGAAGTTATGTAAGTAAGAGAAGTAGATAAATTTATCTTGAGCTGAGCTAGGAACTAAATTAGCTCCCAGAAAGTGTTCAATATCGTATGAAATTTTTTCGTCGTCGTCTTTAACTTTTGTTGTGATTGTAACTGTCTGCTATCATAAATCATTTATTCACATTCATAATGTTACAATTTACAACAGTTAAAATTGGAAATACAGAACATTATGACCTCTTCTGAGGCAATCGTGAATTTTTAATAAAATAAAATCAATAGAATATTCAATATAGCATTGATTAATTTTAGATTAGGATTACAATAAAATTACATAGAATTAATTTTTTTCATTAAAATATTCATTTAAATTATAAAAAGGTTTATCAAATATGAATTTTTTTAGTCAATTTTCAAACTTTTTACCCTATCTTAAATAATTATTGATTTCCCTTCTGGCAGGCAATGAGTTCGGGCACCCCGAGTGGCTGGACTTCCCGCGTGCGGGCAACAACTCGTCGTACCACTACGCGCGCCGCCAGTGGCCCCTCGTGGACGACCCCCTGCTCAAGTACAAGTTCCTCAACCAGTTCGACCGCGACATGAACCAGCTCGACGACAAGCACCGGTGGCTCAGCTCCCCTCCAGTGAGTACGGAATCTAGGAGTACGACAGTCTTTCCATAGGTACTTTTTTCCGATTCCCCCAGGGACCGTACCGGCTAACGCATCAAACTTCGAAAAGTCCGCTGGGCTTCAAACTAAAAGAGATAAATCGAGCCCCAGTCGGGCCAACCCCGATGCATGATGTCACACAAACATCGATAGAGTTTGGTCAATGAAAGTTGAATGAAAGATGAGACTCGGTTGGAAAAAGAAATTAAGTTTCAGTTTCCAATAACTTAACCTCTAAGCGTTAATTTAACAAAGAAAGTGGCGCCGCCATTTTAATCTCATCTTTTGTTGACCAGACTCTATCTTCTAAATAACTTAAGCGCATAGTACAATACGAAATTCCTACTTCGATTTATCTGTTTTAAATTGAAGGTCAGCAGACCCGCCGCCCGAAGTTGGAAAAGTTAGCCAGTAGGGGCAGGCGCGGTCGCAGCCTGAAATTTTGGAGGGGGTCACTAATAAATAATAATACAATTGCTTTTTTATTTTGTAAATTTATAGAAGCAGTGCCGGTTTTAGCACTACCAGCACCCTGGGCGATTCCAAGATTTTAAATTTTGCCTGTTAGTTAAAAACGGCCGCGCAGCGCGTTTTTTGGTCAGTTTCAACTACTAATCTTGTAGTCTTGTTTGTTTATAGTAAATAAAAACGGCCGCGCAGCGCGATTTTTAGTCAGTTTCAACTACTAATCTTGTAACTTTGCTTGATTATAGCAAAAAAAATGGCCGCGCAGCGCAGTTTTTTGTCAGTTTCATCTGCTAATCTTCCAATTTTGCTTATAACAACAAAAAAACCGCCGCGCAGCGCGATTTTTAGTCAGTTTCACCTACTAATCTTGTAATCTTGTTTGTTAATAGTAAAAAAACGGCCGCGCAGCGCGATTTTTAGTCAGTTTCAACTACTAATCTTGTAATCTTGCATGCTTATAGCAAAAAAATGGCCGCGTAGCGCAGTTTTTAGTCAGTTTCATCTGCTAATCTTTTAATTTTGCTTATTACAACAATAAACCGCCACGCAGCGCGATTTTTAGTCAATTTCATCTACCAATATTGTAATCTTGCTTGTTTATAGTAAAGAAAAACGGCCGCGCAGTACGAATTTTAGTCAGTTTCAACTACTAATCTTGTAACCTTGCTTGTTTATAGTAAAAAATGGTCGCACAGCGCAGTTTTTAGTCAGTTTCATCTGCTAATCTTCTAATTTTACTTATTACAGAAAAAAAACTACCGCGCAGCGCGATTTTTATTCAGTTTCATCTACTAATCCTGCTTGTTTATATTAAAAATGGCCGCGCAGTGCGATTTTTTGTCAGTTTCATTCGTCGCTTCGTCGCTCATCGTCCACCGGTGGTCGGGCGTTTTCGGCGCCCCACACACGAGGGCGCCCAGTGCAGTCGCACCACTTGCATCGCCCTACTGTCGGTACTTTAGAGAAGATTTTTCAATTTGATGTATACGATTTTGGGGGGGGTCATGTCCCCCGTGACCCCCCCCCCTTCGGACCGACCTGGGTAGGGGCCCATTAGGTAGTGGACAACGGTAACAGACCGTCCATATTGTTTTCCCGATATCCCCCAGTAGTGGCCAAACCGTGGGGGACAACGGAAATAGCCGCTGCTGCTGACAGAAGGTAGATACAGACAGCAACGAAAGTCGCTTATCTTACTACTTAGGTACTTTATCATACCATAGCAACTTTTTTGACAGATATCTCACATTTTGAAACATTAGGTACTATTATATATTCTGTGACATTAGTTACGTAGAAAAGTTACTATGACAAAGTACTAAAGTATTAAGCAGCTTTCGTTACTTATCGTACCAGACAAAGGTGCCTGAATCAGAGCTTTAGTGAAGCAGGGCTACATTATGAGCATCGATAATAAAGATCAGATTTAAGGGCCCTATAGCCCTGGCCCGGTTAAGTGGCGCCCCCCATCTTATTGCTCGCTAAATACATAACGTACCCAAAATTCACATGGACAGATTGGGGCTAAGGTTCTATAGTTTATTTACAAACCATAACCTCAGTAAAATGTAATTCTTTGTAGTACACTGGGCGTCAGATAAACTGCACCTTTTCGAAAATAAGTTTAGACTTGGCCACCTGCTGTTGCTAGCTAACGTTTTATTGTGTAAATGTTGATATCTATTAAAAGTAAATTTATTGAGCTTTCAATTAATAATTGTTTGATTTTATTAACATAAGAGTTACCACAATTAAACGCTTAAAGCGTTATTGCTTGCGCCGCTATAAAAGTAAAATAAAAGGGGTCAATACAGGAAATGCGGGGAAATTCGCTATCGAGATGATAGAGAAAACACACTTCAACAGTTCAATTAAAAAAAGGAATTCTTAAGATGGTTACTATTGCCCATGAAGTTGCTCAAATATTGCAAAAAATGAGGCAGTTAGCTCGGAAACTGAATCTCAGTAATTGATTCCGTTCGACGAGTATTCCAATGGTTATTAGACACTGTTGGCTATGTCCGAAGGGGAAGAAACATATAACAACACTTACCAGTACCGGCGTTAGGGGGGGGCGAGCACGGGCGACCGCCCGGGTCGCCGGATATAGAGGGGCGCCGCAGGCGCCCCTTTATATCTGCAGCCGCAGGTGTTCCTTTATACACACGCGCTGCGCGGCCGTTTTTTTGACTATAAACAAGCAAGATTAGAAGATTAGTGTGTGAAACTGACTAAAAATCGCGCTACGCGGCTGTTTTTTTTTAACTATAAACAAGCAAGATTAGAAGGTGAAACTGACTAAAAATCGCGCTGCGCGGCTGTTTTTTTGACTATAAACAAGCAAGATTACAAGGTTAGTAGGTGAAACTGACTAAAAATCGCGCTGCGCGGTCGTTTTTTAAATAACAGGCAAAATTGAAAATCCTGGAATCGCAAATAAAATAAGAATAGAAATGTTGCCCAGGGGCGCTGGTAGTGCTAAAACCGGCACTGACACTTACCATTAATAAATTAGATAGGATTAAACTAACTTTGAAGAAGTTTTTTAAAAGGTGCGGTTTTTCTGACGCCGAGTGTAGTAGTAGGCAAAAATGCCTAAGGTGTCCACTTTTTGCTTAATCACACTATTATTTTAGGCATACGTATCGTGCAAGCACGACGGCGACAAAGTGGTTGCGTTCGAGAGGGCGGGCCTTCTGTTCGTGTTCAACTTCCACCCGTCCCAGAGCTTCACTGACTACAGGGTCGGCGTCGACGTCTCTGGGAACTATAAGGTACCTATTTTATTACTTCAATTGACTATCAGGCATTTTTAATGTCTCCACTGTTGGGCACAGCCTTCCTTATGAGTGGATAAGGAGGATGGGCCATAAATCCCCACGCGGGCCCAATGTGTTTGGGTGTTAATGATAAGGTGGGTGGGTGTTAATGACTGCAAAATGCAGCCAGGACCAACGGCTTATCGTGCCTTTCGATGCACGGAGGAGCTCGAGATAGTAAATGTTTGGTCACCCATCCCATTACCGACCCTTGCGGTGTCTTAAGGTGGCCAGGTGCTACACCACTGCGCCAACAAGCTTATCTTACTTCAATTAAAGCCACACTTTTTTGTTTATTTATTAATTTATTTAGCAGACTAGCGACCGCCCGCGACTTCGTCCGCGTGGATAGTGTTTTGTCTATCCCTCGGGAACAGTTCCGTTTTTCGGGATGAAAGGTACCCATGTCCTTTTCTGCACCCCTGACAACGTGTATGTAAAATTTCAAGATGATCGGTTCAGTAATTAAAACGTGAAGGCGTAACAAACAAACAAACAAATAAAGAAACAAACGGACTTTCGCATTTATAATATTAGTAAGGATAAGATAAATCCATAAAGTAATACTTAGCATTGTTGGGTTGGGTGGTGTGTGGCTGTGGAGTAGGACGTCAACTGGACTGGATTCAGTACCCCATAAAAATGATTTTTTAATGCAGTATATCTTGTTAGTGCGACTATTCTCCGCATAGGACCGTACCGTCGCAACCTTAGTTACGTTGCAATACTTACAACTTAATATTGCATCTACCCTGGAAGACTCCGCCAAATGTATTGACTACCTACTGATAAATTATTTTCTTCGTTTCAGGTGGTTTTATGTTCAGATAGTAAAAAGTACGGCGGCTTTGGTCGAGTAGAAGTAGACGGTGAATCCCACCTTACACAAGAACAACCCTGGGCAAATCGGAATGATTCTATTCAGGTAAAATAAATAATTCTTAATTTTACTGATCAACTCAAATTCAGTACTATTATTAGATTTATATGTATAATGAAATCATTGTATTATTGTTTTTTTTTTATTTCAGTTGGTTTTTAACAGTGTGTGTTTTGCACCCTTTGGTGGTTGCCCTGGGTTCGACTCCTGGTAGGGGCATACTGTATACTGTTTGCGTGATGAACAGTCACGATTTTTTGTATTCTTCTTTAGGTGTAATTTAGACACCAATGCAAATTCTGCTTAGATAGAGACTATGATTGGTGTAAGTTATCCAAATGGAAGTTACACTAAGTTCATAGTTGTGGTTGTGGGTATACATAATATGAGCCATACAGTAAATTAATCATATCTTTTCTCCACAGGTATACATCCCCTGCAGAACTGCCATTGTTTATGCTCGAAGTGATTAGATTAGATCTGTATGTAACGAAAGACAATAACCTGTTAACAAATATATTGGTACTATAAGCAGTAAGGAAGTAGAAGTGAGTTGTTCAGTGATTTCACCGAATGTGTTTTGTTATGAAGTGTTGAGATTGTTATAAAATTACAAAAAGACTTATATTTTGTAGTACAAAATTATATTTTTATTCAATTTTGTTATAAATAAACTACATTTTCTATTATGTTATTTATTTCATGATGGCACACCGATAAGTAAGTTATTTTTAGGTGTACAGGTAAGTGGCTTCAGCCTCGACAAGGTCACTGTGTAACCAAACTCTTGGGCTAATCGAGCTCTATCAGAGTCTATAACTGCCATGCATAAATCTCCCCTGACAGTCAGAGGGTGCTCTGCATGTGTTTGGTCAGCAGCATGGCCAATACACAAATATTGGTCAATGGACACACTTCTAAACTTATTGCTACGAGGGTATACCAATCTATCAGTGGAGTGCAGAGACCCATAACAGCACGGGCAAAGGACAAACTTAGCATTTGCCTTTAAACATTTATCCAAGACCAAGTCACTTGCTATGCCACATGCATGCAATGCAATACCAATGTCAAATTTTCCATTGAAAAAATCTAAATTACATTGAAAGAAGAAAACATTGCTCAACCCCATATCATGTACTCTTTTCCTTGCTCTCATAAGCGACTGTTCCTTATTCTCTAGCAATATTATAGTGCATTTTGGCAATAAATGAGCGATCAGAATCCCAAGATGGCCACTTCCACTACAGAAATCTACTATTTTATCGCCCTCTTTGGCTATACTTAATACAGCTAATGCTAGATTTTCAAGTTGTTGTGATTTCCTATTTATTCTTGCGTCAGGTAAGTGGCCTGCTGCCGGATTGGCGCCGTCAGGTATATTGCTCCAGTTCCAGATATAGTCAAACTTGTTTGCAGTTTCATCCATTTTCATGCCTTCTTTTATAACACCTAATGCATTTTCTATATCTTCCTCTTTTGTGAATAATCTTTTCTTAGGATTGTGTCGACTTGGATCACATTTATAAAGACTCGCACCTTCAGTTGCAGGGATTGTTGTATCTTCAACCAAAACCGTTTTGTATTCAAGTTGGTCAATAATGTCACAAAAGTGTTTAATTTCAGGGATGCTAATTAAATTTTTATACCATTTCCAAGTCAAAGGTAAGTAGGATTCAAAAATAGATGCACCTAAAGATTGAATTAGTAGACTAAAAGACGGCAACAAAACTAAGTCGGCTAATGTGAGGAACGGACCTTCAGCAAATTGATGAGTTATATTTAAATCTTCAATTTTGACAGAGCTCTCAATCTCCGATTGTTTCTTAACTTTGGATTTCCATTTCCTAGGCTTGGATAATCTTAATTTATCCTTTTTTTCTTCAAACGGTTTTTCATCAGTGATCTTTAACCTCTCCATTTCTGATATATTCTCCTTATTTAATGTTCTAGCAATTTTGTACACATTATGAACTCGTACTGGTTTACTTAGGTGATGCTCGAAGCGAAATAAGTTTTTGGGTAACTGCTCCACTTTATCAGAATTAAGTATTTCTGTGACAGATTTTATGATATCAACTTCACAATATTTAGTCCAAATTGACACTTCATTGGGCGCTTGTAAGCAGCTGCTACGGAAACCTAATATGCCATCTTCATGTTCCTTGGGACTTGAACAACTCGTTTTATATTTCGTAATATGTCTAGCTACTGCACATAGTCCAGTTATAATTGTATCTTCGCACATAGCAACAGGGTATACAGATGCTGCCACTTGCCAGGGGATCTCATTGTCTTTGGTGAACTTTAGGTTACATTCAATAAATTCTATTTTATTCAGCTTGTATAGTTTCTTCTCTTTTGTGAAAACTAGCTGTAATTTTACATTTTCAGGGCAACAATATTTATAAACACAAAAAGTTATGAATGATTCTAGAGGCAGAGAAATTCTGGAAGACGCTTGATAATCCAGGCGATTTGTAAATGTTTCTAAGAATATATTATTTTCCATGATTTAATAAAAGTTGTTTGGTATATTAATTTGTTGTAAGCGCTGTAGTTTAACTAAAAAATATCATATTTAATTTCGATGATTTAATCACTCGTAGCACAGAATATATATTTATCTACAATTTAACTTGCTGTCAACTGTCATGCATGCATGCATGCATGCACGCAATTTCATACGTCACTGTCAGTGTCAGTCATAACACAGATAACAGAGCTGTCTCTTATTTTTGTTGTGGCAATTCACTCCTAAAGCTATGTACTCACTCACCAACTACACAACATTTGCTGCGATGCGAAACACGAAAATAAACGGTTGGTCGCGGACCGTGGTAAAAAAAAATACGTGAAGCGCGATGCTTCGTGCGTGTCGCTGGCCGAATAAGCTACTCAAGGCGATCGAGCGACGCGCGTTCGTTGTGTCTAGGGCATGGAATACCGGAATGATTTTCATACCGGTATTGATACCGGTATTGAAATTTCAATTACCGGTATACCGGTATTTCGGTATTTTTTCGGTATTTTTTTAAAAACTGCTAGTTTAAACTTTTAGATTTTTGCATTCACAATGTTTAAGAAAATGACAAAGTCGTCCTGAGGGCTATTTTTATATTAAGATGAATAAATAATGAAAAATATTAGAAAAAATCGGCTCACCCGTAGCAACTTAGACGGGATTCGAACCCGCACCCTTAGGATTCCGGCCCAATGCACTACCAATTATGCTACCAAGCCGCTGAGGGATGTGGCGAAATTTTCTAATACTTTTTACGTTTCCGCTGAAGATCAGCGCCATCTCACCAATGTGAAGAGAACTACTTCGACATTCGGTTGTAGCACCCTTGCAGGTGCCAGACAATCAATTAAGGTGAAACAGTACAATTTTAAACTTTTAGATTTTTGCTAAAGTAGGTAACTATAGCAGGTAACTAGCAGTTACCTACTTTTTAAATGATTCTTAGAACGATTAGTAAGTCTTGTTTGTGGAGAGTGATTAAAGCAATTTTCTACGCTATACTTTATGGCAGAAACACTACTACTACACTACTATTTACCAACTGCATAGAAACCACAAAATTAGTTCTTAAAGTAATACCTAGGTAATTACGAATACCGAAGAAAATACATTATTTGATTCAATTATTATTGAAATCAACAAATATCAAAATTTCCATAGAGAAGATGGTTGGAGAGTACCACCAGCTTGGGACCCTATAATTCATCAACTGAAATCCCATCCCAAATCACACACTCCAGGATCTAAAGATACAATTAGTTCGTTTTGTAGATAGGGATCAAAAGGGAGGTCGACATAACTTCTCTGAGTATTCTTCCGCCAGTTCTTTCTCTAAGAGGCCTCCTAATTTGTGAACTGGTGGTAGATTCAGTAGCAAGATCGTGTTTTCTGGCGCATTAAACTCAAGTAAAACATTAGATAATACTTTTTTATTTTGTTCTTGAAATACTGTTTGTTTTCAATGCATTGTCATTCATTGCCATCCAATGTCTATTGGAGCTAACTCATACGGCAACAACTAAGCGATACGTAATAGAGACCAACTTGTTACTGCAAGAAATTGTTTTACGAATGCAATGTGGGTAAACTAACAAAAAATGAAATATTTACGAACTTGTCTGCTGCACTTACTAGTTTCTAAGTTTTATTTTTAAGATTATAGTGTAGTTCTCTTATAAGTGAATGTTAATTCTTTTAGAGAAATAAATGTCTCAAACCTCAAACCTCTACTTTAAAAATGGAAATAAGCCCCTATTAAAGAACACAGACCCGTCTCACTTCTGAGCCATGTCCTTACGAATCGTCACGCTTGCAAGTTTGACGACTTCCAATTCCAACCTCCTGAACAAGCTGGGTTTCGAAAAGGCTTTAACACAATAGTCTAGAGTTCTAGTCACAAATCCAACTGCAGCTAGGTGTGACACAGGGAGACGTTATTTGTCCGAAACTGTTCACAGCTGCGTTGGAGGACATGTTTGAACTCATAGACTGGAATGGACTTGGTATCAATATTAATGGCCAGTTACTATGTAATCGGCAAAACGAAGGTGTTTTAAGTACTGTTCCTAACATACCTTCGTTTTGCCGATGATATAGTTCTTATGGATGTGACCTTGGAAGACCTGAATACAATGCTCGAAGATCTCAAAGAGAAGGTCTCAGGATGAACATGAATAAGATGAAAATCATGTTGATTGCCCATGTTGTGCCCGCTCCAGTTCATGTTGGGAACACTACACCTGAAGTTGTTGACCTTTACGTATACCTTGGACAGGTAGTCCAGTTAGGCAAGTCCAACTTCAAGAAAGAGATTTCTCGTCAAATCCTATTCGGATGGGCAGCATTCTGGATGCTTCGAAAAATCTTCGCGTCTGACTTACGACTTACCTCAGTGTCACGAGACGAAAGTCTATATATGAAGATAATTTATCTATATTAAAAGATAGTTTACGGCAGTGAAACATAGTTGTTAACTATAGGTCTCATAGAGAGTAGGTCTCAAGGTCACCCAGGTCCTAGCATGCATTGGAGAGAGCCATGCTCCGTGTTTCCCTGCGTGATCGAATCAGAAATGAGGAGATCCGTAGGAGAACTAAAGTAACCGACATCGCTCGAAGAATTGCTCAGCTGAAGTGGCAGTGGGTGGGACACATAACGAGAAGAACCGATGGCTGTTGGGGCGGAAAGAGTGGTGACCGCACACCGGACGACGTTCCCCGACAAGGTGGATCGACGATCTGGTGAAGGTCGCGGGAAACCTCTGGATGCGGGCAGCGCAGAAACGATTGTCTTGGAGATCCTTGAGGGAGGCGGAGATCCTTGAATAAGACCAGCAGTGGTCGTCGTGCGGCTGACATGATGATGATGAAAACATTAAACGAACATCTAAAACGGAATATTATTAAATACCATCTAGATACTAGCTATATGCATGCAGTGTTTTGCGTAGTTGATTTAGTGGTGATTTTTCCTATATTTCATATTTCCTATAATCGTGATTATTCGTGATTCGTTGAGTTTTCATATCGTAAACTCATCTGCAGTATGAATAACACTGTGAACTATAGAAATTGAACGTTCTGCACGGTCTTTAAACATCCTTGCAAAAATATATCTTTTTTTTTCGAAATACCGAAACACCGGTATTTTACTCTCAAATACCGGTATCAAAATACCGAAAAAAACTACCGGTATACCGGTATTTCGGTATACCGGTATACCGGTATCCATGCCCTAGTTGTGTCGGTCGGTGCGACGACGGGAGAGATGCGGGCGAGTCCGCATCCATGGTGGAGTCACTCCACTCCAGAGTCTGTGAGCTTAGATGCTTTTGTTCTGAGGGCCTAGTACGAATTGTGTTTCTCACTTCACTTTGCGAATAGTATCGAGTGAAAGAGAGGAAATCATGCGAATGAGTAAACGAGTGAAAGAGAGAAAACGATAGTTAACTATTCGCAAAGTGAAGTGAGAGCAAAAAACCAACTCGTACTAGGCCCTCTGCGTTAGGCGCATACACAGATCGGCACATTTTTTAAAATTCTGACAACATTTAATTTTATTTATGGGCGTACTCTCGCCTTTATTTGCTTCTGACATAGCGACTTGAGGTATTCTAAGGAGACTAATAAAACTAACCAAGTCACAATCACAATCAATGATACGTAGTTTAATCTCACAAATTCTTACAAAACATCCTCACTGAATTATTAATTAAAATGGCACAAGATTACGTGTCATGGAACAAAAGCAATTCGTCGCAATTGTGGTATGCGAGCTGTTCATGTTTTTCAAAGCAAAGTCTTGTTTGTTTGCCATCCACCATTGAACATGACGCACAGACCATCCACACGACGCTCTGCCAGACTGACATTGACAGCTCGTCACGTCAATCTCGTCCCGACACAGATTAAGAGAGGAGGCGCAGGTGAAGCGCCGTCACGGCCGGACTGACCTGCGACCGTCCTCGGGCGCATCAGTTAGGAGTCCTGTAACAATCACACAGTACATCGTACACTTGTATCATTTCTACTTGCGGAACAACCCGCTCGTCCAACCTGACAACCTTGCTTAACAGTCTTTACAATGCATTGAGATGCAGACCAAGTATTGAACCAGAGGGTTCAATACTTAGTCATACTACCAAATGTTACCGGACAACGACTGTTTCCTAATAGTCTTATTATTCATACACACACACGCACATAGACCGGACAGCAACTGTCTCCCAACAGTCTTATTACTTCGCACATAGACCGGACAGCAACTGTCTCCGAACAGTCTTATTACTCCACACATAGACCGGACAGCAACTGTCTCACAACAACGGTCTTATAACTCCAGATTCGACCAGTATGTCCCTTCAACCAACCCAAACTAGGGTCTGGCCCGAAAAGTACCTACAATCTCACTTCAATCATCTCCATCAGGCTGTTAGTCTGGACTAGACTATGATCAGCAAGCACTTAATATTGGACTGGACGAGTGTGTCCTTTCAACAAGCCGCTTGTAGCTGCATGGCCCGGACCGGACGACACTGCTCATTCTATCAGCTTGATATAAATGACTATAAAATAACCTTATCCAACTATTACTACACATAGATTGAGATACACATACCTATTTGTTACGGACTGCCTTGCTCTGCGTGAATTTGGACTTCGTGCTCAATAACTTCAGAATCTGAGTCTGACAATCTGAGATAAATGGCACTAAGAGAATCCGACTCAGATGTTAAATTTTCTGGTTCTGCGGTTATGGTATCGGAGTTCGTCGTTAATGTATCACAACTACTCGGTCTGTCGAGGCAATCATTGCTAAGTTCTACGTCTTCCGATGCCGCCGTCACGGCCTCGTTTTCACTCATCAAATTGACCGATATTTCAACTAACCCTTCATGACCTTGGGGTACTGGACGCAAGTTCTCGTGCGCGTATTTAAAGGTACGATGCGAACCGATCAAGCTTTTCAGCTCGTAACGATCATTGTCTAACACTGCAGTTATTACAAAAGGACCCTTAAACTTCCTATCTAACTTTGTTTGGTTACGTTCACTGCTTTTGATAAACACATAATCACCCTTTAAAAACGGCTTAATGGTTGCGCGGCCCTGGTTAAATCGTTGAGCATCCAATGCTGCTGCTTTTTTTATGTTATTAGACGCGTCTTCCCTAGCGGACTCCAGGTCAATTCGCTCTTCGCTCTCTGGATCAGAGGATCTAATTCTAATTTTTGACATTCCCAAAGATTGGGAACGAATACCAAACATTAGTTCCGTTGGCGTAAATTTAGTGACGGTAGATTTAGTGCTGTTAAGGGCTAATTGAACATTCCCTAACTCATCACGCCATGTTTTATTGGGGTCATTTTCTATGATTGTTAACAAGCCTTTCAGGGTGCGCATTACGCGTTCTACCTGGCCGTTTGCCCTGCTGGAACCCGTTGCTATAAAGTGAAGCTCAATATTAAACTCGGAACAAAAGTTTTTAAACTCCTGGCTAATGTAGCATCTGCCTTGGTCAGCAATAATGCGTTTCGGAGCTCCAAAAAGGCAAACAGCGTTTTGAAGTGCTTTAACTGCACTAGCTGCGTCTAATGAAGAGGTATGCTCTAATATCACGTATTTAGTAAAGGCATCTATTATTACAGAACAATATTCTTTGCGGTCACTCTTTCCGCTAAGCTTTCCGGTAAAGTCTATATGAATCGTGTGCCAAGGCACAGGCACTTTCGGGATGGAATGTAGCTGTACAGGTTGAGCGCCGGAAGGACCTTTTGATGCCTTACAAACAATGCAAGAGTCAATGAACTTCCTAACACACTTGGACATCTGGGGAAACCAGTACTGTTCATATAATTTGTCCAATGTTTTGTCACTACCCAGATGTTGAAGCTCATTGTGAACATGATTTATCAACGTCCAGATTAAAGAACGAGGGACTACTGGTAACCATGAAATAATCTTGTTCCTCATGACTTTCCTATAGAGAACACCATCTCTAACATCGTATGATTGACCAACTGTGTCAGGAAAATCGTTATTATTATGCTTGTTAATTAAGTCTTGAATCTCTGAATCGCGCTTTTGTTCTACAGAAAGCCATCCTTGATGCAATTCTACAAAATGTATCGTCTTTGCTGCAGGTGAAGGAGAAACTTGTGTTGAGGAACATGAACTACTAGGGTCAGCTAAAGGATTTCTCGACAGGTAATCCGCGTGCTCCATGTTACGACCTTCACGATATACGATATCAAAATCGTAGGCTTGCAAAAATGCCCACCAGCGATGTACACGCGGGGTCAAATCAATTTTTGATTTTGATGCCTTTAGTGAATTACAGTCCGTAAAAACTCTAAAACGTCGGCCATATAAATAATACCGAAAATGTTCTACCGCTCGTACAACAGCGAGTGTTTCTAGTTCGTACGAGTGGTAGCGGGACTCTATCTCGGATGTACGTCGGCTAAAATATTCCACAACATGAGGAAGGTCATTTTTCTTTTGAATGAGGATTGCCCCGTACCCCTCAGAGCTGGCATCGCAATGGAGTTCGACGGGCAAGTCTGGGTCAAAAATTGTCAGAACCGGTTCTGAAGTAAGTATCTCTATTATAGAATTACGAATCTTTTCAAGTTTTTCATCCCATTTTATAGGACCTTTAAATTTTGTTAGAGGATACAAGGGACCAACAAGTTTTGTAAAACTGGGGATAAATTTTCGGAAATAGGACGCAAGTCCTAAAAATTGTCGGACTTGTGTCGCTGTCTTAGGTTGGGGGGAGTCTATTAGTGCCTGAATTTTGCGAGAATTTGGTCTTACCTCACCGCACTGGATAGAATATCCCAAGAACTCAACTCGCTTTTTCATGAAATGACATTTTTTCAGGTTAAGTGAAAATCCAGCTGCAGAGAGAGCAGCTAGAACTTCATTGAGACGTTTAAGACCTTCACAAATGTTATTAGAATAACACAAAACGTCGTCCATATAAATCAAGGGTTTATCATTCAGCTGATGCACAGCTTTGGTAATACACCGTTGATAAACTGAAGGAGCATTGCGTAGCCCGAAGGGCATAGCAAGGTACTCATATTGCCCCTCTGGAGTCACAAAAGCAGTCTTTTCTATCGAGCCTGGTTTAATTGGTATTTGGTGGAAACCAGACGCCATATCTAACGAAGTAAAATAATTTGCACCACTGAGTTGATCTATTTGTTCCTCGATGCGAGGAAGGGGATAGTGCTCGGGTCGCGTATTGGAGTTAAGCTCCCGATAATCGACACACATTCTTTCAGTGTTATCCTTTTTTTTAACTAAGAGAATGGGGCTTGCGAATGGTGATGAGCTTTCTCGGATGACACCTGCATCGAGGAGTTCTTGAATCTTTTCCCTAACAACTTGCTTTTCTACTGGGGCTAACCTATATGGGCGCCTCTGTACAGTTTTGTGTGGATCAACTAATTCGATCTCTAACTCACCGGTTTTCACACGTCTACAAGGAATACCCTCTATGAAACAATCTGCATATTTATTCAGTAGAGTGACAAGAGCTACATTATCATCACCTGTCAAATCTGTATCTACCTTAGTAAAATCTGGCTTGGTAATGCCTAACTCGCAAACATTTGCCCGTTCTTTGAAATGAAATATCAAGTTATTATTGTCAATTTTTACAGTTACACCGTTTTCTAAAATGTCCCTTCCTATTATGACAGGGTCCAGTAAACAAGGGTCCGGAACTACGTGAAACGTCAAAGTTTGTGATATTTCCCCTATATTTACCTCACTCAAAATTTGAGATGTGCATTTAACTTCATCGCTACCAATACCCGAAAGATAAACGAGATTATTGCATACAGTACCCGGGAACTTTTTTGTAAAACTCTCTTTCAGTAAAGAGCAAGACGATCCACTATCAAATAAAAAGGAGACTGGCTCACCGGATGACGTCCTCAAAGTGCCTCTCGACAACCGCTGCTCACAAAGATTGACCTCTTTCTTTGTGAAAGCTCCACCACTGCCGCTCTTCTTTTCTTGACAATTGGTTGCTATGTGTCCTGGATTACCACAAATGAAGCAGGTAACAGTCGAAGTCTTCTCAGGAACATGCGCAGATTTTGAAGAATCTTGCTTTTTCCACCTTGCCGAAGAGTCATCTCGGCGTTTTCGGCATTCAGATTGACGGTGTCCAAGAACTCCACACCAATGACATCTTCCAGAGTATCTAGACTCCACCATTCGAGGTCGCTTGAAATCTGGTTCTTGAATATCATGAGTATCAAGCCTTCGCTTGAATGACACGCCACCTAAAACTCTAAACAACTGAGCTTTGGTAGTTATTATATTTGCATTTAATTCACGGCGTATCATATTATCTTTAAGACATAAAACTGATGAAACGAAGCCGACTCTAACTTCTTCTGACATTTGAGTTTTAGGAATGCTTTCGATTAGATTCCATAAGCGTAAGCCAGTTTCTGATGCAGTTTCTCTGGCTCCAATTTGAAAACGTAGAATTTCATCAAAATAGTCTTGAATTGACTTTGGTTGACAGAACATGGCTATCAAATTTTGTTTTATTACATCCCATGTCAACTCATTCACATTTAACTTAGTTAAACAATTAGCAGCACGTCCTTTAAGAGCACCTGTTAGAGCCACAAGCAAATCTACACCTTCAAGACGTTTACTCATGACTATAAGTTCTGTAATCTTGCACCAGCCTTCAATATCTGCATCGGCATCATCTGGGTTAAACTGTATCAGCTGCACTGCCCCAGGCTGGGCTCTAGTTTCTGCCATGTGCGGTTGCGACATTGATAACATTCGTGTAAGTAACGTTTCCATGTTATTCATGAACTGAGACTGAGTGGCACTATTTTCATTAAGCAATTGTGTCGGACTCTCTGTGGGCGGACTCTGTAATCCCACGCCTGATATGGGCGTACTCTCGCCTTTATTTGCTTCTGACATAGCGACTTGAGGTATTCTAAGGAGACTAATAAAACTAACCAAGTCACAATCACAATCAATGATACGTAGTTTAATCTCACAAATTCTTACAAAACATCCTCACTGAATTATTAATTAAAATGGCACAAGATTACGTGTCATGGAACAAAAGCAATTCGTCGCAATTGTGGTATGCGAGCTGTTCATGTTTTTCAAAGCAAAGTCTTGTTTGTTTGCCATCCACCATTGAACATGACGCACAGACCATCCACACGACGCTCTGCCTAGGGATGTTCGATCCGATCCGATACTTGCGTGGATCGATACAATGCGTTACGATCCACTCGATTTTTGTATCGATACAATAGCATTCGATCCTTTGGCGGATCGATACACATGCATAGAGGATCGGATCGAAAAAATCGTGTAATCGTACTATATACAATATGTTTGGTTATCGATGTCGGAGCTTTTAAAGGTCTATCCCCTCTCCCATTTTAATGACTGGCATTTTAAATTTGACTTTTTATTTTAGATGGCCCTGCCGAAAAGTATTAATTTCTCCGGATTTAAAAGTCCTACAGTTATAACAAAATACTTTTATAAAGCTAATAATATCACATATCAAGTAAAAAAAAATATGTTAATTTTTTACTTGAATACGTTACAAAAAATACTTATATTTTTTTAAATATAAATAATATGGATCTGTTCGCCCGCTATACAATAGTATTTTAAACAAGGGAAAAGTTCAAGTTCAAATATTCTCTAAGTAATTACTATACAATATGTTTGGTTAGCGATATCGGAGCTTTTAAAGGTAGATAATATGATCAATTTTATCGACAAAACCCCCCTATATTTTCCCCTCTCCTGTTGGAATGACCGGCATTTTAAATTTGACTTTTTATTCTAGATGGCCCTGCCGAAAAACTCCTAGTTATCGATTTAAAAATCCTAGTTATAAAAAAAATACTTTTAGAAAGTTAATAATATCAACGATTAAGTAAAAAAAAATGTAAATTTTTAAATTGAATACGTTATAAAAAATTACTAAATTAAATTTTAATCCGAAATTAGTGTGCTATTTTTTAGTTTTTTCTCATATACTTACCTTAAAAAACTAGGATTTTAATGTGCATTTTTTGCATTTTTATAATGCACATGAATATTATCTACAAAACGACATCAAAATCATAGCTCTGAGTTGCGTATTTCGAGAGTTATCTATGTTTGAGTATGACCTTTACTTAACCGAAGTTACAAACATACACATTACATAACTGAAGTTTTAATTTTTTTGCATAATAAAAAATTTAAATATTGGAAAAATTAATAATATTTTATTGTTATGTTTATCAACAATATTAGTTACGCTGATGACATGGTGTTGCTGAGCCCATCAATCAACGCCCTGCGAAAACTTCTGTGTATCTGTGAACGTTACGCAGAGGCCCATGGTCTAAGATATAATGCTACTAAAAGTGAGCTACTTATATTTAAGGCGGGTGCTAAACAGTACCCACAGGTGCCATCAGTCTCACTCGGGGGTAGAACACTCAAAGTAGTCTCAAGCTTTAAATACCTGGGGCACTGGGTCACAGATTCACAGAAGGACGACATGGATGTAGAAAGGGAACGCAGGGCGTTGGCTGTTAGGAGTAACATGTTGGTCCGCAGGTTTGCTAGGTGTTCAAAAGATGTAAAATTAACATTATTTAGGGCTTACTGCCAGAGCTTTTACACCTGCAGCCTGTGGATTGACTATACTCAAAGGGCATTCAGCGCCCTGCGAGTACAATATAATAATGCTTTCAGAATGCTGTTGAGGTTGCCGCGATACTGTAGCGCGTCAGGGATGTTTGCGGAAGCGTTAATAGACGATTTTGCGGCTATTATTCGTAAGCGAGTAGCCTCCCTGATGTGTCGCTTGCGCGGTAGCGCCAACAGCATTCTGCAAGGTATAGCACAGAGGGTGGACGGGCCGATCCTGAAACATTGGGTTTCATCTCATGTTATGGCGTTGGGACGTGCCGCAAAATAATTGTAATTTGTATTATTTTTAATTGTGAAATATAATATAATAATAATTAAATTGTACTAACATAGTATAAGTGCATTGTTACTAACAAATTATGGATGTATATCAATTCCGAAATAAATGATTATTATTATTATTATTATTATTATTAATTTATTAAACATTACTAAGTACATTAGGTACCTAATATCACGTTTATAATAAAGTGTGATTAATAATTCGACTTTTCTAAAATATTTAATTCGATACTGGATCGATCCAAAAAATCGTATCAATTTTAATGGATCGATCCATGGATCGATACAATGGATTACGATCCATTGCGATCCAGAATATCGATACAAGGTGCCCGGATCGAACATCCCTAGCTCTGCCAGACTGACATTGACAGCTCGTCACGTCAATCTCGTCCCGACACAGATTAAGAGAGGAGGCGCAGGTGAAGCGCCGTCATATTTAAAAAGCGGGACAAATCCCGCGTTTTCGGGATGTATGGCAGCCCTTTGCGCGCCACTACGCGACACGTACCAATTTGATAAGATTAGGCTGTATGAACATAATTTCTTTTGCTTTTAATAAGCAGGAATAAATGTAAAAAGTTAAATTGTCACTGTCAATTTGTGACCACAAACCTGTCATTTGTCAAACTGTCTGTCAAACTGTCTGTCAAACAGTGTTGCCAGACCGTGGGCAATTGCCCACGCCATGGGCAATTTTAGGATTTTTTTGAAGAAAGGGCAAAAAGAGCGGAAAGGTCTTGGAACCGGTAAAATATGGGCAATTCTGGAAATCACGGAACTCACTAACCAAAAATCACATAAAAACACCTGGCACAAAGTACAAAAACACAAAATCACAGCTTGAGTTGGGTATCCATAGACGTTTCTTCCTATAGAACCATCTAGGAACGAAGCCCAGCACCTGCGTTTAAGATTTCGCAGAAAAAATAGTTTTACAGCTGCCGGCATATAAATGGGGAGGAAAAGCGCAATTTTATCCCGATAGGTGGCGTCTGGTCTTTGGTACCCGGCCGCCTCAAAGAAAGTGTCAAAACATATGGGAATCTCTTGGAGTATTGCACTTTTTAATTTTATACTGAGAAAACGCCGCATTGTTGTGCATGTAACTTGTAAAATATTGGAGTTCATCGATTTCCCACTAACAAAAAAAATAGTGGGCAAAAAAATATCAAAAAAAACATGCTTGTCCCTCGATTTTCTCCTTTGCTGAGCCTGAGAAACATTATAAATCAAAAGGAATGTTTCATGAATTTGATGAAGCTTCGCCAAAATAAAACAACATTTGAATTATAACAGCTTTGTTCTTTAATATTTCAACCTCAGCAGTTTCTAACATATTTATAACTTGGATGAATTTGATAGGTATATCAAATATGGAATAAACCCAATATTGGGGCAAAACAGAGAATTAATAGAATTTTATATGCCAGAGTCATTCAAGACACTTAGAATAATATAATAAATATGATAAAACAGTTCGTGTAATTTTGGATGGTACAGAAATTCCAGTACAGAAACCTGAAATTACTATTGCACAGAAGGCATCATGAGGCAACTATAAACACGGAAATTCACACTCAGTTGCTTTGTTAAAATTTAAATCATATGCTTCTAATCTGAAATAAAAAGATTACTTGTAAATCTTACACGAAATTTAAAGAAATGTAATGCTTGTTAGCAATTTTTTGTAAGTTGCTATAAACTTTCTTGCCTGTTGTTTTGGCTTTTCTTTTCCGTAATTCTTCTTTTATCTGAGCTAAAGTTAGCATTGAATACATTATTTGTCTGCAAAACCGAAAAAAATACAATCTAAGTAAGTAAAATCACGTAATACACAGTCAAGACAATATAAGCTCAAACTGACAATGGTTCCAAAGACTGAAGCGCCATCTGTAATTCACTTTGCCTTCGCCTCCCCATTGGCAAGAGAAAGTTGAGACAAAAGATGCGCAGTAGCTACAAACACTGTGTTTTTAGCTACTGCACATCTTTTGTCTTAACTTTCTCTTGCCAATTTATCTGCCGGCAGCTGTACCGATGTAGATCGACTGGGCTACATTTTTGCCAAAATTTTTCGATCGACCATAGTCGCCCAGACGTTTAAATGACTAAAGGGCGGGAGCTTTCAAAAAATTAAGATTGTTCTAGGTACAAACAGGGACGTATTTACCTTAGGGGGGGCATGACCCAGGGCGCCAGGCTGCGAGGGGCGCCTTTTGAAATTATTCGTAAGAAGGGTTACAATTTTTTTTACAACAATTTAAATTACTTTTAATTTAAATTACAATGATTTTTTTTTATAGTAGATGAACCTAAATGTAAATCGCGCTGCGCGGCCGTTTTTTTGTAATAGACAGCCAAGATTACAAGATTAGTAGTATTTTTATTCGTGAATAGGGTTCCTGTTTTTTACAAAGAATAGCGTCAGCCGCCCCTAGGGCTTAGCTTAAGGGCGCATTTCATAATTAGTTATACCAATAATTTATTGACGAACTGCAGTGCAGAATGTTCATTTTCCGTTCATGATGTTACGTAATTAGTAGATAAAACTGACTAAAAATCTCGCTGCGCGGCTGTTTTTTTGTTACTTATAGTCAGGCAAAATTACAAGATTACTGGATGGAACTGACAAAAATCGCGCTGCGTGGCCGATTTTTTTAATAAGTAGGTACTCGTAGTCAGGCAAAATTACAAGATTAGTGCATGGAACTTACAAAAAATTCGAGTTATTAAGTACCTACTTATAGTCAGGCAAAATTACAAGATTAGTAGATAGAACTGACAAAAATCGCGCTGCGCGGCCTTTTTCATGATATTTATATTTACTTATTAGTCAGGCAAAATTACAAGATTAGTGGATGGAACTGACAAAAAATCGGTAAATTTCTCTTTACTGAAGATTGACAAAATTACAGGGTTTTTTAATGAAAATTATTAAAAATCGCGCTGCGTGGTATTTTTAGTATACACAAGCATCCTCTTCCTCCCGCACGTAACCCTAGGGGCGGCATACCTTATTGGTCCAGGCGCCGAATCTTAAAATACGTCCCTGGCTACAAAGCGTGTCATTGTACGATAGTTTCCCCTACATTTATTTTATTTTTTATGTCGTTGTTTTAACGATTATGGGCGATTTTGTGTCGGAAAGGGCAGTTTTAACAACCTGTGTGGGCAAATGTGTTGATCGGGTCTGGCAACACTGCTGTCAAAACTTTTTATAGGTTGATTAGGTTGGGTATTTTTATTCATTTCATTCAGCTTTTTTCGTTTACAAAATGTTGGAAGTTATAAATGGTGCTTTGCTGATTTACTTTATTGTGCTGTGTACATTAAATGTTTTAATATCTCAAATAGTAAAACCAGTAAGTATATATTCAATATACCTACTTAAATTATTTTCTAAATTTACATTTTTTCCGGCAACATAGAAGTGATTGGTAGGATAAATTTTGTTATTAGATTGCAGCTTGCTTCAACAAACCATCCTATGAAGAAAGATCATTATGGTCTGAAATACTAAGACTGAAAGCAGATCAAAAGAAAATATCAATGAAGGACGAGTTTGCAGCATATTCCAAGATGCAGCGGAGAATCAACAAACTGGAAGCAGAGCTCAAAGAAGATTCACAGTCCCGAATGAGTAAAAGTTTAGCTGTTAAAGGTTCTATCCAAATTGTATTGCAGGGCGCATTAACGTTGATAACTGTAATATCAGTAATTTGGTTCAGGAGAGACCCAATAGTGACATTAAATACCAATCTCTTTCCTTTGACGACTTTATTGAGATATCCTAGTGAAATGCCCAACGCTATCTCGACACATATGTGGGTGTTAATTTCAAATGTGTCGCTGAGGTCTCTATTAAAACCTATTGTATCTTAATTTAATATTACACTACTTTTTATCAAATAAAACAACCGAGTTAATAATCATCTATTTATTTAAAGAACATGATAAAAAAAATACTCAGTCCCAACTGTTTCCATTATTTTACAATAATAATTATCATAGCTGCTAATTTTCAATCTCCTACACCAATTATTATAGGTTTCATATTCTTGTTGTAATATGAAAAAAAATGTTTTTGGCAAATATGTAATTTATTACAATTTTATATATTTACAACACTTGGAGATTGAACAATCAGCATTACATGTAGGTAACAGTTTCTGAAAATTTACAACTTTCTTCTGAAATTTTATTAGATGAATCTATTATAAACTTTAAACATAATAAACAACACTTTAGTAGCTTAATCAAACAGTTATACACATTTAACACATAATGTATGCAGTTCCCCACCTAAAAAAACATTTAAAAAGTAAAATAAATCAAAATGAATGGGTTATTCCCAGTCCGCTCTAGCATAGCCTCCTTCCCGTCGGGTGGCGCGGTAACTGGGAATTTTAAGTATAATAAAATTGGTAGTTTGGCATTTGTTAGCTTTTATAAATTCCACGGTAGGCGTTAGAGGGCGCTACCTACTGGGAATAACCAAATGAATGAACCATGATTTCCCAAACTTTGTGCAAAATGTGTTCATGCAGCATCATTTCACTCATCAAAGATTATGGTATTTTTTATTGGTTTGCAACCTTAACATTTTTTATTTTTATTATTGATGAGTTCTCAACCGCAGTTATGTGCCTCTTTATTGGGATTAATAATCTAATATTTACAGGCTCTATATCACAGCTTACGACTTACAAAGTGTGCTAAAGGATTATTATCTAAGAAATAGGTTGACAACTGCCAAATCTTGCATGGCAACAATTCACAATTATAAAAATAATGCATCATATTGTGCTTATTAATTACATGGAGTAAGTAACAATATTTTAACTTCAATAATCAAATGTTGATTGAAGGATCAGGTGAAAGTAATAACAAACATTTATACTAAAATAAAATGTTTTGAAAATGAATTTCAAATGAAGAGATAGCTTTCTTTGATCGAAAGTGTATTTTTAAACTTAATGTTAAATTAAAACAGTTTTAATGCCATTATATTGACTAGTGTTAATTGTAAACAAATTGCTATGACACTTTCGTTTAGGGGTCGTCCATTAATCACGTAATGCTTTTTTAACCAACTTTGGAACCCTCTTTTTTTGTGATACATGGTAAGGTTTTAGACTAAACCCTCGCGGAAAGTAACGTATTTTTTGTATAAAGTACTTACCTTTGCTTTTCTGATTTTTTCCGAACCGCCCTTTCGAGCCTCACGCTACGTGATTAATGGATGTACCCATAAAGGCAAATTTACATTTTTGTGTACTACAGACAGACCAATAAAAAATTGACAGTATTGTTTATTTTTTTTATAAAACTAGTCTCAATGTATTTGCGATAATTTAACATACTAATTAACAAATTATTCGGTGGTCAACCAATATAACCAGGGATTATTAACGAGCGAGACTAGAAAGATGACTAACAAACCAGTTAACAATATTAGGTAGGTATATAAATTATTACATGATCAATAGCAATAAAACTGTAAACACAAGATATTTTCTTTCGTTTTAATTTGATATAATCGGCGAACTACAATCTATGGAACCAGCATTCCACTCAAAAAAATAGCATCACGCAAAATGACAACGAAGTTGGCGGGGCTAAAAAAATTTTGCATTTAATTATGCAGCACAAAGCAGGGAATGATAACGTTATTTTTAAGTATAACGTTATTTTTTAATATTTTTTAATTACATTTTCATAGATTTTAGTTCGCTGGATGTACAGTCAGTGGCACGAATCATGAAATCGGGTGGGGATTGCGCGGAACGCGTATTTTGGGTATGCGTAGCGGTGAGGGGCGCGCGCTATTCTGCCGTCATGTGTCTAAAAAGCGGCTAACCCACATGTGGCCGTTTTTCACTTTTTTCATTCATACTGAGTAATTTTGAATTCTCTATCTTTGAGTATAAGAACCATATTTCTAGCATTAATACTTTTGAAGATACGAAAAGCATGTCAGCCGCTAAGTGGCGGTTTTTTATACTAATCCTTTGCTAAAAAGCGGCAACTCAACAATACTATACTTAAAAGCAGTTAAAGCGCCATAACTTCCCAATCATGTATTTGTTTTGCAAAGCATTACTTGTCTAGAAATACGTTATCCTGTCACACTTATCTAGAAAGCAGTTACGACACTTTAACCGCCTAAAAGCCTTTTATAATTTATGAGTAATTATGCAATCTAACTTAGTTATAAAGCGGTTATTAGAAATATTTAGACTAAAAAGCAGTTATGCGACACTAACCGCGATCAAGATCAGAATCAATTTAGTGGATGTTTGATCAAAACTTGACTAAAAGTTCAATCACTGCTTTTTAACTAAAAATAAATAAAAAATTATGCGAGCGATCCTAAGTTATAAAGCGGTAAAGCCACAGTACTAAGCTATAAAGTGGTTATCCGCACACAAACATAAACCCTTTCCTTAGCTATAAGGAAGTTAAGTACTTTTAACTGCTTTTTAATTTAGCATATTAGGATAACTTCTATAACAGTTCCGAAATGTAGCAGTTATTGAGAATTACTTGGCTAAAAAGCAGTTAAGGTGTGGTTAGCCGCCTTTAAACAAGTATTTCATGGTAAAAATAAATAAAATTACTTAACTACACAGGAAAAACTTAAATTACAAAATGCCTGAAAGACTTTTCAGGACCCGAAATGTCAAATTAGTCAGCCACTTAAAACTGCTACATAAGTGTATAAAATGTTTTGGTGTAAGTTGTATACTTTTCTAGAGAAATCGTTTCCCACGTTTTTTGACGTTTGTGCGAAATCAACTGTTTGGGGTTAGCCGCTTTTTAGACATAGGACGGCAGTATTGGTCCCTCACAAGAGCACATGCGCGAACTTATCCCCACTCCGTCGAAAAATTTTCATGATTCGTGGGTTCATAAGTAAGCTTAACTATATTTTTTGCTGCATTTATTAATGAATTAACTCGAAATATCATTAGAAATTTATTTTGAGTAAAGTTATCTTCTTACTATAGAAGTATTCATACATGTCCATATAAGTACAACAGCTGAAGTGTTTTTTTATTTTGCTGTTTAAATAAGCAGGCTCTCTAATATATAATATACTATGTACAACATTAATCAACAGCATCTAAGTAAATCAGTCACTTTATGTGGCATGTGAAATAATTTTCACTCAAGCATACTTAGTCCATACTAATATGCTAACTACAGATAAGATTCGACTGAATTATTGTTTTGTTGAAGATGAAGTAAAGCTCTCGAGTCTCAAAGCTGTGCTACACTGGCAGAAAGCGATCACATCGCTCACTACGATTTGTGATCAGAGTATCAGTCGTAATCAATACAAAAGATTCAAGCTTCACGTTCGTTCGATGGGCCTAGCGTATAATATTCAGTTGCTAAGTGTTTTCATAGAAGGAACTATTGAAATGAGTGGTCAATAGGTAAACAACAGCTTCGTATGTTGACATCATGATTGCTGTATTTGGAATTTGCCGGACCAGTTGCGTGCCTAAGCCCCTAGAGAAAGAAAAGGACAAATTAGAAGAATATAAAATATGTGTTTGGCCAGTAGCTTCATTTTTACAATTCTTGCTGCAATTATCTTATTAACTTTAATAAAGTTGCAACAGGTGACTAAAATAAATAATCATTTGTCACTAGAGATGGGCAAAAGACCCGGTTTCAACCAGACTACTGGGTTTAAACCCAGATGAACACATAGACAATTTTGTTGAATTTGATAAAATCTTTATAAAAAAGATGTTTTGTCTTTCGAATATTTTTCTGTATTGATTTAACAAGAGATTATTTCCATAGCAACATCACATTTGATATATCAATAGAAAAAGAAAAACTAAAAAGTTTCTATAGCAAGTATTGTAAATAATGGGTTTTTACTGGGTTTAAACCCAGGAGTTGGTCGGGTGTAAGGCTGCCTGTCCATTGACGCGGAGCGAAGAAACGAGCAAATATTAACCAATAGGATTGCATAAAATCTCCGCTCCGCAATCGGGTCTTTTGCCCATCTCTATTTGTCACCAAGTTTTTTTATAATATGAGACCATTTTGCTTACCTATAAACGCCACGGTATCCCTCCTCCAACCAAACAGTATGCAGTGTTTGCCAAAATTTACGATACTTGTCTCCTTCCTCTCTTAGCCGCGTCCTTGCCACTTCTGCAAATTAAATTAATTTATTGAAATACCTAATTGTGGTTGTGTTATAAATCAGTAATGCTGCTATAGCACTAGTAGGCGGGTAAGCAGTCGCTTTTCAGTATCAGTAAATCCTCCTTCCTTTACGGATAGAAAAGTAAATAAAATAGGCAGGAGGTCCACTGTTAAAGTAAAAAAAACCCTATTTTCCCTGACCAATCATTTAAAAAAAGTGCGATACTATAAGATTTTAATGTTATTTAATTATGGAATTATGCAGTGCACCGACCGCCTACCTACAAATGCACCGCATGCACCGCACATCGTTTCGTTACCTGAAAGATGTATACATTATTTTATGTGTGGGTCTCCAGCTTCCTCATAGGCTATAGAGAAATTCTAAGCTTGCCATATTTTAAAGCATAATAGCAGCAATCAAACTTCCAGACAAAATAATAGCAGCCACCATAAGTTCGTTACCATGAGTTGTTTTATGTGTGTGAGCTGGCGACACGTGTCTGCAGCTTACACATCCCGTTAAGGCAAACCAGTGAGGTTACGGTTTTAGACTATAGTCAAAAATTTAGAGCCTAATTGCAGCAATAAGATCCAAAAAAACTAACCATCACACTCAAATACTGTTGTAACTACGAGCATAAAACTGTGTGCGAGCTGGAGACACGTGTCACTGGCTTGCACATCTGTATTTTCGTAATTACTTAAGCTACGATTATGTTATATACCTCAAAATTCTCAGCCGAATTGGAGCATTAGGCTCCAAATTTATCAAAGCTTTAACTCGAAAGGTTTTTGAGCTACGAGCCGATATCTATGTGTAAGCTGGTGACACGTGTCTCTGGCTGACACATGGTGAATTGCTGTAACTGTATATGTTAGAGTTTCGTTTTAAAGATCAAATAATACGTTATAATTGCAGCACACACGAGGCATAATTTCAAAACTCTGGGCCTCTTAGTTTCAAAATTATAAGCCAAAAACCGTTTTCCCGCCAAAAAATTCAAAATAATGGCTCGGAAGCGCCTAATCGCGCCGTTGCCGTTCCGTGCGCTACACTATTGCAATCGAATTTGAACCTAAGAGCTAGTTTTATTTTGGTTCATTTTAATTTACGCTCTCGATCGTTTTAATTTCTGTACTGAGAATTTTAGTCTAGGAGGTAGAAGCCGTCTTATATAACTGGTACCTAATTTTAAAGAAAAACAAAGTCTATTTATTTAGGAATATTTATATCGCTATGCTTAGTTATTGGGGATAGACCCCAACATGTGGGTGTTTTTGTCGATTAAATTAGGTGTATTTCACGTCTTTAAATTATCGTTAAGAAAAACAGGTGCAAGCTATTTTCGACCTTATTGACATTTGAAATTCGGTTGGTTTTTTGGCGTATTCTCATTTACTAACTTTGATCTTTCATTAAAAACCGTGATTTTGATAAATGTCAATAAGGTCGAAAATTGCTTGGATTCATTTTTCTAACTTGTGATCACTAGACAATGTTTTCTAGTAAGAAAAAACAAGTGCAAGCGATTTTCGACCTTATTGATGTTTAAAATTTGGTTGATTTTTTGCCGTATTCTCGTTTACTTACTTTGATCTTTCATTAAAAACCATGATTTTGATAAATGTCAATAAGGTCGAAAATCGCTTGCACTCAATTTTCTAACTTGTGATCACTAGACAAGGTTTTCTAGTTAAAAAAAAACAGGTGCAAGAGATTTTGACCTTATTGACGTTTGAAATACGGTTGTTTTACCATATCTCGCGTTCACTAACTTTGCTTAGCTAAATAGCTTTTACATAATACTTACTAATTGACTTCGTTGTGTCATAAAAGTCCTAATCGAACTAACACAATATAAGGTCGCGCGAGATATTATACTCATACCTAGCGTGCTGCGAGAGAAACGCGCGTAACGCGTCCGGTAGCAACAGCGCGCACGCGATAAATGCCCGCGCACCCGTCCGACCAACGATGCTACTTGTTGCCACGCGCGATATTTATAGCGCCATAGCGTCTACTTACATAGCGCGCTATGTGCGCTATGTAAATATAGCGGGCTATAATATGGCGCTAGATGCTATATTAACCACCTCTAGTGCTAATGATAAAACAGAGCGCGCGCAAACTGATATATTTACACGGCTATAATAATAATTCCTTGGTGCGCGAAAAAAAGAGTAACAAACATACAGACAGGCAGACAAAATTTGTATAATAACTAAGCATAGCGATATAAACATTCCTAAATAAATAGACTTTGATTTTCTTTAAAATTAGGTAACCAGTTATATCAGACGGCTTCTACCTCCTAGACTAAAATTCTCAGTACAGAAATTAAAACGATCGAGAGCGTAAATTAAAATGAACCAAAATAATACTAGCTCTTAGGTTCAAATTCGATTGCAATAGTGTAGCGCACGGAACGGCAACGGCGCGATTAGACGCTTCCGAGCCATTATTTTGAATTTTTTGGCGGGAAAACGGTTTTTGGCTTATAATTTTGAAACTAAGAGGCCCAGAGTTTTGAAATTATGCCTCGTGTGTGCTGCAATTATAACGTATTATTTGATCTTTAAAACGAAACTCTAACATATACAGTTACAGCAATTCACCATGTGTCAGCCAGAGACACGTGTCACCAGCTTACACATAGATATCGGCTCGTAGCTCAAAAACTTTTCGAGTTAAAGCTTTGATAAATTTGGAGCCTAATGCTCCAATTCGGCTGAGAATTTTGAGGTATATAACATAATCGTAGCTTAAGTAATTACGAAAATACAGATGTGCAAGCCAGTGACACGTGTCTCCAGCTCGCACATAGTTTTATGCTCGTAGTTACAACAGTATTTGAGTGTGATGGTTAGTTTTTTTGGATCTTATTGCTGCAATTAGGCTCTAAATTTTTGACTATAATCTAAAACCGTAACCTCACTGGTTTGCCTTAACGGGATGTGTAAGCTGCAGACACGTGTCGCCAGCTCACACACATAAAACAACTCATGGTAACGAACTTATGGTGGCTGCTATTATTATGTCTGGAAGTTTGATTGCTGCTATTATGCTTTAAAATATGGCAAGCTTAGAATTTCTCTATAGCCTATGAGGAAGCTGGAGACCCACACATCATTATTTTTGTTCCCAACCACAAAATAGAGAGAGGACAAAAGTCAAACTTAGTACAAATAGATTCCGGCAAACATCTGGACGCTCTTTCGACGGAGTGGGGATAAGTTCGCGCACGTGCACTTGCGAGCGACCAATAGCGCGCGCCCCCCTCCCGCCGTGCATACCCAAAATACGCGTTTTGCGCAATCCCCACCCGATCTCAAGATCTTCTTATCGAATGAGGATTATTGGCCACCTCTGGTGTTGAGTTTATCAAGCTGCCTGTAAGTAAGGCCTCTTACTTGGCTTAACGGCTGTTATCAGATGACAACAGCCGGGCCCGACTGTTTAACGTGCCCTCCGAAGCATGGAAGCTCTCAGTTGTAATGCCACTTTAAAGGTCACCCATCAGACACCTGACCGGACCGAGCGTTGCTTAACAAACGTGATCGAGTACGACAGTCTGTCAAGTTCCGCCATGAGCGGTTCTACAAGCAAACATTTCAAGATGTTGCCGGCTACCTACGTGCGCTCGAGCAACGCACACCTGACTTTCCCTTTACTTTCCAAAAAGTGGACAACCTGAGTCACTGATGGGCCATAATATGAGCTCAATTTGTGGGTTTGAAGACCGCAGTCCGAAGCAAGCACCTCGCTCCAATATTGGTCACCCACCAAAAGACCGACCGACCCTGGCGAATGCTTAGGGCGCTTGTACACGCTAAGAAAATTTACCGTGTGTCTGCGGCAGACAGGGCCAATTCACCATGTACACGACAAAAATTTTGTCGGACCTAAGCTCGAAAACTTATTGTGTCTGCTGAGATAAAACAAATATGAACGTGTAAACGATAAGATTATTTCGGGCAGTCGTACGTAGGGTATTGGACCCTGTACCAGTCATGTCTGTTATTAATTTTCAATTGTTTCTGAAGAGAAGAATCATGTTAATGCTCATTGACCTCATCTACCCGCTCCTCCCTACGCGCAGCAACACAGAGAGCGTCGTGTCTAGCGCATTCAAGGTTTTTTTTTCCTAGTCAGCGCCGGAGTAGTGTACACAGTTCTTGTGTACAAACGACACGAATACTTGTGTAGACCTGGCGGCATATAAGCAAAATCTAACTCTCGAGTTTTGATGGTGATCTCTGATTGGTCAAGAAACTCAGAAGTTAGATCTTGACCAATCAGAGATCACTATCAAACTCGAGAGTTAGATGTTGCTTATATGCGACCTGGCGACTTTTCTTAGTGTGTAAAAGCGGCCTTAAACACTGCAATCGTATTGCGCTAAAGGGATCTCCAAACTACAGCCCGCAGGCCAGCTCCGGCCCGCGAGCACCAACAATACGGCCCGCGAAAGCAGGCCAGATCTCACCAACAATACTGTAATTTACAGTATGTTGGTACGGAGCATACACGGCAAACCGGACGACGCTCCGTGGGTAGGCAAGGTGGACCGACGTGACGGTGAAGGTCGCTGTGCGCCGCTGGATGCGGGCCAAGCAGGACCGATCGTCGTGGAGATCCTTAGGGGAGGCCTATACCCAGCAGTGGGTGTCGTGCGGCTGATATGATGATGGTACGGATCTAGCCCTCCTAGCTCTTGGGACTTCATGGATGAGTTAGTCTGGTCCTTATGCTAAAAAGTTTGGAGACCCACGCGCTAAACCAACAGTCTGAAACTCACCATGTGGATAAGCGATGCAGGATGCGACAGTCTTAGAGAAGGCGCCAGCACCCATGAACTCCAGGAAGTCCCTCGGCGACCGCTGGTCACTGGGCACGCCGTCCACGCTCCTCGCAGCCACCAGCCTCGCCTTCACGCCCTCGTACAACACGAAGTGTACCACGGTCTCACTGATGCCCATATACGAAGCCGTTATGCCTTTATAGAAACCTCTTATACCCTGGAAAAGAAGTATAAATCCAGTAATTACAGACAAACATTTATTTAACAAGAAAAAAAATATCATCAGAGGAATTTAAGAATTGAGTGTATGTCGCAGAAGAAATTAAAAATCAGTAGTTACACAAAAATACCAATTTTATATATTTGGTATTTTTATAATGTTAATGTAAAAAAATTGGAGTATTGATAAAATAAACATGCTTAACTACTACAATAAACTAGCCAGACTATTACCGTTTTAGCGTATATCCTTTTGATACATTGTAATGCTGTAACGTTTTGTCCGTCTAATTGTAGTCGAGTTTTCACAAACCATATTGGGTTAGTCATAGTGCAGGATACAAAACCTGGAAATAATTAAACATAATAAATTTTTGTTTTGTGGTAGTTATTAATTTAAAATCTTGTCTGATTGATAAGTCTTACAGTATTCGCAATCGGGCCACACCGTTCTCACAGTATTTTACACCCATCTAATGACAGGCTGTCGGTAATCATCTCATTTTTTAATCTTAATCTTCCCAACCGAAGTATTAGTTGAAGCATTTACCTACTTACTTCGCAAAACACTGGATGCCCTTTCAGAATATAAAATCAGGCTAAGTAATATCAAATAGATTACCTGCAGCGCTAGCTGCCGAAAGATGTACAATGGGGGTGTCTGGTGGTATATTTTGATTTAATATCGCCTTCGCTTGTGAATATGTGCAGAAGTATATAGCTCTCGAGGGCGCCACGCCCACGATGTTAGGTCCGAGGCCTTTGAACAATGCTTTCGGTCCTTCATTTTGGACTATATGTCTGGAAAGTGGAGATCAAGGTTAATCAGTCACCTTTGCACTCTATTGATACTGAATGTAGCTGATAATAACATTGACGTAAATGGCAATCGACTCGTCTGACTGAAGATTATATTTTATAAATGTCAACATGCATCTAAGAATATCTTTTAGAAATATGAGTAAAGTAATTTTAATTAGAACGTAAATTAAAAACACGTGAGAATTTTCAAAGAATATTTTCGAAGTCTAGAAGGCCAACTGATAAGCGATCAGCCAATATTAGCCGGAGTTGCTAATCAGACAATATTTGGCGAACCAATGACTCCAGTGCAAATCCGTCTCACGCGTGCTTCTCGTGACGATCGGTGGGGGCATATAGACAAATTTCTTATCTATTAACATATACACGATAACACTGCCGGTTTCAAGCGGTTTTCCTAATTTGCTGGTGGTACATCAGTCTTGCGAAAACAAATTTTCAGTTCTTTTCCTAAGTTGGTTATTATAACAAAGGGTTACAAAATATAGATGGCAACGGAATAGCACACGGTCACGTTTTATCTTCACATAATCGTCCGAAGCACGCAATGGCAGCAAGCCAATATGTCAGTCACTCATTCTATCACAGAGAGAAACTACAAGAAAGTTCACCTACTTATATTTTACTATTTATACTTATAGTGTACAAAATTGATTTTCTATCGGTGACTTAGACTAACACACAGTTAACTAACACACATAACATAATAGTTTTGGTCATGAAGACTCACCTGATACATTGGATGAGGCTCATCCTCGAGGTGGTCCTAGCGTGGCCAGCCCTTGCACACTGCTGTACCTGACAATTGTAGGACATCAGCATGCGGTCGGCTTGCTTGCTGTATGCGAACATCGCGCCCATCGTACGTCTGTAGCCCCATTTGGCCTCCTGCATTACATGGCCAATATTACGATAGAACCATCGCTTGTGTCAAGCAAGCTAGCATGCGTCGATTTCATATTGGTAGATTAGCACAATCTACTGAACATAAAATAGATTGATGAACAGAATTATGTGTCTGTGATTCTAAAGGTTAGTGACTAAGATACTAGGTACTAAAATAAACTGTAGTTGCACTTATAAATAATAATAAAAACAATTGATAGCGCTTTAATAATTGTTTCTGGTAAGAAACTAACGTAAAATGCGAACAGTAAGATCAATATTAGCATAATGCGGCGCTGTTTTGCTGAGCACAAATGATAAATAATTTAGATAATGTGGCTTGTATGAAACAAAAATGTATTGACAATTACAATGATACTAAATCAAGTGCACGGAATAAAAGCATCATTATTTAAAAGGAGTTCGCTTTACACAAGTGATGGAATTGAATGTAATTCTTTAAATAGTAGGGCTAAATGTTTCCATACGGCCGTTAGCGAATTAAACTCAATAACCTGGCTTTCATTATGCTATTTATTTAATACTCCACGCTAAATTTTAAAACAAGCTAAATTCAATACACGCATCTTGAAGTTTTAACTTTTGGAGAAAAGTAGGGATTTGAGTCAGTTTTAACTTTAAATACCTACATATTTATGTTAATCTTTTTACAATAAAAACAAATAAGTAGGTATATCATAGTTCTAGACTATCATATTTAGATAAAAAGGCAAACATGAGATTTTTCTCTTATCTTTTCAAAAGATAAGTATAGGTATGGCAGATACAATAATATACTTACAACATATCATACCCGATAAAAGCAAAAACGGCCGAGTGACATTAGTCCTTGTAGTTGTAGTGATTACATATTAAACTATGTATCGTTAATTACTGTATTTCATAATACAGGTAACCGTTATCAATATCCAATTATTGTATGCAGGTAACGCCATGCTGTGCGTGTATAGTGTTGTTTACTTCTAACTTTAGACGGCCTTGAAACTTCGTTAGGTTCGATACAGCAAATGACTTTGTGTAAGGTCACCGAGAATTGCGACTTAGATAATTTCATGAAAAGACAAATAAGGTACAATAAGAGTTACTGTTATATTTGATAAACTTTAATAAAAAAAATAAAAAATACACCATCTGAATAAATAGACAAATGTTTATTAATGTTGTAGATATCTTTAACTAGAGTTTGGTCACGAAAGATGAGTCTCGGTTGGAAATGGAACTAATTTTGCGCCGTATTTTAAGGTTCAGTTTCCAATAACTTACCCTCTAAAAATGTTAATTTAACAGGGAAAGTGGCGCCTCCATATCCGGTTAATCTTTCGTTGACCAGACTCTAACATAGATTTATTAATTTTGAATAATCCTGTTGATTTGGTGCGTCAAATTTTTGAATGACAGCAATATCCGAGCATACTCCGAGTTCCTAGTTCACTGCCTAATTTCTAACCATCATCAAAACAGTGTCGCTGCTTCGTGGCTACATAGGTATATTGTAGTGCCGATTATATGATTGGGAAGGCAAGTCATCCGCGCTAATAAACATGATGTACATACTTGAAACGATGGTCGTTTATATGCACTCTTTGGTCATACTCAGTTTTCAGCCGAGCATAAAATAAAATATTAAAAAGTAGGTACCGTACCCACTGAAACTGGTCAGGAGGAAACTTCTATTGGAATCCCTAAAAATGTTAACATTAATGAAGTATTATTTCCAAATTAACATTACTTGCAATTGCAAAGCTTACATAATCTTAATGATTGATTAATTGCATTTATTTTTGTATTTTATCGACTGTGTGTGTACGAACAGCAGTGCAGTTTCCTTTTCACGATACCGATGTTTCTTGGCGTTTAGAATTGATACCATTATTCTGATTGGACGCTTGCCAATAGCGGGTCAGTAGCATTATCTCTATAATTCATTTTTAATTCGTGATTGCATGGTTATAAATAAAAACTGTAATGGGTCACGTCACGACACGAACGAAAAAATCAATTAGGAATACCTATTTTATCTGATTCGTGTTGTTGGTGTTACGACATGTTTGGGACAGGAGAGAAACGACTTTACTGTTTCATCTAGCTTTTATACTAAATATTTTCAGTCCAAGTGCTGACACTTCAGGAATGAGTAAATAATTTAAGGGAAAAACTTACACGAATCGAAGCAGTAAAATAATTTAAACGGTAACATACAAGTCGACACTGTTGTCTTTTTTACCCACAAAGTAATTTAATAATCCTAAATATTGTTATTATCAAATCAAAATTGTTCTGAATAATCAACTAACTATCCCCGAAAGAATCTAAGTATTTGTGTCACGCTATCTTTTTGCATTAATATTATCAGTATGGATGGACTTAGTAATAAGACTGTGGTAGGTAGTTATGGTGAAGTAAACAAGCTTAGAATTAAATATGAAAGTGTTCGTTTTTATATACGATTGGTCACTTACACAAATATCCCATTTATTCGCGGTCAATGTCTCATACATTTAGAGCTTGGATATCGACGCACCTATAATCTAGGAATTTTATGAAAAGTCGGATTATGTTAATTCTTAGCAACGTTGTCTTTTTCAACAAAATTATCAATACCTACCTACTACGCTTGTAATCAATAGGGATACGGATCAATATAGCTATTTAGTTCAGTGGAGTCGAGCGAATCTCGAAGAGTTCGAAATGTAGATTAAGTACCCATAATAGTACTAAAAATTGCGAGCACTGCTGAATATAGCTTCACAAACTGTTCTTCTGACTAACCTCATTACATTGAGTAAATGAGTAAACTCGCTAAACACTAAACACATAACTATTCCATGTGGGTTTTTTAATCGACTTCAAAAGGAGGAGGTTCTCAATTCGATTGTATGTTTTTTTATCGTTGTTCGCGCATATCTTCGTCATTTATGGACCGATTTTGATGATTCTTTTTTGTTCGATTAAGTTTTCTTGCGAGATGGTCCCAATTAATTTTTTTTCAGGTCGGTTCAGTAGTTCTCAAGTAATCCTGAAAATACTATGATTTTGGGTTAACTAACTTGATGATTCTATTTACGAACAAAATTAGATGATTTTTTTGTTGAAAAAGGGACACCGTCAGTGTAGTTCTTTTAATTTCATTGACATTGAAACTTGGACCTCAAAGATATTCTAGGGAACTCCTCAAACTCAAATAGGATATGTATAGTGATTGGTAGGCTTATGAAAATCCAATACAAAACGAGCTATGGTTCACGCGTTCTGGACTAGACTTGGACTATGAAGGCACAATGGAACTCCTTTGAAAATTGAGTTATGGGCATTATGAAAATATTTAAAGTTAAATAATATTACACCCTTTATACCACAAAAAAGGTGAAAATAAAAAAGCTTTTAAAAAAAATAAAAACCGCCTTAAAAAACCTAAAATAAAAGCATGTGATTTGAATATTATTTATTGCTTTTTAGTGCTATTTCATTTTTAAGCTGTTTATGATTTTTTTTATTTTTAGAATTTTGAAGAGTGTTATATGCCCGGTTAAGATCTGAAAGCTCACTTTCAAACAACCAGTATGGTTTTGTTCCCGGCCTTTCCACAATCGACCCAATGTTTGCCTTAAGTACGATCATGGAGGAATATAGAGCTAAAAACCAGCCATTGTACGTTGCGTTTCTCGACATGGAAAAGGCATTTGACCGCATACTTCGAGCTACCATCTGGTGGAGTCTTCGGAAGAAAAATATCCCAGAGAGGTACGTCGCAATCATAGCTGACATGTACGACAACGTGCGATCGGTCACCAGGACAACAGTGGGGCAAACAAAACCAATAGCAGTGACGGAGGGAGTACATCAAGGCTCTGTACTCAGCCCATACCTCTTCTGCCTTGTTATGGATGCTCTCACTGAAAATGCGCAGACCCTGGCTCTGTGGACCTTTATATACGCCGATGTTGTAGCCATTTGTGCGAGTTCCCGTGAAGAATAGACGGCGGCCCTAGTGGAATGGAAACGACAACTAAGTGTGGGTGGCTTAGTACTTAGCACAGTACATATATATGTTTTTCAAACAGTATGAGAGCTCCATGGAAACGTTCGAATTTGACGGCTGACGTCACTCTAAGAGCTCTAAGCAAAGTTCGCAGTACTATGGTCAGGGTTGTGACATCGCGTCGCAGTTGTTTCCATAGCGTTCGAGCGTAGCATTCCACGAGACGACCGGAAAATGCCAACCCTGGCGATCCGACGGAGTGCAATGACAAAAGGGCCTAAGTGACGTTAGCTCCTCTACTGTTTGAAAAACTTATATATGTACTGTGTACTTAGTGTTTCAAAGACCCAATACATGGTATGCAATATCCCAAGCTCGCAAGAAGATCCACTGATTATCGATGGACAAGAAGTAATGCTGTGCGATGAGTATAAATACCTGGGAACGGTGATGCACAACTCTGGGGGGATCGAGACAAACATCCAACACCGAATTGCTGCCACCTGGCTTAAGTGGCGGAAAGTGACTGGCGTAACATGTGACCCGCGAATGCCCGTCAAACTCAAGGGGCTGGTATACAGATCAATGATTCGACCTGTGCTTACTTACGGAAGCGAGACCAGACCCCCTAGCCAAAGTAACATTTGCAAATTTTCGCTATCGCTTCGCTTCGAAAAATGTATGGATTTGACGTTTTAAAATTCGATAGTTAACGAAACCTTATGTCAATCCCATACATGTCTCGAAAGCGAAGCGATAACGAAGATTTGCCAATGTTACTTTGGCTAGGCCCTCTGGTCCCTTACCCGGAAAACCACCGAGACTATATAAGTAGCCGAGATTAAGATGTTACGATGGATGTGCGGAGTGACGAGACTCGACAAAATATGCAATGACTACATTCGCGGTAGTCTTGGCGTGCGCGACATTGCTGACAAGCTACAAGAGAGTAGGCTCCGGTGGTTTGGACACATTCAGCGTCGACCACCACATTATGTAGGTAACCAGTGCTTAGTCTCAATCTCCCTGGGGCCAGAAGGAAAGGCAGACCAAAACGAAGATGGCTAGACATGGTAAAAGCGGACATATGCTCAAACAACATCTCTCAGGACGACACCCTAGATAGAGCGAAGTGGAGGAAAAATATACGGAAGGCAGACCCCACCATCATGTGGGAATAATAATTGCGCAGGAGAGAGAGAGAGATTTTTGAAGGCGATTTTTCTTTTTTTTTTAAAAAAGCTTTTATAACAGGAGAGTAACTACGGTTTGTAATGACATGACATAATGTAATTTTTTTTATTAAATGAATTCATTTGGCACCTATGTATCTTAAGTAAAACTGAGCTGATTTAGCCCGGTAACCATCCGCCCTCGTTGGAAGGAGGAGGGGGCATTCAGAGTAGCGCTACAGAAAAAAAACAAGTATCTCCTTCAATGTATCGACCACCTCGAGTGTGGTACCTATCATTTTTATTGATTAAGATAAATAAATACTCGAAAGTCAATCTTAAACTAGTTATACCCAAAGATTTTTAGATCTTTGGTTATACCTATCTTAATATAAAAATAGCATTGTGAAATGCAAAATATCAAAAAAATGTATCATCCTATGATAAATCAGGGATGAGGGATTCATTTTTGAGACATAAGACATTTAATGTACAGTTTTAACGAAAAAAGGTATAATATTGACGTTATTATCAAGTTTTATTACATTCTCTTTGGTTATTATCAAAATTGGTTTGCATTTTTTTTATTCAAAATTCAGTATCTTTGAAAATACTAAATATGTGTTCGCTTATTTTTAACTTCCAACCAAGAGCCTAAATAATTAATTTAGTGATTTTTTACTTTGAAAAGGAAAGACTTTTCATACACAACTTCATCCCCCTTTCTACCCTTCGGGGGAGGAAATATGAAATACACTGAGATACGTAAATAAATATTGATTTACAATCTTCAGCCTAAATCACAGAATAGATAATAAGTACTACCGTCCTAAACACAAAATTTGAAGATCCATACTTCGAAACTGACGGACTGTTATCAAAGACTTCTATGTTGTTTGACTTTATACAAACTTTCATCCTGAATGTAACCCCCTTTAGGGTTAGAATTTCCAAAAATCCTTTATAAATGGATGTTTACACTTTATGTGGTATCTGCAAAATTTCAAGTCTCTAGGTTCTGTACAAGAATCTTACATTCATAAGGTTCTTGGTTCTGTAGTTTGCGGTGTGCGTTGATATATCAGTCAGTCAGTCAGGACTTTAAATTTTATTATATTAAAAATATTTTTTTCACAGAACGTAACATGAAATTATAATGTGAACCGACTTATTTTAGTCTATTAACAATAACAGTTTCTGCTAAACTAGGTGACTGACTAAGCACTATTTAATGGGGAGGCGAAGGCAAAGTGAATTACAGATGGCGCTCAGTCTTTGGAACAATTGTCAGTTTGAGCTTATATTGTCTTGACTGTGTATTACGTGATTTTACTTTCTTAGATTGTATTTTTTTCGGTTTTGCGGACAAACAATGTATTCTATGCTAACTTTAGCTCATATAAAAGAAGAATTACGGAAAAGAAAAGCCAAAACAACAGGCAAGAAAGTTTATAGCAACTTACAAAAAATTGCTAACAAGCATTACATTTCTTTAAATTTCGTGTAAGATTTACAAGTAATCTTTTTATTTCAGATTAGAAGCATATGATTTAAATCTTAACAAAGCAACTGAGTGTGAATTTCCGTGTTTATAGTTGCCTGATGATGCCTTCTGTGCAATAGTAATTTCAGGTTTCTGTACTGGAATTTCTGTACCATCCAAAATTACACGAACCGTTTTATCATATTTATTTTATTATTCTAAGTTTCTTGAATGACTCTGGCATATAAAATTCTATTAATTCTCTGTTTGGCCCCAATATTGGGCTTATTCCATATTTGATATACCTATCAAATTCATCAAAGTTATAAATATGTCAGAAACTGCTGAGGTTGAAATATTAAAGAACAAAGCTGTTATAATTCAAATGTTGTTTTATTTTGGCGAAGCTTCATCAAATTCATGAAACATTCCTTTTCATTTATAATGTTTCTCAGGCTCAGCAAAGGAGAAATCGAGGGAAAAGCATATTTTTTTTATATTTTTTTGCCCACTATTTTTTTTTGTTACTGGGAAATCGATGAACTCCAATATTTTACAAGTTACATGCATAACAATGCGGCATTTTCTCAGTATAAAATTAAAAAGTGCAATACTCCAAGAGATTCCCATATGTTTTGACACTTTCTTTGAGGCGGCCGGGTACCAAAGAACAGACGCCACCTATCGCGATAAAATTGCGCTTTTCCTCCCTATTAATGTGTGCGAGTCGAGTACCTATTCCATTAAAAACTATATAATTTCTACAACTTTTTTTTCTATTTTAAGATAGCGAATGTTATCAGCCGATTCAGGAATAGACTTCCAAAATATTCCGTATTTACGCAGTATACGAAAACATAAAGAGCGACGTAAAGCCGGTTCTTAGCAACTCATATCTTATCACCCGCCTCGGTGTTGTAATCAATCATATGGCACATAGTTTACATTTGTTATGCGAATAAAGATCTCGGATGTTGTACGCTTGCACGGTAGCTTACTTACTTTACTTTAGAGCAGAACCACCTTGTAGATAAAACATTAAAAACTTCAGTTAAATTATTTTAATACTAGCTTCTACCCGCGACTTCGTCCGCGTGGATATTTGAGAAAATCCTTAGGGAACCTTTAACGGATATGTAGTATTCTGTTTTAATTTCATCAAATCAGATCAGCCGTTTTACGTGATTGGGCGGGTCCCCACCAAGCAAGCTGGCCCCCTTTTCCTCTCACTCTTCCTCTCCCTCTAACTATCCCCTCCCCCCTTGATTTGACTATTTAAGTCACATTACATTACATTTAGTAATTGAGGTAAAATTAATGTGTTAGGTACCTGATGTTTTGCTATTTTTGAGCAAACTTTTCTAGCGGTGGCTGTGTTGTCTGATGGTGGAGGTCCTGCAGGAGGAACTCCTACTCCTTTAGAGGACTGTAGACGAGTCTTCACCACCTCTAAGGGACATGTCACAACAGCCCCTGCAGTTCCGGCCACTCTGTAATAGTGAAAAGAGCTTTAAAAAAAGACTACTTCTCTAAAGTCTAGACTCTAAAGCCCGATTGCACTAAACTTAAGGATCGCCTAAGTCTTTTCTTAACTACAACACGACCAAATTAAAACGGTGTCATAAACTTCGCCGTCATGTAACTGTCATTCGCCTATAGTCTTCTGAGCCTATAGTTATCTTGGTCGAGTTGTAGATAAGAAAAGACTTAGGCGATTCTTAAGTTTAGTGCTTTCTCTTTACCAAATTTAATGGTTTAAGGGGTTTAAGGCTCCGTTTTGCGGAATCACTTGTCTCTGTCTTTTCCTTTACGTGTAAAGAGTATGGAAAATAACCTCACTTCTGCACTTTTGCGATGTTTTTCGTTGTTTTTTCATCATTATTTTTAGTACAATTATCTTTCTTGGAAAAAGTTATTGGAGCAACTACACAGTACGTTAAAGTGTATTTTGATGCAGAATGGGGAATGTCCGAAAAAAATCAAATTGGCTGAAGTCCCTCTTAGTAATAGAAAATTTTTTCATAATTTTTGGTTTCGTGAAAAAATTTCAAAAAATCAAAGTCTCTTCAACTTCACAAATGTATGAAAGTAACAGCAGAATGGAGATTGCATCTTTGCCAACACCTGTCACAACCACAACATGGTATTAAAAAAAAGTTTCAAGACAAAATGTCAAACCTTTTTTCTTAAATACGTGTTGTGTTTGTGGCAGTTAGCGGCAAAGGTATAATCTCCATTTTGCCGTTACTTTCATACATTTGTGAAGTCGAAGAGACTTTGATGTTTTAAAAATTTTTCACGAAACCAAAAATTATGAAAATTTATTTTATTACTAAGATTAATTATTCCTACATATAGAAAAATATTCGGCCAATTTGTTTTTTTTCGGACATTCCCTATTCAATACGTTTCCGCTATTATTTACGCCAAAAATATGACCCGCGACAAGCGCTTTTGATGATATTCTGATTTTTTTACAATCATCTGTAAGGTTATACGAAATTAATTACTTGTAGCTACTAGATAATCTCTTTAGCTTCTCGTATGTTTTTTTGTGACTACAACTTTACGTTTTCTATAATTATGAGAATATGGCCCGCGCAAACCATGTTTCCTATCATGCACCCTTAAGTTTAAAACTTACAATCAGAAAGACAGAGTATTTTTCGGATTTATGATGTTAGGGGCCTGTCTGCCCCAATGATTCTATCTTCCTGATTAATTTAAAAAATGAAACAATTTGTAACAAAGTTCTGTTTATCCTTACTATTATAGTTTTTGACAGGTACCTATTATCTTTAATTGTTATTAAAGATATAATATAATATAGTCTTATTAAATATTAAAATAGTCATCTATATTTGAAAAATTAATCCCTATTTCCCTTGGTCACGCCATCACGCCACGCGTGAACGGCTGGACCGATTTCGCTAATTCTTTTTTGTGTGTTTGTTATTATCAAGAGAAGGTTCTTATGAAAGAAAAAGTTAAGAAAATTGCGCAGAAAATTAGAAAATTTAAGAATACTTAACCACAACATAAAATTATTTTGGACTATTAATGACGTTTGCATACAAATATCATCAAAGAGGATGTAAAAAAAACTTAATAGGGTATTTTCCAAATTCTTTAAAACTGCTTTTATTTAAAGATTGAGACGAACGATTTAACAGAAAAATATTAAAAAAATAATTAATGTCTTTTTTCTTCATTAAACCAATTAATGTTAAACTTATTTTTAAATAGTTTTGAATCTACCGCCAAAACGCTCGGTTCGATGACGTCTACTGTGTGACGTCATCTTTGTGTAAACAATAGAGTAAATTGTTACACAGACTACATAGGTGTTCAAATTGTTTACACAAAGTTGACGTCTGACAGTAGACGACATCGAACCGAGCGTTTTGGCGGTAAATTAAAAACCATTAAAAATAAATTAGACTTTAATTGTTTTAATAGAGAAAAAAGACATAAATTTATTTATTTTTATTTTTCTGTTAAATCGATCGTCCCAATCTTTAAATTTAAGCAGTTTTCAAAAAATTGGAAAATACCCTATTTTGTTTAAAACAGATGCTTCGGTTGAAGTTATTTTATTGATAAAATACATGTAAAATAATTAATTTATTATTTCTTTAATTATACCAATTCAAATTAAATATTTATAAATAAGACAGGACAACGTCTGTCGGGTCAGCTAGTTAATTATAAAAATTATAATTATCAACTTGCGTTAGCACATGTCCATTGTCAAAATCTTGCGCTAGCGTGTACTTAGGGTTACCATCTGTCCAGATTTGTCCACACTTTTAGACTTTTGTTCAGACCTTCTCCGGCTTTGTGATTTGTGCGGCTTTTTAGATTGAGCTATTTAATACTAGTTTAAAACATAACATATCAGTAGTGTTTGAAACAGATGTCCCAACATGAATGGAGTCTGGCCAGGGTTGCAAAAAATCATGATTTTTTTATTTTAATCAAAAATATCAGATTTTTTTAAAAAAATCGTGATTTTTATGATTTATTTGATTTTTTTGATTTTTATTAGGTTTTGCGACCATTACCCTAGTTTTTCTTGTGGGCAACATTTCTATTTAGGTAGAATTGATGTATAGTACTGGCAACACCACCAAAAAAAGGAAAATGTCACATTGACCAGAAAAAACGATTTGAGTAAATTTAAGTTCTGAGTGTTTATTTGTTTATACTTCCGAAAATGAATTATCTGTATCTGTCTGTCTATGCTACTTGCATTGCATGTAATGAATGAAAGTACCTAATCATTATTGTTAAGTATATTTTTACTGACACAAAAATCTAATATTTGATTGTTGGTTTTTATTGCGATAAATAACTTAGCTTACACCTATCGTACTTTGTATTAATATTGTTTTCGAACATTACAGTTCATTAATATGCACTCCCAGCGTTAAATTAATTCCTTTTTCGGATTTTGATTTAAATCAGTGATTTTTATAAAAAAAAATCATGTAATAAAAATCGTGATTTAAATCATGATTTAAATCAAGTTGATTTAAATCATGCAACCATGGTCTGGGCCACGTCCATGTACATAGTACAAAAAAAATTGGTAAAGACTAAATGTTAAGGGCTGGAAAGTAAGAAAAGATGGATAGATTGTGTGCGGAATGATATTAATGTGAAGGGAGTGGATGGGGAGATGACGAGTGACAGGAAGGAATGGAAGCAAAAGACGCAATGCACCAACCCCAAATAAATTGGGATAAGGGTAGGGGGATGACTAAGTTCTCTAAAATCACTTTGTTTTTCGAAGCAACATTTTATCTTGTGCACCAAAATAACATCATAGCGGAAGATGTCATTTTGATGCTATAAGTACTCCTGCCACAGTCAGGCTGGCCCCAGACCTACCGGTTTCATTTCTTTGCTTTGCTGTTCTACTACGGACCGCCGGCCAAGAGGTTCATTTTCAACCTATCGCATATTTTGACCAGACCATTTTGGCAAGATAGCCATTAGTTTGGTGTTATCAAATATCGTTGTCTAGGTTGCAATGCGAAGTTTTAGTTTTAGTTTTAAAAAAAAAACTGCTGTTTCATACAACGAAATTATCAAAATGTATGAAACAGTTAATTTTTTTTTCGCGATTTCAGATTTGGTCCCATAGTAAAAGTTGTTCAGTTTTATTATGGTCCCTATCTACCATATTCAGCTTTATAAGGCTTTACCAAACATCTTGTATAAATAAGCGATCGATTTATTTTTAACGATCGGAGTCCATGTTCAGGGTGGCATATCTCCTAAAAGCTTCCTACTTCGCAATCCAGGCGATGATATTTGATAACACCAAGCTAATGGCTATCTTGCCTATTCAGTCTAGTCCCAAAATGCGATAGATTGAAAATTACCCTGGTTGGCCGGCGGTCTTTCAAGCAAGGTGGCACAGCAAAGCAAAGAAATGAAACCGGTAGGTCTGGGGCCAGCCTCAGTCAGTACTATAAAATAAAATGTCCAGACTTTATTGAAATGTCTGGCTTTATATCAGGACTTTTCAAATTTTGATATATATTTGCACCCTATATGTACACAGGACTGCAAGCACACAATTTCTTTTGTAAGAAAAATAAAAAAGTCCAGGGGGGTATTACAACCTCTTAAAATTTGCCTGGTTTATGAATGGACTGGAATGGACTGGATTATGAACTGAGGAACTAATGGCACCACAAGCGTTTGTACCAAATCGTTTGATTGGTTGTTTCAAATATCAAATATCATTTGTGACATATTTTAACCAATCAAAGTATTGATAGCGGTTAGACCGCCACTGGCGCCATCTGCGATTAGCTTTGCGTTGCCAACCCCATTTCTATAGATACATCTCTTTCTCACTGTATAGCAAATAAAAGAGACGCACTATTCAGAAAACTGGCAAGTTTTAAGAGGTTGTAATACGGGGGCAGAGGGGCCATTCAAGTATTACGTAAGCACTATTTCTTTGTTTTGCTTATTTTGGATGACATGGGGGGTAGGGGAGTCTAGATGAGGAGTATGTCATCGGTAGTTATTTAATAAGTTTGTTATGTTTGTAAGATTATAATATTTTTGTCCCTTACTCTATGTTGAATACTGTATCAGTAAAATCTAATCTCTATCCTAAATCTATTTTCTTATTTTTAAAATTACAATTATAACATTATAATTATGATATAAAAAAATACATTTTATAATTGAACAATGTTTACGTAAGCATGGGGGGAGGGGGTTAAGAGCTTTGCTTACTTTTGCTGACAAGGGGGATGGGGGGGTAAATAATTGTAATAAATCTGCTTACGTAATATTTGAATGGCCAGAGGGGCAGTGTTGCAACTCTATTGCTAACAATTCTTTGATTGGACCAATTTAAAAATTAATGAAATTTGACAGTTTCATTCAAAAGATATTAAGACATTTTTTGAAGGTCAATAAAATCTAGTAACTTTATTGCAATAACTTACTTAATTTTTTTGTTATGATCGGTACAGCTGTTTGGTTGACTTTTTGAAGACGGGGGAAGGGGGGTATTTATTGATGGTCTCAAAGAACAAAATCTTAAGGAAATATAAGACATACATTTTATTACTTAATGTATTTATTATCACATCAGCTATACCTAATGGAATGTCCTAAATCATTTTTTTAACTAAGTAGCTGACGATTCTAACTGCATGCAACAAAAAAGCTGTGTTCTGGCAACTAGAATTCAAGTAATGCGAATTTGTTCTTGCGACCCTTCGTTATATCTTATGACTTGATAAGGGAGGACTTTACAGTACAGGCTAGAGGCACAGAATAACAACAGTAGGTACAGCTACCACTGAGGTATTCATTATAGGTACTTCAGTGACACCTTCTCACTTAATTTACCTGATAACGGTCAACACGTTGATTGTTATTTACCCAGATTGGCATTTTGCTGCAGTAAATAACCTCTCGGCACATGTGTCAAGATAAATAATGTTTTAAATGAATGGTATTGTTAGTACCAAGTTAGTACTAGCTCGGTATTATGTATTCTGGGTTATTGTAGAAACATTATTTTGTAGTAAACTTATGATGGTGCAATACTTACCCGCCGGCTACAAGATGTATTGCTGTATCTTTCTGAGACATTTTAGCGCCACGGGAATAATTACATGACTGCAAATTGCGAACGTCTATAAATAAACAAATGCACCACTAACTACTACTCATTCAATGTCCATACACAACTCGAGGTATTTATTTACGCACTATTTGTATTAGTATTTACAGCAAATTCCTCATCCTCAGGTTTAACTTGAACACTACCTACTGCAAGTTTTCTTGTAAATTAGGATTTAGATTCGGCGAAATCCTTTACAACTGCGCGGTGTGCACTTTATATTTTTTATTTCACTTCATGTGTGGTGTGTATCGTATCGTAACAATTTACGCTCACAACTAAATTTTTTTCGTAAATACACGTAAAAGCCGCACACAATCATAGATGCGTACGTGACGTGTTCCGCGGAGACGAAAACAACCCAAGATTTCCGTCGGTCAAATATGTCAAATGCTTTTCTTATTAAGAAAATCTTAATTAATGTTAATTGTAACTAATGAGATAATAAATTATTTCTAATTTTTATGTATATACTTGTTAGATATAGGTAACAGTGTTAAGAAATTAGGTGATTTAACAAATTTAAAATAAATGGTAAGAAAACGATTGTTAATTTTTGCTTATCGTATTTCGTGAAGGCAAAAGAATTTATGTTCATAGTTCATAGAGCAAAATTTTGGATTTCATTTATACGAAACAGAAGAACGAGCCTTACTATGAGCTCTTATAGCAGGACTTATATGGAACTGCCTTACTTTTTCGTACTATGTATGACTTCAAAGGTTAGTATGAAAGCAGGCCTTAAGCAGTCCTATTTAAGACCTTCTTTTGAACTGAACGGTTTCTTATTTGCTGATGGTAAGCCCCCAGCACGGATTCGTCTGCGTCCGGCCAACGGTAAACTCTATTCCAGACGACACAATTTTATCGGCAATTTACCCAAATTGTCAAGCAAATCGTATCATGTAGTGGGAAGTTGGTGATAAATCCGAATTGGGTGGCGAGGCGTGATCACCCAATTTCCAGTCGGCCCGTGGGCTGATTATCTAATTAAAAACCACATAGCGACTGGTTGCAGTTCACAGATGATCGTGATCCATTGCTACTTCTTTTTGGGTTAAAAAAAAACATACACCAAAGAAAAGTGGCAATGTATGTCAAATGCAACCGGTCGCTAAATAGTTTCTTTTTAGATAATCAGGGTGCCGATTAAATTGTGTCGTGTGGATAACGATTGCCAATTTAGCTCTTTTAATTAGTAATTTTGAGCCATGTGGCTTATGTTTTTTCTTTTTAACAGCTAATACTTCGCGTAGTTTCTTTTCCTTTACTTAATTTGAACTGGGGTCTTCTTACTATGAACTCTTACAGCAGGACTTATATTTAACTGCCTTACTTATTCGTACTATGATGAGATCAATCAAATTGTGTCGTCTGGAATAGCCTTTGAGGTTATAGTATGAAAAATTAAGGCAGTTCAATATAAGTCTTGCTATAAGAGCTTGTTACAAATATCTATGTAAATATAAGCGTTATGGCATGATTGCTGACAGGCAGTCTATCGTTAGGTTGACCGAGCGTATTGATTCTCTTGAAGCCAATTGCTATGAATTATGTATATATCACGAGTTGAAAATTCAATAAAAGATAACCCCAAACATTTTTGGTCCTATTATAAATCACTATCGGGTTCCAGTTCTATTCCTAATAATATGACTTACGATAATTGTAGCTCAAGCTCGGGTAAAGATATCTGTGATATGTTTTCTAAATATTTTAGCTCAAGTTTTTTGCTTCCTGAATCCAGCCTGCCCAGCAACCCTTGTGCATCCATTTCCATTAACACGTCTAGGCTACCCGATGGTGATATTAGTTCAATTGAGAGCCATCTTTGATAAAATCGAAGTTATCCAGACTAGATGTTTCTGAATCAAGTGGCCCAGACTCGATTCCACCTATCCTGCTTATTAGGTGTGCTGATCAGCTTTCCATTCCCTTATATTTACTTTTTGATAGATCCCTCAGGGAGGGGCATATGCCTTCAGTTTGGAAGAGAGCATTTATTACTCCTATTCATAAAAAAGGCTCTAAAAATGAAATAACTAATTATAGGCCAATTTCCAAACTTAACGTTATTGCCAAGGTATTTGAAAAGATAGTATATGATCAACTGTATTCGGCTCTGAAAACTACACTTTCATCATCTCAACATGGTTTTCTCAAAGGAAAATCCACAGTTTCTAATCTCGTTATTTTAAATGATTTCGTTACTGAGACTATGGACGAGGGATCTCAAGCTGATGTAGTCTATACAGATTATAGTAAGGCTTTTGATAGAATTGATCATCAATTGCTTATTTGTAAGCTGCAAATGGCTGGTGTCAGGGGAGACTTACTGAGATGGTTCACCTCTTATATTAACAACCGTTCTCAAGCCGTTGCTTTGGGGAACTACTTATCGGATTGGATGTGTGTTCCAAGTGGTGTACCGCAGGGATCCCTGTTGGGCCCTTTGCTCTTTTTGATTTTTATTTCAGATATAGAGTCATGTTTTGAAAATTCTTCTGTTCTTAGTTTTGCTGACGACATGAAAGTTTTTAAATCTGTCAAATCTGATGAGGATGCAGCAGCACTTCAATCTGATCTTCTTAGGCTTGATAACTACTGTAGTATCAACAAACTCGACCTTAATGTTAGTAAGTGCACAGTCATGTCTATTTCGAGGAAAACAAACCCTATCAGATTTAACTATACACTAAAAAATCAAAGTCTTAAACGGGTATCAGAAATGAAAGACTTGGGGGTGATCCATGATTCCGAATTAACCTTTGAAAATCACATTTCTGCAATCGTGGGTAAAGCTTCCAAGGCTCTTGGCTTTATAATGAGATCTTCCAAAGATTTTAAAAATATTAAAACTATTAAAATCCTTTATAGCACATATGTGCGCTGCCACTTGGAATACGCATCTCATATTTGGAACCCTAAGTATTCATCGATCGGTTGGAACGAGTGTGACGGATTTTAAGTAAAGCTTTTTTCTAATAATTGTATTTTTGGCTGTATGAACATTTGCCTTTGCCTTACACGTTCAGATAAATAATGTTTGGTAATAGTGTGATCAAATCATGTATTGTTTAACATTTAATTTTGATTCAGTTCTTATAAAAATAATGTAAATATCTTATACATATCTTAGCAAGTTTTAAAAAAGTTACCATTTATACTATTTGATAATTTCACGATAGTTAGTTGTAACGCCTATCATTGGGTGAACGTATTTTCAAGAATTTAAGCAAGTAAGACTACAGTAATGAATATAACAATTATTGTAATTCATTGGGATTTAGTTTCAAAGAGATTACAACGTAATTGTTTTATAAAATATTATCTCTGATATTACTTTTTCGTACAAATAGTATGGTCGATTATCATTGGTTGAAAAAATGGTGTGAGGGGTAAACCTTTTGTGTTGAATTTGGTGGGTATTTAAGGAATGGAAAATGGAGCATACGTTTCACTTTTAAGTTTGGAGCACTACGGGATTTAAGTTAAGTAAATTCTTCATTGTGTTATGTTATTTTGAATTAATTGTTTTGTGTGTGAGTTTATTGTTTTTCACAGGCTATCCGCTGTTAATTTTCATTCCCAATTTTATGATTATTCTGATTATTTGTAGTAATAATAAGTACAGTACATTATAGACAGATTCCTTTGCATTTGCTTGGTAACTAGTTTCATAGTTTAATAAAGAGATTAACTGATAACTTTTAAGTTTATATTGTTGTAGTTTGTAAATATCTGATTGATAAAGCTGACGAGTTTCTTCCGCCTGTTCTTCTCTCAGCTAAAAAAAGACGTCCGAACAGGTGGTAGGTTAAAAGAAATTGGACGATTCAATTTAATAAACATTAATTTACTCAAATTGATTTATTTTGTTTTAATTCTTTCCATGTTTCTGACTATTTCTGACATCAGAAGTGGGTATCGGCTCTGTCCATTTACAAAATATTAACACCAATTCCTGATGATTTTCAGGGTGGATGCTGACGAGACCTTGCTCCGCTGCCATTGCGATCCTGAGATCTGAGTAGCAGCCAGCTGGTGTCAGTGAAAGAAGAATGAGAAGTAAAGGAGAAGTCTTCAGAGATCCTCCTTCAAAGTCCGCTAGTCGGTAAGGCCATTAGTGGCTGTGTTTTAATAATTTATTTTACGAGATTGCTACTTTGTTAGTTCAATACTTATTTATTGTTTTGATGTGGAAAAAGAATAAAATTTGTTGCGACGAAATTAACATCAAATACATCGAGAAATCAATATTAACTAAAGATGTTTATAAAATTAATTTGTGACGGTATTTGTGATACTGATCAAAAGCCTGAGTAATTGGTCTGGCATCTAAGTAAATGCGATTAAAACGAGTTTAAATTGTTCATTTGTAGGTACGTAATGAGTAGGTAGATCTTTTTTTTACTAAGCCTGTGTAAAGTTTACAATGAAACATTTGGGTTTGTAGATAATTTAGCCTTAGAAATATCAAATTTTACTGAAGCACAGCTATTTACTTCTGCACTAGTACCTTTTATTATTCATTGCTACCAAATTTTCAATAGTTACATCATTTCTTAATTTTTACTCTCTACGTATGTTTCGAATTGCAAAGTACCCTGCCACAGTATTTAGCATTCTCATTCTCAATTTAAATTTATTGAAAGTTTTTATTTTGTGTAAGTAGATATTGTATTCTATTATTTATTTTGTCGACCAACAACGTCGAGTGGGTAGTACACTAGTTTTCATGGTGTCTGTCTCTCAAGCTCCCCAGGTTCGATTCCTGGCTGTCTCAACTTAGACAACGAACTTTTTTGTAGGCGCTGTCTTGGGCGACACAAATGCTTTTAGTTTCTTTATTTAGAATCGGAGCAATGTATAATAATATGATGCTGACCAATATTTATTTTACTTAGAAAAGTTAGCTATAAAATAGAATCCCGCCGAGTAATGTTTGCGCAGAGTAATCCTAGCATTATTGAAAATTCAAAATAATGATAAGCAATTTATGTGTAACTAAAAAGGCTGATATTGTTTCTTTTTAATTTGTGCTTTCTTCTGATAAAAATTAAGCTTAAATGCTAAACTAATGTTCACACAATAACACAATTATTAATCATAATTACTTAAAAATTATAATAAATAATTGTGCTTTATATTAATATAATTTTGGTAAAAATTTGATAAATTTTCAATAATTTTGTTATTGATAACACGACAGTTAGTCAACCTGTTCAGGTGTATCTAAATATAGATTTAATTTAATAGTTTAGATTTGATTATGTTGTCTCCTAAGTCATTAATCTTGCTACGCCAAGAAGTTACAAGTTTAAAATGTATGATTCGATGTCATTCAGATTTATTATTTACGATTGGGTGGGTTTAAATTGCAACAGACGAGTATGTTTTGAGTAATTTATTTAGAGACTTTGGTGTGTACCCAAGTTCATGATAATATTATATTTTGATTTTTGGTTTAGATTTATGGTTTGGATTTTCGGTTTAGAGTTTTGATTTTAGATTTTCTATTTTCGATTTAGATTTTCGATTTTGATTTTAGATTTTGATTTTAGATTTTGATTTTCGGTTTTGATTTTCAGTTTTGATTTTAGATTTAGGTTTTGACTTTAAATTTAATACTTTCGATTTACATTATAGATTTTATTTTCGATTTTTGGATTTGTTTTTATAATTAGGATTTTATGATATGATTTTCGGATTTGATTTTAGTTTTAGATTTTCAGTTTCGATTTTTTATTTTGTTTTTAAATTTAGATTTTGATAGATTTAGATTTCGGTTTTTGTTTTGAATTAGATTTCGGGTTAGATTTCAACTTAGATTTCAATTAAGGATTAGGTTTAGATTGAAAATTAGATTTCGATTTTAGTCTTTTTATTTTCAATTTAGATTTCAATTGGGATAAGGGTAAGAGGATGATGATTTAGATTTCGATTAAGGTATAGATTTCGATTAAGGGTTTGATTTTTAGGTTTCAATCTCAATTTACATTTTGCTGATTTCGACTTACATTTTGCTGATTTGGATTCACATTTTGCTGATTTGGATTCACATTTTGCTGATTTGGATTAACATTTTGATTTGGATTAACATTTTGATTTGGATTTACATTTTGATTTGGATTGACATTTAGAGTTTCCTTTTGATTAGGATTTTCATTTTAATGAGGATTTTAATTTTGATTAGGATTTTCATCTTGATTAGGATTCTCATCTTGATTAGGATTTTCGTATTAATTAGGATTTTCGTTTTGATTAGGATTTTCGTTTTGATTAGGATTTTCGTTTTGATTAGGATTTTCGTTTTGATTAGGATTGTCGTTTTGATTAGGATTTTCGTTTTGATTAGGATTTTCGTTTTGATTAGGATTTTCGTTTTGATTAGGATTTTCGTATTGATTAGGATTTTCGTATTGATTAGGATTTTCGTTTTGATTAGGATTTTCGTATTGATTAGGATTTTCGTATTGATAAGGATTTTCGTATTGATTAGGATTTTCGTATTGATTAGGATTTTCGTTTTGATTTTGATTTACATTTTGATTTTGATTTACATTTTGATTTTGACTAACATTTTGATTTTGATTTACATTTTGATTTTGATTTACATTTTGATTTCGATTTACATTTTGATTTCGATTTACATTTCGATCTCAATATCCATTTTGATATCCATTTAAGTTTTACATTTTAGTTTCGATTTTGAGTTTTGATTTATAATATTTGATTTTCAATTTACACTTAGTTTCGATTTATATTCTTATTTTGGTTTCGATTCGGATTCTGATTTCGATTCGGATTCTGATTTCGATTCGGATTCTGATTTCGATTCGGATTCTGATTTCGATTCGGATTCTGATTTCGATTCGGATTCTGATTTAGATTCGGATTCTGATTTCATTTTCGATTCTGATTTTGATTTAGATTCCGATTCGATTTAGATTCTGATTTAGGTTCTGATTCTGATGATTCTGATTTGGATTATGATTTCGATTTGTATTATGATTGCGATCTAGATTATGATTTAGATTTAGATTATGACTTCGATTTAGATTATGATTTAGATTTGGATTATGACTTCTATTTAGATTATGATTTTGATTATGATTTCGATTTATATTATGATTTCGATCTAGATTATGATTTAGATTTGTATTATGACTTCGATTTAGATTATGATTTAGATTTGGATTATGACTTCTATTTAGACTATGATTTTGATTATGATTTCGATTTACATTATGATTTCGATTTAGATTATGTAATGATAAAATGAAAATTATAATAATGATGATAATTATGCTAATGAGGATTATTAGGATAGTGATGATTATAATGATGATGATGATAATGATGATGATAATAATGATGATAATGGTTATGATAATTTATTTGCAATGAGGATTATTAAGATGGTGATGATTATAATGATGATGATTGAAGATAATGATGATGATTGCTGCTAGTAAACAGCTTCTGACAGTTGTGTTCGTCGACTTATATATATAATATTTGTATATTGTCTTATTAAATCAGAATTGTCACTAATTATTAGTTAATTTCTTTAGTAATATTTATGTGTAAATCCATTGATTGTTATATTTTAGATCTAATTGTCATTTCTTTTTTTTACAATAAATAGTTGGGAGAAGATTTTTATTAAATGGGACAAAATGGAGATTATATTGATAGTAATCGTGATAGTCTATTGCCTTATGACTTATGACTTGAGATGTGCCTGCGGGCAGAGGCTTGCGAGCCATGTTAAAAGGCTTGCGAGCCAAGGCTTGCGAGCCAAAATTTGACTTTGACTGTTTTTAAGACTGATGCCCATTGTTGGCAGTAGTGGTTTTGTCAATATGACTGTTTTATTACTTTTAAAGACCATTATGATTACTATTAATATACCTAACATGTATGTTGTAAATTGTACTTCGAGAGCGAAGTACATGTCAGAATGGCCGTGACGGATTTTAAGTAAAGCTTTTTTCTAATAATTGTATTTTTGGCTGTATGAACATTTGCCTTTGCCTTACACGTTCAGATAAATAATGTTTGGTAATAGTGTGATCAAATCATGTATTGTTTAACATTTAATTTTGATTCAGTTCTTATAAAAATAATGTAAATATCTTATACATATCTTAGCAAGTTTTAAAAAAGTTACCATTTATACTATTTGATAATTTCACGATAGTTAGTTGTAACGCCTATCATTGGGTGAACGTATTTTCAAGAATTTAAGCAAGTAAGACTACAGTAATGAATATAACAATTATTGTAATTCATTGGGATTTAGTTTCAAAGAGATTACAACGTAATTGTTTTATAAAATATTATCTCTGATATTACTTTTTCGTACAAATAGTATGGTCGATTATCATTGGTTGAAAAAATGGTGTGAGGGGTAAACCTTTTGTGTTGAATTTGGTGGGTATTTAAGGAATGGAAAATGGAGCATACGTTTCACTTTTAAGTTTGGAGCACTACGGGATTTAAGTTAAGTAAATTCTTCATTGTGTTATGTTATTTTGAATTAATTGTTTTGTGTGTGAGTTTATTGTTTTTCACAGGCTATCCGCTGTTAATTTTCATTCCCAATTTTATGATTATTCTGATTATTTGTAGTAATAATAAGTACAGTACATTATAGACAGATTCCTTTGCATTTGCTTGGTAACTAGTTTCATAGTTTAATAAAGAGATTAACTGATAACTTTTAAGTTTATATTGTTGTAGTTTGTAAATATCTGATTGATAAAGCTGACGAGTTTCTTCCGCCTGTTCTTCTCTCAGCTAAAAAAAGACGTCCGAACAGGTGGTAGGTTAAAAGAAATTGGACGATTCAATTTAATAAACATTAATTTACTCAAATTGATTTATTTTGTTTTAATTCTTTCCATGTTTCTGACTATTTCTGACAAGTGCAACGAAAATTTATCCGATTCATTAATTTTAAAACTCGTCATAACCAACGTGACTACTTTATATCGTGTGCTAAACATCATTTTCTACCTCTTAAACTTCGCCGTGACATATCGGATTTAGTGTTTCTCAAAAAAATTGTTACATCATCCATTGACTGTCCTGAACTACTTAGTAAAATTTATTTTTACACACCTTCGAGAACTTACAGGTGTAGACCATTACTATACCTTCCTGCTGCTAGTGCCAATTACCGCCGAAATAGTTTTATCTACCGTTCCTGTCAGTTTTTTAATAATTTGTGTAAAAATTGTGACCTTGATATTGATCTTTTCTTCACTAGTTTACAGCTTGACCATAAAGAGTTGACAAAAATTGAGGGCGCCACTTACTATGTAAACACGTCAAAATCACGAATAAATTGGCAACACTTACTAAATTTTGTACTGAAAAATTTTAGTTCCATTTTATTTAATTTCAACTCTTTATGGTCAAACTGTACCTATGCTTAAGAAGCGCCTTAGCAATAATTTCTTTGAGAGGTATGCCTGTTTTTAATGTTGTCTTTTGTGCCTTTTCATTAAATAATTATAAAAGCTTAGTTTCATAATGATCTTAGATACAAAATTGTAAAGTGTGTATATTGACCTTGCGGCGGATGTTGGGCGGATTTCACTCCATTTCTATTTGATGCATTTAAGTTATTTGTTTTTGTGACAAAAACCTGCATGTATAGGTAATAGTCAAACCAATCCAGTGCTGTGCCTATAAATTGTAACCTAGTTTAATTTCAACTCAACTGTATTATTAGCTATACACCTTATTTCTATCAGTGGAGACTTATAAATGACTTTTTGTAGCTATTTTTTATGTATTAGAATGTATTAGTCGATAGTCTTCCTAAAATTGATAAATAAAAATAAATAAGAGCTTATAGTAAGGCCCCTGGCCATAGGGTACCTTTCCCCACGGCGATAAAAATCGCGCGTTGAAAATATCGCTCGTGTGAACCAGGCACGTATCTAAGGGGGGGGATAGTTGGAATTTATCCCCCCCCGAAATCCAGAACACACAGTACAGGACTCAATTCAAATTTAGCGGGCGAGGCACTCTCCGGTTTGCGGGATGCAGTTGTCCCCCCCCGAATTAAAAATCTGGATACGTGCCTGGTGTGAACGATTGTTAAATAACAAAAAATTAAATAAAGAGTTGGTTGAAGATTCTTTACAGTACGAGGCATATAAAAATATAAAAAAATTATTTGACAACATCACAAACATTGCTCCAATCCCAAAGTAAGTAGCTATTGCACTTGTGTTATGGAAATCAGAAACAACGGTGGTACAGTTTGACCATAAAGAGTTAAAATTAAATAAAATGGAACTAAATTTTTTCAGTACAAAATTTAGTAAGTGTTGCCAATTTATTCGTGATTTTGACGTGTTTACATAGAAAGTGGCGCCCTCAATTTTTGTCAACTCTTTATGGTCAAGCTGTATGTATGACACACACCCAGACCTGAGACAATATTGAAAAGTTCATTTTCTACATTGACCCAGCCGGGGATCGAACCCGGGACCTCAAGAGATGGTGACGCCTTGAAACCGGCGTGCGAACCACTCGACCACGGAGGTCGTCGAAATTCTCGATGGTGGTCGATGGCTTAGGGATGTCGAAAGTGAAAAAAATATCGATACATCGATATTTATAAAAATATCAATATCGGCCTCGATATATCGCGAAAAAAATATCGATATATCGGACCAATTTTCAAAGAACGTTTGCGGTTTTTAAAGAACAATGTATTTATTCTAGTCTAGCTCAGTAATTACAATAAATTTTGTCAGACAACACACATTACTTTAATGTATGAAAATCTCAATAAAAACGAAGATAATTTATATAATCAGGCGCATATTTATCACATAAGATATTCAACGCAGCACAAAAAACATACCAGTCATAGACAATATTATGTTTTAATATTAAAATAAATTAGGAATTATTATTGAAGTACAGACAAGTTTTTTCCGTTCCAAAAATATATCGTTTTTGATACGATTTTCGATATTGGTTATTTTGTATCGATATATCGGTTAGAAATATATCGGCGAAAAATATCGATATATCGAACAAAAAATATCTATATATCGATGTATCGATATTTTTTCAACAAGCCTACGATGGCTCGGAGATATGTCTGGCACAAGTCTGGCAGAATGCACCCTAGAGTATTCTCTAAGGAATGCACCCATTGTTTTGTCAGATGACAGGTCAAGGTCATCAGAACTGTCAATGTCAACAGTGTCATGTAAATTTTATTTTATTTATTGCATAATTTGTAAGGATTGAGCCGAAAAGTTAAATATTTTTGAGTTTGCGAAAAAAGTTCACAAATTACCGATCCAGTGACTAGCGCATTCCTTTTTGCTTAAGTTGATCAAGCTGTAATTTAAACCTTCTCTCTTCAGACATGTTTGCCTCACGCAGAATTGGAAGTTTCATGTAAGGACAGTAAGATTTTTCTGCGAATTTATATACTTTTTGGTTTTAATTAACCAGCTGTTATTTATGTTTGTCTAGTCGTGTTGCTGGCGCCGCTCGCCAAAAGCACACACTCCCCGATCTACCATACGAGTACAGTGCCTTGGAGCCTGTAATTAGCCGAGAAATCATGAGTCTTCATCACAGCAAGCATCACGCTACGTATGTGAACAACTTAAACGCCGCTGAAGAAAAGCTGGCTGTTGCCCAGTCAAAAGGTGAGTACATGAAAGATCTTTTATTATAAGTAATCATTTATACAGTGGTGCTCACATAATTAAAGACACCCAGTTGATTTACATACAAACCAGGATGACTGGTTTGTATGTAAATACTATGAAGCCTTAGTTCTCCACCAAAGATTGACGTAGCTGTGATCTGATGATGGCCATCTAGGAAATGAATGGAGGAGGTTCAGATTGCTATACACACCCAACTGATCTGATTAGCATTCTAAGATATAGGTATAAGGATATGTTTAAAAAAAGCAAGAAATTAGCATAAATGTATGGAAATCTTTAAACTGAAAGCTCTGATCCTTATATCTCTTGGAATGCTCACCAGATGACACCAGGGTGTGTACAGCGATCTGAATCTCCCCCATTCACTCTGTAGCGGCATCTACCGTACCGCCACACATACCACACATGGTTGCAACAAGATTCATCACCATGTGACTAGATGGCGCTAGTGTCGTATAATCACAAAGATTAGTAAGGAACAGCAACTCGTAGTATGGAAAAATATATGAAGCAACCTACATCTCGCTGACGGAAGTTTTCTCAGCGAAGCAGCATATATACAACTGCCAACCATCATTGTTGCCAACCAGATCTTCCATTTGGCCTTCCTACTAGTGGCTATCTCTCCATCCATGATGATGATGTCCTCCTCGACGAGTCCGTCGACGGCGACACACTGGTTACTTTCTTGCATGAGCCCGTATGTGACTGGCGAAGCCAAACTTAGTTTTAAAGCAACGGTCGCAGCTCGCGCAGTACAATTGTCCACTTGCATTATAAGTATAGTTGTAAGTTGGCTTCGGTTGGGACTTTTTAAGCTGTCGTTTTGCGTCCAGATCTTCGAGACGCATTTCTTCAAAGTTTTTTACACCCTCATTCACGCTTCTACGCCACTCGGACCGTTTTGAGGCGAGATGTTCCCAGTCTTTTGGCGAAATGTTACACGCTGATAGGTTCCGTCTGAGAACATCTTTGTAGCGGAGATATTGTCCACCAGCAGTACGCTTTCCCAAATACAACTCCGCATAGAAAGCAGATTTTGGTAGTCGAGTGTCGTCCATGCGCACAAGGTGTCCACACCATCGAAGCTGTCCAGTCATGAGAATAGCTTCGATGCCCTTCATATCAGTTCTGCGCAATATTTCTGTGTTCGGAACACGGTCTTGCCACTTAACGCGTAATATCGAACGAAGGCATCTCATATGAAAAGCATCCAAGCGTTTAATATCCGATTTATAGGCGACCCACGTCTCTGAGGCATATAAAAGTATGGGTAAGATAATTGCTTTATATACACCTATTTTGGTTTTCAATTTTAGGTCATGAGAGCTCCAAACTCTGTGGTTTAGCTTTCCAAACGCAGCAGCGGCTCTGGCTATCCTGGTGGAAATCTCAGTCTCAAGCTTGTTGTCACTACGCAGCATGCAGCCCAGATAACGAAAAACCTCAACTTCCTCAAGATTATTACTGGCAAGTTTTAGAGGAGTGTCGCACGCAGATGAGCCTCTAGCAGGTTGTTTTAGAATCTGGGTCTTCGACACACTTATCACCAGTCCGAACCTACGGCACGAGGCATCTAGTTCATCCAGGAAATGTTGGAGACTATGCATGTTATCCGCCATTAAGCAAACGTCATCGGCGTAGAGGATATCCAATACCGAAACTTGGTGCACGCTTCGTTTAGCCCGGAAGCGAGAAAGATCGAAGACACCCCTGTCCGTTCTCACATTTAACGAAATACAGTGGTGGCAGTGTTGGAGTGCGTCATTCATCACGGCGGAGAAATAGATTGCAAAGAGCGTTGGGGCCATTACACACCCTTGCTTTACGCCACTCGTCACAGGAAATGGGCTAGTGTACGAGTTGTCATGTTGTACCCTTGCAGACATATTGGTATGAAATTGCTTTATAAGCTCCACAAGTTTGGCCGGACATCCAATCTTGTTCAGTACAATCCAGAGTGCATCCCTAGGGACCCGGTCGAAAGCCTTCTCAAGATCGACAAAGCACAAATAAAGGTCACGGTGCTGTTCAAGGCTCTTTTCTTGAAGATGTTTGACAACAAAGATTGCATCGACGGTCCCTCTATTCGGGCGAAAGCCGCATTGGGTTTCAGGCAAAATTTGCTCTGCTAGACGACTGAGACGTTTATTTATAATGCGGGCGAGGACTTTGCCGGCAGAACTTAGAAGTGATATGCCCCTATATGAACTGCAGTCTGATCGATCTCCTTTGCCTTTATAAAGTTTGCATAAAGACGCATCTTTCCAGTCTTGAGGTATTATATTTAACTCCCAAATACGAAGAACAAGCTCGAACAACCTGTCCTGAACACTCGAACCACCATACTTATAGACTTCAGACGGCAGATTATCAAGACCAGGTGTTTTTCCGTTTTTAAGAGTCAATACGGCACGGCAGAATTCATCAAAGCTGGGGGGTTCTTCCAAGTCAGATGATGTGGCTCGGTCATCGAGAGAGTTAATATACTCGAGATCGGCTCCCTGAGTTGTCGGATTAAGGACATCGATAAAGTGTTCAGCCCATCTCTCCAGAATATCGTTAGGGTCCGTCAGTCGTTGCGATTGGTCATGCGAATACAGAGGGGCAGTGATCTTATGTGTTGGTCCAAAGACGGTGCGAAGACTTTCATAGAAGGCACCAACTTGGTGTGTATCCGCAAGTAGTTGCAACTCATTAGCTTTCATATTCCACCAACGGTCCTTGAGTTCTCGAGTTTTAGTTTTAAGCTCTTGGTTTATGCGCCTGCGGGTATCGACATCAGTATGCTTACGTAGCGAAATTCTAGCATCGTCGAAAAGCTTTCTTAAGGTTTCGTCAGAATCGTCGAACCAGTCCTTATTAATCTTTTTAGGTTTACCGACTACACCTAAGACGACTTCATGGAGTGATTCCGCGAACGCTTGCCACTCATCATCAATGGAAGCATTTTCTGAATGGTACGGTAAAGTTCCGAATTTCAAGTCGAGCTCACTTCTCGCGTCCGAACTATTAATCAGCTTATTCACGGCCAGCTTGGGCACAACTTTATGATTTGCTCTGCGTTTTGGTTTCAGCGCAAGTTTCATTTTAGTTCTTATAAGTCGGTGGTCAGTCCAACCTTCAGCCCCACGCATGGCCCGCGTTATCAAGATGTCCTTAAGGTCCTTTCTACGGACTATTACGTAATCTAGCAAATGCCAATGCTTGGAGCGAGGGTGCATCCAAGATGTTTTGTACTTCTCAGGAAGCCTGAAGAAGGTGTTCGTGATGCTCAGGTTAAATTCTGCACACAGTGTGAGAAGTGCAAGTCCATTGGCATTACATTTTCCAACCCCATGCCGCCCCAAGACATCATTCCAGGCTTCATACTCAGTTCCAACACGCGCATTAAAGTCTCCGAGCAAGATCAACTTATCGTTGGATGGAATACCAAGCAAGACAGCTCGAAGGTCATCATAGAATTTAGCTTTGTCTTCATCGGAGGAAGTAAGTGTAGGGGCATATACATTTACGAGATGTAGGTATTTATCATGGCCAATGTGAACGGTAAGTGTAATGAGGCGATCGTTAATGCCTTTTGGGGGCTGGGTTAGGGATTTTGCAATCGAGTTTTTTATAGCAAAGCCGACCCCACTAGATGATACTTCAGTCGCTGGCTTTCCGGCCCAGTAATATGTATAGCCACCCAAATCTTCTTTAAGCTCTCCGGTTTCTGCAAGATGAGTTTCACTTATGCCAGCAATGTCGATATTGTATCGGGATAGTTCACGCGCAATAACTGCGGTTTTCCTTTCTGGACATAAGTTGTTGTCATTATCTAATAAGGTTCTCACGTTCCATGTTGCAACTATAAAAGGTAATCTACTTTTCTTTTGTTTCTTTCGACCGCTGAAGTTGGTGCTCTAGTGACCGCGGTTAGCCACTGAGTTTTAGTGAGATGGACTATTTTTAGGCCACCTTTTCTAGGCCCCTCCCCTGATTGGGGAAAGCAGAGCGATCCTAAATAGGGCTGCTTTGTCACTGGACGTGCTGCCGAACCCGTCTTCCCATCTCGATCGAATACAGGAGCGACCACTCTCGTCCAGCCGCCTACGTGCAGAGGGTTAGCTAGCAACAGGACTCACCAAAGCCACATTACTCCCACCAACACTCCATCGCCGCAGGACTTCGATTCAGTGTCCAGTATAACCTCGCCAGGTGTCATCAGCGCGTGAGTATATTATAGTGGATGAGCAGTTGCGCAGGTGCAAACCCACTCTCTCGTCCCAAATCCTCGGTGGCCAATGGATCGGAGACCGATACGATTGACCGAAGTTATGAGATGCAGTGACTGGCCGCAGACCACTATACGAATCCTGGCATGCGCCCTTAAAGGTACGTCACAGATACCTTGCTGCATCGCTATAAAAGCCGAGATCAGTGCCTATCGACGGTGTTCGCCTTCCATACCGGTGTAGTCTTCGTGTACTAAACAGGGGATCTCCTGTCATAGCCACGTCCGCTAGATAGCGTGCATGGCCCCCTTCACCAGGTTTAGCCCGCAGGTCGACGCGGTTTACCGGGGTGTGGCCGCTGCGTACACGACAGCTACTTGGAGCCACTGGTGAAGAGATTTGGGAGTGTCTGTAGACCAGGCAGCAACTACCACTTACACCGATGTAAGCCGACCGACAGTCCTGTAAAGGTACTACTACTAGACACCCCCTACACCCCTAAAATCTCCATCCATACTACCATAACCATACCATACCTCATTCCTACAACTCCCTGGATGGCCATCATCAGTTCACAGCTAGGTCAATTCTTTCAAAGTTACCTTGTTTGTATAAAAATACGTTAGTACATACTTACTTACTTCCAAAACACCATAACTTTGTGTAATTTTGTATACTTTATGGATCTATAGGTCTATAAGAAACTCATATGTTTTGTAATTAATTTCAATGTATAAGACTGTTTGTATCCTAAATAAAATAAAATAAAATAAAAATAAAAATAAAAATTTGCTGTTGTCTTTAATTATGTGAAAGCCACCGTTTAATTGTAAAGAACTGGATGCAGGCCAGCAAAAGGAAAATAGTTAGTTGCCTTATACTAAAATTATGTATAAGCCATTTTTTTATTGGACCGTCAACAGAGTTAACAAGATTACGATACAAAACAGTTAAATATTAGTTTTTGGTTCATGCAACTCTAATTATAGACAGCCACATCATATTGTATGGTTATAATTTGTTTTGGTTTGAGGCAGCTGGGGCCTTACTATGAGCTCTTAAGCAGGACTTATATTGAACTGTCTTACTTTTTCGTACTATGACCTCAAAGGTTAGTTCAAAAGAAGTCCTGTGAACTGAATGGTTTCTTATTTGCTGATGGTAATCCCCCTAATGTTATGAAATCTAAATCATGACGGGGTCATTTGCTTTGGCAGCGGCTGACACGCACACCATACTGGGTCTTCTGAACACTATAAAGTTTAATGGAGGAGGCCATGTCAATCATTCTATTTTGTGGCACAACTTGAGCCCGTGCCGAAGTGAACCTACAACCCAATTACTGAATGCAATTGAACAGTAAATTACTTAAATATGTTCCTCTCATTTTATTCACTATTAGTGGCTTTTTGTGCTGATTAGATTGTAGGTTATGAAAGGAATATTAGGCTTTATTTAGATTCATCTCCATTCCATTCTCTGTTCCCTAACAAACTTCTAGGTTCATACATCTATTATAATTTTACCACACTTTCCATTAATATAACAAAATTTTTAGTATGTATTTATCTATTTATTTAAAACTATAACAATGATAGTTTTCAACACAAACAAATAAAATTAATATAGGAGGGATTAATATGATAATTTAAACTACTCAAAAGAAAATGAGAGCCACTACCTGGTTTTCCATACAAACAAGCAAATTTTTCAATATAAATTAAATCTGATTTTAATTGAATTTGATATTTTTCTAAAGCTATAATAGTCATCTTGTGGACTTTACTGTCGAATTTACTGTACAATTTTTCCTATTCAATGTGTTTCAGTTAGAATGGAAAGAAATTGGAGTTTATACAATGTAGATGAAGGATCTCTTCGCCAGATATTCAGCGAAAAGGGAAGTACTTCCACCGAGCTAGGTGAGCCTGGCCCCAGACCTACCGGTTCCGTTTCTTTGCTTTGCTGTGCTACCTTGCTTGAAAGACCGCCGGCCAACCAGGGTAATTTTCAATCTATCGCATTTTGGGACTAGACCAAATTGGCAAGATAGCCATTAGCTTGGTTTTATCAAATATCATCGCCTGGATTGCGAAGTAGGAAGCTTTTAGGAGATATGCCACCCTGAACATGGACTCCGATCGTTAAAAATAACTCGATCGCTTATTTATACAAGATGTTTGGTAAAGCCTTATAAAACTGAATATGGTAGATAGGGACCATAATAAAACTGAACAACTTTTACTATGGGACCAAATCTGAAATCGCGAAAAAAAATGAACTGTTTCATACATTTTGATAATTTCGTTATTAATTTTTGTATAAAACAGCAGTTTTTTTTAAAACTAAAACTAAAACTTCTCATCGCACCCCAGACGACGATATTTGATAACACCAAACTAATGGCTATCTTGCCAATGTGGTCAGGTCAAAATATGCGATAGATTGAAAATGAGCCTCTTGGCCGGCGGTCCATGGTAGAACAGCAAAGCAAAGAAATGAAACCGGTAGGTCTGGGGCCAGCCTGACTGTGCTCGCGGACCGCCGCGGACCCCGAGCACAGTCACCTACCTCGGTGGAAGTACTTCCCTTTTCGCTGCATATATGGCGAAGAGATCATGCCTCTACATACAATATAAAAAAAAATCTAACTGTTACAATAAATTTGAGAAATTATAAAGTGAATTCGACAGTAAATACCTCACGGTATTGTTGGCTATTACAGCTTTCAAAAAATATCAAATTTAAATAAAATTAGCTCTTTTGTATGGAAAACCAATAGTGGTCCCTATTTTTTGGGCAGTATATTATTATGATGTGTGACTTTTGGTCATTTGCTGCAGGTGACATCGGGACCGTGATTGGTCTGGCCCCAGCCCTCAGATTCAATGGTGGGGGCCACATCAACCACTCAATTTTTTGGCAGAATCTCTCCTCTAATGGTGGAAAACCATCAGATGCACTCGTCCAAGCTATTAACAAGTAAACAAAATTGTTGTGCATGTTTTTTCTTTTATCTTTCTACCCTTATTTGCATTAATTATAATAAAGTTTTCAATAAAAACAGACTGATAAAAGTGATAAATCACTGTAATTACATGTTTATATTTGGACTGATAAAGATTTATCATGCCAGTTCATTCTCTGCTTTTTTATGAAAATAAAAATTATAATTGCATTGATAACTTTAACCAAATAACCTTATCAATATTTGAATCCCTTTTTAATGCAAATTTATAGTTTGTATTGTTAAATAACAAACTTTATTCATACATTAGTATATTGAATATTTAGCTCACTTTCTCTAAATAGATTTACTTGTATTATTCTAGTATTGAGCTTGCTTTTAATCTTATTAGAGTAGATGTTGCTAACCTCATTATGCATTTAATGACTTGATATAATTAATTCAGTATTCATTATGTACTTTAATTACTTATTGTGTTATTTCAGGGACTTTGGTTCTGTTGAAAACATGAAGAATCAGCTATCGACGGCGTCAGTGGGCGTTCAGGGTTCTGGCTGGGGCTGGCTTGGTTACAACAAACAGATGAAGAAATTGCAAATTGCCATATGCCAGAACCAAGATCCACTACAGGCTACTACAGGTTAATTTTCACTCATTTCATAATTTCATAGGCTCCATCAATGAAAGTTGGGCTTTCTCCTTTGTTTACTTTAAAAATATTTCCCCTCAGCATTTTTGGCAAAGTATGGTTAAGTTAGGTACTTACTAGGTACACACGACATCACATCTACTCGAACAGAGCTGGGAAAATAGCTTTTACTACATATTAAGGTATAAAGACAATACCCATGGTCAACTATAGATTGATGTACAGTCATTACTACAATACATGCTTCTTGTTTAAGATCAACCCCTGTCCTTGTCATATTTGGTAATGTCTAAGGCAGCCATTACATGGTCATGCAAGCGTCAGTCAAATTCCATCAGTCATGAATTACGTTTGACTGATTTGTAACAATTATAATTTCTGGCTAACGGGTAATGATTAAATAAAAGAAAATAAACGTTTAAATGAAAACTTTTATTAAAATAAAATGAGAAAATAGTATTGAGAGAGTTTTAAAATATAGGGCGTGGGTATAATATTCTTGCAGCTCACTTGTTGCACTGGCAGAAGGCCTTAAATCACAGTATTCTCACTGAGTTGAGAGTTTACATACATAAGTTATAAAACAGAGGTCAAACAAAACAAGGTATTTAAAAGAGATCTGAATATTGCTATCTTTCAAAATGGATTTACAATATATTAGAACAGTCATAGATCATTAAACAACAGGAAATCTTATGATTAAAAGAGAAACGCTCCCTAGATTAAGGCAATAAATTACAAATTAAATATGACTAGGTTGGACAGATGATAGAAGAGAAGAGAAGAGATGAGTATGGGCGCCACACGCTTGTGGATGGCTCACAAACGTGAATAGTAGTAAAGGGTATAGTAAAAATAGAAGTATGAGAACGTTTACACCTGATGTTCGTCTTCTGATGGGGTCTCAAGATCACCGGTCACTCAAGGTCGAGGGTCAGATAATGAGGGCTTGGCGATGTTGCCGTCTGCTTAGCAGCACTCGTCTCGGATGGGTGATTCCGTCAGAATTTAAAAGAACTGTAGAGGAAATAGAAAACACAGCGTTATGACAAAACAGTGACATAAAATAAATGTCAGTAGACATGATTCCCGTTTAGCAGATAAGCTTACCCGGACACTGATGATTTGAGGACAAATGTAATAGGTTGCGGTGATGCGGCTGGATAAATGACACACACACAGCGTATGAGAAGTATTCTCAATCACAATACACTTGGGCGCACACGCAGCAAGTTAGGTAAAAATTCAGAGAGAGCGAATGTCCCCACTCAAAGAAATCGGGTTCTATTTATATCTTTTACGTTTTAGCCGTGCAATTTCGCGAATCATCTACCACATTCCAGAGACAGTGAGAAAAAATCACAAAGACTGGCATACTTCTAGAATGAGCAGATTTTTGTCTATGGTTAAAAAGATTGGTTAAAGAAAAATAAAGAATTATATGAAATAAAATAAAGGAAGGTTCGTAGATTATTAATAACTAATTACTTCCACTGTGCGACAGATATTTATTTAGTTATTGATAAAAGTTTTTAGGAATCATAGACAATTGAGATTGTTTTTATTTGGAACAGATTGTGAAAGCAGGAAGCTACTTCACGCTAGATGTCAGTTTTGAGTGCTATTGAATGAATGAGACGACAGGGCGGCTATGCACTTAGGTGTGAGAGGGACGGTACTATACATGCGAAAGACTGCCACTCCTTGACACTAGATAGCGCTAAAGTTATGATGAAGTGTGGAATCCCAACACTAGGTGGCTTTATGAAAAGAAGAGATGCAAATAGCTAGACATCCCTGCTAGAATGAAAAGGAAAATATTTATTTGGATGTTTGCTCGTGGCATTAGTTCCGCTATTCCTCGCAAGATTGAGCCAATGGTCAGAGAATTATGATTTTTATGTTAATAAAATTAAAATGTCAATCATCAGATCGAAGTATTGTTTGTTGATGAATTTAAATCTACATAAAGTGTAAAAAGAAACTAGAAATTATTGCGTGGAATAGGGTTAATGAAGTTGTATGTACCTTGCAATATGGGATGTATGAAAAATGTTGTGTAATGATGTGAAATAGTGTATAAAGAAAACATAAATAAAGGTTGGTATGATTCAAGTATAATATGAATGTAACCTATCAAAAATGATATGTTACAATACCTCATTAGTTGAGAGAAAAAAAATAAAAAAAAAAGGAAACTGGGATGAGGTGAGTGAAGGACAGTTCACTATCCCCACACAGCAAAGAAAAGAAAGCGAAAGCGTGAGGAAACATGAAGTGAATGGATAGAACAGGAAAGGAGCAAGAGGAGAAAAAAATTGTAGAGAAAGGAAAGTTGTGTAGAGCAAGAAAAGGTTTTGTAGAGAAAGAAGATGGATAGCACGGTATAGTAGAGTAGGAAAGTAAAGAAAGTTGTGGGTTGGGAATCAAGTAAGGAAAGGAAAGGGCAAAAGGAAACAAAAACAAAAAATACATAGACTACATTCCAGCTGTTGGCGTAAACAAATAAGTTATTTAAATAAACGGAATACATAAACAATATAGATAATTGATATCGACGGTGGGTCTTACTTCTGGCCTATATACCATGCGCCCTTGCCGAAAATTTTAAAGTGTGCGTATACTAGATAAATATGGATATGCATAAATAAATGGAGTGCCGATGGCCTATTTTAAGAGTCGCAGCCGCTCTGATATATAGATGAGTATAATATACTAGTGTGATAAAAATAATCTGTTGTCGTTAGGGCTTATTTTTACAGAGTTACAATTCGCTCTGAGCAGTAAGGCTTTTGATTTTTCATTTATGGGATTACCAGCCGTCCCATAGAATAAACTAGATACTATAAACTTAATATATATATAATAAAAACATACAGAAAAATACAGTACATAAAAGAATATATAATAGGGTTAGGTAATGGGTATGGTGATGGCGAGGTGGTGATAAGGGAAAATGTGGGATGTGGAGATGGGACTTTTAGTCGGCTCTTACGACACGCAAGGGGATAACGATGGTACTATTCTTTCTCCGGCAACCATACGGATAAGGATATATGATAGGGTTGGGTAAGGTGATGGCGAGGGGATGATGAGGGAAAATGTGGGATATGGAGATGGGACTTTTAGTCGGCTCTTACGACACGCAAGGGGATAACGATGGTACTATTCTTTCTCCGGCAACCATACCACAGAATACATAATAGTACAAGTACAGAAGATCCACTCCGCAAAGCCATTTAAATAAATAACGACTCTATTCCATACCCAATATAGTGCAATTCAGGTTGCACGCCGCTCTCTTGCCTACAGTTATATTCACCTAGAAGTTGCCTCTCTTTCTATCGCGTAGCTCTTATCTCTTCTAAAGACTTCAGGGTTTCTTCTTTTAAATTATAATTAAATAACTGGTAGTTAATTTATTACAAGTTATGTGTTTGTGAAATAATGTGTAGTTAAATACGTTTAAAAAAAACATAGGCTAGGTACAGTCAACGCCACATCAGACTATACATGCTGGCTTTAAACCAATGGGGAATGTCCGAAAAAAATCAAATTGGCTGAATATTTTTCTATAGGTAGGAATAAGGTCCCTTAGTAATAGAAAAAAGTTTCAGAATTTTCGGTTGGGTAAAAAAGTTTTTAAAAATCAAAGTCTCTTCGACTTCACAAATGTATAAAAGTAACAGCAGAATGGAGATTATACCTTTGCCGCTAACTGCCACAAAGACAACACGTATTAAAAAAAAAAGTTTTGACATTTTGTCTTGAAACTTTTTTTTTAATACCATGTTGTGGTTGTGGCATGTGTTGGCAAAGGTACAATCTCCATTCTGCTGTTACTTTCATACATTTGTTAAGTCGAAGAGACTTTGATTTTTTGAAATTTTTTCACGAAACCGAAAATTTTGAAAATGTATTCTATTACTAAGGGACCTTATTCCTACCTATAGAAAAATATTCAGCCAATTTGATTTTTTTCGGACATTCCCCATTGGGTTTATTACGAATGAAATTGTAATTATAATTAATTTTATTTCGAAAGTAGGTAGGTAAGTAAGTACCTACCTTATCTATAAATTATTATTTCAATACATAGTTAGGCCAAGATTGTTTAGCAAATAAGACAAGTAAATACCTAAGAATAAACGGATACTAGTTACTAACTAGGTACCTAGTAGTCAAGCACTTCTTACGTTTTGATGTCGTTTGGAACTTTTGGAAGAGTGAAAAACGTGAGGTTCGGATCCTTTTTATTCGTATTAAGGCATACTATCGAAATCGAACTGCTAATGTGCGACCCAACCGGCACCCGGTAGCCCTCTGAAATTAGTCCGTCCGGACGGACCCGCTACCTACTTGTAGCTTTGTACCTAAAGCGCGGAGTGCGCCTAGCCTGACCATACGGATAAGGATATATGATAGGGTTGGGTAAGGTGATGGCGAGGGGATGATGAGGGAAAATGTGGGATATGGAGATGGGACTTTTAGTCGGCTCTTACGACACGCAAGGGGATAACGATGGTACTATTCTTTCTCCGGCAACCATACGGATAAGGATATATGATAGGGTTGGGTAAGGTGATGGCGAGGGGATGATGAGGGAAAATGTGGGATATGGAGATGGGACTTTTAGTCGGCTCTTACGACACGCAAGGGGATAACGATGGTACTATTCTTTCTCCGGCAACCATACGGATAAGGATAGAGATGGTGTGTAGAGGCAGAGCTAGAGATAGAAAAGAGAAAAGTACTCGTATATAAATTAATACATAAATGAAATGAAATAAGAAGAAACATGTGTAGTTATATAGGTACGGATTTTAAAATGTCCTTAATGTGCCAAGTGCCTAAATCCTTGGATGTGTGAAAGTCCTTCAGAATGTATGTAAGAGGAGAGATCTTCTTTTTTACAATACATTTAATGAATTTAGGAGCAAGCTTTGCAGTGAAAAATTTATTAGCATCAGAGAGTGGATACTCTTTCTTCCATACAGTCTGGCCCTCCTGATATTGAATATCACGCCTATTTTTGTTGTAATTAATTTTATATTTGGAGTAGGCTTTGGACATGTTGGAGTTTACTTTATTAAAAATGTCTTTAAGATGAGGCAGAGTAGATGCGTATGAAGTCCTATCGGTAAACAAAATATCTTCTTCTTTAAGTGGAGAGTTAGGGTACCAGTCACCAGAGAGTACAGCTTCGCGGCCATGATTTAGAAAGTACGGGCTAAAACCAGTGGATTCACTAACGGCTGTGTTGATAGCAAATTCAATTTTTGGTAATTCTTCAGCCCATTTTCTGTGGTCTGTACCTACATAGGAATATATGGCCGTGACAATGACACGATTAGTCCTTTCAGAAGGGTTGTTTTGTGGCAGGAACCTACAGTTATAAAAAGAATTGGGAACTTTATATTTCGCAACCAAATCTTTCATGGCATTAGAGATATATTGGGGTCCGTTGTCCATGACAATTGTTTGAGGAATCCCATGCTTCATAAATATATTGTTTTCAATAATAGAAACTACTGTCTTGGCAAGTGAGTTCCTCATCGGAAATATGCATGTATACTTAGTGAAAACGTCGGTGACTACTAAGATGAATTTGTAGCCCTGATAAGATCGTGGTAAGGGACCCATTATGTCGCTCGAGATTATTTGCCAGGGACGTTGGACCTGTTTGGGATTTTTCATGATGCCTGGGGGACCTTCATTCGTGCTTTTATAAGCCAAGCAAACTTGACAATTTTTGATATATTTCTTGACATCTCTATGTAGCGATGGCCAATAGTAAGATTGAGTAAGACGTTTCAAAGTCTTAAAGATACCTAAATGTGCTGCACTCGGGTGGTCATGACATTTAGCTATGACGTCATGCCGCGATTCGAAAGGAACCACGAGTTTCCACTCACAGTCAGCAGAGAGAGGGTTGGAATTTTTCATCCTTTTATAAAGACGATCAGAAATCAGTTTCCAATCAGAGAACTTGTGGGGTGAAGATTTGACGTCTTGTACTTTCTTGAGGTACCAAGAGTCTTTAGTAGTAGAAGAAGAAGTAAGAGAGTTTTGAGACGGATCGTCATCAGAAGTGACATTTACGGGAAATGAACGAGAAAGAGCGTCGGCCAAGGCATTATCAGAGCCCCTACGATACTCAATTTTAAGATTAAATTGAGAGAGCCGGACCGCCCATCTCGCCAATTTTCCCGTAGGAGATTTAAGACTAACAAGCCATTTCAGACTACTATGATCAGTATAGACCGTAGTGGGGAAGGGAGAGCCTTCAATATAACCCCTAAATTTTTCTAGAGCAAAGATTAAAGCATTGAGTTCCTTTTCAGTTGTGGCATGGTTTCTTTCTGGTTTAGTAAGAGAACGGCTAGCGAAGGCGACAGGATGTTCCTTATCCTCGTCATCCTTTTGGGAGAGGACACAACCAAGACCTAAATCAGAGGCGTCGGTAGAGATGATAAAAGGTTTATCAAAATTAGGTATAGAGAGGATGAGTGCAGATACCAAACGTTGCTTAATCTCGTTGAAGGCAAGGAGAGCTTCTTGCGGAAAACTAAAAGCTTTGCCTTTAGGCTGTTTTTTAATTAGGTTATTTATAGGAGAAGTTACTAATGAGAAATTATGGATAAAGCGCCTATACCATGATGCCATGCCTAGGAAACGTCTGACTTCTTTTTGGTTAGTCGGTACAGGGTATTCTAAAATGGCCTTAACCTTGTCACTGTCAGTGCGTAGTCCGTGTCGGTCGACGATGAACCCTAGAAACTTAAGGGAAGATCTGCAGAAAACTGACTTTTCAAAATTGATGGTGAGACCTACTTCTTTTAAACGTTGATAGACGCGCTTCAATAAATCGACGTGTTCGTCATATGAATTACTAACTAGGATTATGTCATCAATATAGGTGAATAGACGACCAGCAAACTCAGGTCCAAATACTTTATCCATAAGTCTCATCATTCTAGCAGATGCATTTACAAGTCCGAAAGGCATGCGGCAAAATTGGAAAGCCCCAACTCCAGGAATAGAGAAACTAGTCTTTTCCCGGGAGTCTGGGTGTAAATTAATCTGAAAAAATGCGCTTTTCAGGTCAATAGAGCTTAGAAATTTAGCATTATTAAGAGAATCAAGTATGTCTTGGATACGTGGCATAGGATATGAATCTATTTTGGTAACACTATTCAGCTTTCTACTGTCTAGGCAGATCCTTAAGTCTCCGTTAGGTTTGGGTACTACTAAGAGAGGGGAATTCCAAGGTGAATTACTTTTTTCAATAACACCCATTTTCAACATATCATTAATTTCAGCCTCGACTCGCTGTTTATAGTGAAATGGTATAGGGTAGTATTTTTGTTTCACTGGGGAGTGATCACCAGTATCAATGACATGTTCTTCAAGATCAGTGAGACCTAAGTTGTTAGAATCAGCAGAAATACTTTTAAAATCAGCGATAATGTTATCAATCTGAGATTTTTGTTCAACCGACAGATCCTCATAAGCATGTAAGTGTGTGTTTGTGTCAATTAAAGAGTTAAAATCAGAAGGACATTGTGAGTCAGTCGTATACTCCAGAATATCCTGACATAGGTTAAATGCCCTAAGAAAATCTACACCTAAAATAAGAGGACTGTTAATATCTGTGCACACATTGAGAGTAATTAGTCTTAGATTCGACTTGTAAGTAATAGGTATCGTAATGGATCCTAAAATATTAAGATTGGCGTTATTGCCAACTCTAAGAGTTTTAGAAGATGGCTGAAGATGAGTCTGTAGACCTAATTCCCTAAGCGTCCCTAGCGCATCACCGCTGAGTATCGAAGTTGATGCACCAGAATCGGCCAAGGCCAAGCACTCTGTTCCCAAAATGTTGACTTTGATAAACGCTCGGTTGTCAGGCAAGTTTGACTCAAAAAGCGGAGCTATCTTCTGAGAGGAGAAAAAGTTTTTAAAAAAAATTAGATATTCTTGCCATTCCTGGTCAGTAGTATGTTTAGTTTGTTTAGAAGGTTTAGGTTTAAGAGAGAGAGAGCATGCTACTGACCGCTTATTCAGTTTTTTGAACAAGTACAGTCGTGAGTAAGCACGTTAGGTTTTTTACATCTAAAACATATTGGTGTATTGTATACATTACATTTTGAATAGTGATGTTTGCTACTACATTTTAAACAAGTGACACCATCTTTTTGTAGCATAGCGGAATCGTTAGCATTGTGGGAGATGGTAGCAACATTTCCCGATAAAGATTTTTGTTTAATAAACGGTTGATTTACCGATTTAGTAAGATTAGATTTCACTGTGAAACCGGGAACAATAGCAGTATTGCCAGAATTTAAAGCACCTCTATTCTCACATCTGTACTTTGCTATGTCTAGCCTGGAGCACACTGATTTGAGTTCCGCAATCGAAGAAAAATCATGAAGAGCTAATTTTGCAATATAGAAAGTGTTCATATTTGATAATATTATTTCCAACTTCTCAGCTTCCGAGAGTGGTTTTGATAATTTAGAGAACTCATAGAGCATGAGATTAATATAAATTTTTATGTCTTCAGATTTTTCTTGTAATCTGCCTTTTATTTGCAGTAGAAGTCGTCTGTCATAATCAACAGGTAGAAATTCCTCTTTTAAATAATCAAAAAGTTGAGAAATAGAAGTTATATTGTCCCTGTAACCGCGGAACCAAATCAATGCATCGCCAGTAAGCAGATGTGAGAAGTTTGAGAGCAGTTCATGGTCTTGGGCTGAGCAGGAGGCAGCTAATTCTTTAATTTTAGTTATAAATTCTAAGACACAGGTGTGTCCGTCAAAAATTACACCCCATTTTAATATTGGAGAATTTCTGGGAGAGGAGTGAGAAGGATAAGGAGGAGGGATATGGATGGATGCTCCCTCAGAGTGTACATCCCCATCGGCACCGTTCTTCCGAACGTCTGTGATGCGGTTTTCTTCATCACGGGAAGTATTCGGATGTAGGTGTAGTTTTGACGGGGAAGGATCTCTACTGCGCGGAGGGTTGATCGATAATGAAAAGCGGAGTCTGTACAATTCCTCCAGTAAGGAAGATTTATAAATCCTTTGCTCCCTGTTCTGCCCAGTCAGTCTGTCCAGTCGTTGTATAACGTGAGTCAACCTTGCCCGGCATTTTTGGTAGTGTGAAGTCGTCGAATATTTGGGGATAAGAGCGCCTAGTTCGGCCAACTTCCGTGCACATACCTCTAGTTCGGTTTCCGTATTTAGGGAACCAATAAATTTGTCCTCAAATTCCGCAGTGGCCGGTTCAGCCTTCTCCAGCAGGGCAGTCAACGTCTCCGCTGTGTCAACACGCTCGTGTTTCACTCCCCGCAGGTTGAGCTCATAGCTGACCTCGTCCTTGAGCAGACCGGAGAACGCAGCACGCTCCATTACTGGAATTGATATAAGTACAATTTGAGAAGAAAAGAAAATTACTGTGTGATACCTACAACTCAGTGAGAGACTGTCAACAAAGAATTGAGTGCAAACTACGTTGGGTGCTAAATGTAACAATTATAATTTCTGGCTAACGGGTAATGATTAAATAAAAGAAAATAAACGTTTAAATGAAAACTTTTATTAAAATAAAATGAGAAAATAGTATTGAGAGAGTTTTAAAATATAGGGCGTGGGTATAATATTCTTGCAGCTCACTTGTTGCACTGGCAGAAGGCCTTAAATCACAGTATTCTCACTGAGTTGAGAGTTTACATACATAAGTTATAAAACAGAGGTCAAACAAAACAAGGTATTTAAAAGAGATCTGAATATTGCTATCTTTCAAAATGGATTTACAATATATTAGAACAGTCATAGATCATTAAACAACAGGAAATCTTATGATTAAAAGAGAAACGCTCCCTAGATTAAGGCAATAAATTACAAATTAAATATGACTAGGTTGGACAGATGATAGAAGAGAAGAGAAGAGATGAGTATGGGCGCCACACGCTTGTGGATGGCTCACAAACGTGAATAGTAGTAAAGGGTATAGTAAAAATAGAAGTATGAGAACGTTTACACCTGATGTTCGTCTTCTGATGGGGTCTCACGATCACCGGTCACTCAAGGTCGAGGGTCAGATAATGAGGGCTTGGCGATGTTGCCGTCTGCTTAGCAGCACTCGTCTCGGATGGGTGATTCCGTCAGAATTTAAAAGAACTGTAGAGGAAATAGAAAACACAGCGTTATGACAAAACAGTGACATAAAATAAATGTCAGTAGACATGATTCCCGTTTAGCAGATAAGCTTACCCGGACACTGATGATTTGAGGACAAATGTAATAGGTTGCGGTGATGCGGCTGGATAAATGACACACACACAGCGTATGAGAAGTATTCTCAATCACAATACACTTGGGCGCACACGCAGCAAGTTAGGTAAAAATTCAGAGAGAGCGAATGTCCCCACTCAAAGAAATCGGGTTCTATTTATATCTTTTACGTTTTAGCCGTGCAATTTCGCGAATCATCTACCACATTCCAGAGACAGTGAGAAAAAATCACAAAGACTGGCATACTTCTAGAATGAGCAGATTTTTGTCTATGGTTAAAAAGATTGGTTAAAGAAAAATAAAGAATTATATGAAATAAAATAAAGGAAGGTTCGTAGATTATTAATAACTAATTACTTCCACTGTGCGACAGATATTTATTTAGTTATTGATAAAAGTTTTTAGGAATCATAGACAATTGAGATTGTTTTTATTTGGAACAGATTGTGAAAGCAGGAAGCTACTTCACGCTAGATGTCAGTTTTGAGTGCTATTGAATGAATGAGACGACAGGGCGGCTATGCACTTAGGTGTGAGAGGGACGGTACTATACATGCGAAAGACTGCCACTCCTTGACACTAGATAGCGCTAAAGTTATGATGAAGTGTGGAATCCCAACACTAGGTGGCTTTATGAAAAGAAGAGATGCAAATAGCTAGACATCCCTGCTAGAATGAAAAGGAAAATATTTATTTGGATGTTTGCTCGTGGCATTAGTTCCGCTATTCCTCGCAAGATTGAGCCAATGGTCAGAGAATTATGATTTTTATGTTAATAAAATTAAAATGTCAATCATCAGATCGAAGTATTGTTTGTTGATGAATTTAAATCTACATAAAGTGTAAAAAGAAACTAGAAATTATTGCGTGGAATAGGGTTAATGAAGTTGTATGTACCTTGCAATATGGGATGTATGAAAAATGTTGTGTAATGATGTGAAATAGTGTATAAAGAAAACATAAATAAAGGTTGGTATGATTCAAGTATAATATGAATGTAACCTATCAAAAATGATATGTTACAATACCTCATTAGTTGAGAGAAAAAAAATAAAAAAAAAAGGAAACTGGGATGAGGTGAGTGAAGGACAGTTCACTATCCCCACACAGCAAAGAAAAGAAAGCGAAAGCGTGAGGAAACATGAAGTGAATGGATAGAACAGGAAAGGAGCAAGAGGAGAAAAAAATTGTAGAGAAAGGAAAGTTGTGTAGAGCAAGAAAAGGTTTTGTAGAGAAAGAAGATGGATAGCACGGTATAGTAGAGTAGGAAAGTAAAGAAAGTTGTGGGTTGGGAATCAAGTAAGGAAAGGAAAGGGCAAAAGGAAACAAAAACAAAAAATACATAGACTACATTCCAGCTGTTGGCGTAAACAAATAAGTTATTTAAATAAACGGAATACATAAACAATATAGATAATTGATATCGACGGTGGGTCTTACTTCTGGCCTATATACCATGCGCCCTTGCCGAAAATTTTAAAGTGTGCGTATACTAGATAAATATGGATATGCATAAATAAATGGAGTGCCGATGGCCTATTTTAAGAGTCGCAGCCGCTCTGATATATAGATGAGTATAATATACTAGTGTGATAAAAATAATCTGTTGTCGTTAGGGCTTATTTTTACAGAGTTACAATTCGCTCTGAGCAGTAAGGCTTTTGATTTTTCATTTATGGGATTACCAGCCGTCCCATAGAATAAACTAGATACTATAAACTTAATATATATATAATAAAAACATACAGAAAAATACAGTACATAAAAGAATATATAATAGGGTTAGGTAATGGGTATGGTGATGGCGAGGTGGTGATAAGGGAAAATGTGGGATGTGGAGATGGGACTTTTAGTCGGCTCTTACGACACGCAAGGGGATAACGATGGTACTATTCTTTCTCCGGCAACCATACGGATAAGGATATATGATAGGGTTGGGTAAGGTGATGGCGAGGGGATGATGAGGGAAAATGTGGGATATGGAGATGGGACTTTTAGTCGGCTCTTACGACACGCAAGGGGATAACGATGGTACTATTCTTTCTCCGGCAACCATACCACAGAATACATAATAGTACAAGTACAGAAGATCCACTCCGCAAAGCCATTTAAATAAATAACGACTCTATTCCATACCCAATATAGTGCAATTCAGGTTGCACGCCGCTCTCTTGCCTACAGTTATATTCACCTAGAAGTTGCCTCTCTTTCTATCGCGTAGCTCTTATCTCTTCTAAAGACTTCAGGGTTTCTTCTTTTAAATTATAATTAAATAACTGGTAGTTAATTTATTACAAGTTATGTGTTTGTGAAATAATGTGTAGTTAAATACGTTTAAAAAAAACATAGGCTAGGTACAGTCAACGCCACATCAGACTATACATGCTGGCTTTAAACCAATGGGGAATGTCCGAAAAAAATCAAATTGGCTGAATATTTTTCTATAGGTAGGAATAAGGTCCCTTAGTAATAGAAAAAAGTTTCAGAATTTTCGGTTGGGTAAAAAAGTTTTTAAAAATCAAAGTCTCTTCGACTTCACAAATGTATAAAAGTAACAGCAGAATGGAGATTATACCTTTGCCGCTAACTGCCACAAAGACAACACGTATTAAAAAAAAAAGTTTTGACATTTTGTCTTGAAACTTTTTTTTTAATACCATGTTGTGGTTGTGGCATGTGTTGGCAAAGGTACAATCTCCATTCTGCTGTTACTTTCATACATTTGTTAAGTCGAAGAGACTTTGATTTTTTGAAATTTTTTCACGAAACCGAAAATTTTGAAAATGTATTCTATTACTAAGGGACCTTATTCCTACCTATAGAAAAATATTCAGCCAATTTGATTTTTTTCGGACATTCCCCATTGGGTTTATTACGAATGAAATTGTAATTATAATTAATTTTATTTCGAAAGTAGGTAGGTAAGTAAGTACCTACCTTATCTATAAATTATTATTTCAATACATAGTTAGGCCAAGATTGTTTAGCAAATAAGACAAGTAAATACCTAAGAATAAACGGATACTAGTTACTAACTAGGTACCTAGTAGTCAAGCACTTCTTACGTTTTGATGTCGTTTGGAACTTTTGGAAGAGTGAAAAACGTGAGGTTCGGATCCTTTTTATTCGTATTAAGGCATACTATCGAAATCGAACTGCTAATGTGCGACCCAACCGGCACCCGGTAGCCCTCTGAAATTAGTCCGTCCGGACGGACCCGCTACCTACTTGTAGCTTTGTACCTAAAGCGCGGAGTGCGCCTAGCCTGACCATACGGATAAGGATATATGATAGGGTTGGGTAAGGTGATGGCGAGGGGATGATGAGGGAAAATGTGGGATATGGAGATGGGACTTTTAGTCGGCTCTTACGACACGCAAGGGGATAACGATGGTACTATTCTTTCTCCGGCAACCATACGGATAAGGATATATGATAGGGTTGGGTAAGGTGATGGCGAGGGGATGATGAGGGAAAATGTGGGATATGGAGATGGGACTTTTAGTCGGCTCTTACGACACGCAAGGGGATAACGATGGTACTATTCTTTCTCCGGCAACCATACGGATAAGGATAGAGATGGTGTGTAGAGGCAGAGCTAGAGATAGAAAAGAGAAAAGTACTCGTATATAAATTAATACATAAATGAAATGAAATAAGAAGAAACATGTGTAGTTATATAGGTACGGATTTTAAAATGTCCTTAATGTGCCAAGTGCCTAAATCCTTGGATGTGTGAAAGTCCTTCAGAATGTATGTAAGAGGAGAGATCTTCTTTTTTACAATACATTTAATGAATTTAGGAGCAAGCTTTGCAGTGAAAAATTTATTAGCATCAGAGAGTGGATACTCTTTCTTCCATACAGTCTGGCCCTCCTGATATTGAATATCACGCCTATTTTTGTTGTAATTAATTTTATATTTGGAGTAGGCTTTGGACATGTTGGAGTTTACTTTATTAAAAATGTCTTTAAGATGAGGCAGAGTAGATGCGTATGAAGTCCTATCGGTAAACAAAATATCTTCTTCTTTAAGTGGAGAGTTAGGGTACCAGTCACCAGAGAGTACAGCTTCGCGGCCATGATTTAGAAAGTACGGGCTAAAACCAGTGGATTCACTAACGGCTGTGTTGATAGCAAATTCAATTTTTGGTAATTCTTCAGCCCATTTTCTGTGGTCTGTACCTACATAGGAATATATGGCCGTGACAATGACACGATTAGTCCTTTCAGAAGGGTTGTTTTGTGGCAGGAACCTACAGTTATAAAAAGAATTGGGAACTTTATATTTCGCAACCAAATCTTTCATGGCATTAGAGATATATTGGGGTCCGTTGTCCATGACAATTGTTTGAGGAATCCCATGCTTCATAAATATATTGTTTTCAATAATAGAAACTACTGTCTTGGCAAGTGAGTTCCTCATCGGAAATATGCATGTATACTTAGTGAAAACGTCGGTGACTACTAAGATGAATTTGTAGCCCTGATAAGATCGTGGTAAGGGACCCATTATGTCGCTCGAGATTATTTGCCAGGGACGTTGGACCTGTTTGGGATTTTTCATGATGCCTGGGGGACCTTCATTCGTGCTTTTATAAGCCAAGCAAACTTGACAATTTTTGATATATTTCTTGACATCTCTATGTAGCGATGGCCAATAGTAAGATTGAGTAAGACGTTTCAAAGTCTTAAAGATACCTAAATGTGCTGCACTCGGGTGGTCATGACATTTAGCTATGACGTCATGCCGCGATTCGAAAGGAACCACGAGTTTCCACTCACAGTCAGCAGAGAGAGGGTTGGAATTTTTCATCCTTTTATAAAGACGATCAGAAATCAGTTTCCAATCAGAGAACTTGTGGGGTGAAGATTTGACGTCTTGTACTTTCTTGAGGTACCAAGAGTCTTTAGTAGTAGAAGAAGAAGTAAGAGAGTTTTGAGACGGATCGTCATCAGAAGTGACATTTACGGGAAATGAACGAGAAAGAGCGTCGGCCAAGGCATTATCAGAGCCCCTACGATACTCAATTTTAAGATTAAATTGAGAGAGCCGGACCGCCCATCTCGCCAATTTTCCCGTAGGAGATTTAAGACTAACAAGCCATTTCAGACTACTATGATCAGTATAGACCGTAGTGGGGAAGGGAGAGCCTTCAATATAACCCCTAAATTTTTCTAGAGCAAAGATTAAAGCATTGAGTTCCTTTTCAGTTGTGGCATGGTTTCTTTCTGGTTTAGTAAGAGAACGGCTAGCGAAGGCGACAGGATGTTCCTTATCCTCGTCATCCTTTTGGGAGAGGACACAACCAAGACCTAAATCAGAGGCGTCGGTAGAGATGATAAAAGGTTTATCAAAATTAGGTATAGAGAGGATGAGTGCAGATACCAAACGTTGCTTAATCTCGTTGAAGGCAAGGAGAGCTTCTTGCGGAAAACTAAAAGCTTTGCCTTTAGGCTGTTTTTTAATTAGGTTATTTATAGGAGAAGTTACTAATGAGAAATTATGGATAAAGCGCCTATACCATGATGCCATGCCTAGGAAACGTCTGACTTCTTTTTGGTTAGTCGGTACAGGGTATTCTAAAATGGCCTTAACCTTGTCACTGTCAGTGCGTAGTCCGTGTCGGTCGACGATGAACCCTAGAAACTTAAGGGAAGATCTGCAGAAAACTGACTTTTCAAAATTGATGGTGAGACCTACTTCTTTTAAACGTTGATAGACGCGCTTCAATAAATCGACGTGTTCGTCATATGAATTACTAACTAGGATTATGTCATCAATATAGGTGAATAGACGACCAGCAAACTCAGGTCCAAATACTTTATCCATAAGTCTCATCATTCTAGCAGATGCATTTACAAGTCCGAAAGGCATGCGGCAAAATTGGAAAGCCCCAACTCCAGGAATAGAGAAACTAGTCTTTTCCCGGGAGTCTGGGTGTAAATTAATCTGAAAAAATGCGCTTTTCAGGTCAATAGAGCTTAGAAATTTAGCATTATTAAGAGAATCAAGTATGTCTTGGATACGTGGCATAGGATATGAATCTATTTTGGTAACACTATTCAGCTTTCTACTGTCTAGGCAGATCCTTAAGTCTCCGTTAGGTTTGGGTACTACTAAGAGAGGGGAATTCCAAGGTGAATTACTTTTTTCAATAACACCCATTTTCAACATATCATTAATTTCAGCCTCGACTCGCTGTTTATAGTGAAATGGTATAGGGTAGTATTTTTGTTTCACTGGGGAGTGATCACCAGTATCAATGACATGTTCTTCAAGATCAGTGAGACCTAAGTTGTTAGAATCAGCAGAAATACTTTTAAAATCAGCGATAATGTTATCAATCTGAGATTTTTGTTCAACCGACAGATCCTCATAAGCATGTAAGTGTGTGTTTGTGTCAATTAAAGAGTTAAAATCAGAAGGACATTGTGAGTCAGTCGTATACTCCAGAATATCCTGACATAGGTTAAATGCCCTAAGAAAATCTACACCTAAAATAAGAGGACTGTTAATATCTGTGCACACATTGAGAGTAATTAGTCTTAGATTCGACTTGTAAGTAATAGGTATCGTAATGGATCCTAAAATATTAAGATTGGCGTTATTGCCAACTCTAAGAGTTTTAGAAGATGGCTGAAGATGAGTCTGTAGACCTAATTCCCTAAGCGTCCCTAGCGCATCACCGCTGAGTATCGAAGTTGATGCACCAGAATCGGCCAAGGCCAAGCACTCTGTTCCCAAAATGTTGACTTTGATAAACGCTCGGTTGTCAGGCAAGTTTGACTCAAAAAGCGGAGCTATCTTCTGAGAGGAGAAAAAGTTTTTAAAAAAAATTAGATATTCTTGCCATTCCTGGTCAGTAGTATGTTTAGTTTGTTTAGAAGGTTTAGGTTTAAGAGAGAGAGAGCATGCTACTGACCGCTTATTCAGTTTTTTGAACAAGTACAGTCGTGAGTAAGCACGTTAGGTTTTTTACATCTAAAACATATTGGTGTATTGTATACATTACATTTTGAATAGTGATGTTTGCTACTACATTTTAAACAAGTGACACCATCTTTTTGTAGCATAGCGGAATCGTTAGCATTGTGGGAGATGGTAGCAACATTTCCCGATAAAGATTTTTGTTTAATAAACGGTTGATTTACCGATTTAGTAAGATTAGATTTCACTGTGAAACCGGGAACAATAGCAGTATTGCCAGAATTTAAAGCACCTCTATTCTCACATCTGTACTTTGCTATGTCTAGCCTGGAGCACACTGATTTGAGTTCCGCAATCGAAGAAAAATCATGAAGAGCTAATTTTGCAATATAGAAAGTGTTCATATTTGATAATATTATTTCCAACTTCTCAGCTTCCGAGAGTGGTTTTGATAATTTAGAGAACTCATAGAGCATGAGATTAATATAAATTTTTATGTCTTCAGATTTTTCTTGTAATCTGCCTTTTATTTGCAGTAGAAGTCGTCTGTCATAATCAACAGGTAGAAATTCCTCTTTTAAATAATCAAAAAGTTGAGAAATAGAAGTTATATTGTCCCTGTAACCGCGGAACCAAATCAATGCATCGCCAGTAAGCAGATGTGAGAAGTTTGAGAGCAGTTCATGGTCTTGGGCTGAGCAGGAGGCAGCTAATTCTTTAATTTTAGTTATAAATTCTAAGACACAGGTGTGTCCGTCAAAAATTACACCCCATTTTAATATTGGAGAATTTCTGGGAGAGGAGTGAGAAGGATAAGGAGGAGGGATATGGATGGATGCTCCCTCAGAGTGTACATCCCCATCGGCACCGTTCTTCCGAACGTCTGTGATGCGGTTTTCTTCATCACGGGAAGTATTCGGATGTAGGTGTAGTTTTGACGGGGAAGGATCTCTACTGCGCGGAGGGTTGATCGATAATGAAAAGCGGAGTCTGTACAATTCCTCCAGTAAGGAAGATTTATAAATCCTTTGCTCCCTGTTCTGCCCAGTCAGTCTGTCCAGTCGTTGTATAACGTGAGTCAACCTTGCCCGGCATTTTTGGTAGTGTGAAGTCGTCGAATATTTGGGGATAAGAGCGCCTAGTTCGGCCAACTTCCGTGCACATACCTCTAGTTCGGTTTCCGTATTTAGGGAACCAATAAATTTGTCCTCAAATTCCGCAGTGGCCGGTTCAGCCTTCTCCAGCAGGGCAGTCAACGTCTCCGCTGTGTCAACACGCTCGTGTTTCACTCCCCGCAGGTTGAGCTCATAGCTGACCTCGTCCTTGAGCAGACCGGAGAACGCAGCACGCTCCATTACTGGAATTGATATAAGTACAATTTGAGAAGAAAAGAAAATTACTGTGTGATACCTACAACTCAGTGAGAGACTGTCAACAAAGAATTGAGTGCAAACTACGTTGGGTGCTAAATGTAACAATTATAATTTCTGGCTAACGGGTAATGATTAAATAAAAGAAAATAAACGTTTAAATGAAAACTTTTATTAAAATAAAATGAGAAAATAGTATTGAGAGAGTTTTAAAATATAGGGCGTGGGTATAATATTCTTGCAGCTCACTTGTTGCACTGGCAGAAGGCCTTAAATCACAGTATTCTCACTGAGTTGAGAGTTTACATACATAAGTTATAAAACAGAGGTCAAACAAAACAAGGTATTTAAAAGAGATCTGAATATTGCTATCTTTCAAAATGGATTTACAATATATTAGAACAGTCATAGATCATTAAACAACAGGAAATCTTATGATTAAAAGAGAAACGCTCCCTAGATTAAGGCAATAAATTACAAATTAAATATGACTAGGTTGGACAGATGATAGAAGAGAAGAGAAGAGATGAGTATGGGCGCCACACGCTTGTGGATGGCTCACAAACGTGAATAGTAGTAAAGGGTATAGTAAAAATAGAAGTATGAGAACGTTTACACCTGATGTTCGTCTTCTGATGGGGTCTCACGATCACCGGTCACTCAAGGTCGAGGGTCAGATAATGAGGGCTTGGCGATGTTGCCGTCTGCTTAGCAGCACTCGTCTCGGATGGGTGATTCCGTCAGAATTTAAAAGAACTGTAGAGGAAATAGAAAACACAGCGTTATGACAAAACAGTGACATAAAATAAATGTCAGTAGACATGATTCCCGTTTAGCAGATAAGCTTACCCGGACACTGATGATTTGAGGACAAATGTAATAGGTTGCGGTGATGCGGCTGGATAAATGACACACACACAGCGTATGAGAAGTATTCTCAATCACAATACACTTGGGCGCACACGCAGCAAGTTAGGTAAAAATTCAGAGAGAGCGAATGTCCCCACTCAAAGAAATCGGGTTCTATTTATATCTTTTACGTTTTAGCCGTGCAATTTCGCGAATCATCTACCACATTCCAGAGACAGTGAGAAAAAATCACAAAGACTGGCATACTTCTAGAATGAGCAGATTTTTGTCTATGGTTAAAAAGATTGGTTAAAGAAAAATAAAGAATTATATGAAATAAAATAAAGGAAGGTTCGTAGATTATTAATAACTAATTACTTCCACTGTGCGACAGATATTTATTTAGTTATTGATAAAAGTTTTTAGGAATCATAGACAATTGAGATTGTTTTTATTTGGAACAGATTGTGAAAGCAGGAAGCTACTTCACGCTAGATGTCAGTTTTGAGTGCTATTGAATGAATGAGACGACAGGGCGGCTATGCACTTAGGTGTGAGAGGGACGGTACTATACATGCGAAAGACTGCCACTCCTTGACACTAGATAGCGCTAAAGTTATGATGAAGTGTGGAATCCCAACACTAGGTGGCTTTATGAAAAGAAGAGATGCAAATAGCTAGACATCCCTGCTAGAATGAAAAGGAAAATATTTATTTGGATGTTTGCTCGTGGCATTAGTTCCGCTATTCCTCGCAAGATTGAGCCAATGGTCAGAGAATTATGATTTTTATGTTAATAAAATTAAAATGTCAATCATCAGATCGAAGTATTGTTTGTTGATGAATTTAAATCTACATAAAGTGTAAAAAGAAACTAGAAATTATTGCGTGGAATAGGGTTAATGAAGTTGTATGTACCTTGCAATATGGGATGTATGAAAAATGTTGTGTAATGATGTGAAATAGTGTATAAAGAAAACATAAATAAAGGTTGGTATGATTCAAGTATAATATGAATGTAACCTATCAAAAATGATATGTTACAGATTGACTGATGGAAAGAACAAATCACATCATGCAACCATCAGTCACTACATTACACGGTAGGTTAACCGTCAGTCACAGCCCGTGACTGTGGTTAAACTGACAGCAAAACCTACCGTGTAATGGCTGCCTAATGCGAAAGAGACAGCCTGGGCCCCGTTTCATAAAGCTTGACAAGTCGACAATTTGTCAGAAATCATGACATATGTCGGATTGTCACGACAATTGCCGTTTCATAAAACTTGTCATATTTATAATTGTATACAAGAATTCAGTGGTAAATTGTCACTTTTTTCCGTTTGTTTCATAAAACCATAGTCATGACAAGTCTTGTATAAAACACCTGTCGGAATAGTTAAATCATTGTCGGTGTCATTTAAAAAAATGTCAGTGACAGGTAAATGATTGTTAGCGATTGGTAAATAACTGTGTTTATTTTTTAATTAATACCCTTTAATATACTACCTACCAACAAAACATGCACTGATATTCAATCAGACGCAAACATGGCGGAGGCAAACAAGATGCTAATATTAAGTTGTGGAAGAACTTGATACATTAGAAAATGGCCTTCAATTATTATTTTCCCATTGGCTTGCTAACGACGAGCATCTTGGTATTCTTGAGTCGTGAACCGAAACTGGCAAGTGGCCACCGTGCGCTAGCATAAAAGAATTTCAGATTTAGACCACATAATAACCTTTAAATTTATAAAGTTGTTTCCGTATCGATCAACAAAAGCAGCTTAAATTTTTATTACAACTAATTAAAAAAAAATCTACCACAACTTTACTTATACAGAATTTTTCGTTGAAAGTAAAGTCGTATACTTCCAAAGAAACGTATTTTTTTTCTCTAATTATTCTCTCCTCCGCCTATTTTCTTCCAAATAATTATCATCACTGTCACTACTATTATCACTGCTAGAATTTAGCATTTTTACTTAAGTATCATTGATTTCCTTAATCTAATCCTGAGTAATCCTGACACAGCTCAAAGGTGCCTGTCAAAAATGTGCGACAATTCGACAAGTTTGTAATTGCGTATTGACAATTATGTGTTTCATAATCGACACTTGTCAGAAAATGCTCGACAATTTGTCGAATTTTCATTGTCACCTGTAAATTTTTATGAAACGCTAAATTGTCGAATTGTCGTGACATTTTGACATATATGTCGGCTTTTCCGATGACAAATATGTCAGACCAAATGTTTTATGAAACGTACAATTGTCGAATTGTCGACTTGTCGCCTGTCACCTGTCGCTGACAATAGGGAATATGCATAAGTCACCGATTTTGATGAATTTCAGCTTGATCGCTGCGGACACTTATAAAAACATGATGGAACAGGAAAAAACATAAAAAAATGTATTATTTTAGTTTTATCACACGATGAAATCAGGGAAAAATAACAACTTTTTTTTTTCATTTTCGGATATAATGCACTTTACAGTCAGGTAGAATATCGAATAAGAAACAATATTTTGTATGACACATATGTACTTAAACGCAAAATTTAGGGAGATAATTGAAGATTATTGGCTAACTCCAAATTAAACGCGCCGAAACACACCTGAAACGTGATGTGTGACGTCACCATTTGGTATGGAGCGTTTTCGGCGGGTGCTGCTGCGCGCTAACTTCATGTATCTATATCACGAGAAAAAAACGCAAGAGAAAAGTTTTAATATTACAGTTAATTTTCTCCTTTTTTTAATGACCGTGAATACTCATTAGTATCAGACAATAAAATTATTGAGTCAGATGAAGGAGTGGCAACAATTTTTCAAGATTTCTTTTCTAAAATACCTATTGCAACTACCAGTAATTTAAATTCATCTCCAAAAATTGCTGTCTCCCTCTTGGAATCATGTGTTGATAAGTGCAATAATGTATTTAAATTTAGACATATCAATAGTGATACCATTCTTAAAACATTTAATTCAATAAATATAAAAAAGACTGAAGATCTCTGGGGCATTTCAACTCACATAATTAAGTCTATAATAACTACTATTGCTCCCCATCTTGCTTTTATTTTCAATAAGTGTGTTGATGAAGGGATATTTCCAGACTTAATGAAATATAGTAAAATCATCCCTCTTTTTAAATCTGGGGACAAAAGCGATCCCGCTAACTTTAGACCCATTTCCATTTTGCCAGCACTAAGCAAAATTTTTGAAAAGATCATTTATGATCAATTATTAGCACATTTTCTTATCAACAAACTACTTCACGAGAAACAATTTGGTTTTACTCGTGGTAGATGCACAACTGATGCTGGAATTGCACTTCTCAAACACGTCTTTGAAGCATGGGAGAGTAAACAAGATGCAATTGGTATATTTTGTGATCTCTCTAAAGCATTTGATTGTGTCAGTCACAGTACTTTATTAGATAAATTGGAACATTATGGTGTATCAAAAAATGCAGTAAGCCTTATGCAATCGTATCTGTCGGCGAGAACCCAAAAAGTTGTTGTAAATAAAACAGAATCCTATGAAGCACCTATTACTATGGGCGTGCCGCAGGGATCGATATTGGGTCCATTGCTTTTTCTTATTTATATTAATGACCTTCCTTACTATACTAAAAACTTATGTGAAATAGTACTGTTTGCTGATGATACTTCTTTAATTTTTAAAGTTGATAGAGGATGTAACTGCAGTGACGATGTAAACAGCACTCTTTCCAAGTTGATGCATTGGTTTACTATTAATAATCTGAAGCTTAACTCTAGTAAAACTAAATGTGTCAAATTTTCACTTCCTAATGTGAGGCAGGTTCATATGACTATACATGTAAATGGCGAAGCAGTCGAATTTGTTGACTCAACAAAATTTTTAGGTATTACTATAGACTCGCGGTTGCAATGGGACCCTCATATCGATATCCTGTCAAGCAGACTTAGCTCTGCTGCCTTTGCAGTCAAGAAAATAAGGCTTCTGACCGACATTGAAACAGCAAGATTGGTTTACTTCAGTTATTTTCATAGTATTATGACCTACGGTTTGTTGTTGTGGGGCTCAGCTGCTAATATTAATAACATATTCATCTTACAAAAAAGAGCAGTGCGCGCTATATACAACTTACGGTCTAGAGATACTCTTCGTGACCTATTTAAAGAAATTAAAATATTAACGGTAGCTTCCCAATACATCTATGAAAATATAATGTATGTAAAGAAAAATTTAGATAGCTTTGTAAAAAATAGTAATGTTCATAAACTCAATACAAGAAACAAGAACAAACTTGCTGTTCCAAGGCGCAGACTGCATAAAACCGGAAGCTCTTTTTTGTGTAGATGTATTACCTTTTATAATAAGATACCAGAACAAGTCACAGAACTGCCCTTGGAAAAATTTAAAAATACTGTTAAATCCAATTTAATGAGTAAAGGTTATTACACTGTTGACGATTATTTGAAGGATAAAAAGGCATGGGCATAGCTTTTGTATTGTTAATTATTACTCTAATACCTCAGTATTGATTAGAACAAGTCCGGAATTCTTTCATAGGTCTAGATAAAAGTCCTTTAATTAAACTCGAATCGTGATTTTCTTTTCTAAGTATAAAATTGTGAGAAGTATCCTACCTACTTAAAAACGTACTTCTGGCTTCCTGACTCGACGACTTAATATGGGTAGCTTTAGTATGTCATGCTCACTTCAAACATTTCTGCGGTGGTGTCGTGTGAGGCGGGTCGTTACGTTCCCTCAAATATGGTTGAGCGAAGCGATGGCTGGTTCATGCGTCATGCTCGTGAACGGGTGCTGCCAGTGGGAATGGGTCTGCTTCTGTCTGCTTGTATTAAGGGCGTCGTATAACTCGTATATAAAAGATCTGTTTTATATTGTCTGTATGTATGGCACTTCTTACTCAAAAAATATAATTCTTAATAGCTTACCTTGTTTTGATTTATTTAATTGCAATATTTTTACTTTCTATAGTCAGTAGTTTAGTGAAAGACCTATGAAAAGCTTTTGGATATAAATTTTCAATTCGATGCCTTAACATAGGTAGTCGTAGTATGTCATGCTCTCTTTAATCATTTCTGCGGTGGTGTCGTATGAGGCGGGTCGTTACGTTCCCTCAAATATGGTTGAGCGAAGAGATGGCTGGTTCATGCGTCATGTTCGGGAACTGGTGCTGCCAGTGGGAATGGGTCTGCTTCTGACTACCTATCTTAATGCATATTGAATTGTATGTTTTTCTTTTATTTTTATCCTAGACTGAATAACAAGTTCAAACTTTGAATTTAGCTTAAAATCTGTAAATTGATTAAGAAATTTGAAACTCATTAAGAAATGAGCTAATTCAATAATGTTATTTATTTGTTAATCTTTGTTAATATAAAGTCTGGAAACGATATACATATTTGTAAATATCGTTCCATCTGATTGATAAAGCTGACAAGTTTTTTGCGCCCATTTTTCTTGTCAGTTAAAAGACGTCATAATGGGTGGTAGGGTAAAAGAATTGACGATTTAAAAATGCTTATTATGTGAGCTTATTTAAATAAAATATATTTCACTTTCACTTTCACTTTCTCACGCATTATACTTTTGATTAAGATTATAAAAAAAATTGATGCATATTCCCTATTGTAATCTTTATGAAACAGGCCACTGATCTTACAAATCTTACAATTCCTTAAGAAACATCTAACAATATCAATATTACGACCTGTGGGTCCAGCATGCGCACTATTTATCGACACTTGCGATATTTGTTCCGCTCACATCAGTACGGTTTGAGCGGGACAAACCCTGCGCTTACGCCAAAAATATATTGGTGCGGACTGCGGAGTCTGGGTTACGCCACAGAATAGATATGCCACGCGAAGGGGCGAAAGACGGCGCGGCGCGGCGAGCGTGTTCTCTTCATTGCGCATTCAATACGCTCACTGCCCAAGGGCCCTATTTTTGAATCCTTCGGCTTTACAAAATCTGACCCAGTCGCCAAAACTGGAAATAAGTAAGTTTTATTACATAAAGTCTGTCCATCCTAACTTGTCTTATTTAGTAAACAGTTTTTGACAGTTGTCATACGTCTTTTAAACTTAAATCATTATTTAAAAATATGTTAGTAACTTTATGAAATTGTTGTTAATTTATTAACAATTTATTTCGTAATCTATGTGTGGAAAACCCTTTGTTGTATTTTATAAATGATTATTTCAATAAAGAGTTGGGTGAAGATTGTTTACCATATAAGACAAGACAAGTAAGGATGGACAGACTTTACTTAGGTTACGCCGTCTTCTATAGACGACAGCGACGCTGTCACCGAGTCAGATAAGTTTCTACTAGACTGTCACTACTTCGCTCGACGAAGGATTCAAAAATTAAAAAAAATAAAAACCCGCCTGCATAAAAAGGCAAGTCAACTGAAAAGATGGAAACAAGATTAAATATTAAAGGCAACATAATACGGAGGCATATAATTCAAATCATTCATAACGTCACTTTCTTTACGCATGCCTCCGACTGCATGTTATTATGTTGCCTTTAATATTTAATCTTGTTTCCATCTTTTCAGTTGACTTGCCTTTTTATGCAGGCGGGTTTTTATTTTTTTTAATTTATATTTTTATTTATATCTTTTCAGTTATTATATATTACATACAGCCATGATATACCTTTTTGAAATCCTTATAAGAAGCCCTTTAATTTGACACCCATATTATAGTATTCTAAAAAAATAATTATAACAAATTATTTTAAACACATTATTTTACTATCAGTAGGGTTATTCACGATTGTCGGAAATCTAGTCGAAAGCATTCGATTCGAATCCGTATCCTCCAGTATTACAAAAATATAGCAATTCACAAATACATTCGACTGGCATTCGATTCACTTTCCGACGGGAAAGCCCAATGCATTTACAAAGTTAGGTAGCATAAGGTAAAAAATAAGATCCAAGACTATAGACTTTCCGATTCGATTCGGAAAGTTGGTTTCCGACAATCGTGAATAACCCCCCCAGGAGTGCCAGGTGCCAGGATCTCTATCGCGCGTCATCTACGTGTATCATTGTCGCTAGTTTGGACGCGATCACATTGACATGATCGCGATCATTAGCATATCATTTGTGTTCAAACTAGCGACAATGATATACGTCGATGCCACGCGAAGGAAATCTTGCTTGACAGAAAAAATGATTTTACTTAGTGAGTTTCGGGGGGAATTTGAACCCCCAATTCCCCCCCCCCCCCCCCCCCCCTTTTGGCTACGCCCCATGGGAGATCCGATCCTGATTCTTATATCCTGATTATTCTGATACAACTGTGGACCCAGCTTTAACTGCTTTGTTACATTTTGTTTGTAACAAATCAGTATATTTTTTGACTGCGCAATGTAGAAAGAATTCGCTCGCCGCGCGCCGTTCGCCCCTTCGCATGGCCTAGTCGTTACCGGGGTAAACTCTACCCTACCTTAAAGATGGGTCAAATAACCTTGCAATGTTCTATCTAACACATTCTCTTTTACATCAAAGGAATATCCATTTATTAAAAAACTTATTGGAATATTCTTTCTTTCAGGATTGATTCCACTTTTCGGCATCGACGTCTGGGAACACGCTTACTACCTGCAGTACAAGAATGTACGGGCCGACTATGTGAAAGCTATCTTCGACGTAGCTAATTGGAAAGATATCTCCTCTAGGTACGAACAAGCCATAAAGTAAAATATTATATCTCTGCATTTATACCTAGGTTAAAGTTTCGAATTCTCAGTAAATACGAGGTAACGCTTTGCATTAGATTGTGATAATATCAAATGTTATAAAACTTGTTAGTTTCAACTAATGGTGTTTGATTTTTAAGAATTCCCTTCCAAATATAATATTTATCTGTAGGTAGTACGGTTAACGCGGGTCCGGTAATTTTTCTGTTAATTTTATTTGGTAAGTGATCACTTTTAATATTTGATTTAGTAAGATCTATCAGCTTCCATTGCTCATAAAAGGGCCGCAGATAATTACAATAAAAGGATAAATAATAATAAGACTTTTATTTCAGACTTTTGGTCCATAACGTGTTAGTAACAATTTTAATCTTAAAAACTAGTGTTAGTAGATACATTTAATGTAGGTAATTTTAAAAATATTATAGCCGGGTGTGTAGCTGCACCCAATGACACAATAATGGGGAGTCCCATCGATCTACAAACACATTCAGCATTCCGTTGGCGGCGCCGCGGAGGCGGGCTAGCACGGAATATTTAATTAATTATAAAATAAATGATAATAGGCCTATGTTCAGCAGTGGACGAAGATGATAGGCGGATGATGATGATGATAAATAAAGATTATTTATACCCCTTTAATTTTGCCTTTCAGGCAAATTTAGAATTTCTTAGAAAAAACTGTACAGGCACAGCAATAAAACGGCCTGTGCGCGCGATTCACGAGTCTGGAGAGGCCACTGAGACCTACCGCCCAACTCAAAGCGATAGCTAGACTCTATCCGTCCTTGTCATATCATAACACGATGACAAGGACGGACAGTGCACTGACGTCATCAGAGTCAAAGTCCGCCCTTGTCATCGTGTTATGATATGACAAGGACGGATAGAGTCTAGCTATCGCTTTGAGTTGGGTGGCAGGGGTGCGGGTCTACCGCCTAACTCTCTTGCTTTGACTCTGGCTTTGGTTTATGACGTCAGTGCACAGTCCGTCCTTGTCATCGTGTTATGATATAACAAGGACGGATAGAGCATAGCTGTCGCTTTGGCTATCGCTTTGAGTTGGCGGTAGGGCCCCTGATCTATACTATACCAATACTTGTACCAAAATCTATTCTGTGACGGTGCAATCATCACTTTGTAAAGCCTCGATTACATACGCCGATTTAGCTTCCTAGCTAGGAACCAATTTCGGGTTGCCACCCGTATTATACAGGGTGGCCCAAACGGTGACACTAAAAATTTTTTTTTTGATTCCTCACATCTAGTTGTACCCGGAAATACCCTATGTATGTTCAGCGATTTTTTGTAGTTTTCGAGCTATGATTTTTTTTTTAAATTTTGAGATTTTTTTACTTGACAGACTAAAATATTTTTTTTACCGGAAATTATACATCTTTTTTTTATTTTTTTTTTGTTACATAGACCTCATGACTTGTTCTTTAACACATAAAATACCCAGCTTCCTATCATCAAAATAAGTTCCAAAAATATTGACCGACAATAAAAAATTGAGGTAAAAGCAAGTCATAGTTAAAATTTCAACTTTGAATTAAAAATTAAAAAAAAGGTTCCATGACTTTTTAGTAATTTTAAAAACTTAACAAGACCCTAAGCTTTAATTCTAATTAAAAAAAAGTGGTGCTTAATAGGCTTTTTTTAGCCGAAATCTGCCTTCAAATGTACAAAGGTAATTTATTTTAAAAGCACTCATTGTTATTATCTAAGGTTAATTAGGTTTGATATAACATAATAATTGACATTTAGTATAGTTTATAAATTTAGAGTTCTAAATTAGTTTAGTGGTAGTTAGTATGTTGTCACTTCAACAGCACAAGTTGGTCTTTGTACAAAGAAAATGGTCTTTACCTCCAACCGGTTTATCTTTAGCGACATCATAAATAACAATAGTTCTGGCAGACACTAGAATCACAAACAATAGACTTCCCGCGCGCCGAACAAAAGAAGGGGGACCAACACAGCGTCGTCTATAAGCACGTCCTCTCTTTCTCATCTAGGCCGTCTTGCTCTATCTATCTTGCTGTCTTGCTCTATCTATCTTGCTATCTTGCTCTATTCATCTCATGTCGGTCGCATTCCTCCCTCCTTCACCTCAGTTGTTCACAGCTTTCGCTCGTGTTACTACTACTCCTGGTTTTGTTTTCAATTCTGATACAACTACTCTCGCTTGCTAACTGGACTCTGATTCTTCCTGTGACTGATTTACCTGTGCTTGTGTTTCGGACTTTGATTACCTACCTTGTGATTTGGACCTTTGTGCTGCAACATGAGCTATTCTTTGCGTGAATACGCAGAGATGCACTATTTTTACGGTGTTGCCCAAGGAAATGCTAGTTTGGCAGCAAGGCTTTATCGAGAGCAATTGGAACGGCGAGGAGAACAACGGGAGCATTACCCGAATTACAGAGTATTTCAAAATACTCACCATACATTTATGGAGGGACGAATTCCTGGACGTTCATCTCAGGAAGGAATACCCAGAATGGATCCAGATATTATGGATCAAGTCGTGGAACAAGTGGAAAGGGATTCATCGACTAGCACCAGAGCAATCGCAAGAAGGACTGGTGTACCACGAACCTCAGTTATGAGGATACTGAAGTCAGGTGGGTTAATTTCATCTTGTCTTTAAACCTCATAATTACGCACCCATTAGCTCGCCCACTATGCCCACGTGCTATTTTTTTTAGCTGTAATTATTGTGACTTAAAAAAAATAGCACGCACGTGCTTTATGAGCGACTTTTTGTAGCACGTGGTCTTTTTAAGTATTGAACTCTGACTGAATGTGTATTTGGCAACAAAATAATCACTCGCTAGTGGGCGAGAAAGCGTGGTACATACCAGTGATTATCACTAGCCTACTATTTGGTGAAACTGAAAAAAGACTATCTTACCTATGCTTTGAATTTACAATTTCGGTGTTTTTTTTTTCAGAGGGATACCACGCTTTTCATATCCAACGCGTGCAACAATTGCAACCTGCAGATTATCCAAGACGAGTGACTTTCTGTGAAACAATGCTTCAAAAAACTCAAGACGATCCTGATTTCTTCGACAAAATTTTGTGGACAGACGAATCACGCTTTGAAAGAACCGGAGTTTTCAATATTCATAATTATCACAGTTGGGCCATTGAAAACCCACACAAGGCAAGACCATCCAATTTTCAAACAAGGTTTAGTGTAAATTTGTGGTCAGGAATTGTCAATGGGGAATTTATAGGACCATTTGAATTGCCGGCTAGGTTGAACGGAGCGCAATATTTGGATTTTCTACGAAATAGCTTGAACGGTTTATTAGAGGATGTGAATCTACTAACAAGAAGAAGAATGATATTTCAAAACGATGGTGCTCCGTGCCACTATGCTAGAGAAGTACGAGAGCACCTTAACCAGACTTTTCCGAGACGGTGGATTGGGCGTGGCGGCCCGATTCCTTGGCCTGCGCGTTCACCAGACTTAAACCCCATAGATTTTTTTCTGTGGGGCTATTACAAAGAGATGGTTTACGCAAACGAAACAAACACTGAAGCAGAGCTGCGTCAAAAACTAAGAGAAGCAGAAATAAAAATCAAAGAAAATACTAATGCTTTCCGAAATTTAAAACAAAATTTTTTAAGGCGATGTAGGTTGTGCATTGAAGCGGGAGGGAGACATTTTGAAAACTTATTGTGAAATAAATTTAATTGTTGAATTTGTAGTAATTGTTTTATTTAATATGATTTATCCTTAAAATAACCAAAATAACTATAACTAAATGACATCGATGTTACCGCTTCGTAATAACATACTTTTAAAGGTTGTTTTTAATTCTTTATTCAATAAACAGTACCATTTTAAACTTTATTTTGGTAAGAATCATTTTGTGAATGACAAAATAGCCAATAAAAAATCTTAGAAAATTTCACCTTTGTGCATTTGAAGGCAGATTTCGGCTAAAAAAACCTTATTAAGCACATTTTTTTTTAAATTAGAATTAAAGCTTAGGGTCTTGTGAAGTTTTTAAAATTACTCAGAAGTCATGGAACCTTTTTTTTAATTTTTAATTCAAAGTTGAAAATTTAACTATGATTTGATTTTACGTCAATTTTTCACTGTCGGTCAATATTTTTGTAACTTATTTTGATGACAGGAAGCTGGGTATTTTATGTGTTAAAGTTCAAGTCATGAGGTCTATGTAACAAAAAAATAATTCAAAAAAAGATGTATAATTTCCGAAAGAAAAATATTTTAGTCTGTCAAGTCAAAAATTCTCAAAATTTAAAAAAATAATTCATAGCTCGAAAACTACAAAAAATCGCTGAACATACATAGGGTATTTCCGGGTACAACGAGATGTGAGGAAACAAAAAAAAAATTTTTAGCGTCACCGTTTGGGCCACCCTGTATAATAGAATATTGTACAATAACATCGATTTTAAAATTGAATTAAGACTTTAACGGAAAAGTAAACATTGTTTAAGATTGTAGATGAGAATAGAAAATAAAAAATCATAAAAAATGTTGCCTCTTCCGTTATTTGTGCAAATTTACGGTTAAAATTGAACTTATTTATACGGGTGGCAACTCTAAATTGATTCCTAGCTAAATCGATTTGTTCCGGATTCGTCATGTTCCTGACTCGTCGTATTCCAGATTCGCCGTATTCCAGATTCGACATCTTCCAGATTCGTCGGAATACAGTCGATGACATATTTTTTTATTTAAGTATTCATTTAATTATAAGGTACAAAAACATCATAATAGACAATACATAACATTTTATGATTTTAGTTCAAATATTAATTAATGTGAAGCATGTTCGTAATAATAAAGAAAATACAAAATTGACACTCTTTTACTGATAATTTGTCCATTTAAGTTGTTTATTTTATTGTGAGGTCATTTCTGACATGCGTAACATAATGGCGCGGCTCGCAAGCAATTTTAAACTTAAAAATGGTAAAGCGCCATTGTTATCGATTGTACGTATTACGACGAATCAGGAAATCGGCGAATCTGGAATTCGACGAATCTGGAAGACGACGAGTCAGGAACATGACGAATCCGGAACAAATCGCTAAATCGGCGTAATGTAATCGAGGCTTAAGACGGCACGTATAAATATTAACTGCAAAACGGAACGTAAATGGGTGCACTCCAGAGGGCCTAGTACGAGTTGATTTTTTGTACTCACTTCACTTTGCGAATAGTTAACTATCGTTTCCTCACTTTCACTCGTTCACTCACTCGCATGATTTCCTCTCTTTCACTCGATACTATTCGCAAAGTGAGGTGAGAATATACAACTCGTACTAGGCCCTCAGCAGGCTAATCGCTGAGTCATCGATTCCAATAGATATAGCAATGAATCACAGTATTTACCATGCGTGTGGCCGTCGCCTAATACGGCGGCACAGAATACATAATACGGCGGGCTGATTATCTAATTAAAAACCACCTAGCGACTGGTTGAAGTTCACAGATGATCGTTATCCATTACTACTTCTTTTTGGGAAAAAAAAAATATACCAAAGAAAAGTGGCAATGTATGTCAAATGCAACCAGTCGCTAAATAGTTTATTTTTAGATAATCAGGGTGCCGGTCGCTCATATCACGCAAATACAACAAGTGTAGGACGGACATTCACAGACATTCGCAAATGATTTTCTATAGATAATTGAAAACATTTGTACAATGTACGAACCTTTGCGCGCATGTAACGCTAGAAATATACTATTGTGTTGTGTCGTGTCGCGACGAGGTACGTATCGGTTTTCGTATGTACGGTTGTCGTATGTATTTCTAACCATACTAAATGTATGAAACCGATACGTACCTCGTCGCCACACGACACAACACAACACAATAGTATATTTCCGTCTTTGACCGGGGCAAGGCTCGTATTAAAGAACTAAACTCAAACTTAAATCTCTGCTTGAGTACAGTTAAAAAGGGATGGTGCTATTCATCCATAGCATTAGCGCCATCCCTTTCGAACTACTAAATCAGAGATTTAAGTTTGAGTGTGATTCTACACTTCTACAGGGTGTTTGGTAATAGCCGAATATGGTAGATAGGGACCATCAACCTTTTGCCAAACACCTTGGATAATACGAGCCAAAACAAATTACTTTCCATGGTTAAATAAAATGAATACTGAGGTCACCGATGACTTAGCAATTGGCCTGCTGGAATGCACGTAATGTCTTTTACGAACTGTCATCTATCTATTTGTCAAAACTCATTGGCTGCATTCCGAATCACACTAAAATCGATGACAGCGCACTAAAATGCGTTCCGAGTCGGTGATTTTGTATGGGTTTGACAGATAACGTGAGCGCTGACATCGATTTTATCGTGATTCGGAATATAGCCATTATTCTCCTGACGTTTGTGGTTTGTGGTGTTTGTTTTGTGACGAAAAATAATTATTAAAATAACATTTAAAACATTTTGAACTATTTTACTGACTCTCCAGGCCTCACATACTACTGTTTTCATCGCTACAGTGATTGGTAAGTAGTAAAATGTTAACTAGACTCTTGTTTCTTGGGAGTAAGAACAAGAACGCTGCAAATCGTCCAACGGTTCAATGTAGAGTTGAGTTAGTATTGATTTTTCAGTGAATGGACGGTGCTTTCAGTTTTGAAATACCTATTTTAGTTCTTTATTACGACTCTCCTCTTACTATGTTACGATTCAGCACGGGTATCTTAAGGAATACTTTTACTATTTTATTTTAAATTTGTGTTTGAAAATTTACTTAAAGATTCATTTCTGAGGGTTGAATTCAGTGTTTTGAAATAAACCAACCCAGCGGTTATGCTTTAGGCTTTTATTTCATTTTCCTTGGTAAGTTAGAGCTCTACAATATAATTAGGCATATAAAGAGGTCTGCATGACTCTCTTAAGTCATACTAGGTAGATAAGTATTGTTTATTTTGTTGCCCATTAAGTTTAATCATATCTGCGTCCCAAGTATTTTTAAACTCTTATCTGATAAAATTTCGGTTCTACTTTCCATTAACGGACCACGATTTTGGGGGGAGGGGGTGAGGGGGGAGGAGTAGGGGGAGGGTGGCAACCCCTCCCTAAAGTTTGAAAGTTAGGAGATGGATACTTTTTTTTTAATGGTTAAAAAAAAAACTAAAAATGTGTAAATTAAGCAGGGGAGGCTAAAAAAAGGAGGGGAGAGGGGAGGGGACGTACATACAAAATTTCGCACGTAAAAAAAGTCGTTTCTGGCGCTTCGCCGGCCGCTGCCGCGGCACGCTCGCTTCGCTCGCTCGGCTTGCGCGCTGGGTTCATGTACACCTAACATGCTCGTCGCTACGCTCCTCGCACCTATCGTGTGACCTGAGGTCCTTTAGTAGTGCTACCAACCTAGTGCGCCGCCATTAAACGTAAAAAATTGCGACACAGGTCTAAAATTATTTTTTTTACCTAGAAAATCTTAATTTTTAGATTTTTTTTCTCGCGTATTATTTGGTTCCTAAACATAAAATTTCGTATACGTGTTCCAAATCATGAGTTCTTTACATAAAAAAAATATGAATTCGGAACTCGTGGTCCGCTAATGGAAAGGTGAGCCAAAATTTCTTGAATTAAATTACATTTATTGGTCTCTAGGTTATTGATTACCTATTATTTAAATGTTAGTAATACCCTGAATTACTAGTTTGGTTTACAGGGAAAATCAGTAACCTATTATTTGACCAACCAACTTCATATTTTGCTGAATTCTGATTTATTTTGAGTGAAATGATTGGAAATAAGATATGTTGGGTAAGGGCTATGGAAGCAGCAAGGGGGGGGGGGGGGGGGGGATTTGTGGGTTCAAACCCCTCTGAAGTAATAACATACTTAAAAAATCCTTTTTTCTGTTAGGCGTTTTGTTCACATCCTATAGTAGTTGAGAAAACTAATAAAAACAGTAATTAGAATCACATAATATTTATTCAGCTAGGTAGCCTAAACAGAAGTGACATAACAGTATCTGCATACTCTCCACTTACTTACATTATTATAAATGAATAAAGTAATAAGTACCCACACTAAAATCAACCCACTATCAGTATATGACATACCTTCCCCTTATATAAGATACATTTCACATAACTCTTTATTTCAAGCATAACTAATTAAAAGCTAATAGAACATTATATTGTTTTAAATTTCCATGGTTATTGACGTTAATAGAATAAACTATGTCGGGATTTACACCATGTACCTGTTTATTTTTGAGACTCCGATATTTCGGCGCAGTTGCATGCGCCATGATCACGGAAGAACTGTTGATTGTTGCGTGCGGGTAGATGTTATTGGCAGATGAATCGGTCTACCCTCCGTCTAGTTCTTTTATTACTACGTTCGATACCAGTACCACTGTCTGCAAACTCACTATTCACTCGAATTTGTTCTCGACACACGACACTCACTGTATCTGTACGTGAAACGGCACTTTTTTTATTTTTGTTGTTTTTACACAACCGGATTTAAACCCGTGCATATGATCTTTGTGATGATGAACACCTGGACAAAGAGTTACAACACGTGCGCCATGTCCTGCAGAGCAATGGATATTCAGGAAAGCTTCCACCTAGACACACGAAAAAGCACCAGTTACAGAGGCAGGATGTAGATAGACAGCCAGTATTTTTGCCATATGTAAAGGGAGTGACAGATAAGGTCTCAAATATTTTAAAAAAGTACGCAATAAAAACTATCTTCACTCCTTTGAAAAAGGTATCGCAATGTCTACGGTCCCCGAAAGATAGTTTTCCTTTGGAGAAACCTGGCGTTTATAAGATCGACTGCAGTTGTGGTATCTCATATATCGGCCAAACTAAACGCACAATAGCATGCCGTATAAAGGAGCACATAAAAGCGGTCAAAAACAACGATACGCAAAAATCGGCCATTGCTGAACATTTAATTCATTCGGACACAAATCACTTGAGTTACATAACCCCCAGATTATTTCAACAGAACCAAAGAAAATATATACAGAACGCCACTACATACCAAGAATGGTCAGGGAAGCGATTAAAATTACCAAATACAAAAATTTCAATCGTGAGGATGGGTTTAAATTGTCGAGTGTCTGGAATCCAGTAATCCGGTTGTGTAAAAACAACAAAAATAAAAAAAAGTGCCGTTTCGAAATTCGAGTGAATAGTGAGTTTGCTGACAGTGGTACCGGTATCGAACGTAGTAATAAAAGAACTAGACGGAGGGTAGACCGATTCGTCTGCCAATAACATCTACCCGCACGCAACAATCGACAGTTCTTCCGTGATCATGGCGCATGCAACTGCGCCGAAATATCGGAGTTTCAAAAATAAACAGGTACATGGTGTAAATCCCGACATAGTTTATTCTATTAACGCTAATAGAACATTATTGTTGATCCTAATAACAAAACCAAAAACTCTAATTTTCACTTATTATATAAACCAAAATGTCAAAATTAACTATTGTATATAATTATTATCACGTTTATCACTAGAGCAACCTTCCCTCTGATAAGGACTTTTAGAATGAATATTTAATTTATTTCTTATTTTTCCTGGTCCTGGCCGAGTCATATCAGCAGTTGGTGGTCTGCCCATTTCTCTGCATCAGGAATCTCAATAATAATATCTTTATCCTGACCCTCTTCATAATCACCATTCTATTCAGTGCCACTGGCAACTATTGGAATTTCTATTCCACTAACTGGTGTGCACGGGTTCACAACCTCTTCTCCCTCCTCTTGGGGTTTAGGAGCCAATGCTTTAAATATTTGATCTATGTGTCGATTTACCATTACACCATCTTCATTTTGAATTTTATAATTTGCCGGACCAGTTTTACTAATGATTTTACCTGGTATCCATCTCGGACCAAAATGACTATAATTTCTGTACATAACATTTTCACCAACATTTCTTTCTCTATTCTTACTTTGGCTATTATTGTTATTATTAGTAATCTGTGCCTCTACTCTTTTGTTCTGTCTATTATCTGGGTGTAAAGCATCCAACAAAGTACGCAAGCGTCTGTTCATTAGCATTTCTGCTGGACATTTATTTGTAACCGTGCAAGGGGTTACACGTAAACCCAGAAGTAGGTTTGGCACGGGCGTAGCCAGAATTCTGTATCAGGGGGGGTTTTAAGAAAATAAAACTACAACAATGTAAATGAAATGCCATTTAGATATATTCTTATTAAATGAACCCATGGACATGAGAGGACCGTTGGGAGAAATAAATATTTAAAATTAAAAATGTAACTTAAATTGTATATAGTAAAAAAAACGGCCGGGCAGCGCGATTTTTAGTCAGTTTCATCCACTAATCTTGTAAGTTATGATCTTGCCTGTCTATAAAAAAAACGGCCGCGCAGCGCGATTTTTAATTAGTTTCATCCACTTATCTTGTAAGTTATGATCTTGCCTGTCTATAAAAAAAACGGCCGCGCAGCGCGATTTTTAGTTAGTTTCATCCACTAATCTTGTAAGTTGTAATCTTGTTTAACTATTGAGAAAAAAAAACGGCCGGGCAGCGCGATTTTTAGTCAGTTTCATTCACTAATCTTGTAAGTTATGATCTGCGGGGCTACTCAAATGGCCACTTTTCTATTCGTTCGCGTTTTAAAATTACGTGTCTTAGGTTTGTCAATTCCATACAATACAACAACGTCTGTGATTTACATAAACTTGCGACGTGTGACTTGATCGTTTAATTGCTTATTTTTAAGCTTTAAGTTAGCGAACGAATAGAAAAGTGGCCATTTGAGTAGCTCCCCTTGTCTGTCTATAAAAAAACGGCCGCGCAGCGCGATTTTTAGTTAGTTTCATCCACTAATCTTGTAAGTTGTAATCTTGTCTAACTATTGAGAAAAAAAACGGCCGCGCAGCGCGATTTTTAGTTAGTTTCACCCGTTTCATCCATTAATCTTGTACTCTTGCCTGTCTATATTGGAATAAGACGGCCGCGATTTTTAGTTAGTTTCATCCGCTAATCTTGTGATCTGTAGTGTAATGGTGTGTGCAAAATTATTTTCGCGGTAATCGGTGCTGCTGCTGACTGTTGACTGGCGACAGCCGAGCGGTGCACGAAATCATACGAAAATTACCGAATGCGATGCGGTGGGTGTAATTCAAATGATCGGTGACAGATGGCAGCAGCGCGGCAAATTCAAAATGTTAATATGTTTAATAATTATACTCCTCGCCTTGCCTAACTTTATTTTAATGTTATAGATCAATAAATAGATGATGCCTATTGTATATTTCGGGGGGGGTTTGAACCCCCAAAACCCCCCCCCCCCCCCTGGCTACGCCCGTGAGGTTTGGTATTCTCACATCCCAAGATAAATCGTCCATCTTCTTCAATTTATCCTTAATAGTCTGTACCATACGCTCAGCCAAACCATTGGTGGCTGGGTGATAAGGGGCCGTTGTTATATGACGAATTTATATATTTTTTCCAAGTGTCCTTTCTTTTTGCAATAACGGCAAACGGTATTAACAAAACGACAGTCCCCGGGATGATGGATCGAGTGAAAGTTTTTGACTGCACTGCATTAATGTCCATCGGCTCAGCGGCACCCACACCGGGGGCCCCCGTGTTGCCTGGCGGCGGCCATGGCGCGCACGAACTCGCAGCGGCGGTGGCGGCTGTATCCTGGATCATTCGCACATCTCGCCCCGCACTCTCAGATGATAACATAGCATCTACGACATGATAACTCAAATGATCGCGTTTTAATAGTTCGTATTGTAATTTATCGTCCGACATTCCGCAGACCAGCCGGTCTCGTAACATTCTTTCTAAGTCAGTGAAATTACACCCCGTGCTAAGTTTTCTAAGTTGCGCGATATAATCGGATGCTGCTTCACCACGTTTCTGATTACGATTGTAGAATTTGAAAGACACTGATATTTCATTAGGTTTCGGGCTATAATGTTTTGTTAGAATAGTAACTATTTCGGTAAATGTCACATCACTAGTATTTCTTAGAGTAATTAATGCCACTAAAGTTTCATATACGCGCGAACCACACACAGTCACAAAATTAGCACGTTTTGCTTGTTCAGATCAGACGTAATTTCATTTGCCTCAAAGCAAAATTTTAGTCTATCAAGATAAATGTTCCAATAGGGAATATGCATAAGTCACCGATTTTGATGAATTTGAGCTTGATCGCTGCGGACACTTATAAAAACATGATGGAACAGGAAAAAAAAATAAAAAAATGTATTATTTTAGTTTTATCACACGATGAAATCAGGGGAAAATAACGATATCTTTTTTTAATTTTCGAATATAATGCACTTTACAGTCAGATGGAATATCGAATAAGAAATAATATTTTGTAAGACACATATGTACTTAAACGCAAAATTTAGGGAGATAATTGAAGATTATTGGCTAACTCCATATTAAACGCGCCGAAACACACCTGAAACGTGATGTGTGACGTCACCGTTTTGTATGGAGCATTTTCGGCGGGTGCTGCTGCGCGCTAACTTCAAGTGACTATATCACGAGAAAAAAACGCAAGAGAAAAGTTTTAATATTACAGTTAATTTTCTCACGCATTATACTTTTGATGAAGATTAAAAAAAAATATTGATGCATATTCCCTATTGTGTTTGAGGGTTAAATTCCTCAAAATTCACAGATTTAACGTCTTTTATGAGATTTTGAAAAAAAAATTCACCTCTCGCCACTATAGTAGTTGAGAAAACTAATAAAAACAGTAATTAGAATCACATAATAATTATTCAGCTAGGTAGCCTAAACAGAAGTGACATAACAGTATCTGCATACTCTCCACTTACTTAAATTATTATAAATGAATAAAGTAATAAGTACCCACACTAAAATAAACCCACTATCAGTATATGACACATCCCGACTGACACCTCCAAAAAACTGGCTTCGATTCCCCTGGAAGAACTGGCCTGGCTATGCCTATGGTTAGGTTAGGGCTGTTCAGTTAAAGGCAGCATAACATAATATTTCAGTTTCGTCCATAATTTGCGACTAACTATACTTGCAGCAAACTAATTCTAACCTAACCCCGGACCTACAGGTGTAAAGCAGGTTTGATTCCCAACTAAATTGTGGTATATATTTTTTTTCTGTTTAGTAAAAATTTTTTTTAAGCTCCCATTTTTCTGCTGGAACACTGTGAAGTTTTTTTTTATTGATTTCTGTTGTTGTGCATAAACGAAACTCAATGAACAAACGTCAAATGAATCTGAACAAACGTAAAAATATATAAATTTTAATATTTTTTTTTTTGTAAAAACTACAAGGCTCCGAAGTCTGAACTTTTGTGAAAAGTCTACTTAGGCTAAGACCTGTCTGCCATAAAATTTCGGTCGGCCAACTCGACGGTCCACATATCGAAGATTATCCAACATTTACGTGGTCTGAAATCCCCCTTTCATTTTTAGATATACTTAAAAATTAACAGTGTATATAGTGTGATATAGCATTTTATCAACACCCAACTGTCAAAATCCATTGTCTTTTGACAGTTAAATGTGATAAATCGCTAGATCATATCGTGTTTCGGTGCTCATGCTTAGGGGGACTGGTTTGCAGGAATTAGTGGTTATTTTGGTTGATTTTAGTTTCCTGCAAGTATAGTTAGTTAGTCACAAATTATGGACGAAACTGAATTATTATTATTATTGCTGCTTTAACTAAACACTTTATGTACTTCCCCATTTTTTGTTTCAACACAAACATCGATGCTAGAAGTTGAAGGTACAGGTTCCTCTTGGTCCTCTAAGAATGAATGAATGAATGAAATTTTTATTCAGCTGCAAGACATGAGACATAAGCTACTACAATAACAAACTACACAATAAAGTAAGAATAAAATACAGTAATTATGAACATTGACTAAGTTTACCATACTACCTACGTCTCACGGCTGCTGCAACCAAATAGGAAGCCAATTCAGCTTTATGCCAAGCCCGACAGGAGAGCTTGACGCTGTTTTTCAAATGACTCCTTGCCTTTTTAACATATGGATGCCAATACTTAAAAGAAAAAATAGGTAGATCCATACAATTTATACATTGTAACAAGTTAGCTAGGCAGATTAATACAATATAAATAATAAATAAAATAATGCAATAAATACCAAAGAATGCGACAAATTCCCCGCCTTCTGAAGCAGCTTATATATAATAATAATAATAATAAATACCAAGACGCACATGTATAACTTACAGGCGCACGAACGGAAAGGCAATTAATAATAATAATAATAATAATAATAATAACACAACCAAATAGCTAACATTATACACCAAAGATTAGCACTAAAGCACGGACTCATACCAGACACACAGACACCTTACTACAAATACAGCCCTAAGCCTGTCTTAGAAAATGATTCGTACAAAATGTATTTCGACCGCGCAATCTTAACAGACAGAACTATCCACAACAACCGCCCAGACATCACCTTACAATGTAAAAATAATAAGACTACTTACCTCATCGACATTGCCGTGCCAAATACACATAACTTAAAGAATACAATAGCTGAAAAAGTACACAAATACACAGACTTAAAAGACGAAATTTCGAGAATATGGAAGCAGGATAAAGTATTTATAATCCCAATAGTTCTCTCAACTACCGGCGTTATTCCTCAACACCTGCATAATAGTCTAAAAATTCTTGACCTGAAACCCAGCACTTATATACAGTTGCAGAAAGCAGCCATCCTTAACACTTGCCGAATAGTCCGCAAGTTTCTCCAGTTAGATGATATATAAAAACAAACAAATGTTTCATTTACTTGGCCTTGTCCCGTAAATGACACAAAATACCAGCGTAAGCTGAGAAAAAGAAAAGACAAAACATAATAATAAGCCTTTTATTTCTGAGCTACATGGTTGTTACATAATATATTTAAATAACATCTAGCCGCTCAGTGTGCCTTTTGGCAAAGGCCTCCTCCAACCCTCTCCAGTACTGCCTATCAGCAGCCACTCTCGTCCAGAATGGCCCTAGGGTCAACTTTAGGTCGTCTTCCCATCTTCTTATGGGTCGACCTTTGCTTCGGTGCCCATCCCTTGGATACCACAGCGTCACTCGTTTGCTCCATTTGTCTTTATTGCAGCGAAGCATGTGACCGGTCCATCTCCATTTTAGTTGGTCTATACGTGTTAAAATGTCAGGAAGTTTTGACATGTGCCTGATGTGAGTATTCAGGATCCTGTCCTGTAGTTTCACGCCCAACATGCTTCGCTCCATAGCTCTTTGGCATTTGGCCAATTTGTCTCTGTGTGCTTTTGTCAGCGCCCAAGTTTCACAGCCATATGTTATGCAGGGTAAAATGCAGGTGTTAAAAACGGTTTTCTTTATTTTCATGCTGAAGTCTTTACTCTTCATTATTTCCTTCATGGACCAGTATTTGTTCCACCCATATGTAATTCTTTTGTCTATTTCCTTGGTCATGAGGTCATTGGGTGATATTATTTGCCCAAGATACACATACTCCTTAACATATTCAAGCTTTCTTCCACTGACTGTTATTTCTATTTCTTCTGCATTAGTCATCACTTTGGTTTTGTTGTGATTCATTTCCAGTCCAACTTCACCACTTCTGTCTGCTAGATTTTGGATCATGTGTTCCAGTAGTTTTGGGTCCTCCTCCAGTACTACAAGATCATCTGCGAATCGAAGGTGGTTGAGGCGAAATCCATTTATATTTAGGCCCAGGTGGTCCCAATCGAGTTTTCTCATAATTTCTTCCAGTACTGCTGAGAACAGCTTTGGCGAGAGTGGATCACCCTGTCTTACTCCTCTGTTTATTCTAAATGGTTCGCCTACTGATTCTAGTTTGATTCTCGCTACACTTTCTTTGTAGATATTTCGTATGGTGTTTATATACACTTTGTGAATTCCTTGTTCTGCAAGACTGTGCCAGATATGCTCGTGGTTAAGGCTGTCAAAGGCTTTGGAGTAATCTATAAAAGCTAAATAAATTGTCTTGTTATATTCGTTGTATTTTTGGATGAGCTGTTTGACGGTGTGTATGTGATCTATCGTACTGTAGTTTTTCCTGAACCCAGCTTGTTCGATTGGTTGATTTTCATCAAGTTTCCCAGATATTCTTTCCAGTATGACTTTTGCAAAGACTTTATATATTTTTGAAATCAATGGGAATTCGGTCGGGTCCAGGGGCTTTTTCCAGCTTTTGACTATTATTTGGCTTTCACCACTTCAGAAACCAGTATCTCAGGTACATCCTCGCTTTCGTTGTATTCCTGTCCAGTATTAGACAGCATCAAGTCCTGTTTTGAGTATAGCTGGCGGTAGTATCCCGTAGCAACTCGCTGAATCTCTTTGCGATTAGAGGAAGTAGTGTTCCTCTTATTCCTTACTTTAAGTATCCACTCCTTTCCTTTTTCGTTAAGTTCCTTGAATGCTTTCCTAAGACCTCCTGTTTTTCTAATGTGTTCTTCAATCTTTTTCGTTCTTTTAGCTTTCCTGTCTTTCCTCATGCTCTCTCTTATCTTCTTGCTAAGGTTTGAAATGTCATTGTGGTTTATTTTCTTTTGCCTTTCCGATATTAGCCTTTTTCTTTTCTCTAAAAGTTCTAACGTTTCTTTACTCATATAGCTTTGTTTACTTTTATTAGTGTGGGTATTGAGTATTTCTTTTAATTGGCCTTCGAGTTTGTTGTATTTATTAGTAGTTTTGAGTTCAGAGCTAACAATTTGTTTCATTTCTTCAATTACATTCTTTGTATTTGTCTCGTTAGTGTCATTCCAACGTGGTAGGTTTGATTGTGATGTTTTTGGCCTAGGCTTTTTGCTATCGTATATTCTTAGGCAACTGCGCACCATACGGTGATTAGTGTTGAAGTTTAAGTTTTGTATTACGCTTGTATCTGTAAAATGTTTGGGTTTGTTTGAAATCATGTAATCAATTTCGTTTTTGACCTTGCCATCTAGGGACACCCAAGTCCATTTAGATTTAGATTTTTTGGACAGGAGAGCTTGACGCTGTTTTTCAAATGACTCCTTGCCTTTTTAACATATCGATGCCAATACTTAAAAGAAAAAATAGGTAGATCCATTTAATTTATACATTGTAACAAGTTAGCTAGGCAGATTAATACAATATAAATAATAAATAAAATAATGCAATAAATACCAAAGAATGCGACAAATTCCCCGCCTTCTGAAGCAGCTTATATATAATAATAATAATAATAAATACCAAGACGCACATGTATAACTTACAGGCGCACGAACGGAAAGGCAATTATACCGCTTAAATATAAGATTCGTCCGCATAATAATCTCCTAAATTTAACTATGTAGTAAGGAGATATATTTTTAGTTTTTTTTTTAAACTGCGGCGGAATTTATGATTCTTATGGGCGGTGGGATGTTATTCCATATCTTTGCGGCCGCGTAGCGGAAAGCGCCCCTGAAAGAGGGCTTATGCGGTTTGGTAAAAATTTGCTTAGAGCATAGTCTTCTCTCGCATTGCCTCCTACTACTTATCCAATCGAGTTTGTTATATAAATATGCAGGTTCGTTGAATTTTATAACTCCAAAATAAGGAGTGACATGGTTTCTAGCCGGAATTGAAAAGCAAAAACGAGCACAGGCGTTTTCACACGCTGAATGAGACGTTCAGTTCTTGACAGTAAACGTGGGCCATAAACAGCATCAGCATAGTTCAATTTGGACAGTACTAATGACTCAACTAATTGGATACGCAACTCCTCGGACAGAAACGGCCTTATTCTGTAGAGTAATTTGAGTCGATAGAAGCAATTTCTGACAGATTCTGCAATATGCTGCTCAAATCTCAAGCCAGCATCAGGGGCCGTACCGGCTAACGAATCGATTTTCATAAAAGTCTGCTGGGTTTCAAATTAAAACAGATAAATCGAGCCCCAATTGGGCCAAAATGACGAACCCAAATTCATGATGTCACACGAACATCGATATCTTCCGAATCACGTCAACAAAAAGTACAAAACGAAATTGCTTACTTTGATTTCTCTGTTTTAAGTTGAAACCCAGCAGACTTTTATGAAAATCGATTCGTTAGCCGGTACGGCCCCAGTGTACAGTCCAAGATTGCGAGCCGTAGACAGCAGTAGTCAATTGGCTGGCCATTAAGTGGTATATTAAAGGACGAAGGAAGATTGTTTAATTGCTTTTTGTGCCAAACAACATATATTTTGTTTTGTTCGGGTTTAGCAATAAACAGTTTTCATTAGACCAGGCAGAGATACGATGTAGGTCCTCATTCAAATCTTTGACTGCACCCCCATGCTGGCCTGGTTTGAACGATATATATAATTGAATATCGTCCGCGTAGATATGATATTTACAGTGTTTAATAGACTTGATAACGTCCGCACAGTATAAATTAAACAGGATTGGACCCAATATTGAACCCTGGGGTACCCCTCTTTTGAGCGATTGATGGTCCGATGCTAGATTAGTTCCATCTTCCAAACGTAGGTTTACAAATTGTTTCCGGTTACTTAAGTAACTGTCAAACCAACGGACTGTCTTTTGGTCGAAACCGTATGAGTGCATTTTTGACAAAAGTAGACCTAAATGTATAGCATCGAAAGCGCGTGAGTAGTCAATAGCACGAGTAATGTGCACATGCCTTCCTCCTGAGCGGACAAATTATGTTGTCTGTAACATCGATCAGTGCCGTGGTTGTGTGTGCCCTGGTTCTTCCTGAAGCCCGATTGAAACGATGGAAGAATATTATTTTTTTTCCAAATATTCGGTAAGCTGCTGGCAAACCACTTTTTCCAGCACCTTTGAAAGGCAAGGAAGTAAGTATACTAATAATCGGCTGGCAGTCTTAGGGACCGGTCGTACTATTGCAGTTTTCCAGCAGTCAGGAAAAGTAGATGTCAATATTGAAGAATTGATGATATCACATATGTACGGCAAGGTGAACGGCAAAGTCATAACTAACATTTTCATAATATTGTCATAACTTATAGCATTAGATTTTAATTTTAATATTATTTTAGAGATATCAATTTCATTGACCTCAGAGAGGGAAAATGTAGCATCGGAAAGACTATTAAACTCATAATATGATAAGTTTAAGATGCTAGTTTGAGAATTTCCCGGAATATTCGTTAAATGAGCATTAATTACATTCGGATCATTAAAGTGAGATGGCAGTTCCAGTTTCTGGTTAGAGGGTAAAATGTTCGACTTTAAGTTTTTCCATAATGTTTTGGGGTCTTTCATTTTTAAGTTGATGTTGTATCTAAAGTAAGCTGCTTTTTCATTACTATGCAAAGACGTTATTACCTGTGATTTTAGTTGTTTGTAATAACCTTTGCGCGGTTCTGATTTATTTTTTCTGTATTTGGTCAGCGCTGCATCTCTCAGCTTTATCATTAACTAGCGTCCGCCCGCGATTTCGTCCGCGTGTGGCAGGCCTCGCACGAGGCTGCGCGCTTGGTGGGGACCCGCCTAATCGCGTAAAAACGGCTGGTCGAATCCTGGTTGAAGGTTCCCTAAGGATTTTCTCTAATATCCACGCGGGCGAAGTCGCGGGTGGACGCTAGTTTTTCCCGTTCCCGTTTCCGTTCCCGTCCTCTAGGGCTGAACCATGTCCACCGTGTTGGACTTCAAAATAAATGTCATTTTCGCATTTCTCATCCCATGAAACCTCAAGAATGACATCCACATCGATTTTCATGTTAACTTACCAATTTACCCCCCTCAGGGATGATGTTCAAAATAACAAAATATGTGTTTGCCTATTCATTTTTAGACATGCTTCTACGAATTATTAAGTTGTAATGTCTATTTTATATAATTTTTCCATACATAATTTGAACCCCATTTTCACCCCTTTAGCGGTTAAATCATGTCCACCGTGTTGGACTTCAAAATAAATGTCATTTTCACAATCAGCATCCCATAAAACCTCAGGAACGACATCAATATCGATTTTTATGTTAACTTACCCCATTTACCCCCTAAGGGGTTGATTTTCAAAATCACAAAATATATGTTTGCCTACTTATTTTTAGGCATGCTACTACGAAGTTTAAAGTTGTAATGTCTATTTTATATTCTTTTCCATACCAAATTTGAACCCAATTTTCACCCCTTTAGGGGTTAAATCATGTCGACCGTGTTGGACTTCAAAATAAATGTCATTTTCGCAATCGTCATCCCAGAAAACCACAATAACGACATCCATATCTATTTTAGGTTTATTTACCCCATTTCATCCCCATAGGGGTTGAAATACTACCAGTAACAATATTATGTTGCGTTATATTTCCATTCTTAAGCCTAAATTATATATTTAGCGATTTTTACTTCGAAAATTAAGGATTTTCTTCTATTCACAACTTCATCCTCCTTTTCACCCCTTTGGGGGAAGAATTTTGAAAAACGCTGAGACACGTATTTATTAATTTTTAATCATCAGCCTAAACACAAAATTTGAAGATGCTTCAAAACTGAGGGACTATCATACAAACTTTCATCCCTTATTTCATCCCCTTAGGGATGGAATTTTCAAAAATCCTTTCTTAGTAGATGCCTACACTATATAAGGCATCTATGTGCAAAATTTCAAGTCTTTAGGTTCAACGGTTTGGGCTGTGCGTTGATATCTCACTCAGTCAGTCAGGACTTTGAATTTTATATATATAGATTTTATATTATCTGTGTGCCAAGGCGGAGATGGTTCTTTTATAATGCAGTTTTTAAGCGGCGCATGCGCATCAAAAGATGTCAAGATGTACCTGTTAGAATAAAAGTTATAAGAATAAAAGAATAAAAGTTCTGCAGAATACCATAGTTTTGGTGGGTAAATTTTATCAGCAGACGCACCCATACTATAGAGGCATAGATGCTTGAACTTTTTTATGTTCTTTTCCAAATGAGCTATGTAAATTGTTTTTGTTTGTAATAGTATCACAATTAGCAAGTCGGTTCAATCGTCAAAACTTTTCCAAAAGTAAGTCATAATTTCGCTTTCCTTTATTGTAATCATCTTTAGATTTTATTAACCACAGTGGATCTTGTGTTTTAAACAAATAAATTCAAATAAAAACTCCTTCGCTTCAATCAAGACACACATTTTAAAGATACCAAGATATTATGTCTGCGCTGCCGCGACTCAGGCGCCAACTGAGCTGATTTGTCAATATACACGATCCATTCAGTCCTTCCCGTCAAGCCAATGTGAACAAATTGCTTCAGTCGTTCCGGCCTACTGACGCGAGGTTATACGGATTTGCTGCCGGTCAGGCAGATCTGAAGGCAAAACTGTCCATATATGGGAGCCTAAGGAAATGTTATATCTTAGTGGTGACACAAAAATGTGTCGTTTTAGTTTTGCACAAAATCAAGCTGTAAATCATCATTTCCCTACCCTTATCCCAATTTATTTGGGGTCGGTGCATTGCGTCTTTTTCTTCCATTCCTTCCTGTCACTCGTCATCTCCTCATCCACTCCCTTCACATTCATATAATAGGGTATTTTACAAATTCTTATAAACTGCTTATATTTAAAGATTGAGACGAACGATTTAACAGAAAAATATTAAAAGTATAATTAATGTCTTTTTTCTTCATTAAACCAATTAATGTTAAATTATTTTTAAATATTTTTGAATTTACCGCCAAAACGCTCGGTTCGACGACGTCTACTGTGTGACGTCATCTTTGTGTAAACAATAGAGTAAATTGTTACACAGACTACATAGGTGTTCAAATTGTTTACACAAAGTTGACGTCTCACAGTAGACGACATCGAACCGAGCGTTTTGGCGGTAAATTCAAAACCATTAAAAATAAATTAGACTTTAATTGTTTTAATAGAGAAAAAAGACATTAATTAATTTATTTTTATTTTTCTGTTAAATCGTTCGTCCCAAGCTTTAAATATAAGCAGTTTTCAAAAAATTGGAAAATACCCTATTTCGCACACAATCCATCCATCTTTTCTGCGGTCTTCCTCTTACTTTCCAGCCCTCAACATCCATATATCCATTACTCTTCTAGTAACATGTCTTTCATCCCTTCTCATAACATGCCCAGCTGTATAAAACTAAAAAAAAAACTCCATTTAAGTTTATAATTGATTATCCTGTTGTGGTAGCCGTTAACTGTAACAAAGATTTTGTAAAATATAAAATTACCAGCGACCGCCCGCGACTTCGTCTGCGTGGAAAGTTTTTTTGCTATCCCTCTGGAACAATACTTTTTCCTGGATAAAAGGTACCCTATGTCTTTCTCTGTACTCCTGACAATGTGTACGTAAAATTTCATGATTTTCGGCTCAGTAGTTAAGACGTGAAGGCGTAACAAACAAACCAACGGACTTTCGCATTTATAATATTAGTAAGGACTAGCGGCCGCCCGCGACTTCGTCTGCGTGGAAAGTTTTTTGATACTTATCCCTCGGGAACAAACCTTTTTCGGAATGAAAGGTATCCTATGTCCTTCTTTGTAGCCCTGAAAATGAGCATGCAAACATGATGATCTTCGGTAGTTATGACGTGAAGGCGTAACAAATAAACAAACGGCATTTCAAATTTATAATATTAGTAAGGATTATTCGGATGTTTTAATTCGAGTAGCACAGTCCTGGATGTCATGTCCTGCAGAGCAATGGATATTCAGGAAAGCTTCCACCTAGACACACGAAAAAGCACCAGTTACAGAGGCAGAATGTAGATAGACAGCCAGTATTTTTGCCATATGTAAAGGGAGTGACAGATAAGGTCTCAAATATTTTGAAAAAGTACGCAATAAAAACTATCGTCACTCCTTTGAAAAAGGTATCGCAATGTCTACGGTCCCGGAAAGATAGTTTTCCTTTGGAGAAACCTGGCGTATATAAGATCAACTGCAGTTGTGGTAGCTTACATATCGGCCAAACTAAACGCACAATAGCATGCCGTATAAAGGAGCACATAAAAGCGGTCAAAAACAACGATACGTAAAAATCGGCCATTGCTGAACATTTAATTCATTCGGACACAAATCACTGGATTGAGTTGCATAACCCCCAGATTATTTCAACAGAACGCCACTACATAACAAGAATGGTCAGGGAAGCAATTGAAATTACCAAATACAAAAATTTCAATCGTGAGGATGGGTTTAAATTGTCGAGTGTCTGGAATCCAGTAGTCCGGTTGTGTAAAAACAACAAAAATAAAAAAAATGCCGTTTCGCGTACAGATACAGTGAGTGTCGTGTGTCGAGAACAAATTCGAGTGAATAGTGAGTTTGCAGACAGTGGTACCGGTATCGAACGTAATAATAAAAGAACTAGACGGAGGGTAGACCGATTCGTCTGCCAATAACATCTACCCGCACGCAACAATCGACAGTTCTTCCGTGATCATGGCGCATGCAACTGTGCCGAAATATCGGAGTTTCAAAAATAAACAGGTACATGGTGTAAATCCCGATATAGTTTATTCTATTAACGAGTAGCACAGTTCGGAATTTAGATATATGTTACATCTACAAAGGAAGCATAACTAAAAGCAGCTTGAATTTGGCTGCAGTACTTAATAAGTACTGTTGCGATGGGTTATCGTTGTGGAGCTGGCGCCGCACGCGACCTCGGTGAATGCACTCGGGCTCATCTATAATTGAGGTCCTGGGGTTATTGTGTCACTGTCCATGGAAATTTATTAAATTACTACCACGTAAATTGGCCGAGTTGGGGTAGGTTGTGGTTCTTGATTCTTAATTAGGCTATAGAAATTAGGGCTGTGGATAAATTATTTTCAGGACTGGTACGGAAGAGTTGAGCCTAATTTGGGATGACATTGTAATTTTTTTAAATATAATATTTGGCTTTATAACGGGTGGCGCAAAAGTACTGGCACTAAAGAAAATACTTTTATTTTTTTTATATGACATTTTCTGTCATTCTGTTGTTGAAAATTGTGTAGTGAACAAATATAAAATACACTGAAAATAAACATGGACCGTTTTACTCCCCAAGAACGTGGAATAAATATGGATTTAGTGAGGGACGCTTTTCCAGGCCGAGTTATCTCTCGTTTTGGCGATTTGCCTTGGCCTGCAAGATCACCCGATCTGACCAGTCCAGACTTCTTTCTTTGGGGTTTTTTGAAATCTCGGGTGTATGTGAACAAGCCACAGACTCTCGCAGCTCTAAAAGAAAACATTCGTCAAGAAATAACGAACATATCGCAGGAAGTGTTACGGCAAGTTATGCAAAATGTCATAAATAGGGCTCAAATGTGTATCAACTCTGGAGGTCACCATTTAAAAGACATCATCTTTAAATCCTAATGGTACGAAATTTAATGGCACAAATATACATTTAAAAAAACCTAAATCTAGTTTTCTTATTTAGAAAAAATGTTATAGCTGAACCAAATAGGGTCTTTACTTTTGCGCCACCCGTTATAAGGCTATTTATTCCTGTATAAGAGAACCATTTAATGTGAGGTCGATTTTTTCTAGTATTTTAGAATTATAAAAATAATAAATAACATTGTGAATGCTAAAAATCTCAATAAAAAATTGTGAACTCTGTCAAACTCCGTCTTTAAACCCCTCTTTTTATACTCACTAATAGATATTTAAACATAGAAATTAAGTCAGTAATAGTATTCTGTGGTAATAGGTCAGTATTTTTGAATCTTAGTCAGTAAAATCAGTATTTTTGACACTGCAATCAGTTTCGACCCTTGAAAACTTCAATCAGGGTATTTCACATGGTTTACGGACATGCTTTACAATCTTGTTTTGAGTATTTTATGGGTCTTAGACGAGAGACTGCGCCGGCAATAAAACTTATAACATCTAGCACTTTATTACTCCTGGCAACTTTATTTCGCAAAGTCAATTTAATATTTTTACGAGACGCTGACCATAAAAAGGCTTTCTTTAAGAAGTTCTTACGTTGTTCTTTAAGGTTTTCCTTATGTATTTGGATTTCCAACACAACGTTAACTATAAACGCAAAGCCATTTGTTTGGTATCTAAGTACTAACATATTATCAAAAAAGAATAAAGCATAAAGAATAAAGAATAAATAAATTGCCTATGTATAAATAATACGTGTTCTCGTGATGTGACAGGTTTTTCTCATTCATCAATGTCAAACGTCGTCTGAAAATCATATAAAGTCAAAACCTCGCAGTCTCTTTGACATACGTTCGTATCTTTTGTATGCCGATGAGTTCGTATTCGTACATCATAATAGAGTATGAGAGAACTCGTTTATTTTCCACCGGAGATCTCATAACAAAGGCTTGGTAAACAATGGCGTGCTTATTGAGAGAAATTTCTCGAGCGTAGGCTGAAATGATACACAATTTGAACAGCGTTGTAGACAGTACTGGTTAACAACTTGCGAACTATGTATTTCTGAACAGTATATTGATTTATGTTCCCTTAGAATTTTTTAGTTATTCATGCTTTATTTTTAGATCGTAGTGATAAATGTAGGTACTTGGATAGCTTAACTTTCTGAATATTTGAATCCCTTGTAGTTATGCTTAGTAGCAGCCCCATCATCGTTGAAAAATTATTATTCGCTAAATATATAACCAAAAGTCTGCTGTGAAACTTAAAAAGTAAAGGTAATATTTTTATCAATTTATAAATTCTTATACGCTAAGAAAGAAAGAACTATTCTATTTGAATAGAATATTGAGACTTGATGTTTAATAGTAAAAGTTGAAATATTCTCTTGAAACTTTTGCGTCAAACGATGATGATGATTGAGACAAAACACAGGTTCCCTAAATAATTGTTTTAGAGCCGGTCACTTGATCGATGCAAATGTAATTACTGCTCGACGTGTATTTAATTAAGTTGCCGTCTTGTTTCTGTTGTGCTTGGCAATAATGTCGTCAGCCTATAAAACTGAAACAGCTTGCGAAATGTTTTTTATTTAAAGTCTTGGGTATTGAGTGCAGGTTGGTTCGTAGGGTAGGTAAAGGTTGATATCTTTTAGTCAACGAAAGTGATCTTTCCAGACCTGAGCATTTTCAAAGAAAGTTAAGAAGTTCAAAGGACTGAACGTAAGTTCTTACAAAATTTTCCGTCTCAAAGCTAAATTAGAGGAAACATTATACAAAATTAGTGTAATTCAAAAGTTGCGAGTTAGTCTTTCCAAATTTGTGAATGCTAAAACGTTAATATGCTAAACCCATTAAAATGCAAGCTTTCGCACTTCAATGGGTTCAATCAAAGCTCGTCGTTTCACTTTTTTAATTTGAAGAAATAATTGATGGAGTATTATATTATTGGAGAAAAGTAGTTCCTATAGGATGCCAGAATAATCTGCCCGTTTTGTAATTTTACGTCGTCAGCGAGAAGACATTAACGTGGGTATACTTAGTTACTGCCGTGCTTATGCCATCTTTATCGGTAAAGTTGTACTTACTCGTTTCATATTAATCAAATTATTTATATTCATGTCGCATTACGTACGTTTCGTAATTTCTCCCGGCTCGCACCGTACGCCTTATCAAATTTCCATTACAGAGTATAATATTCGACCTACGTCCTCTTTTCCTAAAAACTTCACCGGACGTGATGTTCTGTTTTCGTATTTATTACTGCGAAACTTGAGGTCTTGGCGATTTGGTCTTTATGTTAGGGGTTTAAGGTCGATATTGTGGTGGAGGTGTGGGAAAGAAAGTCGGAGGTGTCGTTTGGGGGCTTACTCGGGTCGCGTTATTAGAGCCTTGTCCTTCTTTATTGGAATATACGAGGGGCTGGAAGCCGCCCCCCGCCCGAGTGGTGAGAGGCTGTGGCGTGCTGGCTAGGCTATGTGGGGCCTCATTGTCAGCGTGTACAATTTAACATTATGTACCAAAGTCGTCAGGTCATTATATTCGCAACTTTGAATATTCCTGTGTATTTTCTACTTGTAACATGAAAGAAGAAATGGCGATTACCGATGTCACAGTTGACAACTAAATGTCACTCTAAAACCGCTGACCAAAGACTGGCTGACCTGCCCCCTACAATGAATGCTCTTATTTCTAATCCCGGGATTTCGGGATTACACTTAGCCAATCCCGGGATCCCGGGATTATTTCGGGATTGAAGATTAAAAACAAAAATTTGGAAATCTTAGATAAATTGGCTCTGAACTAACAAATTAAAATAGACAAAATAAACGTACTTATAATTTGGTAAAAAATCGACTTGCTTAATTAATTTTTTGACAAAAACCAACATATTTTACGTTACAATACACACCTAGCTAATCTAATCATTAAAACTAATCAAACTTAGAGTCAAATTAAGTCTAAATAAGCCTAACCAGACTGTCTGGTTAGTTTGATACTCTTTAATCTTTATGTTAAAATTATTATTTATCGAGAATGAATAAGATCTCTTTAAATTTCAATAAATTGAAAAACATTTATCTAACAAACTACGCAAATAAATAACGGCAATAACCTCTCTTAACATTGACCAAATAGTTGGCTTTCATGTAAAAACCTAGTTATTTTTTATATTTCATTATATTTCAGTTATTATTTCATAGCAAAAACTGTTTGAAAATAATATTAATCAGTCACATAATAACTCATTTCTTTTAAATATGAAGAAAACAATCTTGAAGAATGTTCATGCATTCTTGTTCAGTAGCAGTAAAACTAAAGTATATCACCACACCACAACAACCCAGTAAGAGTTGCTTGTCTATCTTTTTAGTTCAAAATAAAAGAAGTGTTATTCCAAGAAACTATCGCAAACCCGCTGGGTTAATTTGTGTTGCTTGCTTGGAATGTTGCTTAAATGAAAAATAAAAGGTTTTCTTGTATTTTATATTAATGATGAAAGACAAGCAATTCTATTGAGAACACTGGCAATGAGAATTTCGCTTCCCGCAGCATATTTTGCAACTTTTTTAAAATAATACCAATCCCGAAAATCCCGGGATTAGGAAAACTCAAACCCGAAAATTTCGGGACTGAAAAACGGTCGGGATCGAATCCTCTAGTTGTGATTGAAATGGCGCTATACGCGATGTGTAGCTCTGTCTCTTATAGCAACATCACTATAAGAACTCATAGTGCGGCCTCTGACCAACTTGCGATTCAAAAATACGGATTTTGCTATGTCGAATAAAAATGAGTAGGTAGTAAAGAGCGCTCGATGCCAGTCGAAGGATAAAAAATAGGACTCTGTAAGTGAACAATTTTTTTACGATTTGAATTTGAAAATAATTCCCACTAAGTATACGCAAAAAAGTAGCACACCACAACCGGTCTACATCTTAAGTGGCAACTTGATTGGTAGGTAACGCCAATCTGTGTCGACTTGACCTGTGTATTTAGTGGTTACTTCTACAAATCGATTCAACACATATTTCTTCGTTCTATTTATTCTGAAAATAATAATATTGTTTTTTGCAGTAGCGTGTTTGTGCTACGGCCTACGACGGTCGTAGCACAATAATCCGTAGCGCGTGCTACGGATAACATTTTTTTGCGTATAGTTACTGCGAATTACGCAGTATGACGGGTGTAACAACACACTCAACGAAGCCGAAGTCCACGCATTCCGCCCATCATTAGGATCATTTTTCTCTTTTAGACTATACCTGGGAAACCAATAGCTACGAAGGTCAAAGTCAATTTTTTTAATGAAATTCGTTATTTCCAAATTTTTGTCTACAGAAACATTATCACAATTGTATGTATTTCGTGACAAACAATGGCTTCAAAACGTCATCACTCAATGTATTTCATGAGCACGCACATAAACGTTGCCTTTCAACTCGGCCGCACGCCGCTGTGTAGCATTCGCTCGCGTGCGCGGTCTTTTGTACGCGTTACATTGCGTGGTAATGTATGCAATGCTTTTTTAACACCAAAAAATAAAATCGGTTCCCAGCAATAATTTTGAACAGAAATGGTCCGTATATATGTATACGTATAATGGGCAGAATACGTAGACCTTGGGTTCGTTGAGTGTCTTGTTACTTCGTTTCGTGTTACGTATCTAAATACGTATCCAATCGATTTGTAGTATGTATGCATATTTCCTCGTTCTATTTATTTTGAAAATAACAATTATATTTTTTTCGCATTAGCGTGTTTGTGCTACGACCTACGAAGTTGTTCGTAGCACAATAATCCGTAGCGCGTGCTACGGTGACGCTACGGGTAGCAAGAGCTTGGGCCCAATCGCACTTATTCTGAAGTCTGAACGATAAAACCAAATCGTTACGTCTTCATTTCGGGTCTTTACACTAAAGTAAAGTTTACAGGAAGAACATCGTAACCGCCAAAATGAGCAAAAAAGTGTTTTTATATTAACCGCAATATCAGCTGATTTTGCACCTTATGACACTAACTTTAAAGTTCACAGTAGAAAATAACTCAAATTTATTAAATTTTGAGGTTTTTATCGTAACCTCCATCGACTGATGTTTCGTAAGTATAGTACCTGTCGCTTACGATAAAATGCTAGGTCGCTTACGATAAAAAACTAGGTTTAGGAATTAGGACTTAAGGTCAATAGCAAGCATCCTACCTGCCGCTTGCGTTGCGATAATTTTGGAAAATTATTTAAAAAAATCCTTTTGGAAAAATGCAAAACTGCGATTACGACGTTCTTCTTGAAAAGGCTCGTATACAACGTGTCACAAAATAACAACTGTTACCATGGGATCAACTATGAAATCGCAAAAAAAATCTGCTGTTGCATACTAAAATTAATAACGAAAATATCTAAATGTATGAAACAGCCGTTAATTGTGATTTCACAGTTGATCCCATAGTAACAGTTGTTCAGTTTGGTGGTCCCTATTTATATTCGGCATTAGGGGTTATTTTGTAACACGTGTATATTGTTTCATTGATATATTTTTCCTATCATAGATCCTAGGCTACCTAGGCATAGCTTGCAACAATTTTAACAGAAATAAAGCGAGTATTTTTCTGTAAACGAAAATAAAACGGTAGGTATCAATTTAGTTTTGGTTTTAACGTTGAAAATTAGCGCGATTGTGCCCTTTTCTTAACTACTTTTGATGGAATTGGTACGCCGTTGAACATATGTTTTAACCATTATAAATTTCTAGGTCCAAAATCTGATAAAAAAGTAAGGAGTGTTTTTTTAGTTATGGTTTGCCTGCGGCTACAGAAAAATGTGTAACCAAGTCGTGAAGAAAAGTCAAGGATATTTAATATATTTAAAAGTTTGATTTCAACATAATATATCTTTCAAGGCAACTATCTAATCGGATTAAGTTCTCTACGCTTAAGGCCGTATAAAACTAGTTAGCCCATCGGAAGTTACCAGTTGTGTTCGTTTAAGAGTTTAAGAACTGCAGCACACGCGGCCGTAAACCGGCTGCAGTCGGCTTGCAGTGCGGTGCTCACTCTTTATATTATACCCTAAGGGGTGTCTCTGTCAGCATTATGGGTATACATTTTGTTCGTATTAATTCTGTTTTTTTTTGGACCATCTCCTTTATAAATACTGTTCATCATCATATCGTCTGGCCGACTGCGTCATCATCTCTTAAATATTTACTATGGCATTGTATTAGATTACTGAGCACTATAGTATAATTATCTTAAAGGTGCATCCCATTCCGAAAGTGGCGCCCTCAGAGGTTTTTATTATAAGTTGTTAATAGAAAAGGATTTTAATAAAACTTTACGTGGAATTTTTAAGACTCATAGTCTAGTACTTTTAAAATATATCATTACATTCCATCTTAGTCATTCGTAGAAGTATATAACAAATGCAAAAAACATTTAGCAGTTTTGCTATCTACTTCTTGAAATGACTACGAGGGAATGTAATGAACCTTCTAAAAATACTAGACTACGAGTCTAAAAAACCCACGTATCTTTTATTAAAATTATGTATTATATTACAATATTAACCGGTATCGTCTTAAAGAATGTATCAACTCATTCTTGTAGAGATTTCTTATATTAATGGATTTCTTATATAACATAATATAGCACGCCTATTTATTATAATTAAATTGCAATAGTTAAAATGCTCGTGCGTAATTTGTAAATGTAATTTACTACGATTGGATGTACGCTACTCATATGCTCTCATATAATTCATGAGTACCTAAGTATAGCGTGTGTTATCCACAGCTCACTTTGCCAACTTACATACTTAAGTTACCAGAAGGTCTTCAAAAAGCATCTTGTTTCAACAGAACTTAATATATGTTCGAGGTTGCTCCAACTTGTTAGAGCCAACTTTGACCTCCATCCCCGTTTGGGCTTAGTTTGAAAGTCGCAAAGATGATGTAATTTTATACGCAATTTATTTCATAAAATGTGTAGAGAGATCCAAAACATTATTTAACTGAAAGTTTTTTTTTATATTTTGTTAACAAAAAAAAGTACTTAATGACACTTGGTTGGTTATTTCTATTCGATTGAATAAGTAATAGCAAGTACTTAATTGTCATTTTTTAAATAAATAAAATGAAGAAACTATTAAATCAAACAAAATGCTCATTTAAGTAAATTTTGTTTTTTTTATGATTTTATGTAAATTTACGATGATAACTGTAATGTAATACAAAGTTTAACCCGAAAAAAAATAGTTTGATGGCAACCCTGCGAGGGATGTAATGTAACACGTGTTACTGCCGGCCGTATATCTTTTAAACATCCACTATAAGAGTCTTTTGGATTTCTGTAACTGAATTTTATAGTTTAGTATGTGGGAAAATGGCTGACCGTAAATAACATAGAAAATATTTGATGTTCCTACCATAGAATGCTTTAGTATAACCATATACAAAAGTTGTTAGGATACCACTTATAATGTTGCCGATTACTTCGTTGGAAGCATTTTTTTGCGACAAATCGTTGAAAGTTTATTTTCAATGTAAATGTGTTTTTCATGTATTTCCTCCATACAACTGTATTCCTCACGCTTTTGAATACGGCTTATTAACTAATTACCAGCATAAAATCCTTTGAATTTGTTTCAATATTATAATATTATTACGTTTTAATTCAGTTATATGTTAGACATCAAGTTTAAAAAAAAAACATTTTTGTTACAGATAATTATGTCCTTCTAACTGAAGATAATTACATTCTAAAGGTAAGTCATTTTTTTGCAATTATTATTATTATTCGTCAAATCTAAGTTACGGCGTGAGACCTCAAAAAACTAAGCAGTTGAAAAAAAAAACCGTTTTTGATAGGCAATATTTAACCCGAGGGTGAAGCGTTTATTGCCATTCAGAAAATCACAAGATTCTGAAAATGAATAGAACAAAGCATGCAAGAGTTTTTTCATCTTATTATTATATCTTATTATGCACACAATGAATAAATTATAATCTAAAATAAATCCTGGTATGATGTATTAGAACTGGATGACAGACTAGTTATAAAAAACCGGCCAAGTGCGTGTCGGGCCACGCGCCGTAGGGTTCCGTAGTTACCTTATACCATACGATATTTAAAACCAGTATTATTTTTCGTCTGCAAAAATAACTTTGTTTTTCACGGTGTTGGTATGAATGACAAAGTTATATTTGTGGTTTTGGAAAATGTGCTATATCTCAAAAACTAATTATTATATCTCGTTCAAACTAATTTTCATTGAAAGTGTTTATTAAGATCTACAGCATATATTTTTTTTAGATTTTTCACTCTCTTATTTCAAAAGTTAGAGGGGGTGACACACATTTTACCACTTTGACAGTGTTTATCTTTCAAACGGTTGACTTTGAAAAAAAATCGTCTTTGAAACCTCAATATCATTTTTGAAGACCTATCTATAGATACCCCACACGTGTTGGTTTGAACAAAAATTTATTTTCAGTTTCAGTTCCATGTATGGGGAGCCCCCCCTTAATCTTTTATTTTTTTATGTTTGTGTTAAATTCGTTAAGCGGTTAACAGAATACATCTACTTACTAAGTTTCAACTGTATAATCCTAATACTTTCGGAATAAAGTGGCTGTGACATACGGACGGACAGACAGACAGACATGACGAATCTATAAGGGTTCCGTTTTTTGCCATTTTGGCTACGGAACCCTAAAAATGAGTCCATGATGATCAATCAAAATTATATTAACTTTGAAACTGTTTTTTTTATGAATTCTTATTTAAAAACAATGTAGGGTAATCTTCCATTGTTATTTACTTATAAAACTTTAACAGTTATAAGTACAGAAAGCAGAAATCTTTCGCTCAAAAGTGTTTTGAAATTGATGGAAAAAAAACAGACAGGAAAATTATTCATTACTACTCTATGACTATTTTGATTTGGGTGTATGGATTTTGGATATTGATCTTTACATTAGAAACAACAACTTGTTATTCTACTTAACAATATGATTCTGCATTATTTTTGCGACTATAAAGTTTAAAACGTTATATTCTGTGATTTAACTTTAAAAATTCATTGTGAATGTAAAAATTTAAAATAAAATTAGTACTAATAATTTAGCTGCTTTCGTTTTGCAGAGATTTCAGAGGGCCTAGCCAAAGTAACATTCGCTAATCTTCGCTATCGCTTCGCTTTCGAAACATGTATGGGATTGACCATAGGCGTAGCCAGGTCAACTTTTCGGGGGGTGTTTGGGGCCAGTTTTTAGGGAGGGTCGGTCTATGTTAAAAAATGCTTGACAGAAAAAAGGATTTTACTTAGCAAGTCTTTATTTCGGGGGGGGTTTGAACCCCCAAAACCCCCCCTCTAAATACGCCCATGGGATTGACCTAAGGTTTCGTTAACAATCGAATTTTAAAACGTCAAATCCATACATGTGTCGAAGCGAAGCAATAGCGAAAATTTGCAAATGTTACTTTGGCTAGGGGGGCTGCACAATTTTCTTGATTAAACTCCGGTAAAACACGTTACTGAGTCTTTTCAATTCTCATAGGACCGTGCAGTGCGTCGCTATACGCCTTGTTAATGGGATCCATGCTTCATATTCATTACTGTGAGTGGTACATAGTTTGTGATGTTATGGTTCCCATAACTGCGACAGAACGAGCTTAACAACATTAGCGCTTTTATGCTTCATAACAGGATTCATTGCTTTAATACATACGTGGAAGATTTATTGTTCAATTCTATTATGAGAACGAGAAGCTATTCTAGGAAATGATAGAGACATCTAGAACTCGTCCAGATTTGAGATGGAGTAACTTATTGTATGAACACTTGACATAAACGTCTTTGTGAACCTAAATTATGATAATTGTCGTTGGAGTTGTGTCTTATTTATATGACTGCCCAAAAAGGAGTGTATATGTGTTCAGGGTTCATGTAGGGTTCATGTTTGTGGGTATGTGAGTTTCTTTATTCCACCATAACTTCTAAATGGCTCAACGGATTTGGACTTATGGGATATCGTTAGAATCCTTACAACGTTGCGAGTGACACTGGCTATATGTTTTTAAAAAAAGTCAATATGGCGACCGTACGACGCCGTTTTCAAATGTGAAAAAATTTTTTTTTCTTCAATTATTACAATATGGGCTTCAAATAAAAGGCATTAATGAGCTCATTTCAAAACTATATAATTTGTCACTTATATGTATGAAATAAAATTAAAAAATATATATTAAAAACACGACTGCCCTGCCAAAAACGAACTAAAAAGTTAGTAAAAAAAATAGCAAGTGTCATATTGCAGTCGGGGGACCTCTTTGATAAAGAAATTGTTCCACAAAACGGTCCCCCGACTGCAAAATGACACTTGTTATTTAACTTTTTAGTTCGTTTTTGGCAGGGCAGTCGTGTTTTTAATATTTTTTAAATTTATTTATTTTTATTATAACAGTTCGTTAACTTTTAAGTAATTATTCTTATCTCTCAGTGGGGTTTCGGTCGGTAATGTATTTGGTGTTACTTTCTTAATTTTATTATCAACTCGGTATGTCACTAATCACTATAGTGCAGTATAGGATATTCTGTGGTATATATAATAGGATAGGATTAGATAAATAATGTTTTGCTTTGTTGTCTTAAAACATTTTTATGACTGCAACTAGTTCTTTTGCTGCCATTATTACAGCTTTCGGGTTAAGTTCCCTGAAGGTTTAATTTGTTCAAAAACTGGATTTCTAGTGCAATTGTTTATGGTCTACCGGACATGAGCCTGGTATAAATTAGTGTGGTGGCACTTTAATTACGTTTTCCCGCGGTTTGGCCTCAGTCAGGTAGGCGAGTTAATAGCCTTCGTATTACATCCGCAAGATGGCGCTCCTCGCACCTGTGCTACTCAAATTACTTTGAGCCAGGTCAACAATTTATATTTTACTAGTGGCCGCCCGCGGTTTCACCCGCGTGGTTCCCGTTCCCGTGGGAAAATCGGGTTAAAAGTATTCTATATTTTAATCTAGGCTATCTACTACCTGTGTACCAAATTTCAACCAAATCCGCTCAGTAGTTTTTGATTGAGGAACAAACATCCAAACCCACAAACTTTCACATTTATAATATTTATAGGATAAACAGTTTAAGGTATGTCTCTGTCTTTTTCTTTACGTTGTAAAGAGTATGGAAAATAACCTCACACTTTTTCGATGTTTTTCGTTGGTTTTTCATCATTATCTTTAGCACAATTAGTTTTCTTGAAAAATGTTATTGGGAGCAACTGCACAGTACGTTAATAGTAGTTTATGAAACTGACACATAAAGAGGGGTATTAAAACACGAGTGTGTGTTTAAAAACCGAGCCGTAGGCGAGGTTTTTAATAGTATCACACGAGTGTTTTAATACCTAGTTATGTGCAGTTTCATACACTACTTTATCTACACCCATACATTTGGGATTGAACCTACTAAATAAAAGATCAACGTTAGAAAAGAGAGAGAGACTTTGTTTGTATTAGCAAGGTACCTACCTACCTTGTAATAAGTCAATTCCTTAGCTGCATCTAAACTAAAATATCGGGCAGAGTAATTTTTTTTTCACATTTTAGAGCAAGAATAAAAAAACCTACAAAATTCAGTAAGTATAACAAAATGTAAAAATTGAAACCAAATTTTATCGGAAATGCTTGGCGCGCATTCCATTAGAAAAAAAAATTTGATCAGTGCATTTCAACAAACTAATCGCACTAAAGTCATCGACAAGCATAAAGTACATTTTAATCATGAAAAATATGTGGGAAAAGGAAAATATCGTTGTTTTTTTTAATGTTACGGCACTGCCTTCTTTTTGGATTTGCCCTGTATCGTAATGAGAAAAAAAGTTATTTTATGATGCAGTTGACTGCATCGTAATGAGTTTATTTTTTAATTTTACCTATCCACGAAAATAAAGTACGTATTTATATAACCTTTTTTGAATTCATATTTGGAACATTACGTTGTGAGTGTAGATAAAGTGTATTTTGATGTAGAATTCAATACGTTACCGCTATTATTTACGCCAAAATATGGCCCAAGACAGCTTTTGATGATATTCTGTTTTTTTACAATCATTTTTGAGGTTTATACGCAATTAATACTTGTAGCTACTAGATAATCTCCTTAGCATGCCGTATGTTTTTTTTGTGGCTACAACTTTACGTTTTCTATATAAAAATACTAGCGGCCGCCCGCGACTTCGTCTGCGTGGACAGTTTTTTTGCTATCCCTCGGGAACTATACGTTTTTTCTGGATGAAAAGTACCCTATGTCCTTTTCTGTGTCCCTGACAACGTGTATGCAAATTTCACGATAATCGGTTCAGTAGTTAGCACGTGAAGACGTAACAAACAAACAAACGGACTTTCGCATTTATAATATCAGTAAGGATGGCCCGCGCAAACCATGTTTTTTGGCCTCATAAGGCCTTTTTCATTATGGCCTCTTAAGGGATGTAGCACACATATTTCTGTTCAAATTGGATCGCATTTACCCGTTGACTGTCAAGTGATTGACAAACAATCGATTTTCTGTTGTGTGTGTCTGACTCAAATGGTAGTGAGTGAAGACGCTTCTACACGAGAAGCGTCTTTTATCATCTGAAAGAAAACAAAATATTTAATTGCATTAGTTCTTGTTGTGTGTGGGTGGGTTGACCAAAGTTGGCAATAACGAAAATGAGTTTTATTGGCGCGCGCAGAAGGAATGGATGGTTAGTTTCTTTTGTTTTTAATTCTGCTTAAACTCGTCAACGCCCGGAAGATAAACACAATAGATTTTCTATTGTCGTCCGGTCGCCGGAGTCCGCTCGGGCGTTAATGAATTAAAATAAATATCGATGACTTCCTTGTGTAGACCTTTATCTTGAATTCTTCTAGACGAAACGATTCCGATTTCGATTTTTCTTCACAGTCGGTAGGTATGTCTCGATTGTTATTTAACTAACCCCGATTTGCTAACCCCTTTTATGAATAAACTACAACCTACGCTAGTCCTGGGTCCTGTGTCCCTGCAAGACGACACCTTTATCTTTGAACTAGCGGCCGCCCGCGGTTTCACCCGCGTGGTTCCCGTTCCCGTGGGAATATTGGGATAAAAAGTATTCTATGTTTTAATCCAGGCTATCTACTATCTGTGTGCCAAATTTCAACCAAATCTGTTCAGTAGTTTTTGCGTGATTGAGGAACAAACATCCAAACCCACACACTTTCACATTTATAATATTAGTAGGATTCTACTAGAGTACAAAACTATTCAGATTTTGTCTTTTCTATACAGTCGGTATACAGTGGCGCACATAGTTGATTTTCATACAAACGAGGCAATTTTAAAGCCTTGGTTCTCCGTCAAGGATTGACTTAGCTGTGATCCGATGATGGCCATCCAGGGACTGAATGGAGGAGATTCAGCTCGCTATACACACCCAACTGATCTGATCAGCATTCTAAGGCTCGTATTATGGAATCAAAATCAAACCTATTATGTATTCTGTGCCTCTGCTGAGTACAGTTAGAAAGGGATGGTGCTATATGCGATGAATGGCAAGCACCATCCCTTTCTAACTGTACTCAAGCAGGGATTGATTCTGTAAGTTTCAGGATTTCCATAATTTTTATGCAAATTTCGTGGTTTTTTAAACATATGAATGAATGAATGAATGAAACTTCTTTATTGGCACACATCACACAACAAAAACATAATATGAAAAAACATAAAAATTAATCAGAAGAACATATTCTAAACAAGTCTAAAAAAACAAAAATATACAAAACACAGACAATACAAATATAACTATACAATACTAATATGATCAGTTGGGTGTGTATTGCGATCTGAATATGCTCTATTCAGTCCCTGGATTGCAATCATCAGGGGCTCTATTTTTGAATCACTCGTATGACATAGTTTTGTCGCATGCGACTTAAGTCACACTCGTCTTCCAAGTCGCATGACGCCGATTTTCCGTATTTTTGAATCGTTCGTTTCCGTGCTGCCAACATAATACGAAATGTTGGATTTTATCCGTTCCATGCAGAATTTAGAGAAAACTGGTAACTACCACAACGAAAAAGAAAAGTAATATCCATTACTACAGTAGCCCGTAATACATTTAAATTATCAAAAAGGTTACCGCTCGCCGTTGCGATATAGTTATTTATTAGGAAATTATAGATCCTTTAACCAAAGTTTTACAGATCGCAACCCGCCGTAACCTATATTTGTATATCTCCAAAAATGATATTTTTTTAGTTTTCGAGGTTTACCACATGGTTTAGCTATTGTGGTGTTCTACAGCTTTGTTTGATTGCCACTAAAATAGTAAGCCTATGGAAAGTGACCATACACAGATTTAAGACCAGATAAAGTCCATCCATTTTCATCTGGTCTTAAATCTGTCTATGGCTGCTTTTCATTGTCTTACTATTATCAGTGGCAATCAAACAAAGCTGTAGAACACGAGAATAGCTAAACCATGTGGTAAACCTCGAAAACTAAAAAAATATCATTTTTGGAGATATACAAATATAGGTTACGGCGGGTTGCGATCTGTAAAACTTGGGTTAAAGGATCCATGATTTCGTAATAAATAACTATATCACAACGGCAAGCGGTAACCTTTTTGATAATTTAAATGTATTACGGGCTACTGTACTACATGTTTCTATTGGCTGTTAAACAAAAATCTTTGCTTTTAAGTAGAAAAGAATATCGCTCGCGGTGCCGTATCGCTCGACTGTAAACGAGTGGGTAGGGCCACTCGTTGCGGTCGAGCGATTCAAAAATGTAGAAATTCAAATGTCGAACGAAAATCAGTAGAAACGAGCGCTCGACGCCACGTCGAGCGATTCAAAAATAGGGCCCCAGATCACAGCTAGGTCAATCCGTAGCGGAGAACCTAGGCTAAAACCTAGTAAGTCAAAGTAACCTCGTTTGTATGAAAATCGACTGGTGTCTTTAATTATGTGGCCGCCACTGTTTGTCTCGATTGCTATTTAACTAACCTTGGTTTACTAACCTCTATTATGAATAAGCTACAACCTACGCTAATCCTGGGTCCTACGTCACTGCAAGACGACTGACGCGACGCCGTGGCGGCGGGAGCCTCTGCATTCATTTGAGATCCAACTATTATCGTCTTTGTTATAAATACGATGGGGACTGCCCTAAGACCTTTAACGTCATGTAACTTGATCTTTTAATACTTCTCATTCTGACCAAAAATAATGGTTCATCTTTATTAATTAAGGAGATCTTAAAAAACACTTGTGTTTCCTAACTAAACCTATGTGTTTGGGTATATTTCCTTCCTTCCAATGTTTTGTAAAAAAATGCTACTGTCCATTTTACGTACCTACATGTAGATAATATTTTTTCGGATTTTAGCTGCAAACCTCGCCTATAGTCCGATCAACGGGGCTTATGCAACCCGAATAATTCTCCCGTCCATGAAATTTGGCATGTGATGAATTTAGGTAATACAGATTACAGATGCACAATAAGCCAATACATTTTATTACGAGAAGTTAGGTATTTTTACCTAAACATGAAAATTGCTTATATCTCTCTGTGAATATTTCCTCGGGCTGAAACACTTTCTGTATACGTACTTATATGTACTTGTTATAATAAGTATGTGAAGGAATCCAATCTTTTTTCGATTTCAGAGATACCCCAAATTTAACATTTAACATTTTTCAATATATCTTCTATTGAAAAAATTATCTGTCGATTATTATTTTTTAATATGTTCTTATTTCCTTAAATACATAGCTTTATTCAGTAAGCCAATAAAGTTTCTTCTTTAATCATATTTTTTTTATTTTTTGACTTTAAGAGGTTATTTACGTAATGTGAAAAAATAGTCGGTCCACTTATATACGTTTATTAGATAAATTATTTTATATTAAAACAGATTTAACAATAATCCAATCATTTTTTGAACGCGCATATATTTTTTAGTATAGTCGCCGCTTTATGATAGAGCATAAGGGTTGACCTTCACTTGACTACTCAGCGCTGCTTTATCACGCACTTTTGGAGTAGTGAAGGCGAGTTTGGTGGCCACTGTTATCAAAAATAATTAAGAGTTTCAAGAGTTCAAGAATAGTGGTAGGTATTTTTGAATAAAACAATTAATAAGTGTGTTTATAAGTAGATATCAGATTTAATGCATTTGCATATAACTCTCTCTAATTACGGCGATAATGCATATTTTAGCCTTTTTTCCCAATTGTTCATATTTCTTTAAGTAGCGGGACTAGCGGGAGCTACATATAGGCAGCTTTTTAAGCTAGCCTCTATTTTAATCAATAGAAATACTGTAAACAATGATTGAACATGCCAACGCCATTCCTCATTCCTTAGCCGAAAAGTTGCGAATAAAGTTAAAGTTAGACGCTATTTTGCGCAAAAAACCAGAGCTTCGAAAAAAACGAAGAACATTAATGCCTTCATCAATGGCACAGGTACCCTGCGTAAAAAGTATCTCTAGATTCTCCAGAAATGGCGCCAAATTTGGCCAATGACATCAGTTGATATAGAGAGGTCGTTTTCGGCGTTCAAATTGATATTGGGTGAAATTTTTTTTTTTTAAATTTTCATTGTGCATATTTTGGACATATTAACAGTTTTTAGTGTATATTTTGGTCTTTTTAGTGCATATTTTAATTTTTTGGCACTTTGTTAATGCATATAATCCGATGTCAATTTATTAGTAATGACTATTATGAGTCACTAATTTTTATTTAATTCTAGCCAATGGAAATTGGTTTACACATGACTGCCCAAAAAGTTCGCATAAGAAATGTATTGGCAAAGCGCTTGGTACTGACCCTTGAAGTATCTACTATGTAAGGGTGATATATATCACACCCTTTCTCGGAAAAAAACAACTATAAAGTTTATACTCACCAGTGTTTCTTCCACGCTCAACAAATTTGCAGACAATCCAGGGACATACTTTACCTCTCTCACTCCAAATTGCATACTCTCATCTTTAATGACATCACCTGAGCCACATGCATACAACTTTTGGCCGTTTGCTACATTAATATCAACATCACTCTTAAAGTCTCTATAATTAGCTTGCGGTAGGCCATGTGAGATGAAAGGACGCTCCTGAGTCCACTACCCATTCATTGTTATTACTCTTGATGGTGCTATAAGCAGCTAGTAAAGTGTTACCCTTTTTCTCTTTGTTTGCATTAGGATTATTCGGACATATCAATGCTTTATGCGGTCCATTGCATATAAAGCATCTTATCTCTTTCTCCTGCTTTTCACGCTTCTGCTGCGTTTGTTTTTGCTGATTGCCTTTACTTACTGTTCGTGGAACTACTCTTGTACCTTGAACGGCTATCTCTTGCAACCAATGCATTCTCAGTGGATGTTGAAGGTATTGGACTATACTGTTGAAGCAATATTGTTTTCGCGTAGTTAGATGTCAGTGTGATGTTCGCATTCTCTATTGTCATCTTTAGGGGTGTATGTATACTCTTCAGTAAGTCCTAGTAACATAAGCGCTGCTAGTAATCCATCATCTACTTCCTTACCAATATCTCGTAACTGTTGAGCTACTTTCAGTATTTGCGTAACATAGTCCTTCATACAGCTGAATTGCTCTAACTCAAAGCTTACAAGTTGTCCCAGTAACCCTCATCTGTTTACGACTCCTTGGTCTTGGCATTTATTCTCTAATGCTTGCCATACTTCCTAAGTAGTTGTAGCTTCTCTAACATGTACTAGTAAATCAGTATTTATCATGCGACAGATCTTAGCGCAAGCTCTCTGATTTTTCTTCGTTGCCTCTACCTACATAGTACATACATCTATAGCAGCTGGTGTAGTTATTACATAGCTCCATAGATCGTCGTGTACTAGTGACATCTGCATTAAAAATTTCCATGTCGAGTGATTCGAAGATCCTTGTATTTTCTCAAATGCAGGTAGGCTACTAGTGCTCGTACTGCTAGTACTTGTGTTGTTACTACTAAGACTCATGGTGTTGTCGTTTTCTCCGAGCATCTCAAAGTTTAAACCAATTTGTGTGTAACTTTCTCTATCCGAAAAAAACTTACAGTTTTGCGGAGTGCTGACCATAACCTGTTGATATTTGTAGATGTTTTGATATGAATGTTTTAATTAAGTTTTTAACTTGAATTAGTATTTTAGTTAATTTTAACATCTCACGAACTATAATATCAAGTTTTCTGAAGGATTTTTAATGGCAGACAGTCGCACGCAACCTTACCAAAATGGACATCATCATACTGCTGAAGCTGAAGTCTTTAGTTTGGCACGTAAATCAGTGTTTGTTTGGGCATTTTATCACAGTATTTTTGCAGGCAGGAACTACACATGAGATTATGGAATCTAATTTACAAATATCTTTATCTATTATTGTTGAAAATAAGGTTAAAATAGCGACAATAAAAGAAAACAACCTCGAGCAAAACATAAACAAACGTCATTAGCGTCTATAGATTAGGTTGACAGGTTGACGTCAAAGTGTATTTTTTATTCATATGGGCAAAGGAAATTCCGCCAGAAATCCTTTAAACTGCACTTACGCTCTTTTAGAATGAATACGTTTTCAAATTAATATTATGATGACAAAAAATAAAAATTTGGGAAAGAATAAAATACGTGTCTCTTGTTTCCATCAGTAATTTCTAAACAATTAAAAACACAGGATAAAAATTTTGAAATGTTGTCAATTCCGTTTTTAATTAGAATATTTTTAAATTCCATGCTAAAAAAACTCACCTCCTTTGTTACTTAACATTTTTAATGATATGTCTTGGTATTTCAGCTACATTCAAGAAGATCTTTAGCTTTGAAGCTGCTTTAAATTTAAGTATTTGCTCAACTTTTCCATTAACGATGGCTTCAGCTCTAATGTTGTCTATACCAATGGCTTCAATGGGTTCTCCATTCGCCGCAGTCACCGTATGTATTCCTTTAAAGTGCTCAAAGCTCTCGAAGAAGTCACCTCTGTTAGTAACATGGCTTGTCGCTCCATTGCCAACGTACTAGTTAATATTATCCATTGGCAATCCATGTTCTATAGTTAACACAGTCAAGTTTACATTTGGGTTTTGACTAGCGTTTGGCGGCTTTAGCGGTTTTCCGTTGTTCATCCATTTTTGGCATTTCCGCATATCATGTCCAGTTTCTCCGCAATAATTACATTGCAAAACTGTATTCTTCGTCTTCTTCTGTATATTGACGGTTAATACATTTTCAGTATTATGCTTTCTACTTTAGCAGTCAAAGCTTTTTCATAAGCGCTTAGTTGCGATGTCAGATTCTCTACTAACAGATCCTTTTTTTGTGATTAAAAGCCAATTCGACTTGAAAGCAAAATAATCTTGTGGTAAGGTTCTGAGTGTTTTGCAAATCAGTAGTATCTCAGTTAGATTTGCTTCGATTTGGCTATTTAGCTCGTGCCAAATATTCTTCAACGCAGATATAAGCTTCTTAATGTCATGTTCCTTTTTATAATCAAAGAATTTCAGACAGATATCATACCAGCTAGCAAAACAACACAAAACTTAGCTGTATATCGGTGATATAAGCAGTCGCATATGTGGTACAGAATCGTTTCTATCATTGGAAAAGAGCCCCAATTTTATCACTATAAAATGATACAGTAAATCTATTGTAGCTCCACTTAGGACTAATTAGATACATATCAGTGACCTGTGTGCTCCATTTTTATTATCCAATTTATGTGTGTAAAAAAGATTAGTGCAAGTGCAATGTCATGTCACATGCACTTGCAATTCTATTGATAAATTAGTAGCATAATGTTATTGTTTTATTACTGCCCCCCCTCGAATTCATAGTATTAAATTATGAAATTTTACAATGGTACACGTTGTCGTGTACAGAGAAGGACATAGGGTACACTTTCATTCTGAAAAAAGTATTGTTCCCGAGGGATAGCAAAAAACTTTCCACGCAGACGAAGTCGCGGATATCTAATATTATTTAAAGTGTAAGTTATCTAACCTAATTTATCTTTTGTTTTATTTAGGAACTAGCTGTTGCCCGCGACTTCGTTCGCGTGGTGGTTTTTCAATTTTCTTATAAAAGTTCTTATAAACAATTTTCTTATTAAAGGGACATCCTTAATTTGTAATTTCCATTCATTGCATTTTTAACGCAACATACAACTGGCAGTGTGAGAAACAGTCAGTCCTAAAGTCAATTCCTGCGGCTTTGAACGTCTGCAATCGAGTTCCATTGCACAATCTTGGGGGGCTTAAATTGCGTAAAAGCATAATCAAAACAGCGACCTTTAGTTTTATTTGATGGGCAGGGAGACCATTAGCACTACCGGATAATTAGTGGCATCATCTTGATCTACGACAGTGTTTATCGACGTGTATACTACTTCATTCTCAACTATTTCAGAAAGAATGGTGTTGTTGATGGCCGTTGATTGGTCATTTTTTTGGCGTTATAATGGCCCGTTCACACAGTCATAAATTGACTTTTTGTGTAATTTGCTTAATTTCACCGTAAACCAAACGAATAAGTTCCTGTACAGTTGGCACTATAGGCCCTAGAGTTTCTGGAAAATTCACTTGACCACTGTCCTCTGGTAGATTTCCTTCACCAACTTTTAGCAACAAATCTGAAAATTCTTGGGCGCATGAATTTCCACCTCGCCGGGCTCTCATATTGATTGTTAAATGCAATCTTTGAATTTGAGGCCATATAGTAGACCGTTTAAGGGAGGAATTTACCTCATCAGCTCTAGTTCTCTACTGTCGAAAATCACCAGAAAAGAGGACAGTAATATGACCCATTGTGCGATTATCTCTACGAATATCTTTCAGAGTTCTGTCCACAGCTTCTACAGCTTTTTTATTAGCCATCGTACATTCATCCCATACAATAAGACAGCAATCCTTGAACACTTTAGCTTTGTCACTGTTTCGTGATACGGCACATACAGGAGTTTCATTGCTGTTTAAATTTATGGGGATTTTTAAATGTGGTGTGAGCAGTTTTTCCGCCAGGAAGCAATGTAGCCGCGATACCAGAAGATGCTACAGCTAGAGCAATCTTTCCCTGCCTCCTGGTTTCCGCAAGAATTGCTGACGTGAGAAATGTTTTTCATGTTCCACCAGAAGCATCAAGAAAGAATATGTTACCTTCATTGAGGTTAACACTTTGGATGACAGTGTTAAAAATCTGCCTTTGTTCAGAAGTGAATCCCTCGATGGTGTCATTCACAATTGTAGCCATCGCGGTTGGATTATAGTTGGTCTCAGCGTCATACTCACGGTTCATGTGAGGTTGATTGGGTAGTGGTTGAGGAGTTGGCAACCCGTAATCATTTAATGGCTTTCCACCGATTGAAATGACAATATCTTGTAGAGTACAAAGGCAACGATCAATAACGCGTTCGTCCAGTTGATCTACTTAATTTCCTGTTATATGCCTGAAATCTTGTAAAAAATCTTCAGATAAATGACGGCGATACTTTTCCCATAACTCAAGGATTTGAAAGCCCACAAAACAATAACATAACGGCAAACAAATGACGTAGGTGACTGGGGCTATCACTAACGCAAGCTTCTTCAAGAGTTTCATCATAGTGTTGATCGCCATGAAGCAAACGAAGAGCTTTACAGGCTGCCAGAAATGTTGGATGTTCGATACCGTCAACTGTCCACAAAAATGCGAACGATGTTGGGCCATGGACCGTGTGCAGCAACAGTAGCAAATAATAGCACTCTCCATTATTAGGATGTATGGTATATACCCTACCCAATGCATCACCTCTTAAAACTTCTGGGAAACCTTCCACGGGCCACCCACGTCGACGTCGATTAAATACACCTCCTTGTTTATCATACGTGTAGTACGATGGTACCTCGTCGTATGTTAGAGTCTTAGCAAAGTGGTCCGTCTCACATAACTTAAACAGCTTTTTTTTAAAAAATTAATCCTCCTTCAAAAAACCGTAAAATAAAAATTGTCTCTAAAAAGCAAGAAATAATATTCAAATCATAAGTTACGAGATACGCATATCAATTTTAATAAAACACGTCTAATGAAGTCGGGTGGGGCTGGAGGACCAGTTTTAACATTGAAAATGTTTTTTCGATCGCTTCAGTAAGGTACCCAATTTCAGCCAGAGTGCGACATCGCCCTGGTCCCGTGAGTTTAAGGTCTACGTGAATTTAATAAGTGTCAAAAGAAGCGTCTTGGCAAGGACTACAATATGGTGAAAAAATTTTTTGAAAAAGTCTAAAACTTTTTTCTTAAATCGCATAAATGTAGAAACACACACTTTTTCGGGGTCTTTTCTTACTACTGGCGATTTATTATTTATTAAAATTACTTTAAAGCTAAAAACTAATGAGAAATGTAAAAACCGATTAGCTCTAGTAAGTCAACAGATGAGATGGTTTGACGCGAGTAGAACGTGAAGCAAGTACTGATTCCAGATCTAGTCAAAGATTTAAATCGTTAGATAGTGTGACTGCGCTGAAATCACTCCATAAGTCCATATTCAAGAAGTGACGTCACTTACTATGTGAAAATGAAAGAGAAAGTAGTGTTAGCAATAACTGTAGGAGCAAAAGAGATGACGCTATTATCTCTAGTACACGTGCTAGGCGTCGTTGTGAGTTTTTGTGTGTAGGTAAAACGAATCTTGAGCGAAAGTTGAACGCCGAGGGCCTCAATAGGTAGGTACTTACAAGTAGATACAGAAAAGTAAACCCAAAATATTTTAACGTGGATTGCTGTTATTTCAATTTCGAGATTTGAAATGACTCGATCAGTCATGTCTTTCTTAGTTACTCTGCGAATTCAAATGAATTTTTACAACGACTTCTGAATGAGAGTGTGATGATGATGCATATGTAAACATAGTTTGCAACTGCAATAAAATGAAGGTTGCTATTGCACATTCGAGTTATGATGAAAAGTCGGCGCGAAAGTCTTGCATGCTGCATTTGATTTTGTTTTTTTTATTAGCTTATTTTATGTAGAAATTCAGATGTTTTAGTTACACATAGTACTTAGGTTACTATTCAATAAAATATTAATGTCTACAAGAATGAAATAAAAAAAAAATTTTTGTTAAATTCATCAAATTCATTTTCAATGAAGGAAGAAGGTCGTGAAAGGCACGAGATCTGTGAATTTTTTGTTTGAAGGAGGTTTTTCTTTTTTTTAAGCTTTTTTATTTTTAACTTTTTTTGGTAGGTTTGTCGAAAGATATTTTGACAATTGAAGCAGCTTTCATAGCTATTTTTACATAATACCTACTAAATAAAATAGTAAAAAAGTTTGACTTGCACCAGATCATATTCTGAGGCAGAAATCAAACCCGCGACCTTTGGAAGTCCGGTTGGCCTGCAATTGTGGAGGTTAAGCAACTTTGGCCAGGGTCAGCCGTGGGATGGGTGACCAAAGTGTATTATCTCGATCTCCTCCGTGCTTCAAAAGGCACGTTAAGCCGTTAGTCCCAGCTGCATTTGTCCGTAAGTAAAGCCTGAATCCTAATTAAAATGGCTACTGCGAAACCTTTCAACACCTTAATGTCATCACTAGTACACGATCCTATTTGATTTTGAGGAGTTCTCATGAATATCTTCGAAGTCCAAGGTTCAATGCCAATGAAATTAACATGAGACCACCCTTAAGGTATTCCTTTCCAACAAAACAAGAATCATCTAAATCGGTTCATAAACAAAGAAGTTATGTCTGTAGATCCATAAAAACTTGAGCCATTTTTACCAGTATTTTCAGGATTACTCGAAAACTACTGAACCGATTTCAAATTAAAAAAAATGAACGTGAACGTAGAAGGAAGAAATAACTCAGGTTACTGCCAATATAATACAAAAAGTTTTGTTCAAATCGTTCCAGTAGTTTAAAAGTTAACAGAATTGGCCTCGTTACGATACTGTTTTTACCTATCTCCTTTATGACATAGCGTAATGAATTGTACCTAAGATTATACTGCCAACATAATAAAAAAAAGGTTTGTTCAAATCGGTCCAGTAGTTTAAAAGTTATGCGCGTACATACAAACAAACAAACAAACAGACAAAAATTCCAAAAACGATTGTTTTGGGTTTAGTATCATATACTTAACATGGAGCACTTTTTTGAAAAAATGTTGAATGTACAGAATTGGCCTCGTTACGATTTTATTATATGTATATGTCACCGTTTTGACTAGTCAAAACTAGTTTTAACTAAGTGCCTTTGTAAGAACTAGTTTTACCTAGTCAGAACTAGAATTTATTACAAAGTGTATTTCAATTTGAGTTAAAACTAGTTCTTACTGAGAGCTTTAGTTAAAACTAGTATTAGAGAATCTTGTTTGGAGAAATGACTCAATCACAAGCGAATCGAATCGAATAGAACCTGCTTTATTCCTGTAGGACCTGGGTTAGGTTAGAAATTTAAGGCGAGTGCGAAGCGCAGCGCAGCGTGAGCCTTAAATTTCGGGGTTATTTTTTTATAACAGACAACAGAAATATTTTCTTTTATTATAATAACTGACAGCAAACGTACCTACGTTTGACGGACGTATCTACGTTTGCTGTTTACAAAGCAACAGGTGTCACCCCCGAGTCAGGTGACATCTCTCGACCAATCAGAATGAGGTACGATGAAGTTTGACCTAGCTCGAAACAGTTCTTACTTAATCAGTTTGTTAAAACGCGTTTTGACTAGTCAAAACTAGTTTTAATAATAATAATATAATAATAAGTAATTTATTTCAGACAAAAAAGTAATCCATAGTGTGTTAGTAACAATGAGTCTTAAAACTAATAATATTTATTTAGCAGCAGTAAATACTAGTTGCAACAAAGGCCTAGTTGCAACGGGTTTTTACTGTAACATATAGATACCCGCCCTCGCTTCGCTTCGGTGTAGTGTGGGATTTGACACCATGTATACATATAAACTACCTCTTGAATCACTCTATCACTAAAACCGCATCAAAAGCCGTTGCGTAGTTTTAAACATCTAAGGTTACATAGTGACAAACAGCGGGAAGCGACTTTGTTTTAGACTATGTACTGTAGTGAGCACGGTGGCCACCAAACTCGCCTACACTCTACTCCAAAAGTGCGTGGCAAAGCAGCGCCGAGTAGTCAAGTGGAGGTCAACCCTTATGCTCTATCATAAATCGGCGACTATCCTTAAAAATATATGCGCGTTCAAAAAATGATTGGATTATTGTTAAATCTGTTTTAATATAAAATAATTTATCTAATATACGTATGAAAGTGGACCGACTATTTTTTCACATTAGGTAAATAACCTCTTAAAGTCAAAAAAATAAAAAAATATGATTGAAGAAGAAAATTTATTGGCTTACTGAACAAAGCTATGTATTTAAAGATACAAAAACATATTAAAAAATAATAATCAACAGATAATTTTTTCAATAGAAGATATATTGAAAAATGTTAAAAATTGAATTTGAAGTACCTCTAAAATCGAAAAAGAATTGGATTCCTTTACATACATATTCTAAAACGTTCATAAGTACATATACAGAAAGTGTTTCAGCCCGAGGAAATATTCACAGATAGATATAAGCAATTTTCATATTTAGGTAAAAATTCCTAACTTCTCGTTACAAAATTTATTGGCTTATTGTGCATCTGTAATCTTTATTACCTAACTTCATCACATGCCAAATTTCATAGACGGGAGAATTATTCGGAAGTCTCCATACAACAAATATGCTCATTAATTGGACTATATGAAATACATTGCAATGCAACTGACCTTGCACAACACAATTTGCGGTTGCTGAATTCATGTGTTTGGTTTTAAACTGAAATTACTCGCTAGTTCACAGTACGGGCGTTAGTGTAACAAAGGATTTTCTTAGTAAACCGCCTGGTGTTGCGTGATTAGTGGGGGTGAAATAGTCGATACTTGATGTTGATTGGCCGCCGGGCCCGACGCTCTGGCGCCCGGCTGCTATCTACACCGGCTGTTCTGCCTTGCCAGGAACGGGTAAAATTTTCTCTGAAATATTTTTTCAACAGCGGCATTAATCCTAGTAACGTAATATTTACTTACTTAAAGGAAAAAAAAACTGTAGGAATACAAGACGTGTTTTTTTCTGGATGGAACGGAACGGGGCGATTTCTTGACAGTAGTTGGGGAATTAGTGGCAGAAGGTCAAAATTTGTCATTAGATGAATTCACTTGGCACATATGTACCTTAGGTAAAACTGAGCTGATTCAGCCCGGTAGCCATCAGCCCCCCCTTGGCAGGTAGGGGGGGGTGGCATTTAAAGTTTCACACCGCCGCACTTCAGAAAAAAAGTCATATCTCCTTCAATATACCTACCACCTCGAGTGTGATATCATTTTATGATGAACTAGCTTCCGCCCGCGACTTCGTCCGCGTGGATATTAGAGAAAATCCTTAGGGAACCTTCAACCAGGATCCGACCAACCGTTTTATACGCGATTAGGCGGGTCCCCACCAAGCGCGCTGCCTCGCGAGGCAAAACATTTGCGACGTGTGACAGGCCTCGCACGAGGCTGCGCGCTTGGTGGGGACCCGCGTAATCGCGTATAAAACGGTTGGTCGAATTAGCGGTTAAATTGGACTTCAAAATTAATGTCATTTTCGCAATCACCATCCCATAAAACCTCAAGAACGACATCCATATCGATTTCTACGTTTACTTAGCCCATTTACCCCCTAAGGGGTTGATTTTCAAAACCACAAAATATATGTTTGCCTATTTATTTTAAGACATGCTCCTACGAAGTTTTAAGTTGTAATGTCTATTTTATATTGTTTTCAATACCAAATTTAAATCCAATTTTCACCCCTTTAGGGGTTAAATCATGTCGACCGTGTTGGACTTCAAAATAAATGTCATTTTCGCAATCTTCATCCCAGAAAACCCCAATAACGACATCCATATCGATTTTTAGGTTTATTTACCCCATTGCACCCCCATTTCATCACCATGGGGGTTGAAATTATACCAATACAATATGCGTTGCGTTAGATTTCCATCCATAAGCCTAAATTACAAATCTAGCGATTTCTACTTCAAAAATGAAGGATTATCTTCTAAACACAACTTCATCCCCCTTTTCACCCCTTTGGGGGTAGAATTTTGAAAAACGCTGAGACACGTATTTATTTATTTTCAATCATCAGCCTAAACACAAAATTTGAAGATCCTAGCTTCAAAACTGAGGGACTTTCATACAAACTTTCATCCCTTATTTCATCCCCTTAGGGATGGAATTTTCAAAAATCCTTCCTTAGTGGATGCCTACACTGTATAAAGTATCTGTGTGGAAAATTTCAAGTCTCTAGGTTCAGCGGTTTGGGCTGTGCGTTGATATCTCACTCAGTCAGGACTTTGAATTTTATATATATAGATCAAGGATGAGGAATTCATTTTTAAAACTTTAAATGTACAATGTCATAGAAAAAAGGTAAAATATTGACGATAGTTTAAAAATAAGTTTGCTATTTTTTTATTCAACAGTCAGTATCTATTAAAAATAATCATTTTGTGCAATGAAAGAAAATATTATCCTAAAGTACATTTATTCAGCTTTTTAAAAATATATACTTTATATATAGTTATCTTTGAATGTCTATCTGAAAAAAAATCGAACATGGTATGCGACGCTGTTTCCAAACATCCGCGATTGAAAGTTAAGTTGGTTTTTTCATACAAAATGTATAGAGTACAAACTTAACTTTGCGTTCGGCTGCCGCTTATGGTCTTACGATCTTATAGTCTCTTTTAACTATTTTATGTTTTGATGCATATTTAGTTCTTTTTGTAGCAGGCATGAGGAATTTATTTTTGGGACATTTAATGTATAGTTTCATTGAAAAAAAAATATGTTGACCAAAGTGTCAAAAATCGGATTACAATTGTTTTTGTTCAACAGTCGGGTATCTTTTAAAATGCTAATTTTATGCAAAGGAAAAAATACCACCTTAAAGAACATTTATTCAGCTTTAAACTAATACAAACTCTATATATAGTTATCATACAATTTCCATCTGAAAAAAAATCTAACATGGTATGCGACGGTGTTTCCAGATGTCTGCGATTGCAAGAGGCCAGTATACTTGAGCGTCGTAGGCATTTAGCGCTACCTCCCTCCCCGCGGAGCGAGCCGCGCGAACGCATTTTCAAATGAACTCTCTGTGTTCTCTGACCCCGCAGACCAAGCCACAGAATATAGATATTTACTACGTGCAGAAAGGACACTCCCCGCCCGCGATTTCATGTGCCGAATCTAGTGCTCTGTCAACTCTCATGCACTGCGTGAACGCGCGATATTTATTTTGATAATTCGAACTAAATAATTATGTTTTTTATGTTTATGTATTGTTATCAATAATGTTGTAAATCAATAAATAAGTATGATGGGTATGGGTACTTACTAGGTAAAAAATACATTTAACACACACAATAAAATTATAGGTAGCTAGGTAGTTAATTCGAAGTAAATTTTATAGTAATGGCCAGAAATTGTACTTAATTTGTACCCCATTCAATAAATGAAACATGCAGAGTTTCGATAAAAACATTTTTAAATCTACTCTTATTTGACCTGCAATACATGCAACGGACGTTGGGAAGTATACTTCTTAGCGACGCCACGCTGTACCAGATTCCAATTGATCTCATAGTAATGGCCAGAAATTGTACTTAATTTGTATCTCATTCAATTATTAAAACAGGCAGAGTTTCGAAAAAAATAAATAAAAAAAATACTCTTACATGATTTGATCTGCAATACATGCAATGCACGTTGTTATTGATATAAATTGATGTTTGGCTAAGGAATTATTATGCAGTAGTAAGACCATAGAGGCAACCGCCTCTGTAGTCTAGTGGTTTGCCCACCCGTGTAAGACGCAGGGGTCTCGGGTTCGATTCTCAGGGAGGTACAATTTGTACTCGGTTTGGTTGGTGGTAGGGCTTAAGTCAAGGCCGCCTGAATAGCTACCACCATCTTACCTACAATTACTTACAATTAATTTGGTACAAATTAGTGACATTCATTTGGTACTATTAAGTACAATTTATTCGGTACCATATAGTACAATTTTATAGGTACAATTTGTACAATTTATTTGGAAATTAGTAGTACATTTTAGGTACTATTTGGTGCCATTCATTTGATACTAATAAGTATAATTAATTTTGTACCATATAGTACAATTTATTAGGTACTATATAGTACAATTTATTTTGTACAATATCGTACAATTAGTAGGTACTATTTAGTACAATTAATTTTTTATTAGGTACTATTTATTACTATTAATTTGGTATTGATAAGTACAATTTATTTGGTACCATATAGTACAATTTATTAGGTACTATTTATCTATTCATATTTTTTTTTGTACAAATACATAAAGTAAGGTAGAAATGGCGGACTTAATGCTAAGAGCATTATCTATAAGTCAACCAACAGCAAACCAATAAACACGAATGTGGAACAAACAAAGAAAAATGATATTCACATGCATACAAAATACATTAATACATACCATTAAATACATCTAAATATTATAAAAGAAGATACTGATTGGTGACTGACATATCAACGCACAGCCCAAACCGCTGGGTTTAGAGACTCCAAATTTGGCACATTGATTCCTTATGAGGTCTAAGGGTGCACTAAGAAAGAGTTTTTCAAAACTCACCCTCTAAGGGTGTGAAACGGGGGTCCAAAGTTTGTATGAAAGTCCCTCAGTTTCGAAGCTAGGGTCTTCAAATTTTGTGGTTAGACTGACGATTGAAAATTAATATACACGTGTTTAAGCGTTTTTGAAAATTCTGCCCCCGAAGAAGTGAAAAGGGAATTAATTTATGAATAGAAAATTCTTCATTTTCTATGTAAAAATCGCTAAATTTATAATTTAAGCTTATGGATGGAAATCTAACGCAACGTATATCGTTACTGTTAGTATTTCAATACTTATGGGGATGAAATGGGTGTGAAATGGGGCAAATAAACCTAAAAATCGATATGGATGTCGTTATTGGGGTTTCCTAGGATGACGATTGCGAAAATAACATTTATTTTGAAGTTCAACACGGTGGACATGATGTAACCTCTAAAGGGGTGAAAATGGGGTTCAAATTTTGTATGGAAAATAGAATATAAAATTAAAACTTTAACTCTAAACTTCGCAGAAGCACGTCTAAAAATAAATAGGCACACACATGTTTTGTGATTTTGATAATCAACCCCTTAGAGGACAAATAGGGTAAGTAAACCTAAAAATCGATATGGATGTCGTTCTTGAGGTTTTATGGGATGGTGATTGCGAAAATGACATTTATTTTGAAGTCCAACACGGTGGACATGATGAAAAAGAAAATAAAATCGAAATTACAACAGCATAAAAAATTCGTCGGAGCACGTCTAAAAATAAAATCAAACACATAATTTGTTATTTTGAAAATCATCCCATAGGGGGTAAATGGGGTAAGTAAACATAAAAATCGTTATGGATGTCGTTCTTGGGCTTTTATGGGATGGTGATTGCGAAAATGACATTTATTTTGAAGACCAACACACACGGTGGACTTGCTTCAGCCCCTAAAGAGGTGAAATAGGGGATCAAACTTTTGTTAAGGGGTCGGGGACAGAAAGGAGTATGGGAGAGGGAGAGGAAGAGGGAGAGGGGCAGAGAGAGGGAGAGGGTAAAGAAACGGGAACGGGATAATAATATTCTAGACCCAATTCTGATTATTGCAATAAACTAGCTTCCGCCCGCGACTTCGTCGCGTGCATATTAGAGAAAATCCTTAGGGAACTTTCAACCAGGATCCGACCAGCCGTTTTTACGCGATTAGGCGGGTCCTCACCAAGCGAGCAGCCTCGTGCGAGGCCCGCCACACGCGGCAAACGTCTTGCCTCGCGAGGCAGCGCGCTTGGTAGGGACCCGCCTAATCACCTCAACATGTGGGTGTTTTTGTCAATAAAATTAGATGTATTTCACGCTTTTGAATTATCGCTAGTTTAATACCAAAGGCACTGTATAGAGTAAAATTTACTGAGAAAAGTATTTTTTTAAAACACGTTTTTAAAACGGACTAAATTATTCCAAAGATCGGACTAATAATATTAAAACGGACAAGTAAAAACAAACTAAAAAGTAAAAAATAAATTCTTCTGTAAATATTTATAACCCTAATAACTTATACCTAGAGAAATTTTAAACCAAAAAACGTGTGGCGCATGCTATAGACAATATAGATGAGAAACTTTACAAAACGCGCCCCACGTTTTTTGGTTTAAAATTTCTGTAGGTATAAGTTATTAGGGTTATAAATATTTACAGAAGAATTTATTTTTTACTTTTTAGTTTGTTTTTACTTGTCCGTTTTAATATTTTTAGTCCGATTTTTTGGAATTATTTAGTCCGTATAAAAAAGGTGTTTTTAAAAAATACTTTTTTTCAGTAAATTATTATTTTATGCTTTTTAGTTAACGAGCTAAGACTAAAAATATACCATCTCCTATCGGAGCACTCGTCAAAACGATTCAAACGAGCCCAAACTCGATGGGGTTGCATGGTTTTATTATTCATGGTCATTTGACCGGCAGCGGCGTCTGGCATCTAAATTGTCGGCGGCGGCGGCGTCATCGGCGTAATCGGTGTGGATGGTCAAAATAAGTAGAATAAAAGACCTTTAGAAGCTTTTCAATTCCGTCATCGTTGAGGGCAGAACGCCGAAGACATGGAACATAAGTGAGGTCATTCTGTTCTTTAAAAAGGGTAACAAGGCCCTGTTGAAGAATACGAATCTTACGAATCGTTGCGCTCGCAAGTTCGACGACTTCCAATCTCCCGAACTAGCCGCGTTCTGAAAAGGCTTTGGCACCATATACCACATCCATACGCTGCGGCAGGTTATACAGAAGACCGAGGTGTATAAACTGCCACTTTGCTTGGCGTTCGTGGACTATGAGAAAGTTTTTGATTTGATTGAGACCTGGGCAGTGCTGCAGTCTGGTGCACCAATAGGACCAAGAGGAGGAAGGAAAGGAAGGAAGAGGTGTTGAGGCACTTATAGGAAAATGTCACCATTTCGGCTCGAGTACAGAATCAGAGCACAGATCCCATCCAACTACAGCGAGGTGTGAGACAGAGACAGAAGTTATTTCTCCGAAACTGTTCACAGCTGTGATGGAGGATGTCTTGAAGCTCTTGGACTGGAAAAGACTCGGTATCAACATTAATGGCCAGTACCTAACTAACACACCTTCGTTTTGCCGATGATATAGTTTTTATTCATGGAAGACTTGAACACAATCCTCGAAGTTATCCGTAGTGCCTCCCAGAAAGTGGCTCTTAGAATGAAGATGGATAAGACGAAAATCATGTCGAGTGCTCATGTTGTACCCACTCTAGCTCATGTTGGGAACACTACACACGAAGTTGTTGACCATTACGTATCCCTAGGACAGACAGTCCAGTTAGGTAAGTTCAACTTCGAAAAGAGATCTCTCGTCGAATCCAGCTCGGTTGGCCAGTATTCGACAAATCTTCGAGTCCAACTTACCTCGGTGTCTTATCTCAAGACTAAAGTCTAAGTTGTGTGTGTGTGTGTGTTGCCATTGTTGACTTATCGCAGTAAAACGTGGTCGCTAACTACAGGTCTCATAAGAAGGCTCTCACCCAGTGTGCAATGGAGAGCCATGGTCGGCATTTCCCTGCGTGATCGAACCAGAAATGAGTATATGCGTAGGAGAACTAAAGTAACCGATATCGCTCGAAAGATTGTTTAGCTGAAGTGGCAGTGGGCGGGACAAATTAGCGAGACGAACCAAAGGCAGTTGGGGCGGAAAGATTGGAATAGCGACCGCGTACCGGACGACGCTCCGAGGGTAGGCCCCCGACAAGGTGGACCGACGATCTGGTGAAGGTCGCGGTGCGCCGCTGGATGCGGGCCAAGCAGGACCGATCGTTATGAAGACCCATGAGGGAGGCCTATACCCAGCAGTGGGTGTGGTGCAACTGATATGATAATGATGACTAAATACTATTATAAAATCATAATAAGAAAAACCTCTATAGCAACAATCAAACTAATACAAAAAGAGAGGAAAAGAATAAAATTTTATGAGATTTCAACGGGGAAGTACCAATCGCTCCTAACTGAGACTTTTTTTGAGAAATTAACTTCCTTTAGGTGTTGAATTCAAAGGCATCATTTTGTTAGGACTAGGAGATATTGGCACTTCGCCGTCGATATGTAGATGCAAGTTAGTTTAGCTTTTGTACTTGTTTCTTACAATTGTACTCTATGGTACAAAATTAATAGTACTAAATAGTATCTAATTAATTGTACTAAATGGTATCTACTAATTGTACTATATGGTACCAAATAAATTGTAATAAATAGTACCTAATAAACTGTACTGTATAGTACCAAATGAATGGCACTAAGTAGTACTAAATTAATTGTATTATTATGGTACCAAATAAATTGTACTGTATAGTACATAATTAATTTTATTAAATAGTACCTAATAAATTGTACTAAATAATACTAAATTGATTGTACTAATTAGTTTGTAATTAGTACTTTATTAATTGTACTATAATATGTTACCAGATAATATGTACCAAATGAATGCTTTTATATAGTACCTATAAAATTGTACTATACGGTACCAAATAAAATGTGCCTAATAGTACCTAATAATTGTACTATATGGTGCCAAATTTATTGTACAAAGTAGTACCTAATAAATTTTACTCTATGGTACAAAATTTATTGTACTAAATAGTACCTAAACTACCTTCTAATTGTACTATATGATACCAAATAAATTGTACTACATAGTACCTAATAAATTGTACTATATGGTACATAATTAATTATACTTAATAGTACCAAATGAATGGCACCAAATTAAGCCCTACCATCAACCAAACCGAGTACAAATTGTACCCTCCTGAGAATTGAGCCCGGGACGTCTGCATCTTACACGGGTGGGCGAACCACTAGAGCACAGAGGCGGTTGCCTCTGTGGTCCTACTACTGCATAATGCATAATAAACATCAGTTTATATCAATAACAACGTGCATTGCATGTATTGCAAATCAAGTAAGAGTTTTTTTATATCGAAACTGCATATTTTAATTATTGAATGAGGTACAAATGAAGTACAATTTTTGGCCATTACTATGAGACCAATTGGAATCTGGTACAGCGTCGCGTTGCCAGGAAGTATACTTCCTGGCAATGCCACAATCAAGTGCGTTTTTCTCTGAAACTATCAGAGGTGCAATTTTTTGAGTTAAGGTACAATTAGGTACATTTTATGGTCTTTCATTTGAGGGTATTTAGAAATCTCTACTCCATGGTGGCGTTGCTGGGAAGTATCACACCGTCGACTCGTAGGTAAAGTCGTGATTGGTTGACACTTGATTTTGAGCCGTGCATCCTCACCGGCCAACGTACATAATTATTTTTCTCCCTTCAGCAGACAGATTCACCCAGGTGATTTATGTGTACCCTTAAGTAGATTAATGCACCCAGGCTAAAAGCAACCTCATTATCACCAGCCTATTCATGTTTCAACTGCTGGGGCATATTAGGCAATAGCCAGAAGAACAAATAATGTCGGGGAAAAAGTGAAGTTCGCTAAAATTTGTAGTGATTACTAGTAAAAAAAAACAGGTGCAAGTGATTTTCGACCATATTGACATTTATCAAAATAACTGTTTTTAATGAAACAACAAAGTTTGTGAACAAAAATATGGAAAAAAAACAACCGAATTTCAAAGTAAATAAGACGACTAACGCTTGCGCCGATCTCGGCAGCAAGCAGCAGTGCGCTCCAAGTTGAACCGTAATGTTATGATCAAAAGGCTCAATTTGAAGTGAACGGAAAATTGTCGCGACCGCATAGCTGTGCGGAAGCATACTTTTAGGCTGCGTTCAAACGATAACACACGACCCGACCTCAACCCGAACTCAACTCAAACTCAACTCAAACTCACCTCAACCACAGCCCACCATGAAATACATCGCTTACAATTTTGAGTCTTATGACACTTTAATAAGGTCCTGTGTAATGTCCAGGTGAGTTTGAAGTGAGTTCTGTTTGAGTTCGGTTTGAGTTTGATTTGAGTTTGGGTTGTGTACGGGTTGAGTTTGAGTTGAGTTCGGGTTGAGCGCGGGGAGGGTGCAGTTGCATCGACAAAATAAAAAAAGAGCTTATTAATGTGTCATAAGATTCAAAATTGTAAGTGATGTATTTCAAGGAGTAGGCTCCGGGTGAGTTGAGTTTGAGTTGAGTTTGAACTGAGTTTGGGCTGAGTTTGGGTTGAGGTTGGGTCGTGCGTTATCGTCTGAACGCAGCCTTACGGTACAGTCAACGGCATGCTGGGCTTCCACAATGTGTCAAATTACTTCAATCATTTTTAAACTTTAAGTCGAACAGTTTAAGGTTCAAAATTCATTATAGATTTTTGACAGTTTTGTACTTATAGCTTGATATGCTGCTGACTGTACTTAGTTTTCTTCTTCATCTTCCGATATAAGTAAAATCATTGCAAAGTCAACCATTTTATAAATTACACGATAGGTATATTTTTTATTTTATTTATAGATAAGTATTTATTTCTTAAAAGTCATCAAAATTAATTACGCGTTAGCTTGTACTTGGTTGCTGTATCCAAATACCTACCTACCTACTCTATGCATTTACAAATTAAACTAAATTGGTAATTTACACTAAATAAAATTTTACACTTAGATTACCTACTGCGTTTCCAAGTCTTATACTACTCTTCGAGTATCTAAAAGATTCTCAATCGACTAGACGCGAGAGGGGGAACACAGCGCGGCAGCAAAAACGACACAGGTCCTACGCCGACGACGCCTCGCAGGCTACTAAACCAAGATTCGTCGTGCGTTTTATTATATATTAATTTTTAAATAAACATAAAGTCACTTTTTGAAAAAGTAACCGTAAAATATTCTGCTATATGTCATTACCTTTTTTTCTATATATTATTTGTGCGTAAGAGATTTATAATCTTTAAGTATTATTCAAAAAACAATGAAAATATTCATTGTCTTTGCACATTTTTATAGTCGAGTGAAAATACGAAAATCGTGTTTTTAACCGTAAAATAATCAAGTTCGATTATGAAACTACAACATATATTTTTATCTGCTCAAAATAAATAATGCTTGATTGTTTAAAACTGAATCAAAAATAAGTTAATTTGCAATATACTGCCCTTAACTTTGCGTTCGACTGCCGCTTATGTTCTTACGGTCATAAAGTCTCTCTCAACTATCTTACGGTCTGATACTGTAACACTTTTTTTACGTAATCTAAGTAATTCCTGAAAACAATTTATAATTTGTTTACTTTTAATGGTTAAGTTCAATGACATTAGTTGAAAGGTCAATCTGTCACTTCATTTTGACGTTTTGCCCGTTCCGTTCCACGAACGCTTTGAGATGTTTTGATGAAATCTTAGTAATCCAAACAGTATTTCTTAATTAACAACTTTCGTTTATTCGTTTTCTTATAAAAGAATATAAAATTAAATAAGTAAATTAAACTACATTAGTTCTGCAGTATCTTTCTTCTAAAAAAAACATGAAACGGAACAAAGCACCGTGTCACAGATAATTTTCTGATCATAACGCTTCTAATAGATTAATCGATTAGTAATCGATGACAATCGATTAGTAATCGCCTTTAGAGTTTTAACTACAAAATTATGATTTTTCGATAGAAATATTTTAATTGAATAGTTTTATCGCATGCAACTAACTTATAAATAAAATCTTTCACGATTTTAGTCTCGTTCTGGTATTTTCAGCGTTTTACTTTGAGATTGGCAAATCGCTAGGTGTCCGAAGCTGTTAACTTTTTTTATCGTCTGACATGTCATGATCATGCACTTTTCTCTTGTCTTTTTTTTTGGCTCCAAACCACCATGAAGTGAAGGAAGCAAAATTATCCTTTTTGAGTCTTAATTTGTAGGGCTGCGGCCCATTTTTATAATTTAAAATATCTTTAAAACCCATGCAGTAAACATGGTAAGAAATCCTTTTGGAAATAATATCATTTCATGAATTGCGAACATCGATCCGCCATGTGCTAAACAGCGTGTTCTTTTGTTCCAGGGTTCTTTTTCTTTTTTGTTTGTTCTTATGTCTGTACATAAGTTTTAACACTGTTTAACAGTGCCTAGTTTTCTGGTCTAATCCTTAGTACCAGCCTAATTTTTGATGTAATGAAACCTTGAATTACACTCAACTTATCACGATGGAGATTGTCTCATATCTTCCATCGCCAATATGAAGTGGTGACCAACGCTTCATACTTCAAGCATCCTGTACTGTTCCGTACCTACTCAAGATGGGAAGTTGTATTTACTGATCAACGGCCTTGACACCAAGAGGGACGAAAACCTCACCGATGACATCCTTGGAAAGCTCTTGAAATGGTGGAGATTCAGCAGTAACCAACCATCCTACTGTATGTACGGTAACTTTAAATATATTTCTTAACTTAGTGATAAGTTTTACAAGTTAATCTTTTGACCGTAAGCGGGATAAATGTAATAAATGATAAACTGTTCTGAGAAATAAATGTAATTCTTTAAATTCAATCTTTCTCTTTATTTATCTCTGAAATCGCTTGCTGCAGCGTATAAGGCGCCCTTATCTTCTATAAATTCTAATACGCTGTACTCCAGGTGCGGAAGAGCCGACTCCCTGAACATGCTCAAACCTAACTGAGTAAGCCGCATTTCACTTGAGCTTAAACTATAACACCGAACGCTCACCCTTTAACTCTCAATAGTCGCCCTGTGGGAGAAAACCGTTACAATACATACTTAGATCTTATTGTGAGAGTCATAAAGACTATATAAAAAAATAGACAGACTTGATCTATGTATAAGAAAGTCATAAAACGACGAAGCGTCGTGACGTCAAAAAATTAGATCTGAGAACGGTCAGGGAGAAAAATGTCTTACCACATTAAAACTAAAGTGCAAAAATTTTTAAAGTTTTAATAGGTAGGTTCCTTAAGGACCTAGGCATATAAATATACCGTAGAAATTAAAATATTTTCCATTGAGTATTTTTTGTACACTCGTGAGCAGAAAAATTAAATCACAGACCAATTTTCGAACAAACGGGGTAAACCTACAGCTTTGGTTCTCTGCCCAGGATTGAACGAGGTGTGTGCTGATGATGGCAAATTAAAGAATGAATGACGGAGGCTCATTATGCTAAAAAACCTAACAGATTAGATGAGCGGTTTAGCTCAGGGTTGAACTTAAAAAAATATCAAATGAAAATTAAGAAGTATGGAAAATGTAACACTAAAAGCTCCAGACGGTCTCTAGTGTAAACGACTCTTCTGATCCGTTAAGTTTCTTAAGCGATCTTGACCTCCTCCATTCACTCTTTGGATAACCATCATCAGACCACACCTTGTTCAATCCCTGACGAAGAACAAAAGCTTCAAAGTTACCTCGTTTATATGAAAATTGGACTGTGATTAGGGTTGCGTTCCTGGGTTCCCATTTCTGGGAATTACCGGGATGTTTTTTAAACCCGATCCCGAAAAATATGCGCCAGGATACCCGGAACGACGGGAGTTTATATTGCGGTTAAAAAGTTTAATAACTAATATTATTTAAGCGTTTCGTTTTACATTTAAACAAGAAAATATCAATGACATTGTGACCGTAAATTGTAGCAGAGGGAAAAAACAAAAGCTTTTAGAGACAACTAATACGACAAGTATTAAAAGACCCTTGACTAAGCCAGGACCTCCATATTCTGCCCACCATCAGGATAGTTTTTGCATACCTGGGAAATCAAAAGCAATGAAGATATTGAAGGTAAAAGTAAAAGAAAATTAAATATTTTTATTTAAATATATAAACGTTCTTTTTAATTTTTGTCCATAAATCATTATCAATATTTTAAGTATTTCGTAACAAACGAATGCTTGCAGTGTTTTATTTAACACCACAAAAGAAAATCATTAACAAAATTATTTTTTAATTCTCTTATTTTGATATACAGGGTGTTACAAAAAAAACTCATAATTCCGAATACGGTAGAAGGGACCATCAAACTAAACAACTTCTTCTATGGTACCAAAATGTCGAAAATACCCGATTCCTGGGAATTCCCGGGAATTGCAAAATGTATATGAAAATGAAAGGGTGTCATTATTGTACCAAAAATAAAAAACACATCTTAGATTTATCATATTTTAATTGAAAAAAAACAACTTATACCTAGGTACTTAACTTATTAATTGTAGACGCTTCGCTTGGAAACAGCGTCGCATACCATGTTCGATTTTTTTTCAGATATACATTGAACGATAACTATACATAAAGTATATGTCGGAGAGTGAGCACTGTGCTGCTCAAGATTGTTGGCACCTCTAGCGCCATCTATTGAGTTTAGTCGTAACTATCAAGTCGGAAACGTCAAGTGGCTCACTTGGGTAAGGTCGATACAGCGAGTGTGTGATCTGTGCAGGACGTGTGACAGTTGACAGGTTTGATGTTTGTCAGTTTGACAGTTGACAGCCTTGACGTTTCCGGAGGCGGGAAAATGTGGAGAGCGCGATCGGGGGGTAGGTAGTTGGTGACATTCTGTTACCGGCAGCCGTAGTGAACGGTCGTTCATTTGAGTTCACCTCGCTGTGTCGAACTTGCCGCGTTTACCGACTTGAATCCGTGTGAATCTGTTCGATCATCCGTTATTTTGAGCTAACTCGATGTTGATTGTAAGAATAGAGGTTGTGTATTGTAAAGAAACTATTATTTCGTGCTCGGCGGTGAATAACCTTATCCTGACTCCGTCATCAGAAGCGGGATGCAATCCAAACGTCCCACGTGGTGAGAAAAGTGAATCAAACGATATGAAGTGTGATAACGAGACACGTGCAACGGAAAATCAATGTGATCGACGAAAAGTGGCGTCTATTGACCAAATCGCAATATTATTGCTTTGTTACAATACAAGCGATGCGTGTGCCTACTTTGAGTGCCAATGTTCGTTCCTGACTTTGACCCCGAGAGAAAAAAAATTTTGACGTGCGTGCCTGGATCATAACGACGTAATGAAGCTATGGTGATGGATGACATGGTGTGATTTCAAGCAGCTGTTCATGCTAAGGTGTAGCATTCCAGTACATCGCACAGTACCGACTTATTCCAAGGATAACAGGTCATGTAATCGTTCCACTTTTTCTGGTGCTTGTTTTCATGTCAAACAACAACCAATTGCGCCTATGATTATCTGCTTCAGGTGATTCACAAGACAACAGTGATGCAACAGCAGCGCAGTGGCCACAGTGGTGCAGCTACAGCGGCAACAGTTGTGGAGCTGAGCAAACCAACTGGCAGCGCAAGCGGTGATGCAATGGCGGCAGCGATGCAATGGCGATGGCGACGCTGTGGCGGATGCGAGTGCAGTATTACAAGCTGAGAGCATCCTATTACTCGGCGCAGCCAGCATGGCGAATCTACAAGGTCACTTTATAAAGGTCAGTCGTAACGATTTTATTTTTAAACGAAAGTCACTAAGTATTTCTATTGGTTGTGATTATGAAAACAGTACAGATTGAATTCTCATTATGTTTCAAAATTATTCAAGGGAGTGAATTTAACTAAAATTAAAAGGGCTTAGTAATTTTTGTTGGTGAATTCATTCAACTGAGATTGTTGTTGACATTTAGTGCAAAAATAAGGAAAACAGAATGAAATCTTTCTTAGTTATGTCATATTCTGTGGTAATGTAATAGCACTGTTCTGTTGTAATTGTAATGTAACCACTTTTCTGTTCGAATTCACTGCTAACAGTTGGTAGATGCATCAATGTTTCTGAACATGTTTACTGTTGGTGCAGTGTTACGGCAGTGTTGGTACAGTGTTGGTACAGTGTTGGTACAGTGTTGGTACAGTGTTGGTACAGTGTTGGTACAGTGTTGGTACAGTGTTGGTACAGTGTTGGTACAGTGTTGGTACAGTGTTGGTACAGTGTTGGTACAGTGTTGGTGCAGTGTTGGTGCAGTGTTGGTACAGTGTTGGTACAGTGTTGGTACAGTGTTGGTACACTGTTAGTACACTGTTAGTACACTGTTAGTACACTGTTAGTACACTGTTAGTACACTGTAAGTACACTGTTAGTACACTGTTTGTACACTGTTAGTACACTGTTAGTACACTGTTAGTACACTGTTAGTACACTGTTAGTACACTGTTAGTACACTGTTAGTACACTGTTAGTACACTGTTAGTACACTGTTAGTACACTGTTAGTACACTGTTAGTACACTGTTAGTACACTGTTAGTACACTGTTAGTACACTGTTAGTACACTGTTAGTACACTGTTAGTACACTGTTAGTACACTGTTAGTACACTGTTAGTACACTGTTAGTACACTGTTAGTACACTGTTAGTACACTGTTAGTACACTGTTAGTACACTGTTAGTACACTGTTAGTACACTGTTAGTACACTGTTAGTACACTGTTAGTACACTGTTAGTACACTGTTAGTACACTGTTAGTACACTGTTAGTACACTGTTAGTACACTGTTAGTCATAGTGTGGTGAATTTGAGTAAGCAGCTGTTGCTATGTAGGAATATAAATTCAGTTTAGTCACTACTGTTCATAATCATGAAATTAATTTACTTCCTGATTTAACAAAGTTAGACCCGAAGTTCAAGGGGCCGGTTAAAGTCATAGAAATACTTGATAACGATCGTTATGTTTTAAAAGCCCTAAACTCAAAGCGTACTTACAAGTACGCACATGATAGGTTAAAAAAAAAGATGCCTGAGGGACAAGTACCTAATGACATCAGCGATTCGGAGTGTTCTGAAAATTTTGAGTCTTAACTGATTATTTTATTGTGTCCTCTTAAGTCATCTTGTTGAGTAAGATCACAGGGATGATCTTATGTGTGAGATCACAGGGATGATCAAATGTGTAAGAGCCACAGGGATGGTTCTGAGGAGTCACAGGGATGACTTAATTTATGAGCTACAGGGATAGCCGGACTAAAGTGGTACACAGTAAATTGATAATTCAATTATTTGAAAAAAAAAAAAAACAATTGGGTACTTGGCCCTCCAGCATATTTGGCTGTAAAAAGTTATCATTAGCTATTATGGTGATGATGGTGGTGATGATGATGATAGTGATGATAGTAAACGAAGGGGCTGGACCTTCAACTAGTTTTAATTAGTTCAAACAATACTCATTTTTTGTGATTGTTTATTCAATAGTATGCAAGTTGCTCAGATTGATTACATCTTTCGTGCATTCGTAGTCGTAGGCGTAAATCGGGCCTGATTTCCCGTCGCAGTGCGGCCACGCTTGTGAGTGGCGTGCGTTTAGCTCAAAGATGTAAGCGATCGCTTTTGAGTCGCCGGATAGAGGCGCTGTGTTGTGTAAGGGTACCGGATGGAGGTAGCCCTTGTTTTGGGTGATGACCGGATAGAGGTTGTCATTGGGTGCTGGATGGAAGCATCTGAATTGTAGAGTATTGCATACTACACTGATTACATAATCTCTTTAGTTTGATTTGGAAAGATTGGTCTGATGAGTTTTGTTGAATTTTTGGTGAATAGTTATTTTGATACGTTTACTTTCATCACTGTTATTTCATGAGGTACCTATGGATTTTGAGTAAGCAATGTTATGATTTTGAATAAAGTTGTGGTATACAAATTGTGGTATTACAAGACCTGACCCTTTTGGTCAGGAAGGCCGAGCGTTTGAACATTTTACTGTTCAGGTATTATCTCCTTTTGCAGGATCTTCACCAGCAACCTCACACGAGGACGTGTGAAATGTCAAGATGGCCGTGTCGGAGAGTGAGCACTGTGCTGCTCAAGATTGTTGGCACCTCTAGCGCCATCTATTGAGTTTAGTCGTAACTATCAAGTCGGAAACGTCAAGTGGCTCACTTGGGTAAGGTCGATACAGCGAGTGTGTGATCTGTGCAGGACGTGTGACAGTTGACAGGTTTGATGTTTGTCAGTTTGACAGTTGACAGCCTTGACGTTTCCGGAGGCGGGAAAATGTGGAGAGCGCGATCGGGGGGTAGGTAGTTGGTGACATTCTGTTACCGGCAGCCGTAGTGAACGGTCGTTCATTTGAGTTCACCTCGCTGTGTCGAACTTGCCGCGTTTACCGACTTGAATCCGTGTGAATCTGTTCGATCATCCGTTATTTTGAGCTAACTCGATGTTGATTGTAAGAATAGAGGTTGTGTATTGTAAAGAAACTATTATTTCGTGCTCGGCGGTGAATAACCTTATCCTGACTCCGTCATATATATTTTTCAAAAGCTGAATAAATGTACTATTAGATAAAAAAAAACTTCATTGCAATAAATTTGTATTTTTACAGATACTGACTGTTGAATAAAAAAATAGCAATTTTTTTTTTAAACTATCGTCAATATTTTACCTTTTTTCTATGACACTGTACATTAAAAGTTTTAAACATGAATTCATCATCTCTAATTCATTATAAAATGATATCACACTCGAGGTGGTAGGTATATTGAAGGAGATATGATTTTGTTTCTGAAGTGCGGCGGCGTGAAACTTTAAATGCCACCCCTCCCTACCTGCCAAGGGGTGGCTGATGGCTACCGGGCTAAATCAGCTCAGTTTTACCTAAGCTACATATGTTCCAAGTGAATTCATCTAATGACAAATTTTGACCTCGCCATACATGAGTGCCAGTACTGACTGGACTACAGTGTTGCATATATGTTGTAGAGAACACGGACGGGCCGGGGCGTGGACGGGACGGGAAAAAATGATTAGTGCACAGCACATCCCCTTCCCGTCCGGGTTTTACCATTGAAAATGGTTATCAGATGCAAATCGCCTGAGACGTATTTTTGACCATATCTCCGAGGATTTTAAGAGGATCGAGATAGGAATAGTACTAAAAGTTGAGAAATTTATCGAGACACCTGTGAACGTTTAAATTTTGAAAATCGATTGGTAACTTTTTTGGGAATTTTGCAAAATTCCAAAAATTCCGGGTTTTTTTGTAGGGTGTTTGTTTACAAAATTGTAAATATTTCGGAAATGAAACCGACTTAAGAAAAAATTAAAAAAAGGTCATAGGGTATTAGTTTAGTTACCTAATGGCGAAATAATTTTGTAAATCAGTTAATAATTGTGACCTGTAGGTGGTCCCTTTAGATTTGGAATTGTAGAAAAACGGGTGTTTCCGTACTTAAAAAGTAATGTAGCTTTCATAATTATTGACCGATCGTCATGGTAATAGTATTAAAAGATGCAGAAGCTGACGAGAAGTGCATTCGTTGGAATTTTGAAAATCGGTTAATAATATTTCGGCTGCGTCGATGCAGTCAGCGGGCGCTTTTGTGACACGAGGCGGAGCCGAGTGTCACAATCGTAAAAATAAATAGGTACCACCTAGGTAACTTTAAAAATATAATAGGACTTCGGATTTGATTTGATTTTGGTTTTTCCTAAATTTTGGTCTTCATTTTCAATGCTCCGATTCTTGCGGGGACTATAAAATCTGTGAATTTTTTCCCGTCAGCGACCTTAAGTTATGCGTCTACAGATCCATTGCAACATCCTCGTACGCATCGGATCTAACAGATTTTGATATTAATTTTTACCAAGGAAGTCAAAAATGCCATTTGCAGATGAACCTGCCTGAAATTTTTGAATTCTGAATCCATTGTTTGTCTTTCGCAGGCATTCAAAGAGCAACCCATTTTCGTCACTGTTCGCCGTTGGCACAGAATATAGTATGCCGTTGGCTTCGAATTTGTTCATATCTTGCGGAGCATGAGTTTTGCTCATGTTTCATCCTGTAGGAATTCCAGGAAGGCGTAATATAAACAAAGGTAACATATCGTCACCCAGGGACGTGCCGGTACCCCGTCGCGAACAACGTGAATAGAATCTATAACCGTATTATAAAACGACGACGAAGATTTTCCTTTTCATTTCCATTGTTTTGTTCCGTTAATTTGTTTTGTTTATAGGTACTACTCCAATCTAATTGCTTTTTTAATTACGGAATAAAAGCACAAGTTTTTATTTAGTTTTTGTATAAAATGAAATTTCTTTTTCGGCTCCTTTATTATAGACATTGGAAGCTATGACCAGCCTGGCGCAACTAGGAACAAAAAAAATATTGTATGAAGTTTAGTCCAAAAATAATGGCGGATATTGCCGTCTCATTCTCTCCGTCTTCCGTCCTACTTCAACTCACAGTTGTCATAGTTGACATATTCCAAGAAGATTCCAAGATTATTTCTGTTTGTTTTGGAATTAAATTAATTAAATTTAAGGGGTTTGATTCGTGTAAAATTGAATTTACTGAAACGTACGTGTTTTTTTAATCATGTCACCAAGAACACATTATAAAACTTGTGTAATTTGTGGTGTTCGTGCCTATCGAAACAAAAATGAGAAAAGGAAGTTTATGGCTAGATTTTCTAGGGATCCTGACCGGTAAGCAATAAATTATATAATATTTAGTCCCGTATACCACAGCAGGTTCCATGCGAGCACAATTTTATGCTTATTTTGTAATAAATGTTTTGTTCATAATAACACTAGTGCTGCTCCTGATAACTATCGATAACTAGGTACTAAGAATATTTTTCAGTTGCAGACATTGGGATCAAATAATGGGCAATGAGGACCTAGCCTGTATTCTTATTAAGAAATTATGAAAATTAAATTTGTTTGTGGTGACCACTTTCAACCCAATTATTGTTTCAACCGAAAGAAAAGTCGTCGTCAATACAAATTATTTTGACCCAAAATTTCTGTTTTTGTTTCAGATGTCACAATTAGTCTCCGAAAAAATAAACTTCTGCAAAAAATAGATAATAGTAAAATATAACAATAAAGACTCTTCACAAAAACAGTTAAAATCTTGGACTCCATCATAGAGTCTTATTACTTCTACGGCCAAAAATCAAAAAGGAAACAACAGGTTAAGGCCTAAGCGCTAAAATATTTTATTTTTTAATTTTCATACCCATATTAAATGTATTATTATGATGAAAACGTTTGTTTTATTTTTTGTATTTTTATCGATAAATCATCAGAGAGGTAGCAAGAACCACAAATAATTATCGATAAACGCTGGGAACGCGTGCGTGCAGCACTATCCGGTTCGCTATGTTGGCACTTCTGTTATTTGACGCAATTTTGACTTTTGTGCTGGAAATGTGGTACTAGATTTAGACTAAATTGATTCCATTTGCCCTTAGAGTAAGACGGGCTTCTTTACAGAAAGAGAGGCCATACGAAGCGTTCCCCTCTGCCGAAGTACAAGCCCAAATGGGCATACGCGTTAGTAAAACCAGTTGCGCCCGGATTTCTTTCTAGACCGAGTCCAGTCGCGCATGTGAACGCTGCTCTGTTTAAAATGTCGAATTGATGAGTTTTATGCTGTTAAAAGAGGTCTGGAACATCAAGTATACAAAAAGACGGTGTTACATTTTACATGAAAGTATTTTTTTATCGTATTATTGCTATTTGTTTACATTAAAACATTAAATTCGTATATTTTTTTCTTGATTAGTTGTCAAATTTGTTCAGTGACATCGGATCTGCTAGTCCATGGCTCGTCCGTACAAATTTCAGATCTGTCGCTAGATAAATCCGAGTTCTCGGCGATGGGCAACTTAGTGATGTTACCGTTATAATAATGTTTGTCGATAAAGTTTTGGTCAATCTGGAACTGATTCTGCGTCAAATTTATTGCAAGATTTTTGCATGATTTGCTCTGCATTCATGTGAGCGCGACAGATATCGCGAGATAAATGTCGAGAAATAGTCACGGCGCTCATCCTAGCCCGGCTGGTTTATACGATATTAACCTACTTAACTTACTTAAGGTTTATACTAGTCGGTCAGCTGACCGACTATGGAAGGGCGAATAAAATCGTTTTTCGACCAAGGTTCCTTGGAGCACACTATGTACCAAATGGCCGATCTAGCTGGACAATATTATTATAGACTTAAAATGAGTTGTAAATGAAATGTTTTGATGCCTTATTTATCAATATAATAGTATTTATTAATATGATAGAAAACAAGCTGTAATTACGTAGAAACACAAAGCCAGTGTAAGCTGCTTGCATCGATGAACTACGTGTACTGAACTGAGGTCAATCTATATTGGACATTTATTTGAGGTTGTACAAACTTTGTTTTTGCTTTATTTCAAGTGTTATTAGTGTATTTTTTTAATTTATGTAATTATAAATAAAAAAAAATACTGAATACTTTTATAAATTATATATTTATTTGTTTTTTGACATAAGTATCAATCAAAATCGGAATCACTTTCAAAACTTGAAACCAAACTCACATCACGTATGGCCGATTGCACTAAACTTAACCAGGCTGTATCTCATGAACCGTGATATCTAGACAGTTGAAATTTTCACAGATGATGTATTTCTGTTGCCGCTATAACAACAAATACTAAAAACAGAAACAGAACAGAACAGAAAATATTTAAGGGGGGCTCCCAATTCCCATACAACAAACGTGATTTTTTGCCTTTTTTGGTACGGAACCCTTCGTGCGCGAGTCCAACTCGCACTTGGCCGGTTTTTTTAACAGACAACAGAAATTACTTTCTTAATACCCCAGGTAGGATAAATGTACAAATAGGATCTTTACAATTAATATCCTAGTATGATTATCAAAAACCGGACAGTTGAATCTGAGATTTTTGCAATCGTCCGAGTAAAGTTTAGGATTTTTTTACAAAATCCAGCGTAGGTATTTGATGTATTTAGATAACGATCATTTTTGGCGCACTGACCGACTATGTTCCTTGGAGAAAGTTTTTTTAGTGCACAACGGGCTGTGCTTGGCCTTTACGTCACCCGGGGCCGTACCGACTAACGAATCGATTATCGAAAAGTCTGTCGAGTTTCAACTTAAAACAGAAAAAATCAAAGTAAGGAATTTCGTCTTGTACTTTCTGTTGACGTAATTTGGAAGATTTCGATGTTCGTGTGACATCATGAATTGGGGCATTTTACCTCTAACTGCCGAAACACATTTTTTTTTTGATCAGACAGTTCATATCGTATTCCATCGGATGTAATTTGTATGGGATGACATATGTTATGATACAATATGAACTGTCAAATGAATACGATTGACTTTACGCAATCGCCTAACTGATTGTCTTTTACATATTAAAATTAATGAAATACTTCACAAGATATCTAATGTTGTTAATAAGATGAGATGATGAGATAATGATGTAAATAATGATTTAACCGATAAATAAAGATAATTAAAATAATAAAGATTAATAAGTACGTAAATTTGAGTTTTTTACCTTTATTCCTTTTTCAAAATTTATCGATATTGCTGCATCGACAGTTGAGCCCAGCCCTTTATGTCAAAAACGTGTCATATTTTGATGTGTGACTCATCCGTACACAAATTTTTGCTGTTTTGTTTTATTTTTTATGTGTGAGTGTCGTCATTACTAGACTAAGCTCCCATTGCATGAAACCTTACCTCACAAGGTGGAAGAGCAGAAATGTGTTGCAGTAATAGATATTACTTAGGAACACTGGATTTTAGTGGGTTGCCATCGCATATCCTGGAAGAACATATATTTTTTTCGTTTTCGTACCGCTATTTTGATCGAAAATTACATCATGAGGTGGAAGATCGAAATGTTTACCCATCGAAAGAGAAACATTCGGAGGTCAAAACCCGCATGGGTTGCCAGCCCCTACCCTGGCAGGTTTCAAGGTCAGCCAAGTTTTATGAGGCCCAAAAATGGGGTCACTTACCTCATCAGGTGGAAAGATAAAATTGATGCAGATCGATAGCCCTTGACGTGCCATTCATGAATATATAGGGTTGCCTGCCTTCAGCCTGGCAGTTTTTCTGGTCAGCCACCTCAACCCATCTATATCAATATCTTGGAAAACGAAAAAGTCATGTAAAGATGCTATGATCAAGGGCAAACCCTGATATTAAATTAAATTCTACGCACTGGCAGCCTTGCGCCTATTATGGAGTTGAAATAATAGGGTAAGTGCACCAGTTATGGACATTTTTCATTAGTATCTTCAAATATTTAAAAAAGTAATGTAGCTGTTTAACGTCATCAGGTGGCTCGATGAAACTGATGCAGATCGATAGGCGTAGACGTGCCGTTCATGAATATATAGGGTTGCCTGCCTTCAGCCTGGCAGTTTTTCTGGTCAGCCACCTCAAACAATATATATCAATATCTTGGAAAAACTCAAAATTCTTGTAAAGACGCTTTGATTCGGGGTATATTTAATACAAACCGTGGTATTCAATTAAAATCTATGCACTGGCAGTCTTGCACCTATTTATAGTGTTGAAATAATAAGGTAAATGCACCAGTTATGGTTATTTTCATTGGTATCTTTTAAATATTGAAAAAAGTAATGTAGATGTTTAACCTCATCAGGTGGCTCGATGAAATTGATGCAGATCGATAGCCCCAGACGTGCCATTCGTGAATATATAGGGTTGCTTGCCTTTAGCTTGGCAGTTTTTCTGGTCAGCCACCTCAAACAATCTATATCAATATCTTAGAAAAACAAAAAATTCTTGTAAAGACGCTTTGATTGATACGGGGTATATTTAGTACAAACCGTGATATTCAATTAAAATCTACGCGCTGGTAGTCTTGCGCCTATACGGTGTTGAAATAATAGGGTAAAGGGACCAGTAAGTGGTCATTGTTATCTTCAAATACGGAAAATGCATCTGTTTTAGCATACTAGAGTGATAATCTTATACTACGTATAACTTATTTTGATATTATGATTGTAAAAAATATACATAAAAATAAACACAAATCACTTATTTTACTTATTAAAGTTTTGTTTTTATTTGTTTGCGTGTGCAGTGCAGTATCCGTGCGTGTGTGCAGAGGCGAATGGTGCCCGATATTAGTCCGACAAGTTTACATCAAAACACAGATAATATAATACATCAAAAACAATTTTTCACACAGTTGTTTTTTGTCATAAGAAGTATCACAACCAATATCGGATTTATTTTCAATATTTTCATTCACATTAATAATATCGTTGACGTGTAAGGTAGGCTATGGTCCTCGAGCTCTTACTAATATTACAGGAGGGGGACATATTTGAGCTGAATTCTACTATCCTTACTAATATTACAGAATGCGAAAGTAAGTTTATCTGTTTATTTGTTACGCTTTCACGTCTTAACTACTCAACCAATCATCATGGCATGTCAGGGGTACAGAAAATGAAATAGAGTACCCATCGTTCAGGAAAAAAGTAAGTACTTTATAGCTATCTTTTACCTACCGAGGGATAGAAAAATAACTGTTTACGAAGATAAAGTCGCGGGGGGCTACTAGTAATATTATTATAAAATTGTGAAAGTTTCGATGTTCGTTACTCAATCACGCAAAAAACTCTTATTAACTATTGCTTTTTCTGTGGCAAAAACGGCTCAACGGATTTAGATAGGGACACAGATTGTTGAATTAATTTATACGTAGTATAAGATTATCACTCTGGTATGAAAACGCTAAAACAGATACATTTTTCCGTATTTGAAGATAACAATGACCACTTACTGGTACCTTTACCCAATTATTTCAACGCCATATAGGCGCAAGACTACCAGTGCATAGATTTTTATTGAATACCAAGGTTTGTATCAAATATACCACGAATCAAAGCGTCTCTACAAGAATTTTTCGTTTTTTTAAGATATTGATATAGATTGTTTGAGGTGGCTCACCAGAAAAACTGCCAAGCTGAAGGCAGGCAACCCTATATATTCATGAACGGCACATCTGGGGCTATCGATCTGCATCAGTTTCATCGAGTCACTTGATGAGGTTAAACAGCTACATTACTTTTGTCAATATTTTGAAGATACCAATGAAAAATGACCATAACTGGTGCATTTACCTTATTATTTCAACACTATAATAGGCGCAAGACTGCCAGTGCGTAGATTTTAATTGAATACCACGGTTTGTATTAAATTTACCCCGAATCAAAGTGTCTTTACAAAATTTTTTCGTTTTTCCAAGATATTGACATAGATTGTTTGAGGTGGCTGACCAGAAAAACTGCCAGGCTGAAGGCAGGCAACCCTATATATTCATGAATGGCACGTCGAGGGCTATCGATCTGCATCAATTTTATCTTTCCACCTGATGAGGTAAGTGACCCCATTTTTGGGTCTCATAAAACTTGGCTGACCTTGAAACCTGCCAGGGTAGGGGCTGGCAACCCATGCGGGTTTTGACCTCCGAATGTTTCTCTTTCGATGGGTAAACATTTCGATCTTCCACCTCATGATGTAATTTTCGATCAAAATAGCGGTACCAAAACGAAAAAAAATATATGTTCTTCCAGGATATGCGATGGCAACCCACTAAAATCCAGTGTTCCTAAGTAATATCTATTACTGCAACACATTTCTGCTCTTCCACCTTGTGAGGTAAGGTTTCATGCAATGGGAGTTTAGTCTATACAGTGTTGTTTTTGTATGTGGGTATGCGGAACTGCACTTGTGTGCATTTTCCCCCCCCGCAAAAAATGCCAGAATAATTTGAATAGAGTTTAATCGCTAAGGCTTCTCCCTTCGTGAAAAACGAAGCCTTTGTTGCTCGAAGCATTTGCCTGTACTGAGTCCCGTCTCTTAAAACGTAGTGATTATTTCCTCTATGGCTATGACGTAGGTACATTTGGGTAAAACTTGCTTTGTTATCAAATTATTGTGTTATTTTGGTGTTAGGAATGTGATTTATGCCGTATTGTGTTGCTTCTGGGTGTCACCATGTCTTAAGAAGAGAAATTTGCTTGCTTCAGATGTTTGTTTTTACCCAAAAATTTACTCCGTCATTTTGTGACGTCGCACTTTCGCGGTCTATTTAGCCCTGAAAATTGTAATACCTATAGAAAAATTAAAAGAGTCACTTGTTCGTTACCTACCTATGAAGCATGAAATCTGTGTTTAGAGGTTATGGAGATGGATAGAGGATACATAATAAAAGAATTAACATTGTACTTACATCGTTTTTTTTAATAACCATAAATTAATTTAGTGCAAAAACTTTTTTATCTTCATCTTTTAACGAGCGTCATTACCATCACTTACTCTTCTTCATCTCCATTACCCTTATGAAAACTTAATGAAAACATCGAAAATATTTTATAAAGACCTACCTACATTAAGACCGATCCCGCGGCCCTGCAGATATTTACGACCGTTGTTGGGCACCGAGAGAATGCAATAAATTACACGCGAACGTGTGCGTACACCTTAGTATCGTGAAAACCTACTATCACCGCAATTCATCAAAATTTCAGTTAAAGTCTTCCAGTGAAGTCCAAATATTTTAGTAATTATATTCGCTACACATTTTAATTTGAAACCCATTTATTTAACAGCTTTATTAGCGCTATAGTAGAAATATCAATTAACGGCAATTAATTTAAACAAATACCAAATACTTACCTATATATATCATACGAAATATTAAATTGCGTATTTAAGCCTAAATCAGAAAATCACCAAAAGTGCTTGCGTAGTTTCATATTTTTGGCGTAAATGAAGAAAAAGACAGAGAAATGTTCCTGCGTAACCGAGCCGTAAAGGAACACTACCCGAATAGTAATTATTGAAAATAGGATAAAATGTATAAAACATAAAAAGTTGGTCAGGTTGCGTTTGTTATCTTTCGAGATAAGTTCCTATAACACTTTCGTAACCTAAAATAGCAGAAACTATTTTTCCTCTTGAGCTATAGATATTATTTCCTCTTAGTTAAATGTCCAGGATTCGCTTTCTACGCATTGTGAGAACCCCACAATGCGATATTAATATGTATAGGGTGGTGTTGGCTCATCAATCATGCGCGGCATGTAGCTCGCAGGTTGTGAGATCCACGCATTAGTGCTAACTTAGGTCGTTAGGCTCCTATATTTATATAGGAGTCTGCTAATAATAATGTTATTAGGTCGCAATGAGATGTAGCTGTTAAACAGGATGTTAATTGCGTGATTAAGTATCTGCTAATAAAGAATAACCATAAAAGTTCAACTCGCTCAAGATCTTTCGTTTAGTGGTTCTCGCCTTTTTAATTTACTATTTTTTATATTTTTTGTGTTTTAGGTGGGTACCTATATCCTTTATTGTGTAACTAACGGTCACTTAGCCGTTGTTAACTGTTTTAAACGTACAAGTACTTTTGCTACTGCGCTTTTGTGCTTATTTCAATTTTTTAACGTTGGTTCACGATTTTTTTTGAAAATCTTTTAACCTTAAAATTTTGTAGCTACCCACTTAAATTTTTTTTTTAATTTCGCTGCAAATGATTAGGCTCACGCTACACTCATCTTAGTTTGGTCCCATTTTACTTTTATTTCGTCTACTTCATCTCACAGATTCCCGAGGTCTATGTTACTGTTAGGTCGTTCGAGTCTGTACAATACTATGAAACCCTCAAAGGCTACCCTGGACATGCCAGATCCGAAGCGGACACTGCCCTTTGACCAGGGGCGTCTTAAATGCACCTGTCTGTCAGTATTATCCCCGTCAATTGGAAATGCGCTGGAACCTTGTCACATTAACATTCACGTTGACGTGATCCGCAACTAAAAATGTCATGAAACAAGAAAATTCTAATAGGTAATCTAATATATTAATTATTGAATTATTATTTTCAATGAGATAGGGTCTAGGTATATAAAAAAATTACAATTGTTTTTCGTTTTTGAGGTTAAAATCATGGCCGGCAGGCGCATTACCAATTGACGGGGATAGTACCACCACATAATAGATGTACCACTAGACTAGCTAGCGCCCCGCTTGTTCGGCACTATGCCGGCTACCGGCATTCTACTTTAGCCCGTACAATAAATAAACACATATTGCCGGAACACTGCCACGCTTCCGTAGGAAACAAGGATCTGATAAGATCTGTTTTCATGCTGGTCGACAGAATAAAATATAGAGTTGCAATTCATGATATTACCTTGGCATTTATCATAAAAGAAAGACAAATAATACATGAGAATAATTTTTAAAAGTACACCGAAAAATAAGTTGTAATATTCAGTTTTAAAAAGCTACCTACTCATGTTTTATCATCACAGAACAAGGATGCCCCGACGTAGTTTGTATACACCGTCATTTTGTAGTCGTTTTAATTAACGTAAGGGAGTGTTCTACTAATGGAAGTAAACATTTTTGCCCAAGAAACATGGGTCGAAAAACGACAAAAAAAATTGACTTTCCCATACTAATAAAATGTTTTAGCTGTCTAGTTAGTATGGGAGGACCAACATTTTTTGTCGTTTTTCGACCCATGTTTTTTGGGCAAAAATGTTTAGTTTCATTAGTAGAACACTCCCTTAAGTTAATTAAAACGACTACAAAATGACGGTGTATGTAACTGTATAGTAGCACAAAATTAAATATCGGTGAAATTATATCGACTTTGAGAAAGTCCATTCACATCGCAGAAGGGGTCAGCCAAGTTAAAATTAATTGTACTAAAAAGTTGGGAATTCCTGTGTAATTTTGCTGCTCATTCCATATTAAAATTCCAGCCCTTTATCGGCGCCATCAAGGTCGCAATTTGAATTTGATGTGGGTTTTGAGCTACGACGAGTGTAACGAATAATCCTTCTAAAACGAATTTGGTTACATTAATTTGTTTTTCAGCATTGACTGAAATGCGGGCGACGTCTGCCATCTGCGTTTGTTTGGGGAAACAATATTTTTATCGTTGAAAAAGTAAGAGTATCTTTTTTGTTTTTAATTAAAGTATTTACACAAATGATAGCTGCTTTATCAGAAAGAAATAAAATTTATTTCGATCCTAAAAATAAGTTTGTTTAGTTACCTTTCAATAAAAATAACACTTAAGTTCCTTTGTTCTGCAGTTAGTTCGCAACTAATGCTGATAGGCACGCAAGCGATTTACTAATACGTAGCTGTTCGTTGTAATTAAGTTAACTACAAGTGGATGTCGATTGCCTATAGCACGAAATAATAGCAAAATAACAATATGACTAAGCATTTTCTTTGTATTATTAAAAGTATTTAGTTTTGTCCTAAAACTAACTTTCCATAATTTGTAGTACATTTCCTGTCTTCCGATATGGAACTGAAAAATGGATGATCCATCAAAAATATCGTAAGAAGATTATTGACACCCTTGAGCGCTGAAGGCGCTTACTGAGGATAAAGTGGATCGCTCACTTGACAAACGTTTCCATCCTGACAGAGCTTCGTATCAAACAAAGACTCGTCGATTGAGTACGAATCTTAAAGATGTTTGGATATATAATCCGCAGCTAAGCTTATTGGAACGATTGACGGTACAAGGGAGAGTGGAGGGTTAACGTTCTCGCGGCCGATCACCCATAAGATGGACAGATCATCTGTTAAGTGTTCCCTTGCTTATTGTTGAATGTGCCACACGAATCGAAAGAAATGGAGAATTGCAAGAGTCACAACATACCTACCAGACAATCCATGACCACGACCACTCCGCCAGTAGTAGGTACGTAGGTACTCAGCTAGGTTTCTAGAAGGTTTCTGAAGTAGAATCAGTTGAATCAATTCAATGAAATTGGTACATTTCAAAGATCTATTAACAAGGTTTAAAATGGTACCATTTTTTATTAATTCTTTAAATCAATTGATTCTTAACTTAGCTGTATCGATTTCATTTCTGGCAGGGTGGCAGGTAAAGACGATACATTCTGTCTGGATTCTGTAAAATAACTTTTTTTTTCTCTGATTTTATAGTTAGCAAGAAATCACTGTCAAGAGGTTGCATTTTTCCAATTTGGCTATTTTTATATAACCTTGAAGTCTATTAGCCAAAACTTTCTTAGAAGTGTCCATCGATCGAGTTTTCCCTGATTAACTTCTGCGTATAATTTAATACATATTGGCTAGTAGAAATATTGGCAAGTTCAGTGACGTTGGGTAGATTGGGCGGCTGTCTGACGCACTGTCTGGGTACAACCCTTGGCCTTGGGTCGCAGTAATCAATGAACACCGTTTGTCTGTCCACGATACAATCGAGCTCTTGTAGTTGTAGTCTTGTAGTGGTAATCACAGAGGAAATAAGTGGTAATCTACATACGATCACATCGAAGTTTAAAAGTAGGTTTGGTTATAATTTATAAGCAAGCGTATGTCATTACTGTTTCTTTTTTATTTAAATAGGTAGGTTAGGTATTTCATTTTACTATGAAAATAGATTTGTTTGCCCAGTGGTTAGTTACATAGCACAGCATAGCATAAGCCATATCAAAATTGAAACCTTTTAATGAAAAGATCATTTCTTAACTTTTCCTTGATAAATAAATTATCAAGATTGATTGATTGGTTGGATTATTAAGAATACAAAATGGAGTCGGAATGTTTATCTTTTCGTTCAATTCGTCAACAGAATGTGCGAACCAATCGCAATCGTCCTCCGAGCTTCACGCATGCGCGGCCGTGGGCGTCCGGTCGATAGCGCACGTGACGTCACACGCGGTGACCAATGGCATCGGTCCGTCGCTCGTCAATCGATGTGACCGATTCTTTTTCCTTTTGTTCATTTGAATCGGCGGCCATATTGGAAAATTGCATTCAAATCGCTTTTCACGGTCAAGTAGTTTTCTTTCGCCATTTTTCATTGTTGCAATGCAACACAATACAAGCAAGATTAGAGTCGTTATCAAATCGCACCTTTGCGACGACAACGTGACATTTTTGAAACCACAACCTTCCAAGGGGCTACTTCCAAATAATAATAAAAAAGTTTTCTGAGAGATGTCACGTTGTCATCGCAAAGAGGCGTCGCTTCATAGAGTAAGATAAAAAAAAATAGGGGTAGAGAGCCCTCTGGCGATTTTAAAACTTACTCATTTTGAAGCGCCATCTCTGATCGGCGATTTTCTTGTTAGTTTGTTTTTTTTTTTTTTTTTAGTACCTAATCTAGCAATCCTACCTACGGCTTTGTTCTAATTATCTTTTATAACATTCTTAACGCCGTGGTCACTAGTATTAGTATTTTTTCCGGAGAAAATAACTAACACATGAGAACAAACGTTTCAAATGTTTTAAGAGATAACTAGAACAAAACAGTTAAAAACATAATTACAAAAGGGAGAAAAGAAAAGGACACAAAATTAAACAATTAAGTGAAAGAGTCATTATGTTTTTATTTATTCCTCTCAGTTTATGCCTAGGGATAATTTTATTCAAAATTGTTCATATTCTTATTTCTTAATATTTATTCATTCACAAACACGGTCAGGGTGCCTACTAGCGCAGTAGGTACCCTGACCGTGTTTGTGTAGTACATTAGTATACCTACCTAGTAGTATTAGGTATACTAATGTATCTACAGCCAGTGGCGAAGGGTCCATACAAGACGATTCCCATTGGCTTACCTTCTAGAAATCCCTCCCTACCGATCCACTATGCAGATCATAACACTTTTGTTGAACGGCTTACCTTCGCCATAATTTCACCCCTCGCCACAGCCATTAATTTTTCCCAGGTAAGTATAACATAATCTTGTTAAATGTAACCTATTAAAGAACACATCACTAACACTTTAATAAGTATAGCTTGCAGTTTTAATGAAAATACATTTTCATCAAAACATGTTGCGCAGCCAGTAATTTATTCGTAAACCATTCCAGTAAAATTATTCGTAAATAAGCAATTAATGCTTCCGCATAGAAAAACAGGAAGGATGGTGCACGGTCGAACCAAAATAATTTAACTGACACCTATACGAAGTCCTATATATTATTACGAGATATAATACAATCATTTTACTTACACCCTTACTTTAAGTCTATAAAACGATTATGGAGCCAAAGAGTCCCGGAATTGAAACAAGTAATGATACTTGTTTTTTATAAAAAAAAAATAATTTTCATCATTTGCGGTTGCCACAGCTAAACTGCTCGATAGCTCGTACTGCACCTGTATCAGGATGACAACAGAGTGGGATGGGGGTGGGCTGTGATCTGAAAAAAAAAATGTTTGTAATTTTATTATTAAAAATATTGTAGCTTATGAAATTGATGCATAATGAGGGCATTATCACAGATAATTAATACTATACTAGGCATTATGCATGATGTTTGCAGTTACGTCTTTGTAATTCTAGAGGAGCAATGTTCATAACAAAACGTGTGCGTAAAGTAACTGCGTTTTACCTGCACGTAACGGTACAATTATTTTGAGAAATATCTACCCTTAATATGCGTAAACAAAACTTACATGATATTTCTGGTAGGTATATGAAGACGAAGTGGTATGGGTTGGAATTGAAATGGGTCTGGAACTGGGATGGGTCTGGTTGCCTGAAAAAATATAACATAAAAAAATATATTTTCATCAACACTAAAATAATAATAAAAATTTCCGCGCCGGGGTTATAGTATCATTTGAAAGGCCTTACGAAACTCTACAAAGTTATATATATTTCAATTTCAAAATCAAGCGCCCCATTTTTAAAGCCAACCCCAAAAAAATTTACGTGATGTTGCTTCAGTGGAAACGCACCCTAAATCAAGGAGGTAGTAATTTGATTCTACTATACCTACCTAGTACCTACATAAAAAACTTACACGATGAATTGCCGGTAAGTGAAGGGAAGGTACTACGCCTACAGGCCCTTAGATTATTAATATGTACAGGCCTTATCCTGCTGGCAAAGGTGCTGGTTGCAGACCCCATTCTTTTAACTTGTCAACACATTTTCACCAACAATCTCTACCCAATCTTTAAAACTATCCGGGCCCTTATTCTTTTGTTAGGAAACGGTGGAATCGAGCAACTGAAATAAGTAAACGTGCGAAATAAACACACAAAAAGATTTTTGTGATATTGCTAAAGGAAAATTCTGACAATTAAATTTTGATTTTGATAAAAAAGAGTATACCTACCTTTATGAATGTACTCTCGCTAATGACTATTAGAAAATCATTGTCTATTCCCAAACCATAAACTGCTTGACAAGCATATACGTGCTTGTCAAGCATTGCTTGAACGTTGAGGGAGTTCTTATAAAAAAAAAATTGTATGAAGTAATGATCTTCGCCGATGAGAGATGAAGGCACTTCCTTTACAATAATGTCACTTAGTATAGGAGTGTCAAGAGTGTCCCCCCCCTGCGTCGCTTCTTTGCGATGGCAATGTTACATCTCGATAAAAACGTTTTTCTTCATTATTTGGAAAAAGCCTCCTGGAAAATTATTGCGGATTCACAAAAATGTCACGTTGTCGTCGCAAAAGTGCGAAATGTTTTTATTTATGAATTCAACGTTGATAATATGGATCAACGTTGATCCATATTATCAACGTTGATAATATGGATCAACGGCAGTACGGTTGACCAAACTTAAAAGAGTCAAGTCAGTTTTCCTTGCACGAGGAATAAACGGGTAATAGTGGCACAGAATCCTACTTAATACTTGTGAAAGTTTGTGGGTTTGGATGTTTGGATTTTTAGATGTTTGTTCAGTAGTATTTGCGTGATTGAGGACAATCACGCAAATACTACTGAACAGATTTGGTTGAAATTTGGCACACAGATAGAAGATAGCCTAGATTAAAATATAGAATACTTTTTATCCCGATATTCCCACGGGAACGGGAACCACGCGGGTGAAACCGCGGGCAGCCGCTAGTAAATAATACACAGTAAAAACGGATTTCTTTAAATAAGAAAGACCAATTTCTTGAAATATTTGGTTATTCTAAAAATATATTTATTTAGGCCAATGCAATATTTTTAAAACAAAAATAGTGCTCATCTTTCACTCAGACAATATTTTTCTTAATGATTAAGAGAAATATTTTTGTTTCAAGGCTTATTTAAACTTATATCAATTAAATTGACTTAATTTAAATCAAGAAATGTCCATCTTCTTGCATCAAATTAAAATCATCTTAAATCAACTACAAGTTACTTGGATTTAGATATACCTTTTTCAAAAAATCATTTTCTTCGATTAAGAGAAAGTTTATTGTTTATGAAGTGTACATAATATTTAATTTAAGATAAAATGTGTGCTCATTATAATTTTTTTCGTTTTAGGTCTAGCATAAGAAATTATACAATTGAGTAAAGATTTACTTCAATCAAAACATTCGGTCTAACTTTTAGACATGCAATTTTGGACCAAAATAATTTAGTAATAAGTTGGAGTACGAATTTAATATATTTAATTTAACAAAAACAAAATTGTATTTCTTGTTCTGAGAAATGATTTTGTTCGGCTTATGGACATTTTGTTTTAAATAGAGAAAGACTAAAATTTTGAAACAAAGTAATCATAGTTTTCGATAAATACGATAACATTTTTACTTTGAGAAATTTATCCTTCAACAAAGATTATTATCCTGAAGTCGAGAGTATGTTTTCTTTTCTTCTTAGAAAAAATATGATAATGCAAGAAAGCAATGTATTTAACTTAAGATGGCTTAAGTTAGAGTTAAGTTAGTGGGTTTGTTGACATCATGGTCTGACCCGCGGTGTTAAGATTTTTATCTAGTTCTCTAAGTACTCGGAATTAATTTTGTTATGTCAATCTCAATCGGGTTTGTTGCCTGTTGCCTCTGGGTGTCGCGTCCTACTTGGAACGGCTTCCCGGACTCCACTCCTCGTTCGAGCATTTACCTTGATTTTTGTCAGGAAGTCAAGGAAAAGAAAGTCATCGGTGTTGTCCAATTATCTCCACTTAATATACAATATCAACAAAATATACATCTTCGTTCAATACACAAAAACAAAATATATTTTTTTATCAAAAATCAGTAATTACTTAGGCCAACTAAACATTTACTTATTATGAGTAAAATTATAATTTACGCTTAGTAAGGTTAGTTTATAAGAGATATATAAGATTTTTCGTATCAAGAATACATTTACTTGACTGTACAAAATAACAGTGTCTTGAATGAAACAACACGTGTCTGGGAATAAATTTATTATTCTTGTAACAACTAAATATTGTTAAGAATATTATTTACTATTACTGAAGAAATTATTGTCTAGCGTCTATAGGGAGAGCATCATTTTCTTGATTTAATAAATATGTCTTAAGCCAAAGCAATTTGTCTTTTTAGAAGAAATCTGTTTTTACCGTGTAGTTATGTGCTCTGTACCTTTTCGCATTTACCCACATATACGGGATCCGAGTGGCAATATGTTCTGGTTGAAAATGGAACAAAATTTCTATGAAATTATACGTGAAGTAAGTTAATTGGAACTTATCTGCAACCTGTGAAACTGATCCTTAAAGTATGTCAGAGCCCACATGTACTACGCAAAGTCTTAAATATTTATTAGTTCGATGAAGGAGCTCGAATAAAAAGGAAAGATAAATGTGCTTCATCTGAATTCTTTTATTAGACAATATGGGCAAAGGGATCGGTGTGGAGCGAAATTTTCGATATGACGCGGGTATATTTTTGTAGCTCATGAATGGTAATGTGTCGCATCGCATCGCATAATACCTACTTGTAACGGCTAGTAGCTTTCCTTGCAGCCCTTCGGAGGACATGTTACTATAGAGTTCTCAAAGTACGGAAACATTATGAACCGTCCCTTTAAGCACTTATTTAGATAGATAAATACTTGAATGAAGTGTTTAGAAAAGTACGGGATGTAGAATAAATATGAATTTTAAGTATAAAGCTTGATATAAGACCGCTTACAAAAGTACGAATGGTAATTGACCACTTTTATTTCAGAAACTATTCTGTAATCAGGGTTGCAAAAAATCATGATTTTTTCATTTTAATCATAAAAATCAGATTTAAAAAAAAAATCGTGATTTTTTTGATTTATTTGATTTTTATTGTGTTTTGCGACCATTACCCTAGTTTTTCTTCTGGGCAACATTTCTATTTAGGTAGAATTGATGTATAGTGCTGGCAACACCGCCAAAAAAAGTAAAATGTCACAATGACCAGAAAAAACTATTTGAGTAAATTTAAGTTTCGAGTGTTTATTTGTTTATATTTCCGATAATTAATTATCTGTATCTGTCTCTGTCTATGCTACTTGCATTGCATGTAATGAATGAAAGTACCTAATCATTATTGTTATATTTTTACTAAGACAAAAAATATAATATTTGATTGTTGGTTTTTATTGCGATAAATAACTTAGCTTACACCTATCGTACTTTGTATTAATATTGTTTTCGAACATTACTGTTGATTAATGCACTCCCAGCTTTTAATTAGTTCCTTCTTCGGATTTTGATTTAAATCAGTGATTTTTATTTAAAAAATCATGCAATAAAAATCGTGATTTAAATCATGCAACCCTGTCTGTAATGTTTCAAAATCAGCAGTTTCTTGCAGTTTAAATAAGAGGACACAAATATTTCAATAGTTACAGACTTTTCTGTTAAAGTTGCAATTATTTATTAGTTACTAATTAATTATTACTAAACCTGTTTAAGGATTTTAACAACTATTGATAGAAACTTATAAATATAATAAATAATCTTGAATTTTATCTTTAATGAACAATTAAATCTGTAGCTTTGTAGCTAGTAGCTAGCTATTTAATTGCCATCGTTAGTCATTTATTAAGTAGTTTTTTTTTCTTTTATAGCCCACCCAGATGTTTATGACGAAACCAATATAAAATGATTCTTGAACAACGCAGGCGATACATTTAAATGTGTATGAAACTCTATTTTGATGTGACAAAACTCTCCCGGTGTTATTACAAAAGATTTTGAACAACTGTTTAACTGAGACTCTGTTTAAATTAAATGTCATGCTGTCACTTTTTTAACAATATTGTTTGGAAGAGACAGCATCTTTAAACAGTGTCTAAGTCAAACAGGAGTTTAAATCTTTTGTGATAAACCGTTAATTTTTTACCAATCGAGAGATAATGTAGAGACCTACCTAGCCTACCTTTATAATATTGTGTGCAAAATTCACAGATCGAAAGTGTGCAAATATTATGAAAGCGTATAGGTACAAGTATTGATTCCCGAACACGGGAGGGCTTTTAACGTGAAATTTATTGCTTTTCGTTTAAATGGGCTTAATTCCGTTTGTTTAAATATTGAGAAATTAGGCATGTCGCTTCGCTTGTTGTTTGGAGCTCGAAATTTCTACGACGACGTTGAGTTTTCGTAAAACAATCAAGTTCTGTATACGAATTTACGAAAGTCCTCAAAGTTATAGCACCGCTCTCTAAATAAGAATGTTTTTTTTACAAACAATCTATTTTTTTTACTGTACCAAATTATTAAAGCTTTCTGAAAATTACACCGTTGAGACTGTTTTTTTTTTCAGGAATACATTAATTTAGAATGCATCGTGGTTTATTTTGAAAAATATTTCTTAGTTTACCTTATGTTACAGACAAAATAACCAAATGTGTTTTCATAGTAAGTTTGGCAATGCATAAGTAATTTTAATGGATTCGCAAGAGAGAGGTGTACATACAAAAGCTGAATAGCCGGTTGCTAAACATATTCGGAGTGGTTAGAAAACCGTACAAAGGATTATAATAATATTTGCCAAGTTGCGCAATTCAAGTACCAGCGTTTTTTGGTAATGACATTGAGTAAATTATAGTACTAACGTGTGTCATTTGACTTTTACATACGTAAATAAATATCTATGAACATTGTCTAGTCTAGGCTTCGTATGTTAAAAACCCACGTTCCATAGCACATTTTTTTCTTATAAACAGCATTCAATATTTATTCTCCAATGGAAACGTAGTTGTAAATATTGTAACAAATCGTACACGAAACACGAGAGGTGGAATTTTCTTAAAGTATATAAAGGCAAGTCTGACAAGAAAATTGAATTCAGTATTGTGAAGTTAGACTGACCTAGTGGCAGTGAGAAAATGAAGAAAGGAAAACTCTTGTACCTATATGAACAAAAATTGCACTGTTTTTAACTTCTAATTTATTTTATTTGTCTAGCTTACTTAATGACTTGCCTCGTCCATGTTATGATGTAACTTTTATCGAGTGTAACTGTTACTCTAATTTAACAGGGCATGTTACCTCCTAACTTTTAATTATTAAGACAAATATGCTTTTGGGACCCTGTTAAGTAAATTAAAAGTGGTAAATTACAATAGTAGAAACCTCAAAGTAATGCCGCACTAAACCCTTTGTAATGTTCTCATTTTATTAGATTACGTGGTTGCCTCCCACACAAAAAGATTGTGAAATAAAACACAAAGTGGAGAATTCATTTCTACCACAACAACACGCACAAAACCTTAATTTTATTCAGGGGTTTATGGCCGTCACCAACAAATTACTTAATAGGCTTTTGTTTTATATACTTACTAACTTGTTAAGCTGTTTTGTTTTGCTGAAAATCAATGAAAAATGAAAGAAATTATTAACATAGTTTAATATTTGCTGGGCTAATATTATTTTCTATTGTTGTTATGTCGCGAACATGTAATTTTTTGAAATTCCGAATAAACTTATTTGTTCTTTTGCTTTCAATGGCCAGTCATTTGAATTTAAGTAATACAAAGATCATTTAATGCGTGTGTCGTACTATATACCCATTTTAGCTTTGATGGACTCTTCAATGGAAGGAAAAGGAGGAGCTTAGAGCGTTGAGGATACCTCGTGGATTTTCATGGTTTTCAATTTAGATTTAGTCCTATTGATCCTACTACTATTGTTCTAATTTTGGAATATGTTAAAATAGACTAATAACAAAATTTTTTGATCAAGCTCAAAACATGAATGGAAACAATTTTCTCGATAGAAAAAAAATCCAAAGTTGATGCCTCTCATATCATTTTTGCAGTACTGTAAGCAAACGGACTCATAGTTTGAACTGAAATTATGTTAATAAGATAAGTAATAAATAGTTCCAACTTTTGATAAAACCAATTTTTTCAAAAATAATTTAGTTTTTTAATAAATCAACTATTTTCATAATGTCGCTTACTTTATTTTATTTCGGAATGCGTGCGCTATTGTTGTCCCTTTCTTTGCGCTGGGAAGCTATATTACTTTACCTCTTTGCACCGAAATTTCAGACGGCCGCGAGCCTTCCTTGAGGACAGACCTGTGCTTGAGCGCTCCAAAAATTTACTAGCCAAAACACGTAAAATGACAGTATACTGACAATGACAGTTTTAATTTCTCTCACATTTCAAAGACAAAGAGTCTCTAATACTTATCCAACCTATTTTTAGGAGATGAAAATTATCAACAGAACAAACCTTCCAAGAGTCGCCATTGCGTAACAAAACAATAAACTAATAAATATTGTGAAATAAAATTTCTTTCCCGACCCGTGGTACAACTTTTAACTTTTACAAGTTTCGATCGTGAACAAATATTATTATTTTGCAGAATCATTAGTCTCTTTACGCGACAACGGCAAAGCAAAAATAATAGCAATAATAATAAATAATCTCAAAACGAATACTTACGTCTCGCATTATTACGTTATTTATTTAGGCACGCATCATGCGCACGCTATAATAAGTAGGTATCTAACAAAGTGACATAAGCTGTTTTATAGATGAATAAATAATGAAAAATATTAGAAAAAATCGGCTCACCCGTAGCAACTTAGACGGGACCTAGATGACCATAAAACAATATTCTAGAGCTCATACCTACGTTTTATTTTAGCTTCAAATCTACCCAGTGGTGTCGCCATCAGTTCAACTTTAATAGCTTACAACTCGAAAACGTGACGTTTTAGGCGATTATGTCGTTAACAATTCTTGTTCGTATTGGTACTATAGGCCGACCGGTTAAATGGTGTGCGTTACCCCAGCAAAAAGTTGTTCTTTAGAGAGATGAGACCTTATCAGATAATTAGTGTGTCATGAGGAGAAATTTGTTTACTAATAGCAAAATTTGTGTGAATTGTAGTTTTAAGATATTTAAGAAAAACAGATTTTGCTGGGGTCACGTTCTAAACATTACCCTGGCAAAAAAAGCTGTTTCAGCCTGGAACCAAATACATAAATAGATAGCTTTTGTTGCATGGTAAATGTTAGCAAATAGCAAAAATTGTGTGTGTTATGGTTCTTGAGTTATTTAAGTTTTTGCTGGGGTAACGTTTTGGGATTTCCCAGATCTCGAAAACGGTTCAACGCAGAAGTTTGAAAAAAATACCACTAAGAGACCTTAATTTGTTTAAATTTGTTTAAACGTTAGTTTTTGATTTGGTTGTCGCAAACCAACGTAATTAAATAGTTTCTAAAAACAGAAAAAACGAATTTGCAAGTAAACTAGTACACTTATAATTAAATAAACAGCTGTAAAAAATAGCCGTGGTAGACACTTATTACGTCAAGAATTTTAGGTTTTGTAACTTTACAGGATATAAAGATATAAACAAATTTGATAAATTAAGTACGACCGGTCTAAAATTTATCAAATTTGTTTATATCTTTATATCGTGTAAAGTAACAAAGCCTAAAATTCTTGACGTAGTAAGTGTCTACCACGGCTATTTTTTACAGCTGTTTATTTAATTATAAGTGCACTTGTTTACTTGCAAATTCGTTTTTTCTGTTTTTCGAAACCATTTAATTACGTTGGTTTGCGACAACCAAATAAGAAATTAACGTTTAAACAAATTTAAACAAATTAAGGTCTCTTAGTGGCATTTTTTTCAAACTTCTGCGTTGAACCGTTTTCGAGATCTGGGAAATCCCAAAACGTTACCCCAGCAAAAACTTAAATAACTCAAGAACCATAACACACACAATTTTTGCTATTTGCTAACATTTACTATGCAACAAAAGCTATCTATTAATGTATTTGGTTCCAGGCTGAAACAACTTTTTTTGCCAGGGTAATGTTTAAAACGTGACCCCAGCAAAATCAGTCTTTCTCAAATATCTTAAAAACTACAATTCACACAAATTTTGCTATTAGTAAACAGATTTCTCCTCCAATCCATCAGCCATTTTAATGTCCCCACTGCTGGGGTACAGGCCTTCCTTATGGGTGGATAAGGAGGACGGGCCATAACCCACCACGCGGGCCCAATGCGGATTGGTGGGTGGATTTCTCCTCATGACACACTAATTATCTGATAAGGTCTCATCTCTCTAAAGCACAACTTTTTGCTGGGGTAACGCACACGTTAAATGAGTCCTCGCCTGCGGGGCACAGAGGCGCGAGGGGAGACGAGAACGGGGGTCGTGAGAGGTGCGGGCGGCAGGCGTTCGTCGCCCGTCGCCCGCATCGCCCCCTACATACAATAATACAACACACGCGCAGAAAAAGAATGGGATTGAAAATGGCGGCTCACCACGCTTACCACAACAAGTGTGAATAAGAGAGCGATAGGTGTGGCGTATAGTGTGCGAGCGGGATGTGTTTATGAACGAAGTCAAGTGCGTTGTACAATGTTGTATTTTCAGCCAACTACCTATATGTTTGAAACAAAACTCGACAGTAATGGATTCTCAAAGGAAATTGCTGGTGGCTAAAACTCGACAATAATGATATCCCATACAACTTTGCTGCGTCACCATCGGAGGAGCACGGCAACCTCGACTTTGTTCAAAGAAGGTTGTCAAAATAATTACCATATTACAAGCTTTTTTGAGTAAATTCAATAATCTTCATTTTAAACACAACATATTGCATAAAATCTGTTTAATTAAATTTAGCTCCTACGGGGGGGAGGGGAGGGGGGGAATTATGTGTTTAAACCCAATGGTCGGGCTTAAACGCGTCTTTTGCCCATTTCTCTTTATGTGACATTTTGAATGGCCTATTTCTTTTATGTGGGTAGGCCAGATAAAAAAATGTGAGCAAAGGTGTGTGTTTCGCCGTGCCGAGCTGTGACGTCACTAAGGGGTTTTTACATTTAAATGAAATGTAAAAAACCCTTAGTGACGTCACATTCTCCATTTCTCCATAAATATTGCTTTAAAAATTCTAAAACTATTTTTCTCGCACTTCTGAAGGGCAAAACTAGAAACGATGGCGTCACATATTTTACGATTTATATCTAGTAATAATTATTGAATTGGAACTGACGAATTTAGGACCCCTCCACACGTCGTCGACCCCCTTAACGTGTGACGTAATTTATGGATGGCCCCAAATGGACCTCTGTCGCAAAAGTTACAAATCTGTTTTTCGCAAATGTATTGAAAAACGCCGAATGGTACAACTTTATTAATAATAATAGTATTTTTTTACAATTAATAAACTATTGTTAGGTATTTGTATTCATTTTCATTTTTCATTCAATTTGAAGATACCTAAATTATCAAAGAAAATGTTCTAAATACAATGTATTGCGACTCCATCGTTTCTCTATTCTTCTTCTTTAAACTTTCGATGAAACCTCACAGGCATTTGGCGCGAAAATCAAACTTTACGATTGAAGGCAGAATGTCACTATGGGATACGAGGGGTGAGTGGGCGGAGCCTGTAAAAAAATTTTTTCACGAGGCGTCGTCTTAAGGAGGAATCACGAGATCTGGGAGATAAATTCATTTAAGATGTTGTTGCGGATAAATGAAACAACAGCGGATGTTTTGATGCTCTTGATTTATTTCTATATCTAACAATTAACAGTGACTGAAAACACTATGATTACTATTCAATAGTCCGTACTTAATTATTCACTTCACTAAACTTCACTTGATATTCACTGAACACTGAACTGTAAACAGAACTGCTACTCAAACCTTTGTAAAACCGAAATGCAAACGTTAGAACTACTCTGAACTAAAAAAACTCCCTGCGCGCCAAACACGTGCGGCTTATATACCATTCGCCGGGCGCGAGAGAAACGTCTCGACGTTCGGGAGAGATCGAGCGATGTCCCTATAGAACATTCCCGTTAACTCGCGGTCCGACGCGGGCGGCCGGGACTCGTGCTGTCGCGTTCTTTACACTATCCGTCCTTATCGTTCAGCGACCGGACGTTTTGACGTAAACAAACGCCTTACAATTAAATTTGAACCTTATTCATCTAGAACTATGCTACAATGTCGGCTGTCCGTAACAATTCTCCCCCCGGCGTAGACGTTTTCGAAGCCTTCTATTCTGGGTAGGACAGCATCAGCGGGTCACATGATCTTGTTTGCAGCTCGTTCCAGCTTCGCTGTTCCGTTGGTTCATGCTGTTTTCTTTCTTGTCGACGGTGAGGACGATGAGCTTTCTAGTGGGTCGACGGAAAATTCCTCCCTTCGTCCTGACGTCAGCGCTGCGCACTTCTCCGTCGGGGCCCGGATAAACTCGTTCAACGATCCCTCGTGGCCATATGTTTCGTGGCAGATTCGGGTCAGTTACGATAACCAAGTCTCCGGTCTTCAAGTTTGCTTCTTTTCCAGGTTCACCCCTCGGAACCAACGTTGGCAAGTATTCTTTTATCCAGCGCTGCCAGAAGCTGTCCGCTAAGGCTTGTGCAGCTCGCCACTGTCGCCTGTCGCTGGGCTGACATGGGCCGGTTGGCGGGAGACCTGAAGATGTGCCCAGGAGAAAATGATTTGGAGTGAGTGACTCTTCGTCCTCCGGGTTGACCGAAACATGGGTTAGCGGCCGTGAATTAATAGAGTGCTCTGCCTCAGCAAGGAGAGTTCGTAGCACCTCTTCTTTTGGTGCCTTTTCGTTCAGGGTGGCGGCTAAGGCAGTCTTCACGGAACGCACCAGGCGCTCCCAGGCTCCTCCTTGGTTCGGTGCGCCAGGGGGGATGAATCGCCATTGAACTCGATGTTGTAATAAGTATTCTTGGAGCAACGGCGCCCACTCGTTCACTGCAGCTCGAAGTTCCTTGTCAGCGCCTTTGAAATTTGTTCCATTATCGCTGATGATCGTGTTGGGCCAACCTCGCCGTGCTGCCATTCTTCGAATCGCCATTATCGCAGAGTCAGCGCTTAGAGTTGATACGAGCTCCAGATGCACAGCTCTGGTAGTGAGGCATGTAAATAAAGCTCCCCAACGTTTCTCATGTCGTCTGCCCACGGTAACGGTCATCGGTCCAAAATAGTCCAGGCCGCAGTTCGTAAAAGGCCTGCAAAATGGGCTGAGTCTCTCCTGTGGCAGGTTTCCAATGGAGGGTTTGGCTGGCTTTGATTTTTTCAATTTGCATAGCAAACATGCATTAGCAATGGCTCGAATACATGGTCGCATTCGCAATATCCAAAATCGTTGTCGGAGCTCGTTGATGATGCGTTCATTGTTGGCGTGTCCCGCAGCCTGGTGCTCTTTTGTTATGAGCAGTTGTGCGAAACGGTGTCTTCCATCCAAGATGATTGGTCTCTTCATTTCGCTCGATACAGCGCAAGCGTCGATTCTTCCACGGACTCGTAGCAGACCGTCTACAAGCTCAGGATCTATTTGTAAAGTCGACTTGATCGCTGTATGGGTTTTCCTTGTTCCAATAGCTGAAGTTCTTCACCGAATGTTTCCCTTTGTGCCCGTCGTAACCACATTCTTTCGGCTTGCTGGATGTGATGGAGTTCCAGTGTCTTTCCTCGATGACACCATTTATCCACAGCCAGTAGAACTAAAGCTGTTGCGCGAATGAGAGTCTCGTACCGTGATATCTTGTCGATATCCGGCATGGCTTCATGGACTTCAGGCTGATTTGTGCTCACGTGGTTCACAGTTTCTTCCTCCCCCCGTTCGGAGGTATCGTTTTCCAAGGCCGACGGCCATTCTTCTGTTTTATTCTTTAAAAATGGTGGCCCACTCAACCAGCGTGCTGGAACTGAGTTGACGTTCTTCGCTCGGGTCGCGTCATCTGCCACGTTGAGCTCGGTGGGAAGCCATCGCCATTGACGTTCATGTGTTCGCTCGGCGATCTCTCCTAGACGATGTGCGACGAACGCAGTGTAACGGCGGGCGTCACTGCGGATCCATGATATTACTGTCGTGGAGTCGGTCCAGTATGTAACTTCATCTATGGCAAGCCGATGTTCGCTTTGTATGGTGTCCGCCAGCCTCGCACCAATAACCGCTGCTTGCAGCTCGAGGCGCGGGATGCTCTGTGCTTTGAGGGGTGCCACCTTTGCCTTGCCGCCCACTAAAGCTACGTGGACTCGACCTTCGTCGTCCGTTACCCGTAAGTAAGCAACGGTTGCATAAGCGCTTTCACTTGCGTCACAGAACACGTGAAGCTCTCTCCTATGGTGATTGGTAGTGGGCGTGTAACATCTAGGGATGGTGACATTTTTTATTTCCTCCAGACCTCGTAGCCACGACTGAAACTCTTCTGCTTCAGCGAAAGGTAAGGGCTCGTCCCAACTTATTTTCTGGCGCCACAGATTTTGCAAAAAGATCTTCGCTGTGATGGTATATGGGCTCACAAGTCCTAGCGGATCGTATATGGACATGACCGCTGACAGAGCCTCTCTCTTCGTCGGTGTTCGTGCTTGCGCCTTGACTTCTGCAGGCACCCGGACCATGTTGGTGTTGAAACCAAGCGTGTCTTCATCTGCGTTCCACAACATGCCCAATGTTTTCTCATATGGGCTGAGATTCGCACCCAACTGTGTAGGTGCCCGCGCTCGTAACGTCTCTGGCATGTGCGCTAGCAAGTCAGGATGATTGGAATTCCAACTGCGAAGTACGAAGCCCGCCTTCTCGTGAACTTCGGCCACACTTTTTATAGTTCTGGTGGCCTCTTCAATATCCTCGTAGCTGTCCACGTAATCGTCCATATAATGACTTGTAGTGATGGCTCGTAATGCGTCAGGGTGCGATTGAGCGTGTGCTTCGGCGTTCGTGTTGCGTACTGTGTGTGCGATGAACGGTGAACTCGCGGCCCCAAAGATCATTGAAGTCATTTCATATTTCTGTGGGGGTGCTTTTCTTTCTTGATCTCGCCACAGAAACAGTTGTGCGGGCTGGTCTTCCTTTCGTATCTTTATTTGAAGGAACATCTCTTGAATGTCCGCGGTCACGGCGACTGGCTTCTCTCGGAACCTGAACAATATTCCTTGTAGTGATGTCAGTAGGTCGGGGCCTTCAAGCAGCTCCTGATTCAGGCTTGTATCATTCACTACAGCAGCCGCGTCGAAAACAACTCTTATCTTACCAGGCTTATTTGGGTTCCGAACGGCAAAGTGTGGTAAATACCATCTCTTTGGGCTGACGTTCTCGCTGCCGTCACATGGTGTCGCATAACCTTTAGCTAACAAGTTGCGAATCTGAGCACTGTATTCGGCGGCGAAACCTGGGTCGCGATCCATTTTCTTTTCGATGCCTTTCAATCGTTTCAGGGCATAGTCGTAGCTCGCGGGAAGGACAACATCATCGCGACGCCATGGCAGCCCCACCTCATATCGCCCGTCCACTTGTCTTAATGTGCTCTTCACGATCGTCATAGCTCGTTCATCTTCTGGACGTTTCTTGGTCGTTAAGGCAACGCCGAGAGCATCTATTTCATAGTGAGACTTGATGAGCGCATCAAGTCGTTCGTCCTCCGTCTTTTCGTTAATATTTTCCGTGGTACGCAGGTGCAAGACGGTGGAGTCATCTTCTTTTATCATGGTGCGAGGTAGGTTGCCTAATATGACCCAGCCAAGACACGTTCTGGATGCGACGGGTTCTGACTTCTTTCCTGCGCGGATCTCGCGTGTCATAATCAAATGCCAGTAGTCAGCTCCAATAAGCAGCCGTGGTCGCGCTGAGTCATAGCATACTTCTTGAACATCCATCTTCTTTAGGTGAGGATACGTCAAAATTTCTTCCGGGACGGTCTGACCTCGTAGTTCGATTCCTCTAATTGTTCTAGCTTCAATGTTGAAGAAGTTCGTGTTCTTTCCACGAACTTTTAGTTGCACACACTTGCTGTTTTTGTCGCTTTTCGTCGTGTTGATGCCGTGTAGGTTAATACGGTGAGTAGGGCCATCGGCTTGAAGTTCGTTCGCCAGTTCTTCGTCGACCAAAGTGATGGTGGAGCCCTCATCCAATAAGGCGTGCGTTTCAATTTCACCCGCAGGCCCCTGGATCACGACGGGACACACTTTCAGCAACACTTCGTTTCTTCCTTTGGCGGCAGTAGCGGTGACTGTAGCTCTTATGGTGCTGTCGTTGTTGCTTGTACTAGCTGCCTCGGTTACGGTGGTGGTTGTGTCCGTGGTTGCGGTCGCATCTGTGGTCGGAGCTTCACTATGAAGAAGGCGATGATGTGGTCGGCGACATCCATTTATACCGCACGGCTTCGTTCGACAGATTCCCCTTCGATGCCTTCTGGTTATGCACTTGAAGCATAATTTTTCGTTTTTTACAAAATCCCAACGGTTCTGAAGGCCCATATCATTGAACTTCGAACATTTTGGCAAGTCATGCTCACCACTGCAGCAACAGCAAGTTTCTTTTGTCTCAGTGACGTTATGTGTCGCTGCTCGACGGGGTGGAGTGACGGTCGGTTTTCTTTCTTCTTTCCTTAGCGGAGCTTGCATGGTCGTCGTATAGGCGTGTCGAAGCGCGCGGTCAGCCTCTTGCATAAGGAAGCGAGATAATGTTATCACTTCTGGCTCTTCATAGGAACCGTGCTCTTCTGCGTAGTCACACCAACGCGATGTAAGATGCGGGCTTAGTTTGCCGATCACCTCTCGTACAAGCAAAGGGTTGTTGAGATAACCCCGCTTATCCAACTGCTTTATGACGCACACTATGTTCTGTAGTTTGACCGCTAGCGTGTTCAGATCTGCAGCGGTAGCAGCGGCTCCTAACTTAGGCAGTCTCCGTATTTTATCCAACGCCTGATCAATGATAACTTCCGGACGACCAAAACATTGTTCCAACGTCTTCATAATCACTGACGGACTTGCTGACGTGGCTAATAGTGACGATACAGCTTCACGGGCTTCGCCTTTTAAGCAGTTTCGCAGGCGAGCGACGTTCTCAGTGGGAGTGAAGTTGTATAACTCTGTTGTTTCCTCCATGGCCGCTTTAAAAGGCAGCCATTCAGCTGCAGCGCCCGTGAAGACGGGTAATTCACTGGCTTGTCGTGGTGGTGGTCGCACTCGTACCAAGCTCTGTATTGCTTCGGCCAGCTGTTCGATGCCCTGATTCCGATCTCGAGCCGGCATCGGTGAGCGATGGCGGCGATGATCTGGTTCTTTCTGGTGCGGCTCTCGATGTGTCACCTCCCCCCGTGTATCGATCGGGTTGCGGGGAGCGGTCTCCAGTGTAGCTTTTTCAAAGACGGTTGACGGCTCCGTTCGGTTGAGCCATTCGCTCACACGGTCTTCCACAAGAGTATGATCGGCGAGGTCCTCACCATCAGATTCTTGTATGGCCGCCACATCGAAAGCGAGCTTCTTCTTCACCAATTCAGCCTCCATTTGGATAGTCTTTCTTTCCATCTCCAATTCCAATTGCATCTCCTTGCGTCGCAGTTCCATCATGCGCTGTTCAGCCTCCAGTTCCGCTTGTCGAAGTCGAAGTGTCGCGCTAGATGTGGATCTTATTGAAGGTGGGCGCGAGGTGCGACGCACATCTGCTGGCCCTGGGTAACGCTGAGCCACTGCTTCTGGTTCTGAAGCCTCCCTGACCCCTGTTTGGTCGCGGGGCAGCCTCCTTTCCTCCTTTAGGGTGGTCGGTGTACTCTCGACCACGGAGGGTGAAGCAGGTGACAGCTCGTTCAGGCCGCGTCGCGCTTGTTCCAATGGCGCCTCGGTCATCTCCTTCTTTGCTGCACTTCTTGTTTGTGGCATCTTCCTGTATTTCTCCTTTGGTGCTGCTGATTCCGTAGATCCGGCTCGAAGGACCATAAAACTGTTGCGGATAAATGAAACAACAGCGGATGTTTTGATGCTCTTGATTTATTTCTATATCTAACAATTAACAGTGACTGAAAACACTATGATTACTATTCAATAGTCCGTACTTAATTATTCACTTCACTAAACTTCACTTGATATTCACTGAACACTGAACTGTAAACAGAACTGCTACTCAAACCTTTGTAAAACCGAAATGCAAACGTTAGAACTACTCTGAACTAAAAAAACTCCCTGCGCGCCAAACACGTGCGGCTTATATACCATTCGCCGGGCGCGAGAGAAACGTCTCGACGTTCGGGCGAGATCGAGCGATGTCCCTATAGAACATTCCCGTTAACTCGCGGTCCGACGCGGGCGGCCGGGACTCGTGCTGTCGCGTTCTTTACACTATCCGTCCTTATCGTTCAGCGACCGGACGTTTTGACGTAAACAAACGCCTTACAATTAAATTTGAACCTTATTCATCTAGAACTATGCTACAATGTCGGCTGTCCGTAACAGATGTGCTAAAAATCTCAATGTTTAAATACTACGATCAAAAGGGCTTCTAGATCCGGAGAAATTAATATTTTTAGCAGGCCATCTAAAATAAAAAGAAAATTTAAATTGGCGGTCATTGCAAAAAGAGAGGGGGTGGACCCTCACTTGTGGAAGTTTATTTCGATAAAATTAGGTATATTAAAATATATTTTTAAAGCATAAATGCCTTTAAATTATCGATATTACAAGACCAAAGACATTGTATAAATAAAACACATAGCATGGCTGATTATATAGGTATCACCTAAAATTAAAAGATTAGTGAGAGAATTTGAGATCGATCAAGAATGGATGGATACTCGGCTCGAAATGAAATGTCCATGATAATGGATACTGTTCGGAACGGAATGTCCATGATAATTGCTTTTACAAAATGTATTATTGCCCCACAAAAGACAATAGCCACAAGTCTTGATAAATGGTTACTTGTCACCATTTGGCTTAGTTAAATATAATGTCGTCGAGGTGTGAGACCTTTTCGTGTGTCTTTGTGATATATTTGCATGGAAAGTTACAGACAATATAGGTTTAGGTATTGTCTAAAAATTGTTTGAAAAAACAAAAAAAAATCGACTTCAAAAGCCGAGGGCAACTTTTTTTATTCTAAAATCCCCACCCGCCTCAAATAGACGTGTTTTATTACAATGATAATGCGTATATAGTGATTTGAATATTATTTCTTGTTTTTCAAAACAATTTTTTCTTTTTTCTTTTTAGTGTAGGTATTAGATATAAGATATATTATCTAGGTAGAAAAATCGGCTTGGCCAAACGTGAGATAATCGCGGACAAACGGGCATACGGGTCAAATTAAGAAGAGAACTTCCTCTTTTGAAGTCGGTTAAAATACCTACCAAAACCTTCTCCTAAATGTAACAAATACTTTTCTGAAAACCGCATCAAAATTGGTTCAGCTAAACGCGAAATAATTGCGGACAAATATATATACATACGGGTCGAAATGAGAACCTTCTTTTTTTGAAGTCGGTTAAAATAATAAAACTTTCTCCTAAGTGTAACAAATACTTTTCTGAAAATCGCATCAAAATCGGTTCAGCCAAACGCGAGATAATCGCGGACAAAGGACAAACATACATACATACATACGTACAGGTCAAACTAAGAACCTCCTTTTTTTGTTTTTTGAAGTCGGTAATGATTTTTGATGTTACAGCCTTCAGTATAGCAGAATATGTCCTAACTAACTTCCTGCCTAAACTCGGATTATAGAAACTTTAATGAAGACAAGATCTTTATTGTTACTAATACAGTTATAGCTCTTCAAATAATTAAGTTTTTTAATTACTTGATTTCCGTTAATTTTAAAATTGCTAAGATTTTTGAAAAGCTTAAGCCTTTGTTAACTACTACACAATTAACGCTAATGTCGTTGGAAAGCTGAAGTTATTGTCGTTATAATAACTTAATTAATAATTGTGTCAACATTCTTGATAGATTAATTCTTGGCGAGCGTTTAATTAAGGTCTAGCCAGATGATACGAATCTTTGCGACCGCGACCGCGACTGGCGCCCGATGGCTGTCATCCACTCTACTGATTAGTAGGAATTTATATAAATCGCTGACCAATGTTAGCGACTGCGTCGTGCGACAATTTGTTTGCCGGTCGTGGTCGCCGTCATCATGAAGATATCACGCTACGTTAAGACGAGCCAAGTTGCGTCAACGTCGCGCCTCCTGTGTGACAACTGCTCACATAGCGTAGAGTTGCCAGATGGTCGGGATTCACCTGGATTCTCCCGGAATTTCAAGTGGTCTCCCGACTCCCCGCCCGCCCCGTCGTCGCATCCCCGCCCGCCCCGTCGTCGCGTCCCCGCCCGCTCGTAGTATAACCAGACCCTTATGCCGAATAAGCGTTGGCGGGTGCTCGTTATAATTTCTCGGTGCTTCGTTCTCTTACGCGAAGGTGACCTCCTGTGTTTGTTGAATACATTGTCTGAGCACATGAAATTACGCAATTTCATATATTTCATATGTTTGTTTTGGGATTGACGCAAAAGTTTGCAAAGAATTTTGATTTAGTTATTTTTATTTTTATCACCTCCTTCTATTTCCTAGTACACATGTTAAGCATGTTTATTTCTATTTATCTAACGTATCAAAGTTCTTAGTGTATGTAGATTAATGAGTCATATTCATTTTTATGACCAGGATTATTAAGAAATTGTGAGTTGTTAAAATCCTTAAGGGGGCGTGATTAATGGACGACCCCTAACTGCAAAACCAGTGTCTGAAATACTGTTTAAACTAGGTAGTTACATTTATTTATATAATAAAATCGAATACCAATTAAGTATTATGTTAGTTTCTATTTATATTAATTGGTATACAAATAACATTTTCTTTAAAATATAACTTCAGCAAAATTTTCCCGAACTTTTCTTTAGCTTATTATGATTTCGTCATAAGAAGCAATATTAATGTCATGATTATAATAAATACTTTTAGCCCGGTTCCCAGGTTCGATGCCCCAGATCGTAGCCCTAATGTGCCGAACACATTACTCTTAATCTCATGAAACCTCGTTCATTCAAGGACTTTTTGCGGCAGACATTTTGGATATTTTTGCGGAAAAGCGAAGTCATGTTCTTTCGTTTTGCTTTCAACGAAATACTTGAGTTTCTTGAAAATCAAACTGTACATATGAATCCTTAATACAGAATATTGGCAGAACTCATAAATAATCTGTATATATGTAAACGCGAAAGGTCACCATGATTTCCATTCCGATCTTTTCTTAAATCCTACTAATATTATAAATGTGAAAGTTTGTGGGTTTGGATGTTTAGATGTTTGGATGTTTGTTCCTCAATCACGCAAAAACTACTGAACGGATTTGGTTGTAATTTGACACATAGATAGTAGATAGCCTAGATTAAAGCATAGGATACTTTTTATCCCGATATTCCCACGGGAACGGGAACCGCGCGGGTGAAACCGCAGGCGGCCGCTAGTACAGACTAAAATGAACTTTTGGATCTTTGCTGGAACCTCATCAATTCCTCCTTCCAACTATACTGACGAATAAGTGACTGTTTTGGTATTGGTTGCCTAACATTTGAGTGATTAGTTGTGCAAAGTGTCACGTTGTAGAGAGCGTGACCGCCCGCCCTCCTTGTCTAGTAGATAGCTGTTTAAACAGATTCGTTTACGTTCACATTAGATAAGTTTGTTTTAGTTACATGATACTAAAGAATGTCAGGGTGGTATTTCAAAGTCAAAGTCAAAATATCTTAATAATATTAATAATTAAGCAATTGGATTGGATACCTACCTATTTAAAGAAAACTTCGGTAACTCATTTTATTTCTTAATTGTATCATGGTAATGTATAGTAAATAAACAGTAAACTGACTGTTCTGTCCTTTACTCACAGACCATACAAAAAATACTTGCCTTTACTGTACTAGTAAAGAAAAGAGACGCCTAAAATAGTAATGTAGGTAGGTAGCACCCTGGTGGAGTTTTCTAGAATCTCAGCCTGACGTTATTCAGTACTAATGTATGCCCACTCGGTTCACGACATTTCCAATCACACTTGACTATCCGTTATTGCTTGAAACGAATTTATGCCAAGAAGGTTTAAAATGTTGTCCTAAATAAATCACTGTATAACCGTAGAATATTTGTTCCTTGTGCCAAATTCGTTATGCCATAATTTTGGTGCAACCCAAGTGGATTTTTAAATACAAGAACTTTTACAGAAATAATCCATTTCGAATGGGAACTTTCAACAAGAATACTTACATTTTCTGAACAATAATGTTTATAGTATAAAAGCAAGCAATTCTATTCATCTTATTATGAAATCTGGTCGAAGCCTCAAGCCTCGAAAGCATGTTTAAGGCTATTATCTTAATTTTTCGGATATTTATTGTTACAATTTTTCGTTTTTTTTATTTAAAAAACGAAAAATTACGTCTTATTTAAATTTTTTTTTTTCCAAACGAAAATAAATAATATTTCGAAAACTTATGCCGATCACAGAAATTCGGGCTATAGTATATTCCATATACCTATATTATCTATTATTACTAGTCGTCCTGTGGCTTCACTAAAGTTCGCCCTTTACCATGAAGGCACGAAATCAGAGTCTCGATGTCGTAGTAATAATCGCGTCTGATAGGTATTTCGATTGGTATTGCTTTTTGTTTGACACATAGTTCTTGTTACTAAAACACAAAATAACAAATACACTCGACGCGACGTCAGAAAAACAGCACCTTTTCGAAATTGAGTTTAGACTTGGCCACCTGCTCTAGCAATAGCGTTTTATTGTGTAAATGTTGATATCTATTGAAAGTACATTTAATGAGCTTTCAATTAATGATTGTTTGAGTTAATTAACATAACAGTTACCATAATTAAACGCTTAAAACGTTGAAGCTTGCGCCGCAATAAAAAGGAAATAAAAGGGTTCAATCCAGGAAATGCGGGTAAATTCGCTATCGAGATGATAGAACAAATACACTTCAACAGTTCAATTAAAAAAAGGAATACCCACGATGGATACTATTGCCCATGAAGTTGCTCAAATATTGCAAAAAAATGAGGCAATATAATGTTGCTCGGAAACTGAATCTCAGTAATTGATTCCGTTCGAAGAGTATTCTAAAGGTTTCTAGAGACTGTTGGCTATGTCCGAAGAGGAATAAGTATATAACAACACTTACCATTAAATTAGATAGGATTAAATTAATTTTGAAGAAATTTTTGAAAAGGTGCGATTTTTCTGACGCCGAGTGTATTACTTGTTTGCTTTGTTGTTATTCACCGCGATTCGGGGTCTACACGTAAACGACCTAGCTCCTAGAGTACTTATGTTATGATTTTAATTGGATCTTATTGGGACCAATTTCAACTTTATCCAGACATATTCTAGTAACTCATACTCAAATGAAACAATCGCCTACCAATCGTTATACTCATTTAAAACTCCCCCGCGATACATTATTTTATGATGGTTTTTATGCGATCCAGCAAATTGGAATTGTAGCCACTTTCTTTCATGAAAGTATTCTTGGCATTCCCCCTTTGACCGTGAAATAACCTTGTTATGAACGATATCAGTATAATAAAAGTCGGTGGTGTTTATAATATGTTATTGGATACGATTTATTTGTTTGCTATTTTACTACTTATTGGTTTTGTAGATCATTTTCTGTGACGTTTTCTAGTACAAAAATGAGTCTATCTATATAAAATTAGAATAGAATTAATGTTAACTGTGAATCAACCTATCTAAAACTTTACAGTTCTGATATTGCAGTAAATATGTTAAAAGTAACGTTGTAATAAGCAGTACAAAACATTTCTTGCTTCCGTAGCTCGTAGCATCTACGAGAGTTGTTTCTCGTAGCAAGTATAAGTTCTCATATAATTTGCTCAATAATTGCAGAGAACTTTATATTGATCTGTTTATGTAAATAAACAAATTATTTATAGTTTTATTCTTTAAACAGGTCAATATAATGTTCTCCATAACTATTAGGAACTTGCATCTAGTGAGTAGTCATTTGATTTCTTAGCATAGGCGGATGTTTGGCTTTGTCTATCAAAAGCGTTGCTGCCATTTTAACTTACAATTAGTTGTTTATGTTCTAAAAAGGAAATACATCTGGGATTTCTTATTTTATTTTAGTGCCTTAGGGTTCATCCATAAATTACGTCAAACGTTAAGGGGAACGGAGGGGGTCGTCAAAGTGTGACAAGGGGGTGGAAGGGGTCCTAAATTTCGTGACGTCACATTTCAAAATAGTTTAAATTGAAATAAAACAAATTCAGGAACTGCTTTTTTAATTCAATAATTATTTTTAAATGTTAAATGACCTACTGTGACAAGGAGGTGGGAGGGGGTCAAAAGTTATGAAATTTGTGTGACGTAATTTTTAAGGATGGCCCTTATTATTATACTTACTTGTGCCGATTATTCCCAGGAGTCCCTTCTAACACTGTCCCCCGGGGTGACAACTGGGTTTTTTTTCCCAGTTGTCACGGGGGTGACAAATTTTTCCCAAATGTTCCCTTCAAATTTGTGCCAGAGGGGACAACTGGCACTTTTTTTTCCTAATTGTCGCCCGTGACACCAGAGGGGGTGACAATTGCTACGAAAATGGTCCAGTTGTCCCCTTCCAATCCAAGCAATATGGAGTATATTATCTTCTATCTCTCACAAAAAACTTGATTATGATTTATTAACAAAAAACTTTTAGGTAGGCAAGAAATTATAACGTAAAAAGTTCAGTGCTTAAAACTACTTTTACAGAAGTACAATTAGTATGGTGCAATTAGACCCAGACCTAGCTTGACATCCAAAGTAAAAGTAACATATTAGCTCCAAATAACTCCTTGTAAGTTATGATGCCCTGGTACTTTTGACTGAATTTAACATTATTTTGTAATGGAATATAAAATAAATATAGGATTTCGGGTTAGGTTCGGAATAATCGTTCGGACACTACGATATTCTAAAAAGCCCTAGTCCAGTAGGACCACGAGTACATACATAGTGGTATACCTTGGTCCTACTAGTAGGTCAAATCGGTAGGTCCGTCACGGGTGACAATTGCTACAAAAAAGTTCCAGTTGTCCCCTCTGGCACGAATTTGAAGGGAACATCTGGGAAATTTTCGTCCCATTCGTCACGGGGGTGACAACTGGGAAAAAAATCCCAGTTGTCACCCCGGGTGACAGTGTTAGAGGGGACTCCTGGGAATAATCGACTTGTGCAATGACTTTGAAATTTTGTTGTTCATAATTTTAAATAAATAAGTTGCAAGCGAACTCCCTAACTCGGTCAGGCTAGGAGGCGTGGCGTAAAATGTGGTTTAATCTGCAGCATCGCTGGTCCCATAACTTTGGTCCAGTAAATCTCCTTGACCACTGTATTTTATCTCTAGTATTTGTTGTAGGGTCTGCGGTCTCACCAGCCCGAGGTTGTACACTCTGTTAATCCTCCTTGCGCGATTGATCATTTCCCGATAGTCCAATAACAAAAAAAAAACCGGCCAAGTGCGAGTCGGACTCGCGCACGAAGAGTTCCGTACCAAAAAACGAAAAAAAAACACGTTTGTTGAATGGGAGCTCCCCATAAATATTTATTTTATTCAGTTTTTAGTATTTGTTGTTATAACAGCAACAGAAATACATCATCTGTGAAAATTTCAACTGTCTACCTGTTGTCGTTATTAATATAAAGCAAAAAACGGCAAAAAAATTACGTTTGTTGTATGGGAGCCCCCCTTAAATATTTACTTTATTATATTTTTAGTATTTGTTGTTATAGCGGCATCAGAAATACATCATCTGTAAAAATTTCAACTGTCTAGCTATCACGGTTCATGAGATACAGACTGGTGACAGACAGACAGACGGACAGCGGAGGCTTAGTAATAGGGTCCCGTTTTTACCCTTTGGGTACGGAACCCTAAAAACTAATTCGCTGTTGTCGAACATTAATTATAATATTATCCATTCGTACTTCGTTCTTTTAATTTATTTCTTCCTGATGGAAGCTGAAAATTTACTTCACTGTAATTTGTACCGCGAAAGTTTTTTAATTGAATGAGAAATTAAATATTTCTAGTGCTTCTTGTTGCAAGATCTTCCAGGGTCTATTTATAAACAGATGACGAAGATTTTTAAAACAAATCATGTTTTTAAAAAGATTTCAATGAAGAATTTGTAGGAAATAAATAAAATTGTTAATCTGAAATCTATTTCTACGTTATGCAAAGCGTTCGATTCTTATCATTGTCTAACGGCCGATTGTTATAACAACTAATGTCTTATATCTATTTTAACCGACTTCAAAAAAGGAGGAGATTATCAAGTCGTCTGTTTTTTTTTTGGGAATTCATATCAACTCCTTCTAAAAATAGTATCTTACATACACCCCGCGTTCCGGATCACGCTCACAGCGCTGTTAGCGCGAATCCGACCAAATTAAATAGTCACAAAATATTACACAAATAGGGTATTTGTGTACCTTCTTAATTTAATGGATTAAACGCTAACAGTGCTGTTGGCGTGATTTGGAACTAGGCAACAATATAACGTGTGGTGTGAAGGCCAATATAACATCTATTTCTGTTCCAACCCTCGTCGGTTTTTTATATTGTTTGTTTGAACATACTTCCTTTATTAGATTTTTCTGGAAATACTTCCAGATGAGCGAGCAAGTTGCGCTCCAGCCAGCTTATGTAGCATTTTGTTTACGTCGTAATGACATTTTTGTCAGATAAAGGGTTTGTCTACAGCGGAATGTCTTTATTTCGGCGTAAAGAGTAAACCTTTCGCGTATCGTCTCAAGGGCAAGCCTGGATCTTACAACCTCGTCCCGGTTTTGTAATGACCTAGCTTTGACCTAGGGCCAAGGAATGATCCTAACTCCAACTACGGTAAAAGCTATTTTTGATCGCAACCTCATTCGTCTGATAAACGCCAATTTCTTCTCCCTTCTCATCATAATCTGTCTTGCAATCATATAATAGACTTCAAAACTGATATGATTCATATCCTGATATGAATCAAGCCGTACTTATTTATCTCCGAACAGCACTCTCGAGCAATTTTGACCCCCGTGTCGATTATTTCGTATGTTCCGAATACTTCCTTTATTCGATTTGTCCTCAATTTTTCGCTAGCTAGGAGCCTGGAGCATTCAACCTCGTCCCGAATTTGTAACGACCCAGGGCCGAGGCGAGATCCTAACTCCTGTCATAGATTAAATCGCTATTAAATTTCATTTATTTTATTAAGAGGAGCTTGGTGGCGCAGTGGTTTAGCGATTGGCACTGCTATTGCGGAGGAATTTTCGCAAGGGTCGGTCATGGGATGGGTGACCAAAAATTTTTGCTTCGGAAGGCACGTGAAGCCGTTGGTCCCGGCTGCATTTGCAGTCGTTAGCACCCACCAATCTGCATAGGGCCTGCGTGGTGGGTTATAGCCCATCCCCCTTATCCACCCATAAGGAAGGCCTGTGCCCCAGCAGTGAGGACATTAAAAATGGCTGATGTCGAAGTTTCATCACAACCTTTCATCTGATAAACCCAAATTTCTTCCCACTTATCATCATTATCTACTTGCAATCATCAGGACAGAATTACATAGCTTATATGAATCACTTCGTATTTTTTATCTTCGCACTGCGCCCTGAATTTAGTAGGTACATTCCTGTAAATGTACTTGTGTAATACTATATTAATGTTGTTTTTTTGCGTTCAATGTACATACTTTGTTGTAAATACGATTCAAATCAAAGCTTCACAAAATACCTATATAAAATCACATTGTCGATAGATAGAGTTACAAACAAATACTATGTCAGCTGGTAAGGAGGCAAGGATAATCAGCTTACACAGGGATTTATCCCCAGTGTAAGCTGATCAGATGACAAAGCGATCGCTGAAGGAACAATATGAAACCTATAGAATAGACTAACACTGCATTTAATATGAACATTGTAGCTCTTTCTGCTTCAATAAAGTTACATCAAGCTAATCTAGCCTAGCACAGTTTTTAGGGTTCCGTACCCAAAGGGTAAAAACGGGACCCTATTACTAAGGCTCCGCTGTCCGTCTGTCTGTCTGTCTGTCTGTCACCAGGCTGTATCTCATGAACCGTGATAGCTAGAAAGTTGAAATTTTCACAGATGATGTATTTCTGTTGCCGCTATAACAACAAATACTATATTACAAAAAATAGAATAAAACAAATATTTAAGGTGGGCTCCCATACAACAAACGTGTTATTTTGCAGTTTTTTGGTACGGAACCCTTTGTGCGCGAGTCCGACTCGCACTTGGCCGGTTTTTTTTATTGTAACATTGCTACATTATTTATTAATTTGTACGGAAGCTATCTAGTTAAATAAAAATCTAACTTACATAATACCAAACATTTGTATAACAAATCTTAAAGAACGTAAAGCTTAAAAGGAAAAATTATATATCCTGTAATGTAAGTAATCAATTTTGCTTGAAATAATCTTTTACCAATTCTAAATACCTACTAGCACGCACGTCACGACATTGCTAGCTTCTAGTACTATACTTAACTATATTAGTTTCCAAAAACAAACTCTTGTTAATTAACAAATTTTCTATGAATTTCCTTCATCTGGTAGAGAGGATACTCCGAGGGAGACGAGTATTGATTGCGCGTGACCTTTGCCATTCGCTCAGCGCTCACGAGACGATAATTATTATCTGACATCAATAATGTTTAAAATGTATGGAAAAAAGCAATCGCTAACTTCAAATTCCTATCTCATCAAACTTAAAGCTTAAAGTCACATGTCGCATCGCAAGCTTATGTAAATCAGTGTTGTATTGTATGGAATTGACATGCTTAATAAATTATAGTTCTTATTATTTGAACCAAGTTTCATTCAAGTCCGTTCAGCCGCTTTTACGTTATCCCACAATTATTAATAGGATTCATATGCATGAAGGTATATGTATACTTAAATATAGCGGCTGGATCAAAAGATATTATAGTTATAAGTAAAGTAAACGCAAAATAATAAAGACGCTGTCTGACAGGCTGGTAGGTACACTTAAAAGATAAGCTGTGAAATTTTGATACTTTCTTAAGTTGTGAAGGTTACGAAGCTACGTAAGTTAGTATTTATTAACTTGACCTTTCGCTTCTTATTTACCGCTCGTTCGTGAGAGATATCTACTTTTATCCAAATTAAAGTACTTACTTTACTTCAAAAAGATTTTGGAGAAGGTGATGGATGAGATTGCGGTAGATTAATTTTTATTCACCCCTGTTAGTAAATAAAAGAAAGAAAAGCAATAAATAATTTGGACAGCGGTTTTTCCTTTCATTAAATATTTGCAAATATAAAATTTCACTAACTTCTTTGTAGAGAGTGACACTGAAAAGTATGTTATTATTATTGTACAAAAATAATATATTATGGGCAAACCTTAAACTCATTCAAACATTATTAAGAGCAAAGATTCTCGCATATTATCTGCAGCAAAAAGTTTGGAGCCTGAGTGAACGCAGTGGGGTCAAATAAGGTGTCACTGACCTCACTGCGTATTAACTTTGAAAGACTTGAGTTGTTATTTACGAGAATGCTCCATATAAATCCCGCGTGGATGGTTGTTTGGCTTCTAATTTTACGTAAACATATGTGAGCAATTCTTTTTTTTTCAGTAAAATTTATGTTTCTTCATCAAGTTTTATCAGTTATTTTGTTAGTGGAAATAATGTAGGCATACTCAAATAAAGTTCTATTTTGTTAATGTTCATGACTTTTATCCGTCTCAAATGTAAACCGGCCAAGTGCGAGTCGGACTCACGCACGAAGGGTTCCGTACCAAAAACGGCAAAAAAATCACGTTTGTTGTATGGGAGCCCCCTTTAAATATTTATTTTATTTTGTTTTTAGTATTTGTTATTATGGCGGCAACAGAAATACATCATCTGTGAAAATTTCAGCTGTCTAGCTATCACGGTTCTTGAGATACAGCCTGGTGACAGACAGACAGACAGACGGACAGCGGAGTCTTAGTAAGAGGGTCCCGTTTTTACCCTTTAGGTACGGAACCCTTTTTTTTTTTTTTTTTTTTTTTTTGTTTATACTGAAGAAAAATGCCTTTACGCGCTTCCCTTCCCGCAGGTGATCGGGAAGGGGGTATGTGGGACTCGCCAGGAGGGGACCGCAACATTCAGCGTTGCGGCTCCCTCCACGACTGCCTCCCGTGATCCCACCCAGCCAAGTGGCTCGATGGGATCTCGATGGGATCTCGGGAGGAGGGAATACCCACTAAAAAACTTCAGTACCTGCCCACGCGCCGCCGACTGGTCATAAGGGGGCCCTTGTGGGAATCACCCTAATGTGACCCCGCGGCTGCTCGGCAACCCAGGCCTCCTCACTACTGGGAGATGGCCGGGCAAGTTTGGCCATCTCCCCACCTCGTCAGGACCGTGCAAGGCAGGCAGTGGGTCACCTCCCACCACCCGCTTGGCCCTAGGCTAGGGTACTAGATATTCATTTCCCCACAACCTGCGCATTATCGCAGCTCCCGGACAGCTTTATTATAGAGCCGAGGGGAGGGAGGCGGCGCAGCAGATTAAAACTGCCATCCACATAGGGAACGAGATAGGCTATTCCCTGACCTCCGTGTTGGTCGGAGTTGAGATCATCCGGAGAAATCCAACTCCTCACTCAGTTCACTTACAGAGCGATCCCTCTCAGGCGAGGGCACCCCCCGGCTGCACTTAGGGCGCTTAGGGCGCTTTTCCCTAGCAGCCAGAGGAATAGGCACTCGACCACTTTGTTTTTCTTGTTCCGGGGCCGCTTGACTCCCCTCCTCCATTATATTAGCCTCCATATCCAGGATTGGTGCTACCTGCTTCTCTCTTACCGGGTCTTTATGACTCCCCGCCTCATCTGAAGTCCCTTTGTTCGGGATTGGTACCGCCCGTTTCGCTGGAGGGCGACAGCTCTTGCTCCCCGTCACATGGTTGGCCTGCAGCTTTGCCTCCGTACAAACCATGCATTTTGGCTGCGCCGAGCACTCCGCAGCCTTGTGCCCCATCTCTCCACAGCGGTAGCAGCTCCCACTCCTGTCTACCTCACATGGACAGCGACGTCGCATGTGCCCCGGCACCATACATTTGTAGCACCGGATAGGCAAGGGCTCCAGTACCTTTATCTGGGGAGAACTCCAGCCGATCAACAATCTGCCAGAGTCCGCCACTTTCCTAGCCGCCGCTACCGGACACTTAATCATAACCGTGCCCAGACCCCCCGGACCCATCCTCATTGTACCGACTTTAATTTGGTCTGCCGAACAACCCCCCTTCTCTGCCAAAGCCTCTCTTAAGTCGGCCTCGACCACCGAATCATCGATTCCCGACACTCTAATATCTACAGTTTTCATAGGTCTGTGGATATTAGCCAGACCATCTAGGACCACTTTCAGTTTTGCGGCTAGGAGATCCGCCTTTTCTCCGCTGGTACTTCCCGGAACCTCTATAATTCTGGCTCCGGTCTGTGAAACCCGCATCTTTACATTATTAATTCCCAACTCCAGTATTTTGACCTCTTGGCGGGCCTTGGCAAATACCTTTGCATACGTCACTCCCCGTTCCTCTGCCTCTTGTGGAACAGTGACCACAACCGCGGAAGAGTTGGGGGTAGCCAGCTTGGGTTTTTTCTTTCTGGTCCTCCCTGAACTGAGAGGTTGAGGTTCCATGGCTGGAGGGGGAGCAGCTGGATTTGCCACCGCAGCCAATGCCGCTGCCTCCGCTGCTGCCGCCCTACGTCTTCGCTTCCGTTCCCCCTTACTCACTACCTCGGACCAAGTAGGTACGGAACCCTAAAAAACTCATTGTTCTCCGTAATTTTAGCTATTTATTTTTTCCTTGGCTGCTCGCCTAATATCCTGACTGGCCCAGTTACATCTAAACATTAAAGTGTCGTGGTTAACAAAATGGAAGCTGAATGTTTCCCTTGTTTTCTCGACTAATAGTATGTTAAACTATTTAAGTCACCAATTCATATTTAATTTACCAAATCAAAGTTCTATAACGTTTTATTATTGTAAAATATTTACATTACCAAACACTTGATGTACCTATCAGTATTTTTTGGAAAAGCATCGCACGTAAAGACTTATCAAAAAAATCACGCATTTTTTTGATAATACAATACAATAATTTTCCATACATTCGTGAACCTATATATAGATTGTATCCCAGTCTCTGCTCTACCCACTCGCTTTCTGACAAAATTGCCCTCTTCGGAAGTCGCACAAAAGGCCCGCCACCTACAAAAGGCCCGCCGCCTCCCGACGTGTCCCTGTAGGGTCGCCGACTTCCCTAATCGGATCGTTTATCTGGGCGTCGCCAAAACTAATTCCATTAACTGAAAATTGTCCAGTAAGCAACAAAATTAAACTAAGTTGGTTTTCTTTTTTCTTTTTATACATTCAGTATAAAACTGTTCCCAAGTTTGTACCCTGAAGAACACCTGAGAGGTTCTGAAAAGGCTTTAATATTTTCTGTGAGGTCGTTGACTTTGTCAAGAAATGTCGTTTTCTTGAGTATATATAGAAATATAATCCAATTACATCTAAAAGGCGTTCGAGACTAAGAAACTTGATTGAAGAAACAGCGTTAAAAATTTAATATTTTTTCCTAAGACTAGTTAGAAGTAATACAAAGCTGTAGGTAAATCTTTAGTAATAAAAGTATTGAAGCTAGGAAAAAGTAAGGTAAGTTCTTATCTTTAGTAAAAAAAGAAAAAGTATATCACTTACTAGTACAATAAAAAAATCTAGAACAAAGACTCGAGTTTAGTTATAAGTTAATAAATATGCGAAAGTATACGAACATCGCTGGCTAGACTACCCGCTTGTAATTTTAGAAAGGGTTCACTGTGCTTTACGCGTTCAGCCGACAATCAAGATCGGTTCTCTGGCCACAGAGTAGTGCGGTCTCGGCCAAATCCATATGAGCAGCCACTTTGATGTCGGCGAGATTGAAACGCCGGCGCGCCGCCGACCTTTGACGGCTCTGATAAATATTCAGATATTCACGAGGAACCCTGAAGAATGTTGTTTAGGCTCTGTCTTCACCCGGTCGCTTTTTATTTCCTCTTGAGCTTTCAATCTGTCGCCGCAGGGCAGGCAATAAGACATGCTCTATCTTCTAAAAAAATTTTAAAACTATTAAGACTAACTAAGCATGCGTTTGGCGCAAGACGATTTGAAAGTTGAAGACGTAATAAGGGAACTGGAAAGCGACTCTGTAAATACACGCCTACGCTTTCGGTGTAACGCGGAAAGGAAAATTTCTAATGGTAGAAGTGAAGGACCGGGGATGTGATTATGTATTGTGAATTGTTGTACATTGACGTATGCTTGGATTGGAACCACTGAGCAAGTAATCACTATTGGAAGAACTTGGAATAGGGAGTAGGTATTGTTTTCATCTAATGATTCAATGTAATTGAAATCGATGAAAAGTAATGGAATATCCATTTCCTGCTTAAAATTTTACCTTGAACTACAAGTTTGAAAGCATTGACTGAAATGTCCCATAGATAATTCCTGTAGAGTTGTAATGGCACTTGTAATCAAATCGTAATTCAGGTGAATGTACCCATTTGTTTCTAATTACACTTTGCTGTGGCAATTATAAAGGCACAAGCTGACGTCGATGTTTACTCAAAGTTATTTGCTTTTGCGTCGATATGTTTGCTCCTTTGTTGATGATTTCAGTAAAGTATTAATTCAAACGGCTTTGCCATACTACACAGGTTGGTCAAAAGTTCTGTTACTGAGTTTCTTTATCGATTACTGGCCATTAAAACAAATGAAAAGAAAAAATAAAAATGACATATTATTGACAGTTTTATAAGCTATAATTCCATACCACACGTATATCATATTTTGTTTATTTCACCATGGAATGGGGGTTGAAGGAGAATCGTGTCGCTGTAATTGCTCTGCACAAATGTGGGCAGCCACCGAATATGATTTTCAAGTTGCTACAAAAGTTGAAAATCAACAAGCAATTTATTTATCGCACTATCCATAGGTACAGTAATACCTTGACCGTCGATGACCGAAAAAGATCAGGAAGACCACGCACCGTTCGGACACCAGCTGTGATCAAGGCAGTGAAGGCGAGAATCACGAGAAATCCCGTCCGGAAGCAAAAGTTATTGGCAATACAGATGACTGTGAAGAGAAGTTCCCTTAAAAAAAATATCAATGATGACCTTGGGCTTCACGCTTACCGTAGACGAAAGGGCCATCTGCTAAACGCACGATTGAAGGCTATGAGGTTAGCACGAAGTCGCGCTCTACTAAAGCAGTACGCACAAAACGGCCATCGAAAAATCTTGTTGACTGATGAAAAAATCTTCACAGTCGAAGAAAATTTTAACCGTCAAAATGATAGAGTATACGCTAAGAATAGTAAAGAAGCCAGCATGATTGCTCCGAGGGTCCAACGAGGTCACCACCCCTCATCAGTGATGATTTGGCTGGGGGTGTCATATTCAGGGCTAAGTAAGGTTCATTTCTGTGAAAAAGGTGTGAAAACTGGCGCTAGAGTCTATCAAAATACCGTTCTGGAACCTGTTGTCAAACCCTTAAGCCACACTTTATTTCAAAACCAGCCATGGGTCTTCCAGCAGGACTCTGCCCCTGCGCACAAAGCAAAATCTACACAAGCATGGTTTCGGGCTAACAAAATTGATTTTATCGCGCAGGAAGAATGGCCATCCTCCAGCCCAGACTTAAATCCTCTGGATTATGCCATATGGCAACTTATTGAGGAGAAAGCATGTGCTAAGCCCCACATGAATCTCGACTCTCTTAAGCGCGCTATTCTCAAGGCAGTCGCAGAATTGGATATGGTGGTAGTTCGTGCTGCCATCGATGACTGGCCTCGTCGTCTAAAGGCGTGTATTCATGCCAGAGGCGGTCATTTCGAATAATTTTAATACATGATAATCTTAAATATTTGTGCTTTCATTTGGTATATAATTCATTGTAGCATTATTTGTAAATTTAGTATTATTCATGTTTTCCATAGTTACAGAACTTAGTAACCAACTAGGTATATATTTTATTTATTTATTTAACATTCTTAATTGTACATTTATAAAACAAATGTTACAAAAGGCGGACTTAATGCTAAAAAAATTCTCTCCCAGTCAACCTAAAGGTTCTTAACGGAAACAGATATTTACATGGGTGTTTCTGTTGATCGTTCGTTACACGTACAAAAAATATTTTGGAAAATGTCAATCAAAATTGTGCACTCAGGAAACAAGCCATTTTTAAGTTCAAGGACACGAAAAACTATGTTATCGTTTTTACACGACTGCCCAAAGCAAAAAGAGTGTATATTTGTGCTAATGACTTCCATAAGAAAAAAAATATATGAAAAAAGAGGATACTTAAGTAGGTACATCATGTATTTTAATAATAAGCAATAAAAAAAATGATATTTTTGCAAAATTTACACAAAATATTAAATATCTCTGAAACTAACAACCTCAAAAAGGTCCCTTTTCTCGTGGAACGTAACATATTGTGACACCTTTTCATATCCAATCCAACACCGGCACCGTCTTGCTGATTTAAGAACTATTATTTTGTTGTTGTGATATTATTATCACAGTTGATAGTTGGCATACGTGACAACACGCTTTAATTGATGGTGATAAATTTTGTATAGCGGTAGCTTATTATTACTTGCAGTATTCTCACTGATTCTGTATTGATTTTGAATATTTAAGGCCTTTTAACTAAAAAACCTTTGACCACAGAATAGCTTAAAACTTCATCCGAACTTAAAGGTGCTACTGAAGTTAATTAGTCAGTTTGCTCGGCAGACTCTATTTTTCAATTAGATTTAGTGTTAGTTCGTTAAGATAAATAGTCTAGCTCCTTAGAGTCAAGACCAGGTAAATTTAGTTCTGAATGTCTGCCACTGAGGGCAAAGTTTAATTGCTTTATGTTCTTAATTAAATTTAAAAGTAAATAGTTCATCAGATCAATATTGTACAAATTTAACTGATTGGGACAGCGTATTTCGACGAAATCCACCTAGACAGAAACAGTTTTGTGAAGCAAAAAATAGGAATAGGTATAACGAATAAATTATTATGTTTACGACTGTAAGACTAAGAATTACGTTAGTAAGATGTTAATCAAAAGGTTCTGCCACGTTCTACTCAAGAATTCCCGTTTGATAAGCTCGTTTCCCTCGAGATAAGGGGAGAATCGCTTGCGTTAGGACTTCAATTTCATAGCGATATTTGTTGCTGACTCCCACGAGATGCCGTGCGGTGTCTACAAATAAAGGATCAATTATCTACAATACTTGCAATTGCTCTAAGGTGTTTTATTATGCACTAAAATTGCACTGCTTTTCCATTTTAACATTAATTCGGGCATAGGTAAAAATGCTTATTTATTTTGGTAAAAATCAATGTATCTACAAATTTAAAAAAGTCTGTAAAATTTTGACTAAGGAAAACAATTCTAATAGTATCCTCCGAAATTACTGTTTGTTTGTTATCATAAGCACAAATTACGTCGATGACATTATCGTTTTATCAAACTGCATTGATACGTTAAGCAGACAGTGCTCAATTTCAGGTTTATGTTATCGTTAAAAGCTCATGTTTGCCTGAACAGTGTGAAGGACGTTGGTCGTTCGCCGGTCCCAGGCCGTGCTCGTCTGGGTCAAATATCGTAAAATTGTTCCGGTTCGTGCGTTCCGGTCGCAATATGGCGCCGATACGTGTCCCGGCAACATTCAGCGATATTTATTTAACTGCCTACCCTACGACGGTTACAGCGGTTAGTTTTTGTGTCGGACTAAACTATTATAACTACATTGTGTTCGTTGAAAATTTCTATAAAGCTGCTTCAATCGATTTAAGTGCATTGTATTGTAAAGCTATTACACCCGTAACTTGCTTCAATAATTTAAATAACACCACTATTTTTCGAGTTTCCTCTAAGTTACATACTTCAAATATTCAACCATTATCTATCTTCTGGAGAACTAATTGTGTACCATATTAGTTATGGTAGAGCGCCGTACAGTTCCGGTTAAGAATAGGACTGTCCCATCTCATCCCGTGGGTATCGTAGAAGGCGATAGAGGGAAGTTTTTAGGGACCCGGTACAGACCATCGCACAAAGGGTCACTCGAATGGCAGCGAGGAAACTGTCAACAACAGCATTCCCGAGGAGGGTTGGTGTCAGGCAGGCGGCCGACCGTAAAACTTTGCCAAAACCTCCGCCGACTCCAATAGTGGTCGTTCTACTAGCTCAAAATTTTATTTTGTGTAGAACACTATAAATAAATTGGGATAAGGGCAGGAGGATGATGATTAGTTATGGTAGAGCGGGATTTCCTAACACAGCTGCTTTGCACATTCATGTAAATTTATATAATCTCCTGTATAATTTTCTTAATAATCCTAATCTTTCTTAGCTTGATCAGATCTCTGTAAGGTCCAGAACTTTTTGTTGACCTTATAGAGTAGACTCGTTGTGTTGTGTGTAGCGTGATGCGATAGCTTAGCCTTCGTCAGATTAAGATTGAACGGCTCCTTTAACCTCATTCATTTCAGCTGCGGTTGGGGTGAACCACCCCCCACCTTTTGGTTGCCCTTTACGGTTAGGATTATTTATTTATTTACTAGTAAGATACTATTTTGTGAAGGTTGTTTTGCTTTGAATGGTCATAAGGTTGCGGTGTGCTGAAGAATTTTGGTTAGATTTAGAGAATTAGATTAATTTTGGAACAACTCTATTTCACCTGACCACATATAAATTATAATACTTATACCTTTTGGTGGTGTTATGTTCTAAGCAGTAATTAATGTTGCCAGAGCTTCGGCATGGATTTGGGACCGGATTCCAATCTTGGAATCCGGTCCCTGGTGAATGACATGGTCAAATTATTAGTTCTACGTAATCTTACTTAGAACTAATAATTTGACCATGTCATCTATTAGAATAATTTCATTGACTACTTATTACCTCACAAGTTTTAAAATACTTGGATTTCAAGTTTCGCCAATACAACATTGACTATAATCATAGGTGTAAAAAATATCATTTTTTACCTCTTTACCTCATGAACATCACTAATGGGAAGGTAGATTGTCCTGAGCTGTTGTCCCAAATCCACCTAAGAACTAACACACTCCGACTACGACAAGTATCCCTCCAGCAAATACCAAATATAGATCAAATGCATTCGTGATACGGACTTGTAAATCATTTAATCGCCTTCCTTATGACACTTGTTTTGCTCCAGCACTTCGTCAGTTAAAAATCTTGTATGCACCAATGTTTTTAATGATTCTAATTAATTAGGTAAATAAGTAAAGTTTTCTATTTTCCCTGTTTACTGTTAAAAACTTTAACATATTGGACAATGTAATAAGCTTAGCAATTTTCTGTCTTAAATTATTATCTAAGATTTTAGATATACCACCACACCACACCACACCACTACGCCCACTACGCCCTTATGGTATATATATATATAGTGATATAACACCACTACGCCCTTATGGTAATAACACTATTGTACCTATATTTGTGAAGATAATTCATTTGCGAAGATTTGTCAATAGCATAGTTTTTACTTATATTTTTTACTTAGAGATTTGTCTGTAAATCTTCCATGAAAATAAAATAAAATAAAAAATAAAATAGTTCTTTGGATTTCATATTGACGGAAATCCAATATTTCGGTTGTTGATCTTTCCAATTTTTTCTTATCACAACATAGAGGGCCTATGTTATTCTTGATTATTTGTTCCTTCAATCCAAAGTCTCGGCGGGCGTCTATTTTCGTTAATAAAAACAGCAAAGTCGTCTCGTCATTGTCTAGGACATATGTACCGTAATTCAGTTAGGGTAATAAGATGTTTGGCAAGGGAAGTGGAGTGCCATAGAGTGAATATATCCAATCAAGTGAAAAGGGAGGGTGGGCCGACCTTGAAACGAGTGGCAACATAATCCGAGCCGCTCGTGAGAGTGATGTAATAACGCACAAAATACGTGAAACAGTGAACGTAGTGATTAGAAAAGTTTTTTTAATATTCAGACTTTTCCAACATGTAACATTAGAGGAACATAGGATTGACAACAAACAAAATTAAAGTCTTGAAGTAAGTTAGAAATGAATACTACAATTTCTTTTTATAAAACTCTGAAGTGTTATTATGATGATCAAATTACAACCGCGTGTTCAAAATTGATGGCCAATCTATTAAGTTTTCATATATCTTGTAAACATTGACTTTACCACACATTTGTTATAATATGTATATGTATTATGTTATATTCATGAGGATTATATATAGTAGGTGTACATCTCATCTTTTCTTGAAACGTCTAGAAAATATTTACATAAGAGAACTTTTGCTAGAGGCGTTATTAAAGTGAAAGCAGCCATTGGATTGTCAAACTTTGGATAATTCCAAATTTATTTGAAAGCTTTCTTGGGTCGATCGGTATATTTACGAAAGTTCTTGGAATTATTTCAAGTCTGGAATGTCCCAGCCTCTCTTACATTCATTATTTTATTCAGTCGATGTGGGTTGTTGCTTTTTGTAAAGAGGAGTTGATTTTTAAGACAGGTATGAGGTATCTTTTGTTTGATAATGGTACCTAGATATGCCATGTTTAACACAGATGGAGATTTCTTGGTTGAACCTCCTTTGAAATAACTATTTTATTACTATTGATAAAATGATAGTGACTTTATAGCTTTAACATACCGATACCTTATGGAGACTAACAACTAGAAAATAATCTAAAAGTCCTTCAACTATTATTGAAGTCAAATATACACGCTGAAATATTAATCATTTGGTTCCTGCCGTGTGATGGTTCCACTCATGATTACAAGCAACTTTTACTATGGGCATGAGAATAACTATGGGGCCAACTCTCCTGCTCGCAAAAAAAATTCACAGATTTTGCAGTCCCCGCAAGAATCGGAGCATTGAAAATGAATGCAAAAATTTACGAAAAACCAAAATCAAATCAAATGCAAAATCCTATTCTATTTTTAAAGTAACCTAGGTAGTACCAATTTATTTTTACGTTTGTGACACTCGGCTCCGCCTCGTGGCACAAAAGCGCCTGCTGACTGCATCGACGCAGCCGAAATATTATTAACCGATTTTCAAAATTCCAACGAATGCATTTCTCGTCTGCTTCTGCATCTTTTAAAACTATTGCCATGACGATCGGTCAATAATCATAGAAGCTACATCACTTTTTATGTACGGAAACACCCGTTTTTCCAGAATTCCAAATCTTAAGGGACCACCTACAGGTCACAATTATTAACCGATTTCCAAAATAATTTCGCCATTTGGTAGCTAAACTAGTACCCTAGGACCCTTTTTTTCCATTTTTTGTTAAGTCAGTTCTTTTTCCGAAATATTTACAATTTAGTAAACAAACACCCCCCAAAAAACCCGGAATTTTTGGAAATTTGCTAAATTTCAAAAAAAGTTACCAGTAGATTTTCAAAATTCAAACGTTTACACGTGTCTCGATAAATTCCTAAACTTTTGGTACTACCTATATTTCCATCTCGATCCTCCCAAAATCCTTGGAGATATGGGCAAAAATACGTCTCAGGCGATTTGCATCTGATAACCATTTTCAATGGTAAAATCAGCTTTTTTTATACATTAAGGACGAGTAGGTACTGCACTTTTGTATGGAGCAGCTGATTTTTTTGCGAGGAGGAGAGTTGGCCCCATAGTAAAAGTTGCTTGTAATCATGAGTGGAACCACCCCACGGCGGGAACCAAATGATTAAAATTTCACGCTGTATAATACACCATTAAATGATTACTTCCGAACAGTTGATGAAGTGCTCGATTGAAGAGGGTCTTCTAAATAAAAGCAAAAAAGGCGTACGGTACGGCGGCGGCGACCCGGTACGTGCGGACCGTTTCATAAAGCAACTTTATAGCCCCGTTATGTTGTAACGCGCGGCTAGAGTTACCATGTCGCAATTTGAATATTCGGGATAGAACAAAAAAAAAATCTTTGGGATAAAAGGCTTAAGAAAAGTTCTGACATTTGCTAAAAAGATCTTCATCATCATAACAGCCATAGACCACTGCATGACGTTGGCCTTCCTCCACCCTTAGCTGGCAGGTTGGAGATTGTTGCAGTATATACCGTTTTCATCGGAAAGACTCAACGCCCCCGGAAAACGAGACAAAAAATAGATTTTCTATTGATGTCCGGACGCTGGCGACCGCTCGGGCGTTGATGGAAAATCCTCTAAAAAATTAAATATGTTGTACTTACTTCAATATTTTGTTAGTACCTAGTAATATTTTAATATGGGTCGTCGCGTCGCGTCGGGGCACCGCTAAGTGAAGAGGTTATTGTTTATTTTATTTTTACAGGTATTATACGTCGGGGGCGGGCGGGGTCATTAAATTTTTAATTTAATTTTTATTTCATACTTTTTAAATTACCTATTAGTAGACCCGCTATGATCAACACTCTATTCCGTCATTCATGAAATACAAAATTGCAATAGAAAATCTTGCTATTAATAGATACTCTAAGGCGCTAAGCTAACTCTTGTAAGTGTACATAAAATACATTTTCCACCATGGAGCCTCGATCATTATCTAACATCTACTCATTGAGACCATTTTAAAGAGCCCAAACTTGCTATATCTGCTGTAAGTTTTTGAGGAGTTGGGTATCCCGCAGACCACGTGATGCTGTATTATCAGCTTCCATGTATTAGAAATACCACTGACATAACAATACACCCAAATTAATCTGTTCAGCCGTTTGAAGATCATCGGCTCATACAAGTATTCTTACGTCATTTGATTTATAAAAGCCCGAACAGAAGCCCGATGGTCCGGACTTGTCCGGACAAATAATGGTGCTTGGTAACCCTACGCGCGGAGAACGGCACTTCTTCTAATGCGCGGTACGCCCGGCCAATCGATTCCATCGCTTTTATTAACATTGCCTCTTGTAGCATCTGCAATTTTTGCCAATAACACTGACTACAAATGGGACACGTTTAGTTTCGATTACGCAGCACAATTAGGATGCTTTGGGGTGACCGCTCTGATAAAATGGTAGTTGAGATTCTTCTACTCAACTCAAAAAAATGAATGCCAAAATTTCTTGACAAAGCCAATTTAGACTTGCCCCAAGACTTGTACTATTATTTATTCTGTGCCCCAAGGCAATTGATAAATAAAATTCTTGTTTCCAAGTACCTACCCCCACGCATTGGTTAGATATTCTACCGATACATACTTTTGTAGGATTGTTCAGGGCCCTTTGCTCTATCCTCCATTACCAATCAATACGTATTGATGACGTCACGTGTTGGGCTATAGCTAAACTAGTGCGTAATTCGTACAGTTCCTTGACCTAATCGTTCATGAAGGTTTGAATGAAAAAGGCAATAATGTAAATGATTAAATCCATAACATCTGCGTGTTTGCGTTATTTAAAACTATTGGCTCTGTGAGATGTAAACCTAGGTTTTGTGACTTTTTGATAATTTTTCGAAATTGATGAAATACGTTTTTTTTTAATTTCCAAAACTTGGATCGACGAAAAAGATCTAATAATTATCTAACCTGCTCATAAAATTTCATGAGAATCGGTTGAGAAATGTGACCTGCAGAGGAGAATCGACGGATAGCTGGACATACGAAAGCATTTGTGCACAAGTTAAAATCTACACATAAATCTGCCTTGTGTCTACTATAAAAGACTCAGTAAATTTGAAAAAAGGATTTGGTAAACCTACTTATCAAATTAAAACTTTACTTAATAGAGCGTAATTCATGCATATTGAAGCCACTTTAACGCTATAGCCGTATAATACACTGGCCTGCAAAACTAAGTACTACAGAGGTCTATTTTCATACAAACGAGGTAACTTTGAAGCATTGGTTCTCCAGGGAGTGAATGGAGAAGATCCCCATACATACCCAATTGATCTGATCAGCATTCTAAGAGCTGTAAGGATAAGAGTTATCAGTTACAGCATTTCCATACATTTTAATGCTATTTTCCTGGTTTTTTCAAACATATCCAAACAGCTCTTAGAATGCTGATCAGATCTATTGGGTGTGTATGAGGATCTGAATCTTCTCCATTCACTCCCTGGATGGCCATCATCAGATCACACCCCGTTTAATCCTGGGCGGAGAACCAATGCTTCAAAGTTACCTAGTTTGTATGAAAATAGACCTCTGTAGTACTTAGTTTTGCAGGCCAGTGTAGATTCTAGAATGAGATCAAATTCTATAATTTAAGGCCTGGGCACACCGGATGCGTAGACACGCGCGTGGTTACGCGTGCGTGTACACGCGCGTAGTTACGCACGTAACCCCCTGACACACCGGGTTACGCATACGTCTACGCGGCACGCAACGCAACCTGTCCCTTGCGTACCCAGCCGCTGCGGCAGCCATGTTTGCGACTCTAGTGCGCGATGTCAGACGAAGATTGAGTAAATGGACTAATTTTTTCGCACTAATTCAATTAGTTTTTCTTTAATATCGTTATTCATTACTTAAAAACAAAATAAAACACCACTTACTACCGTTAGTACCGCTACTATTTGTAAACAAATACAACTGGATGCGTAGTCACGCGCGTGGTTACGCGCGTAGTGACGCGCAGGACAGATACGTGCGTGTTCGTATTTGTTCGGTGTGACGTCCAATAGGGAATGCCATTGAGTACAACGTCATCAATGCGTTCCGCTCTGCGTGAGTACGCAGCCTGGTTGTCTCATGAGAGCTGCAATGCGTAGGGTTACGCATCGGTCTACGTGCACGCGTACGTTACGCAAGCGGTGTGCCATGTCTCATAAAGTTTCAGGCATTACAACGTCATGGTACGTCTACGTGCACGCTTACGCATACGCTTACGCATCCGGTGTGCTGGAGCCTTTCACTGTTTTCAGTTTCTAACTAAAATGAAGGCACGTTAGTATGTCTGGTAACGATACAATCGTATTTCCTTCTTTGAAATGAGTTTCTATTTTGTCTGTCCCATAAATTATGGTATCAATATTATTTCCTTTCGACACCACTGCTTCGATATCATTAACACAGTAACCTGAATATAATTTTCTTTTCCATCCAATTAAATTAAATTCGTGTTTTCAGTTAATTCTTACTTCTGGTTAATTACATCCCTAAAATTCAGAGCAAGTCGCCTATCAACTTGATCAGGATTGCTGAAATCAAAGCGCACGTGCCCTGAATGCCCTCAGATAACCCACTCTGTAGAGACTCTGGTTTGCATTATAAGGAGTATCCTGGCAGACTCTTGTTCTATTATGAGATTGATTAACACTGCCTTCAACCCTTTCAGAGGCATAGTCCTGTACTTTATCAAGGAAGTCTTGTGAAAATCCTCCATATTGCACACAAACACGGGATGACGCAGTTAAGTGGGCGGGTAGTTGCGACGTAGAATAACTGGCGCCATCCCCGTTCTCACGATCAGGGACTAGGGACATTATTAAAAATTGTACTTCAAATGTAGCTATTAAACCCAATTAAAATGTGTTTAGGGAGTTGTCGGGCATTTGAAACGGTCAGGTTTGAGTAGATTGTGTTATTTGCGGTGTGGGCCGCATGCGCGGTACGGGTCGCGCACCGCGGCGTTAGATCGAAGGCGGCCACAGGCCCAGGGCGCCTGCGCCGAGCGGCACCCGCGCCGCCGCCGCCGCGCGCCGGCCGCAGCAGTCGCAACGCGTACCCCGTCGCGACGCGCCATGTCGCCAGCTGCGACTTGACGGAGCACCTAGCTCAAAGAAAACAAAAAGTGTTAACCGAATCTACGCCTTCCGTTGCTACTGCGACGATATCCGGTAAGTTACTTGCGATCGAAACGCTGGTGTGCTGGTACAGAGTGCAATGTCCAAGGTTAGAAAACCCTTGGAACCTTCCCGGATACCGATTGAGATCCCGAGGCGGGGGTTGTAGAGGGCGCCAGTGGTCGCCGTGAGTCATCTCTGCGACACGTTTTCATGGCCGCCCCTTCGATCTCTGGAGCTCGTAGGTCCTCAAGATTGCAGCGTTACGTAAGTGCGTCGGCAGCAGTGCAGCGAGCGGCCGTGGTGGCTACACTTTCGACTGGCCGTGTGCACTCGACCGCGACCAATTATCGCACGCGAGGATTGCTTTCAGGAAAACATTCACCATTTTGTACGCGAACGTTGTGCTGGCAACTGTGCATCGAATATAAACTCAGTGCCGGTCCTCGTCATGAGATCTAATGACGTATTTTTCTGTGCTTTTCGACATTTTTTGTGTGCTTCAACTCTTTTTGTGTGATTTTGACATGGGATTGTGAAAGTGGTTTTTGGATTTGTTCTGGAAATTGATAGTTTGCGTGTTTTTGACACGGCCCAAAAATAGACAAATATTTGTCTGTGCAACGTAGGTATTGATTCATTTTGCACTGATGTCTTAACACAATCGCTGTTGCCCTTTGCATTATGCAATTGACTATCTAATCTACTGACACATTTTTAATCTACAACTGCGCAATTACTTATATCTTCGGGAAATTGTACCTAAACCTAAAGATTTATTTTCAATACATTTTCATAAGCAATGCTCTGACTGAAGTGTTAAACCAATGTCCTCCCCTTTTTATCTATCTTCTTTAAACATGGTTTACAATAACTTTTTTGCCTTTGTCATAATGTCACATTCATAATAACTAGCTTTTCTTTGTGGTTGGTTCATTATGCTCAAAACGGTAAACGTGTTTCATATTCATACGTTTTCTGCGGTTTAATAACCGCACGAAACGCCGCAACTCTCACAAAAAACGGTACTCATCATCTTTTGAATTAGTTTCGGACTATTCGCCTCTAATATCAACACCACAGATGTATTCTGTGACCACAGTAGCCTACTTTGGGGACCGACGGCAAAAACCGAATCAGCTGAGCAACTCACACGCAAACCAGCGTCGAACCGTGACGGCCGACCGAACGACACCGGGTTTCCATTGATTTTGCGGTGATAATCACAAAATATTAGTTAATCTCAATGTTTTATCAATAAACCCTTGTATCTTGTATCTATCCCCATAATTCGATTCGCAAAACTAGTGCGTCTATCCAGTATGAGCGTTGGATTATATCTGACTGCAGCAGCTGCCTACACAGATCGATAACAAGACTCTTCTTGAGAACTTAGTCTCGAAATCCCGACATGAGTCATGACATGACTGACCTTTCAGGTATTTCGTGACTCACTCACTCGTCCAACGAATCTGGATTTGGGTTAATATGTAGCTAAGATCCTTGATAGTTAATTTTCAGAATTATTATCTCTCTGATTTTTTAATTCATCATCATCATATCAGCCACACGACACCCACTGCTGGGTATAGGCCTCCCCTAAGGATCTCCACGACGATCGGTCCTGCGCTGCCTGCATCCACTGGCTTTCCGCGACCTTCACCAGATCGTCGGTCCACCTTGTCGGGGGCCTACCCACGGAGCGTCGTCCGGTGCGCGGTCGCCATTCCAGAACCTTTCTGCCCCAACGGCCATCGGTTCTTCTCGCTATGTGTCCCGCCCATTGCCACTTCAGCTGAGCAATCCTTCGAGCGATGTCGGTTACTTTAGTTCTCCTGCGGATCTCCTCGTTTCTGATTTGATCACGTAGGGAAACGCCGAGCATGGCTCTCTCCATTGCACGCTGAGCGACCTTGAGCCTCCTTATGAGACCCATAGTTAGCGGCCACGTTTCACTGCCGTAAGTCATCACTGGCAACACACACTGTTCATAGACTTTCGTCTTGAGACACTGAGGTAAGTCGGACGCGAAGATTTTTCGAAGCTTCCCGAATGCTGCCCACCCGAGTTGGATTCGGCGAGAGATCTCTTTCTCGAAGTTGGACCTACCTAACTGGACTGCCTGTCCTAGGTATACGTAATGGTCAACAACTTCAAGTGTAGTGTTCCCAACATGAACTGGAGAGGGTACAACATGGGCATTTGACATAATTTTCGTCTTTTCCATGTTCATCCTAAGACCCACTCTTTGGGAAGCACTACGGAGATCTTCGAGCATTGTGTTCAGGTCTTCCATGGTCTCAGCCATAAGGACTATATCATCGGCAAAACGAAGGTGTGTTAGGTACTCGCCATTAATGTTGATGCCGAGTCCTTTCCAGTCCAAGAGCTTAAAGATGTCCTCCAACGCAGCTGTGAACAGTTTCGGAGAAATAACGTCTCCCTGTCTCACACCACGCTGCAGTTGGATAGGATTTGTGTTCTGGTTCTGTACTCGGATCGTCATGGTGGCATTTTGGTATAAGTACCTCAACACCTCGATATACCTATAGTCCACTTGGCACCTTTGGAGAGACTGCAGCACCGCCCAGGTTTCAATCGAATCAAAAGATTTTTTAATTATCTACTTATTAATGCCGATTAATGAAAATAAAGTGTACCCTCTATTCCGCTTGAAATATTTGCAATGCCAGCCGACTTATATATCAGTATATAAAAAAATTACATGTTTATACAAGATGGTGGATGGTTAGTAAAGGGTTTCGTAATATCTTTGTATTAAGTAGTTAGTTCTGGTGAGGGTATAGTTTATACCTATTAATAAAAAAGCTGTACGTCAATTATAAGTACACAAAATGACGAAAATTAACTGGTGACTATGTAGGCAAATAGGTTCAGTTTAGTATTTGCCTTTCCATTCACTAGGTATTGCATTAGTATTACTATATTACTATTTTGTATCAAAAACTTTCATCGGTAATAGCCGATCCTACCCTTTTACGTTTGTTGACGTCAGTGTGACATTTGGAGTAATTTTCTGAGACTTGGAAAACTGTTATTAGCACGACAATAGCTTACTTTTGAGGGTAAAGCCCCAAATTGCCTCCCTTTTAACGTCGCAATCTTATTAGGCCTGTTTCGTCCAGCAGATGCCGCCGTTTTGAACCATTTGCTTTTAGTCTTATCGCTGCAATACTTGGTGCCAATTTGTGTTGTAAATGTTAATTTGAGTGTTGAGAATGTTTATCTTTAAGTAAGTATTGCTCTTGAGGCTGTACCCAGACCAGAAGGTATTATGCTTTTAACTGCTTTACTAACAAAATTAAGTAACCTTTCCCTTTTTCATCCAAGTAACTGTAAAATTAGACACGAAAAGCGCTATTTGTTTAAATATTACTTATTGACCCATACAGCAGAATCAAAATAACTTGACCCAAATTTTAGTACCATACGTGAATTGCGCAGTAGCAGTTTTAGGTACAAAAATGTTTAGCGCGCATGTCTGTGATTGGGTTCAAGTTGGGCTTTTGAGCTTATTATTGAAAAGATTATTTCGTATCTTTGTCGATGAGCTTCTTGGTCCTGCGTGGCCCTCCGTTAAATGGATTCAATGGAGTCTAGAGCTGGTATTTGGCGGAACCATCCCTAAGATGAGAGCAGTACTCTATACACGATCGTACTTGCGCTGGGTATAGATTGAACAGCTATACTTCAGCATGGTTTTCCACATGAATAAAAGTGTACATTTACATAAGCATCCGTTTTTAACCTACTTCTCGATACTTAAAGAACTGATTCATTGCTGGTTACGGCAATAACATCGTGTATTTATGTTTGTGTTGTAATATCATGTAAGGTTACTATTTGAATAATCGATTCATTTGTGTAACGATCGAGTTCAATATTTCTGAGGTTAGTGTATCCTAGACTTGTACTTACTTGAAAATGAGGTCTGTCTGTTTGATTAGTTAAAATTTGGATGGATTAGATATAATATATTTTGAAACATAAATATTATCTCAACTTAATTAGCTTATTGTCTACTCTGGTTTTGTAAAGGTAGAATATTCTAAAATCATATTTTTGGGTGTGGATACTTACTTAGGTACTTATCTATGGGTACTTACTTAGTGATCTATTTACAACTTAAACATAAATATACTAATATCAATGAAAATAGATGATCTGGAATTCAAGTTACTTTGCGTACATACAAATTGTTTATTGCGTGTATGATGTTAGAATCACGTAGTCACAAACAATAAAGATAGATAGCTACTGTTAGAAATACTGCATTGTTACATTCTTTACTTTTACTTACTGTATTTATTTGTAAGACCTTTATTTTTAAGATTTCGAACATTACCCGTTAAATGTAGGTCAGAAGACTTTGCTCTTTGTTAAAGACGATGCTCCCTTGTCCTACTACACCTCGAATGATCATTTTACAGCTTTGTTTGGCTAGCATCAATAGGGGGGGGGGGGGGGGGGGGGTTACCTACTTTCGTTAACCGGCGTTAGCTACGGTTCATTGACTTTTGTTTAATTCGTTATTATAACTGTATTTGCCTAACATTAATTAACTTTAAATACCTTGGATAATTCAGATTGGCAAACATACATTTTCTCGCTTTGAGACAAAATTTTAGTGACAAACAATTTCACAAAGTGTTTACATCCAAAACCTTTTCATTATGCTAAGTACTTAACTTAGTAATAGAGTTGATATTTTGTGTACAGAGCTAAAACTTCGAGTTAAATGTACTTGGCAATTCTAAACTTTCTTCTGTTCTGCAACCTGGGGGGCCAAATGTTTAATTCACGATTGCTCTAATTTGTAAATTCTACCTTTGGCTTAAACGACAGTTCATTTGTATTGCTGTAGCATTGGATGTTTGTCAAACTGAATGCGATTGTAGTAGATGTTGGACTTCACAATCAAGGAAAATCTGCTAAGGAATGGAATTCCCTGACAGCGTCTGTGTTTCCCGAACGCATACAACCGGACTCTTTTTAAGGCTAGAGTGAATAGGCACCTGCTGGGCAAGCTCGCTCCATCCCAAGACCCCGGGCCGTACTGGCTAACTTACATGGCTATCTTCATCGCTTTCATTTGACAGCTGGATGTGACAAATTGCTACTTCTATTTGGTATGAATAAAAACTTATCATAGAAAAGTAGCAATCTATTACATCCATCAGTCAAATGAAAGCGATTATGATAGCCATGTAAATTAGCCGGTACGGCCACAGAATACATAATAGTACAAGTACAGAAGATCCACTCCGCAAAGTCATTTATTTAAATAGCGTCTCTATTCCATACACAATAAAGTGCAATTCAGGTTGCACGCCGCTCCTTTGGCTACAGTTATATTCACCTAGAAGTTGCCTCTCTTTCTATCGCGTAGCTCTTATCTCCTCTAACGAATTCAGGGTTTCACTTTCTTCTTTTATATAATAATTAAATAACAGGTAGTTAATTTATTACAAGTTATGAGGTTGTGAAATAATGTGTTGGTACTTAAATATGTTTCAAAATAACCTTCGATAGGTACAGTCAACGCCACATCAGACATGCTGACTTTGAGTCAATTTGTTTTCATACGAAATGAAATTGTATTCATAATTATTTTTATTTCGAAAGTAGGTAAGTAAGTACCTACCTAATCTAAAAATTATTATTTCAGTAAATAGTTGGGTGAATATTTTTTAACAAATAAGACAAGTAAGTACCTACCTAAGAATAAATGGATACTAAATACTAAGTACCTAGTAGACAAGCACTTCTTACGTGATGTCGTTTGGAACTTTTGGAAGTGTGAAAAACACGTGAGGTTCGGATCCTTTTCATTAGTATTAAGGCAGCCCATTGCGATGTAATATGCCTTCATTTTGGTTAAAATAATATTATGAGTACCATAGAGTGACTATCGAAATCGAACTGCTAACGTGCGACCCAGCCGGCACGCGATAGCCCTCTGAAATTAGTCCGTCCGGACGGACCCGCTGGCTACTTGTAGCTTCGTACCTAAAGCGCGGAGTGAGCCTAGCCTGGTACGGCCCCCTGTTTTTGCTTTCGGGCTAGATAGGGGTCGAGAGCAAACCCATTAACTTAAAAAAGGAGCTGTTCTGTTAAATGAAAGCATCCAAAATTGAACTTGAACCTTTTCTGCCCCAGGTCGAGATCCGTGCAGCACCGATGCTCTAGAGGCCCGCTAAGCAGCCGCAGCCATGTCGTCGGTGAAGGTGGCGGTCAGGGTCCGCCCCTTCAACTCGCGCGAGATCGCCAGGGATTGCAAATGCATCATAGAGATGACTGGCAACACTACAAGTAAGTACTTCGTTTGTATTAGACAATTTGCTTATGGCTGGCGGATGCCAAGAAATGTTATAAAAGATTAACGGCCCGTTTCACCATTTCCATCCCAAGTCCCACTATTGTAATGTAGAAGAAAATTTCATAGTTAATGACAACTTATCCGTAACTTAACATGTAAACACTATAGGAAGTTAAAAGTACTTACTTACCAACATTTTTTACTTAGACTACAAGTTTGAATGAAATTAATCTGAAGTGCAATACCTACAAATTTTAGTATTAATTTAAGCTTTTAAACATTACAGGTAAACGTTATAATAAAACCACACCTGCCTAATGCACAAATTACAAAGTTAAAGCCCACTAATTACAAGAAATATACGAAAGAGATTTAACCCAATATTCCTTCCTAAGTCTCTTCGCCGTTAAAACGTTCTTAGTTCGTAATTTACTACACTTTTGCGTGAGTCTTTTTATAGCTTTTCTTAGCTTCCATGTCACCTTGAGGGCTTAAGTCAGTTCCCTCCTCCTCCCACTCCCCCTAGTAATGAGGAGTGACGTTAACGGCCCTCTAAACTGCCCTGTGCCCTCACAGACCTGTGAATAAACTGAATAGCTGTCATGATAAGTGAAAATTATTAAGGAGTTGGTGATAAATTGTTGGGATTAAATGCTTCTTTTGTACGGCGGCGTACCCTACGACAAACAACGACTCCAAATATTCAAAGTATGAGAGCCCAAATTAAAAAATAGAATTTCCGGAACATACGAGTATTAAAACAAATTGGCATTCAAGAAAGTACCAGTAGCTAGAAGTGGCGAGGGGTGAAATTATGCCGAAACCCTTCGCCAAGAGTCCTTTTTATACGAACTAGTTTTCGTAAATTACATAATTATTAAATAAATTTTATATATTAGATCGTTAAAGAAATAACATTTAGTTTCTATGACAAGCACGTTCAATATTTTTAAATTAAAGTAGAGTCACAGATAACATAATACTAGGTAGTGTAAGTTGGTCTTATGAACCTTAAAAGGTCGCTAAGAAGCCCCTCAAGCAACCAAGCAATATCAATGTCAGGAAATATGAAAAACATCGCGTGGCTAGGTTTATAAGCCAAGTATATAAGTAAAAAAAAATATTTTACTTTCTAAAGACTACCTCCAAATAGTGACTTTTAGCACTGCACTGGTCATTTCGGAAAGGTTGCTCAATCACAGAAATGATTTGATTATAGCTTCTTTAATTGCTTAATGGTATTTTTATACTTTTTGTAGACGATAATGAGCAAAATGTTAAAACAAATCACAACACACTCTTGCTTCCATATCTTTTATTGGACCCTGTGATATCTATGTATTTGACTGCATATCGAGAAGAGTTGATGCATTTTCTGTGCTATCCTGGTCTATAAAAGTATGTAGTTATGTTTTCCCTCGGTTTCGTAACTTAAACATGAAACAATAGACTGAAAATTAGTCTTATCCCTCAATGTCTTATCTCAGATAAATAATATATTGTTGGCCTTTGTAGCTACCCTACTGTCCTTCAAATCGAAACAAACTGTCGGAGTCGTGTCTGGTTTTGGCTCACCCTCGTTATCTGTCAGTTCGGGTGGATGTTCCGTTCTCATTGTCACTTTGACGTTGATGTGACGTAAACTTATGTCACTTTCGAGTTTAGCCCCGCGATTGTTTGACAGAATTCAATTTAATAAAACGTAATCCACTCATCAAGGGTTATTGTCCCGATTTCGCTTTTTATTTGGCGCTTAAAGAAATAAAAGTAATAAGCTAAAGAAAAAATTTCATGATTCGTGCCACTGACTGTACGTATTGTTTTATATTGCTGCAAAATCCATGCTGTTTATTTATTAAGTTTACAGTCATTACTGTCATTGTGTCATTCAATATAATCAATCTGTGTTGTAATTAAGCACATGTTTAGAAATATATTCGACATAGTAATTTTTTTTTATTTCACAAAGTTTTTCAGTAAGTACATGTAATTCGCCTGATAGATTCCAAACTTCAGCAGTTAAAACTTGCATTATAGATACCTAATACTTACGTAAATGAAAAGATAATACGTAAATCAAAATCAATAGAATAATGCGTGAGAAAATCAACTGTAATATTGAAACTTTTCTCTTGCGTTTTTTTCTCGTAATATAGTTACTTGAAGTTAGCACGCATCAGCTCCCGCCGTAAACGCTCTATACAAATATGTGACGTCTCTTATCACGGTGTGTTCTTTCAGGTGTGTTTCAGCGCGTTTAATATGGAGTTAGCCAAGAATCTTCAATTATCTCCTTAAATTTTGCGTTTTAGTACATATGCGTCATACAAAATATTATTTCTTATTGGATATTCTATCTGACTGTTAAGTGCATTATATCCGAAAATGAAAAAAATATATCGTTATTTTCCCCTGATTTCATCGTGTGATAAAACAAAAAAAAACATTTTTTTATTTTTCTTTCTGTTCCATCATGTTTTTACAAGTGTCCGCAGCGATCAAGCTCAATTTTATGAAAATCGGTGACTTATGCATAATTATTCCCTATTGATTGCATCTAACAAAAAAGTTTGAGTTTTATTAGCGTCATTAATTTTAGCAATTTCTTTTTGTTTGAGTTATGTATTCTGGAGTTTTAGTAAAATAAACAGCTATAAACTTATCGAATAAACTACCGAATATAACTTCTCAAATCACCTCGTGGAGTCGCAAAAGGGTTTTTTATCAAACTGCAGGATTTTAAACAGCGAACCAATTAAGTAGTTCGTTACTCTCTACCCACGGACGAGAAACTTCCATAGCCAGCTAACAAGTTCCTACCTCGTTAGTTTTGTACCGGCATCCTCTTGATACTGTACAGTTTGCTGAAAGCCCTCAAATGTCGACTCTAAAGTACTTGTTTTAGTGACTAAATCTCTATAAAACTTAGTTATGTAGAAGAAGTCTAGACGCTTGCCACGTAGAAAGTCAGTTTATGTTTTACTTAAGTGCATTTCACAGTTGTGTTGTGTATGTATACGAGAACAAAATGGAAGCATGACATATATTAGTATCGGTTTTACCTATGTGCAATATTTGGGGTTTAAGTATGAAATTGCCCTTTTGTATGGAGAATTTTAAAGAATTTGCATTTTTCATACTAACATTGTCTTAATTTATTTAACAACCATGAACGCTAATGTTTTAAAACTTTTATGCACTAATGTTTAAACTCTCAGCAAATTTATGCCTCATGTGTTAAGTGAAAAAAAAAGTATTGGCTAAGTTACAGCAAATTAATTGGTCATTTCTGCTAACGAAAAAAGGAGTAACTTTTAAGATACTTTTATAACGTTCAGGAAAGAAATTTGAAATATTGTTATTGCTGATAGTGGATAAGTCGAAATAATAACAAGTAACTGAAGCATCTTCATCATCATAGAAGATATGAGAGCCCCAGTGTGTGAGAAAAAAATGGGCAATTTCATACTTTAACTCCTATTGTAACACAACATAATATTTATCAAGCATGAATAACCACATCATTACTCTTAACAGTTGTATCCCATATATATAGTTCCTACTGTGGTGACTAGATGGCGCTGTAGCATTCTGAACCGCGGTATCGAGTGTGTTACGCAGTTCTATAAGACCTCTGCTAATATTTTGTTTTGTATCGAATCCAGTAGGGAGCTACTAAAGCGGTGGTTTACTTCTGGGTGCAGTACAAAGTTCAGGATCCATTAATTAACCTGTTCGGTGTCTCACCTTAATCCGCCCTTCCGTAGTAGTCACTCAGCCTAATCGGTCAAAATCCATTGTTTCCGTACTTATCAGTACCCAATAAACCTCTACTCATTCTCTTACCTTTCGTCTTTCTTCACTCCCCGAACTTCGTACCGTTACATCTGGCGCCTCAACGAGTGGCCACCTGGAGGTCACCATCACACCACCTGGAGGACCTGGACGCGTACCTGTTGAATCTGGAAACTTACCTGGGGATTCTGCGAAATCTGACGCTCTTCCAAGTCACCACCTGGAGGAGCTGGACGAGCAGCTGCAAGACCTGCAAATCAATTTCCGACCTTAACGGGTTCACTGACTTCTCCACACACTCCTGGCAAAGTGGCGGGACGTTCCAGCGTGAACCCCACCCCAAAATTTGTTGTAACGAAGTTTGGGAGGCAAACAACAGTGAAGAAAAGTACTTCCGCAAGAATGACGAACTTTTCTACAGAGCAATTCAAGGAGCTCTTGTCTACAATTGGCACGGGTAGGCGCAGCTCTTTGGCGTTCTGTCAAGCTTCGCATGATGGCAGAAAAGACGTAGAGGCTCTCGAAGCATTTTTGGCGGTTGTTTGGGCTGTCATAATATTCCGAAGCTATATCGAAAGTGCTCCCACTGAAGTTATCACCGATCATCAAGCATTGCGTTGGTTTATGTCAATGAAGTCACCTAGCGGTAGATTGGCGCGCTGGGCGCTGCAACTCCAGGCATTTGACCTTACCACAAAGTATGTACCTGGGAGAACGGATGGGGAACGAACGAATGGGCCGAACGTTATTTTAACACAGCATGGTCCAACATCTTACATCGTAGGTAACCCAGAACCACCCAATGACCCAATAGGGACGTATCATGTTTCCGCTCTTGTCCCTTTTATCACCAAAGAGTCTAATCTACCCGTGCCAATACAACCTATAAAGAAAAGGGGAAGACCGAAGAAAACTCCCAGCCAGGACTGTGCCCAAGCCGTGCCGGCGCAACCCACTAAGCGAAGGGGAAGACCCAAGAAGAATTAACTGACCATCTTCCTCGTCGGGCCGACATCGGAACCTGAAGGGGGGGACTGTAACACAACATAATATTTATCAAGCATGAATAACCACATCATTACTCTTAACAGTTGTATCCCATATATATAGTTCCTACCTATATCGAGTGTGTTACGCAGTTCTATAAGACCTCTGCTAATATTTTGTTTTGTATCGAATCCAGTAGGGAGCTACTAAAGCGGTGGTATACTTCTGGGTGCAGTACAAAGTTCAGGATCCATTAATAACCTGTTCGGTGTCTCACCTTAATCCGCCCTTCCGTAGTAGTCACTCAGCCTAATCGGTCAAAATCCATTGTTTCCGTACTTAACAGTACCCAATAAACCTCTACTCATTCTCTTACCTTTCGTCTTTCTTCACTCCCCGAACTTCGTACCGTTACATCTGGCGCCTCAACGAGTGGCCACCTGGAGGTCACCATCACACCACCTGGAGGACCTGGACGCGTACCTGTTGAATCTGGAAACTTACCTGGGGATTCTGCGAAATCTGACGCTCTTCCAAGTCACCACCTGGAGGAGCTGGACGAGCAGCTGCAAGACCTGCAAATCAATTTCCGACCTTAACGGGTTCACTGACTTCTCCACACACTCCTGGCAAAGTGGCGGGACGTTCCAGCGTGAACCCCACCCCAAAATTTGTTGTAACGAAGTTTGGGAGGCAAACAACAGTGAAGAAAAGTACTTCCGCAAGAATGACGAACTTTTCTACAGAGCAATTCAAGGAGCTCTTGTCTACAATTGGCACGGGTAGGCGCAGCTCTTTGGCGTTCTGTCAAGCTTCGCATGATGGCAGAAAAGACGTAGAGGCTCTCGAAGCATTTTTGGCGGTTGTTTGGGCTGTCATAATATTCCGAAGCTATATCGAAAGTGCTCCCACTGAAGTTATCACCGATCATCAAGCATTGCGTTGGTTTATGTCAATGAAGTCACCTAGCGGTAGATTGGCGCGCTGGGCGCTGCAACTCCAGGCATTTGACCTTACCACAAAGTATGTACCTGGGAGAACGGATGGGGAACGAACGAATGGGCCGAACGTTATTTTAACACAGCATGGTCCAACATCTTACATCGTAGGTAACCCAGAACCACCCAATGACCCAATAGGGACGTATCATGTTTCCGCTCTTGTCCCTTTTATCACCAAAGAGTCTAATCTACCCGTGCCAATACAACCTATAAAGAAAAGGGGAAGACCGAAGAAAACTCCCAGCCAGGACTGTGCCCAAGCCGTGCCGGCGCAACCCACTAAGCGAAGGGGAAGACCCAAGAAGAATTAACTGACCATCTTCCTCGTCGGGCCGACATCGGAACCTGAAGGGGGGGACTGTAACACAACATAATATTTATCAAGCATGAATAACCACATCATTACTCTTAACAGTTGTATCCCATATATATAGTTCCTACTGTGGTGACTAGATGGCGCTGTAGCATTCTGAACCGCGGTATCGAGTGTGTTACGCAGTTCTATAAGACCTCTGCTAATATTTTGTTTTGTATCGAATCCAGTAGGGAGCTACTAAAGCGGTGGTATACTTCTGGGTGCAGTACAAAGTTCAGGATCCATTAATAACCTGTTCGGTGTCTCACCTTAATCCGCCCTTCCGTAGTAGTCACTCAGCCTAATCGGTCAAAATCCATTGTTTCCGTACTTAACAGTACCCAATAAACCTCTACTCATTCTCTTACCTTTCGTCTTTCTTCACTCCCCGAACTTCGTACCGTTACATCTGGCGCCTCAACGAGTGGCCACCTGGAGGTCACCATCACACCACCTGGAGGACCTGGACGCGTACCTGTTGAATCTGGAAACTTACCTGGGGATTCTGCGAAATCTGACGCTCTTCCAAGTCACCACCTGGAGGAGCTGGACGAGCAGCTGCAAGACCTGCAAATCAATTTCCGACCTTAACGGGTTCACTGACTTCTCCACACACTCCTGGCAAAGTGGCGGGACGTTCCAGCGTGAACCCCACCCCAAAATTTGTTGTAACGAAGTTTGGGAGGCAAACAACAGTGAAGAAAAGTACTTCCGCAAGAATGACGAACTTTTCTACAGAGCAATTCAAGGAGCTCTTGTCTACAATTGGCACGGGTAGGCGCAGCTCTTTGGCGTTCTGTCAAGCTTCGCATGATGGCAGAAAAGACGTAGAGGCTCTCGAAGCATTTTTGGCGGTTGTTTGGGCTGTCATAATATTCCGAAGCTATATCGAAAGTGCTCCCACTGAAGTTATCACCGATCATCAAGCATTGCGTTGGTTTATGTCAATGAAGTCACCTAGCGGTAGATTGGCGCGCTGGGCGCTGCAACTCCAGGCATTTGACCTTACCACAAAGTATGTACCTGGGAGAACGGATGGGGAACGAACGAATGGGCCGAACGTTATTTTAACACAGCATGGTCCAACATCTTACATCGTAGGTAACCCAGAACCACCCAATGACCCAATAGGGACGTATCATGTTTCCGCTCTTGTCCCTTTTATCACCAAAGAGTCTAATCTACCCGTGCCAATACAACCTATAAAGAAAAGGGGAAGACCGAAGAAAACTCCCAGCCAGGACTGTGCCCAAGCCGTGCCGGCGCAACCCACTAAGCGAAGGGGAAGACCCAAGAAGAATTAACTGACCATCTTCCTCGTCGGGCCGACATCGGAACCTGAAGGGGGGGACTGTAACACAACATAATATTTATCAAGCATGAATAACCACATCATTACTCTTAACAGTTGTATCCCATATATATAGTTCCTACTGTGGTGACTAGATGGCGCTGTAGCATTCTGAACCGCGGTATCGAGTGTGTTACGCAGTTCTATAAGACCTCTGCTAATATTTTGTTTTGTATCGAATCCAGTAGGGAGCTACTAAAGCGGTGGTATACTTCTGGGTGCAGTACAAAGTTCAGGATCCATTAATAACCTGTTCGGTGTCTCACCTTAATCCGCCCTTCCGTAGTAGTCACTCAGCCTAATCGGTCAAAATCCATTGTTTCCGTACTTAACAGTACCCAATAAACCTCTACTCATTCTCTTACCTTTCGTCTTTCTTCACTCCCCGTACGCCGCCCCGTTACACTATTATTAATTTAGAAATATAAATTAATAATAGGAGTTAAAGTATAAAATTTTCGTGGAAACCAAAACAGTTTTGGACCTTGCAAAATAGTTTTCCATATTCTTGAATTTCTTTGGGCATGGATAGGATAGTACCCATAGACTTAGATATGGAAAAATTTTCGCTGCGCTCAAGAAGACCAACAAAGCGTGGTACCTAACTTTATGAGCGACTTCAAAAAAAAGGAGGAGGTTATCAATTCGACTGAATTTTTCTAATGTAACGTCACTGGTAGGTGGGCTTATACGTTTTAATTCGCTGTAACCAAGTTCATTGTCAGTTTGTCACGTCACCGCGTGGGGTGTAAGACGCCCTACGTCGTAAACTGCCGTGACGTCATCTGTGCGTCACATTTTCCACCCACTTTGCCACTCTCCATTAATATGCATTAAATGGATAGGCAACAGCTCTTACATCGGGCACTGTACATATAAAATATTGCCAATACTAAAAAAAAATTATAATATACTCTTTCACATGGTGCCACTTTTATATTGTCTTGCTTGAATCATTGTCGCACTTAAGATGGAAGTTTTATTTTTTTATGATTTTAAAATTTTATTTTAATAACTATATTAGTGAAAATAAATATATTACAAAAACTGACGAAGTTATATCAGTTCCAAGTTTTAATGACTTGCAACATACAAAATTGTATGGAAATTGTGACGAACGAAATAAGTCTCCTTTCATTACATCATTACATAGCAGTGGCGAAGGGTTCATACAACCCGATTCCCATTGGCTTTTAGAAATCCCACCCTACCGATCCACTATGCAGATCATAACACTTTTGTTGAACGGCTTACCTTCGCCATAATTTCACCCCTCGCCACTGTTACATAGTTTTTTTTTGTGATCTAGTTTTCAATTAAACTTACTTAATTTTTTTTTAAACGCATACCTATGGTTAAATATTTGTAATTTTATATTATTTCTCAAAATTCGACTACTTCTTTAAAAGGGTTTGGTAAACAAGAAGCTTTGGGACTTTCTTAATTTTCTTTGTCATATGATTTGATGTCGTATCGTTTGATTTGAAGTTTATACTTAAATTGATGGAAAGTGTGTGTAAAAATGACTAAATAAGTACTTATCGATAATTTGCGCTCCGTTTCACGTGGAGCGTTCGAACGGGCGAGGGCGGCCGCAATGCGCTGCAATGGCCCATAAACCCCATTATGCGCGATAAACCTTGTCCATGGGGCGCCCGATGCTCGTAAATCTTCTATGGTGCGCCACTCTACGCGATTCGCGCTTGTTAATTTCACTTACTTTGATTAAATGGTGCCATTATGAACGGTGTTTGGGCATTCCAAAATAATGGTATCTTTGGTTACATTTAGCGTGTATTAAAGTAGGTACTTACTTACAACGTGTAAGTTATGTATGACATAAATACTTAGTTATACTATTTATATCCATCGTGCGATAAGGTTTAAAAAAAACAGCAGAAAACACATTTGTTTTATGGGAGCCACACTTAATTATTTATTTCATTCGGTTTTTAGTATTTGTTGTTATAGCGACAACAGAAATACATTATCTATGAAAATTTCAACTGTCTAGCTATCACGGTTCATGAGATATAAACTGGTGAAAGACAGACAGACGGACAGTGGAATCTTAGTAATAGGGTCCCGTTTTTACCCTTTGGGTACGAAACCCTAAATACTACATACGTAATTAGAATTATGTCTCTTCCTTCGAAATATCAAAGCAATTTTACTATCAAAAGTTCTCCTCTGGTATAAAAAGTCAAAACAAATTGGCTGTTCACTTCAACAATCATCCGTACAAAGTGCCTAAAATGCCCATTCACAGAGATGGGCGAAGTTGGGGCATTACACCGCCCCTTTGATTTCCCGCACCATCACTGCTTGACAGTTAAGGCCTTGTGTTTTGACCTCCTTTGCCTTATGGTTAGAGTTCATTCGCTTGTGCAAGGCTGTGATTGTTTGCCGAACTTTATTATCTGCGGTTAGGTTAACGTTAACCTCTATGGAACTGTTGATGATTCTGGTTAGCCTAAACAACTCTTGGGTATTCTTTCATTTTGCTTTTGTACTTTTTTCGAGTATCATTATTCGTAATACTTAGTGAGCGTAAGTATGAGGCATACTACGTCTACTTTTAAAGCCAAGATAATAAATCACTTGAAGAATTCAACTACAAGCCAAATGTTTTCGCTAACCATTAGAGATTTTCCGGTATTTATTTACGGTCGTTTTTTTTAATAAATGAGGTCGAATGTTAATTATTTTTTGATTAACTTTGTAAGCAATAAGTTATGTTCTAATTTGGTTGGACCCAATTTCGAAGTTTGTTAATATCTTGGCACTGATTTTAACGACGATCTGTCCCTACTAAAACCATCATTAATATCTGACCTTATGATACCACCACGGATAACATAATACTGATATGTACTTTTGACTCTTTTGTAGTATCTACAAAAAGATAAGGTAACATAACACTTTAAACGTGGAGGTAATTTTTCAATGTTGACGGATCTGTATGAAATATACAGGGAGAAAAAAGCAGCCCTTGACGAGTTTCTTGCCGGTTTTTCTCAGGTTCTTACAAGGTCTCCCCTTCGATCATCTATACTGTGGAAATTGCATGACTACTATACTTACTATTTAAAAATATATTATATAATTAGTTAAACTGTTTCAATATAGAAAACGACGTCAATATTTTTGATGTTCTTTCAAACTATATTTTTTCTCACACTTGCATGGTTTAACATTTGAAAGTTAAAACATTTTTTCATCCCTTCTATTCGAAAAATGATGATTTGTTCCTATATAAGTGGGACCAAAATAGCTCTTTTCTGGTAAGAACTTTCTAGTGGGAGGAAAAGAGATTTGAATTTAGAACATGTATCTTTCAAAGAATTTGAACGCCGCCGCCGGCTGGTATGTATTGACTGGCTGTATAGACGGCGCGGAGACTAAAAAAAAACATAAGCGCGCGAATTAAGTCTGTGTTCTTGTAATTAGTACATACTTACGTACTTAGTACAATAACTTTTGAAAATTGCGCTAGTGTATCAAACGTAACTATAAATTTGTAATTAATTTTACTTTTCACGTGTCTTTTTTAAATAAAGAACATTTTCATTAATTACATCATAAACTTAATATTCACTGAAATAGACGAACAGAGTTCACTTGGCTGCGAAACCAAAAGTGAGATGAGCCAGTGTTTGTAAATATGTAAACGTGTGCGTGAATTTAGAGATGCACTGAAGTCCATTTTAGGTTGTAGATAACCATAATGTATTATTGCTCTAATAAATAAAACACAAACAAAAATTTTGAACAATTTTATTTAAATAATTTCTTAAGGTCTCCTTTGAGGCTCCCTTCTTATTTATTTATGACATTTATCCAGTTTAATTTAATCACTGGATTTACAGAAAACCTGGAAATAATTGCTAAATTAGTACTTAAGTTGGTTTAATTTACCATTTGAAAACTGTCGGTTACAAGCAGCTTTAAATAAAATTATCAGTGTTCACAAAGACAAACAAAGTTATATTGGAAATCATCGACATGAGTATCGATATCGATAATTTTTTATCAATATCTACGCTTTATTTTCTCAAGTTCACGGACATAATATCTTTTTATCTAACACATAATGTTTAGAAATCAGCCTTTATTTAGGAAATAGGCGTTTAATAGCATCATATTAGTATATAACTTAGTGTGTTTGGGAATATATTCAACTAAAATATGAATTATGAAAATGGTAATAGTACAATCATATTTACCTGTGAAATGAGTGTTTATTTGGGTTATTGTCGTAAGTAACATTACAATCCAGTAGAGAACACGACACCATTATTGATTTATATAGCTTTGAGAGCCAAACCGACCCGATCGCGATAAAAATTACAAAATAATCTTGTTGACGCTTTTCATCAAGGTGATAAACGATGATAAATGAAGTCAAACCAGGTTCAGCTGTCAGTTTGTTTTTACTCTTTTTCGCACATCGCATAAGCCGTAAGAATCGGTTTCTCACTCGCACCTTTGTCCGTCTACTTGAGCATAGCGAAAAATTTTCTAAGTCTATGTAATTACATAAACACAGTCTCCTATTTATTTTCTCATAGAAAGGGGATGAAAAGTAGAGTATATGACTCGGGCGCAAAATATTTTTGGCGAGGGCGACATACTTTGAATCCCTCGCTACGTTCAGGATTCTACTGAAGAATCCCTCGCTACGCTCGGGATTCTACTCTAGAATCCCTCACTTCGCTCTGGATTCAAAAAAGCGCCCTCGCCGTAAAAATATTATTTTGCTCCCTTGTAATACAATCTACTATTTCGTACCCACTTGTCTTCCCATTCATTTGTTCGTAGGTATAAGAAATGTTTTGGAATTGAATTTTTAAGTCTAGCAATGTATTCGAGTGAATGTCTGGTACCCTCGTCTGCTGCATTATACATCGGTGAGCGGGCAGCGCTTTGTTGATTTTCAGACGACCTTGTGACTGTGTGCTCAAGGGCTGACAACAGCTTTTAAAATAGTAAAAATATTTGTAACATTGTGCCAAAAAGGTACGTGATGGATCCCTTTTATTTGCGTACTTATATAAAGCTTAATAAATATGATTTACTGTATTGAGTGCCAAAAAGGTACGTAATGGATCCCGATCCTTTTTATTTGCCTTTAAAGCTTAAATATGATTTACTGTATTGATCACAGAACAAAGATTTTTATTGAATATTTTATATGACTATCTATACTCATATAATCAAAAATAGTAACAAAGATAAGTATCTGTAAAAATCCTACCTAAATTATTCTGCAACTAAACCGTTTTTTTAATGAAAAACATCTGTGTTTGAATTCTTATTACACTTCGCTTACCACGTCCAAACTTTTAATATATTTTTTATATTATATTATAATTCAAAAAATGCTTCAAAGCATCCAAAAATCCGAAATTAGAATCCAAATCATTTGCAGCCCTTTTTTAAATAGTTAGTAAAAAAGAAAAAATCCTACTAATATTATAAATGTGAAAGTTTGTGGGTTTGGATGTTTAGATGTTTGGATGTTTGTTCCTCAATCACGCAAAAACTACTGAACGGATTTGTTTGAAATTTGGCATACAGATAGTAGACAGCCTAGATTAAAACATAGAATACTTTTTATCTCGATATACCCACGGGAACGGGAACCACGCGGGTGAAATCGCGGGCGGCCGCTAGTTAAACCATAAATGTGACAAGTGACAACCCTGCCTTAGTAGATAACAGTGCTTGGTTTCCGCTTTCAGCCGTTGACGCCCACTTCCAATATGGCGGCGGGTTACTGAAAAGCTTTTTCTTTTACTCGTATCTACGTTTGAGCGAAATTCACCGCACTGGAAAACATGTCTAACTTTTTGAGGGTTCTATTCAGAGGATTTATAAAAGATAGTGCAATCAGAAGGAAATTTTCTGACTAACAAGATTCGGGTTTATTAGTACATTGTGATTGGTAACAATTATAATAATATTTATCTTTTTGTAGAGCTTTTGGCTTTTACTACTCGTATTTTAGGTTTCATAGTTTTTTAGTTAATCACTAACTTTTTTTTTGAAGAATTTTAATTTCTGTGACGGGTCTGGGTGTTACTATATACAAGGTGTATGTTAAAAGACTTATAAAGCCGAATATGGTAGATAGGGACCATCAAACTGAACAACTTTTACTATGGGACCAACTCTGAAATCGCGAAAAATAATCAGCTGTTTCATAAAAAAAGTATACAAGTAGTATATCAGTTGTCTCTAGCACACATTTACGCACTGTGTGAAATTGTTTTAAAGCATTTATTTATTATACTTTTTATTTTGTATATTTATAGCAAAAACCAAACATCTAGTTTCCGGAAATCCTACTAATATTATAAATGTGAAAGTATGTGGGTTTGGATGTTTGTTCCTCAATCACGCAAAACTACTGACCGGATTTGGTTGAAATTTAGCACACAGATAGTAGATAGCCTAGATTAAAACATAGGATACTTTTAATCCCGATATTCCTACGGGAACGGAAACCACGCGGGTGAAACCGCGGGCGGCCGCTAGTAATAAATAATCCGGTCCTGAAATAAAAGATAGTTGGTATTTAGCGGTAGATACGAATTCGTAAATAACAGAATAGCTCAGATTTTTTTTACATTAAAAGATATTGGCGATTCTTTGTGTCTCATCAATTGTGCAGATGAGAGTGATCATAATAAAAGTTTCCGCCAGCTTGCTGAGTCATGAGTCACGGAAGTGACGTCATGGATGCACTCGACACGATTGCTCACGGCTGCAGTGAGTCAACCCATAAACGGGATGGGACAGAAAACATTTATTATTCCTACAGACGACTCGATACGACAAATTGGAAAACATATTGTTCTACAACTTCTTTAATTTAAACACAACAGAAAAACTGTATGATCTTGTTCCATTGTGAACTTGGACCAGTGGTTAATTCGTCCAAGATTGTGAATGGTATTTTCTTTTGTTTTTGTTAAACTGGTTTGATAAATCGTAGAATTTGCAGAACATTTTTACAATACATTAGGAAAAAGTTTGCGTTACTTTATACGGGTACAGTGTAATGTTTTTTTATTACACAGTAATGGATTCAGGGAGTAAATAAGGAAACCTCTAAAACTTTTACTTTACTCAACTCTCCATTTTGTTTACTACGTTTGTTACGCGGTTTATTAATAGTAGGTACCTTAGAACAACGCGGCCTGTATTGCTCTAAGGTACTTACCTATTTATTCCAAGCTTATAAACCAACCGTTTACAAAATAGGATACAGCCTAGATAGAGCTAACAAATGAATTATTTTAAAAAACCTGTTCCTCCCTAACTACTTAACAAAGGCGACGACGGGTGCACTAAATAATCAACTGGACGTCCTAGACTTTGTCTAAAAATAAACTATGCAAATGGGCTCTCAATCCGCTGTAAGCTGTAAGCAGACCATTACTCGGCGACGCGTCGTCGGCGCCCCGGGTCGATACGGCGCGACGACAGCCGACGCTATCCCATCCATCAACAAATACTTTATCTAGGGGACTTATAGAGAGCTTTTAAAGGCTTCGTCGCTAAATGTCCCTTTCGCAAAACGTCTCTTTCGCAAAACGTCCCTTTCGCATAATGTCCCTTTCGCAGAATGTCCATTTCGCAGAATGTCCCCCTTATAGCAAAATATCATACCACACTTTCATACCACAAAAACAGGTTTTCTAAGTTAATACGCATATCTTAAATTCAACTTATTAACAATACAAACAATTTAATTTTTTTGTTAATTTTTGCATTCACAATGCTGTTTTTACTCTCGAAAATAATGAAATAGTAGAATTGATACCAGGGGGTCATTCTGCGAAAGGGACATTTTGCGAAAGGGACGTTTTGCGATCAGGGGACATTTTGCGAAAGGGACATTTTGCGAAAGGGACATTCTGCGACGGACGGAACGCTTTTAAACTATTGCAGTTTTCAAAACGAGACTCTGCTACCTATGTGTTCATGGCAAGGCCACAGTACCAAGTTTTTGACACGAGTTATACACCTACCTACCTTTTAGTGGTGGATCAAAGAGGAATGAGGGCTTATGCAATTGCAAACTGTATTCGTTATCGAAAACACCGAAAACTTGTTGGAAACTATCGCTCCGTCTCTTTGCTGGCATCGACTGTTTTACCATCATGAGCAGTATTTTTGCAGTTTACCATCTACAAGGTGTACTACATGGACACTTGGTTGTAAATACGAGTATGGCTCACTAAAATGTCTGGCAGAACATTCTTTTGAAGCTTTTATTCACTCTAATTTATAAGCATTAATACACTCGAATTGAAAAGCATTTTATATTGTCACACACAGGCAGTAAATATATGACATAGGCCGTTATGATTCGCCTGTTATGGTTTAATTAAACTATTAAAAATACGGTGGACAAGGAAAATCAATCGATCGTGAGACAACACAATGCCAAGTTACGTAGTCAACGTTTGCAAACGTAAGGAATGCAATAATTAAAATTATACTAGATTGGAATTATAAACATGCCAATGTGTTAGCAGACTTTCTGCCGAGCCTCCCTTGAATGACAAAAAGTAGGTCAGTGATTAAATTGTATAGATCTATAGGTACATTGGTAGAATGGTAGACAATTATTGATTCCATTTAAATATCCTATTATTTATTTATTATGTAATCCTCTTTTCATATTCAAACTTTTTCAAAATTTTCATACAGATGCGGAAGAAACGCCCCAAAGGCTCAAATCCCATTACTCACTCATGTCTGACTCATGTCTGGTCAACCAGACGGTTTTGCGACAAATCAATTATTGTGTGAGAAGGTCATCATAGCTAGGTCAACGAATCCATCAAAGCTGAAGAATATAGAGTAACGTCGTCTATCAGAACGTAACTTTTCTAGAAAACGATTATTAAATAGAGAAGTATACGTACGTACCCTATTGAACCGCAGAAATTAATAACTGATAGCAGAATTAGACTTCTTCAAGAAGCTCTATGTATTTTGGGCAATAACCTTAGATAAAAAAGGTTTCTTTTTATAATCTTTAGACAAAAACTGAGAAATAAAACTAAACAAAAAGGTCGTGTTGTTTGTGATGAATAGGTAGCTACGATCAAATGGAATATGTTTTCAAATAAATGTACTAATTCTGATTTTCATTTGTTACAGTTATAACAAATCCAAAAGCACCGCCTGGCACTAAAGATGCAGCTAAAAGCTTCAACTTCGATTTTTCATACTGGTCACACAACGTAAGTATCACTAGGCCCTGGTCAACGAAAGATGAGATTGAAATGGCGGCGCGACTCTCCCTGTTAAATTAACGTTTTGAGGTTAATTTATTGGAAACTGAACCTTAAAATAAGGCGCAAATTTTTAACCGAGTCTCATCTTTCGTTGACCAAACTCTATTATAATAATACTTGTGTAAGTACCTATCTGATACCAACTCATACATAGCAGAGCTTCATAATAAAAAAAGTAAGACCGAGTCTTCCGAACAAAGCGGTGAGGCCTATAAAACTACGCCTTGGCTGTGTACATACACAGTTCACGCACACACGTGTAACGAAACTACGCCTTGGCTTTCCATATAAAACCCTGCCGCCCGTCACCGGCCCGCCCTCTTGTACGCACACAAAAGGTTACCGCTCGCCGTTGTGATATAGTTATTTATTACGAAATTATATATACTTTATCCCAAGTTTTACAGATCGCAACCCGCCGTAACCTATATTTGTATATCTCCAAAATGGTATTTTTTTTATTTTTGAGGCTTACCACAGACCAGTACCTTGATTACGTAAAGCTGTTGCTAACAATTCTCGATTGAAATCGATTGAAAGCGCGGTTGCATTGCTGCTTTAGTTAAGATAGTTGTCAGATTGGTTCTTACTAAAGCAGCGATGTAACTGCGATTTCTGTCAGAGTTGATTGCAACAAAGTTACGTAATTACCCCCCCTATCTGAAATCGATTGAAAGCGCGGTTGCGTTGTCACATTGGTTCTTACTAAAGCAGCGATGTAATTGCGATTTCTGTCAGAGTTGATTGCAACAAAGTTACGTAATTACCCCCCAGGTCTTAAATCTGTGTATGGTCACTTTCCATAGTCTTAGGCTGGCCCCAGACCTACCGGTTCCGTTTCTTTGCTTTGCTGTGCTACCTTGCTTGAAAGACCGCCGGCCAACCAGGGTAATTTTCAATCTATCGCATTTTGGGACTAGACCAAATTGGCAAGATAGCCATTAGCTTGGTTTTATCAAATATCATCGCCTGGATTGCGAAGTAGGAAGCTTTTAGGAGATATGCCACCCTGAACATGGACTCCGATCGTTAAAAATAACTCGATAGCTTATTTATACAAGATGTTTGGTAAAGCCTTATAAAACTGAATATGGTAGATAGGGACCATAATAAAACTGAACAACTTTTACTATGGGACCAAATCTGAAATCGCGAAGAAAAAATTCACTGTTTCAAACATTTTGATAATTTCGTTATTAATTTTTGTATAAAACAGCAGTTTTTTTTAAAACGAAAACTATAACTTCTCATCGCACCCCAAACGACGATATTTGATAACACCAAACTAATGGCTATCTTGCCATAGTGGTCAGGTCAAAATATGCGATAGATTGAAAATGAGCCTCTTGGCCGGCGGTCCATGGTAGAACAGCAAAGCAAAGAAATGAAACCGGTAGGTCTGGGGCCAGCCTTACAGTGGCAATCCAACAAAGCTGTAGAACATGACAGTAACTAAACCATGTGGTAAACCTCATAAATAAAAATAAAAACATTTTGGAGATATACAAATATAGGTTACGGCGGGTTGCGATCTGTAAAACTTGGGTTTAAGTATCTATAATTTCATAATAAATAACTATCACAACGGCGAACTGTAACCTTTTTCGTAATTTAAATGTACTACGGGCTACTGTACTAAAATATCAAGCGAACTTTAATAACATTGCTAGACATCAAACTTTGTCTTGGCTACATATTTACCAAATCAAATTACTTTGTATGTTTCTTGTGTACTTTATATGTGTTCTTTGAACCGCGTCCGCCGCGAATCAATAGTAAACATGAAGATTGCCACCCCGCTCGAGTTTCCTGCACCCCCCACGACGGAGGGGGGCGGTGAAAACTTAATGGAACCTCGCTCACGTTATTGCTTCGCATTAGCGTGCTGAAATATTGTCCGGTCAAGTCTATTGGTTTTTTGTTGAAATTTCCAAGTATTTTAAGGCCCGTAGGTATTTATAGACCGCTCTCAATGTTGAGAGCTATCTTGAGATCATACCTGAAATGCTGTTCCTATAAGAAGAGCATCTTAAGTAAGGAACATCATCTCAAGTATGGTCTCAAGATTGCTCTCAACGTTGATAGCGGTATATAAAATAATCCTACTCAATATTATAAATCTCAGACCAAATAAAAAAAGTAAGACGGAGTCTTCCAAACGAAGCGGTGAGGCCAGTAAAACTACGCCATGGCTGTGTCCATACACAGTTCACGCACACACGTGTAGCGAAACTACGCCGTGGCTTTCCATATAAAACCCTGCCGCCCGGCCCCCGCCCGCCCCCTTGTACGCACACATGTACCATCAAAAACCGGCCTCACTTCATTGTTCGCAACGCTCCATCTTTCTTTTTTATTTGATCTGAGTTATAAATGTGAAAGTTTGTGGGTTTGGATGTTTAGATGTTTGTTCCTCAATCACGCAAAAACTACTAAACGGATTTGGTTTAAATTTGGCACACAGATAGTAGATAGCCTAGATTAAAAAATAGAATACTTTTTATCCCGATATTCCCACGGGAACGGGAACCACGCGGGTGAAACCGCGGGCGGCCGCTAGTTTTTCATAAATCTTACAATCTACAAGAAAAATTACTGCTAATAAAGGTTCTTTCACATCATATCGCATCACATTTTGTTTTAGGTCTATATTTTATGCTCATTTCAGATTACGCTATAAGTAATATAATATCACTAGCGGCCGCCCGCGGTTTCACCCGCGTGGTTCCCGTTCCCGTGGAAATATCGGTTTAAAAAGTATCCTATGTTTTAAGTTAGGCTATCTGCTATCTGTGTGCCAAATTTCAACCAAATCCGTTCAGTAGTTTTTTCGTGATTGAGAAACAAACATCCAAACCCACAAACTTTCACATTTATAATATTAGTAGGATAAACATATAGTTCATAGCACAACAATATCGCTTACCATAGGTTACATTGGGAAACAAATTTGAGTTGGTTTGGTAGGTTTTTTCTTATGCACAAACGGGGTAGTGCTTTTCCTTCACCCACCTGATGTTAAGTGACGATAAGGCCGAAGGTGGAAGCGCACTCCACCCGGAATCCTCATCACTGAGGAACTGTCTATAAGATGGTGGTAGCTACTAGCTAGCCAGGTGGTTGAAATAAGCCCTACCACCAACCAAACCGAGTACAAGTTGTATCCCTCCTGGAAAACTAATCCGGGACCCCTGTGCCTTACACGGGTGGCCGAACTACTAGACCACAGAGGCGGTTAAGGCCAGTATATTCCAAAAACTCTGTCTCTGTCTTTTCCTTTACGTGTGAAGAGTAATCAAAATAACCTCACTTTTTCGTTTTTTCAATGTTTTTGTTGTTATTTTGAACATTAAGTCACTAATTGAAAAAGTAACCGTTGAATATTCTGCTTTATGTCATTACCTATTTTTCTATATATTATTCGTGAATAAGCGATTAATAAACTTTGAGTATTATCCAAAAAATGTAAAATTAATGAAAATTTTCTTTGTCTTTGCATTTTTTTATAGTCGAGTGAAGATCGAATACGAATATCGTGTTTTTAACCGTAAAATAATCAAGATCGATTATGAAACTTTAATATATATTTTTATCTGGTCAAAATAAAGTATATTTGATTGTTTATTATTGAATCAAAAATAGGCCAATTTCGATAATTTCGAATATACTGGCCTTAAAGGTGCTCCCTCACCGGAAGCATTCACGTGTACTGTAACATTATAGATTCGTCTTTGAGCATTACATTACAATAATACCTCCCTGACTGACGAGCATTCGCTCGGTTCTCCTCCTTCACTGATGTATTCATTACAAGGTGCGCATTGTAATGCTCGGTTCTCCTCCTTCACTGATGTAATGCTCAAATCTGTAACGTTACATTACATGCGAATGCTCCCGGTGAGGGAGCACCTTTAAAGGAACTGCGCCTTACACGGGTGGCCGAACTACTAGACCACAGAGGCGGTTAAAGGTGCTCCCTCACCGGGAGCATTCCCGTGTACTGTAATATTATAGATTCGTCTTTGAGCATTACATTACAATAATACCTCCCTGACTGACGAGCATTCGTTCGGTTCTCCTCCTTCACTGATGTATTCATTACAAGGTGCGCATTGTAATGCTCGGTTCTCCTCCTTCACTGATTTAATGCTCAAATCTGTAACGTTACATTACACGCGAATAGTTGTAGGTACACTTACAGGTCCACCTTGCCTTAAACCGACAACTATTCATCATGAATGCGACAGACAGTCCCCTATGTAGAGGATGCCTGGACGCAGAGGAAACAGCCGCCCACGTGATCCTGGAGTGCGTGGGCTTGGCCGCACACCGGGCAGAAATCCTCAAAGACGTGTGGTCGCTCCTAGAAGCCTGTGAACGCCCCAGGAGGCTTCTGCGCTTCTGGAAGGAGCTGGGATGGCTTGACTAGCCACACCAATGCTGTGTTTCACGCATAACGGACCAAATGAGAGTCTAAATGCGGAAAAAAAGCCCATCACCAATACCAATACCAATTACACGCGAATGCTCCCGGTGAGGGAGCACCTTTAAAGGTACAAGGTATTTACCATAATAAAACATTCACAAATTCTACTATTTGGCCATATCTTTACCTAATTACTTGTAATAGAAGAGGTGCCTGGGCCGATAGTAAACGGTAATAAGATTTCCCGCCAATTCCCTAGCAGCCATTTTCCGGTTGTTTTGGACGGCCGCCATATTGGCTTTACACGCAACACGATTATCGGATTTGCTTGACGATGAGCTCTAGGGTTTCTGTGGCCTAGGCCTACGGTTCAAGGCTTCTATAACTGTCGATAATATGTTATTATTTTAAACTTGATCTGAGACTTATACAATTTTAAACCAATAAAGTGCTGGTTATAAATACCAGTTTCAAAGTAGGTAAAGATTACGGAGTCTAAGCACACTCAGTGATCTTTACAAGCGCAAATAGTCGTCACCAACGTCAAGAAAATTATTATTTTGATTAGAAAACGAACATAGATTTATTGATGAATAATTCTGACGTTTGAGGAGCTCGGTGGCGCAAGTGGTTTAACACCTGGCCCAACGATTGCGGAGGTTAAGCAACTTTCGCAAGGGTCGGTCATGGGATGGGTGACCAAAAATTTATTATCTCGAGCTCCTCCGTGCTTCGGAAGGCACGTTAAGCCGGCTGCATTTGCAGTCGTTAACACCCACCAATCCGCATTGAGCTTGAGGTTATGGCCTGTCCTCCTTATCCACCCATAAAGAAGGCCTGCGCCCCCGCAGTGGGGACATTAAAAATGGCTGATGGACATGGACAATTCTGACGTTTTACTCTATAACTAACCACCTTTTCAAATAAGTACTGAAACAACACCCTATACCCTCTATAGTTAGGTCTTTAGCGTCGAAAGTCGAAACCTTTAATATCCGTCGCACAACGAACATCACCCGCACAGCGCGGTGGCTGTGGTCCCGCCCTTAGCCATTAATTGCGATTGTTCGACACTATTGTCACTATTGTGGTTGCGGCTTTCATTTCCGAGCAATCGCGCTCTCTGTGAATAGAGCTTAGCAAATTAAACTGTTTCTGTCTTATTCAGAGATGTTTCACAAAACTGGGGTGCAAGACTGTTCTAACAAAACCTAGTTTAATGCTTGTAAACCAATCACAATGCACCTTTTAATCCTTAATTAGTGGGACTAAGGCCCTCCGCTGCCTTGAGCGGGACACGCGCGCGGGGCGACATAGATTAGAGCTTACTCATGCACTGCGCAAGCATCTGTCCGTCAAAAACCAGCAATCTATATTCCCGCGCCGTGTACCCGCGGCGGGATCCCGCTTAAGACCGTCCGCTGCCTTGAGCGGGATCCCGCTGCGGGTACACGGCGGGGGAATATAGATTGCTGGTTTTTGACGGACAGATACTTGCGCAGTGCATGAGTAAGCTCTAATCTATGTCGCCCCGCGCGCGTGTCCCGCTTAACACAGCGGAGAGCCTAAGGCAGCGGACGGCCTTAACGTTAAACTGTCACTCTGAATACGATTTGCGCTAAAATGCCGCTAGTCCGCAGTCTAACGCCATGTTAATTTTGGCCCTAGTTTAACGAACGGACTCTGAATAAGACAGTTTAATGGCCGATTGCACTAAACTTAAGAATCGCCTAAGTCTTTTCCTAACTACAACATGACCAAATTAAAACGGTGTCATAAACTTAGCCGTCATGTAGCTGTCATTCGCTAAGTTAACTTGGTCGAGTTGTAGATAAAAAAAGACTTAGGCGATTCTTAAGTTTAGTGCTTTCACGCGTAAGTTTAACTGCTCTTAATTAAATTACTTCAATCATCCCTTATTTCGACATCTGTAATGGGACTTCTGTATTGTATACGAGCAATAACATTAAGATCCAGAAACGTGCGAAAATTCTAAGTCCAACGGAGGTGACTTTTGTTAACATTATAGCAATGGCAATATATATACTTAATTGTTTTTGAATAAATTAATTTTAGACCAAGGCAGATACAGTTAAATACACTGGCCTGCAAAAGTAAGTATCACATAGGCCTATATTCATACAAACGAGGTAATTTTGAAGCTTTGGTTCTCCGCCCAGGATTAAACAGGGTGTGATTTGATGATGGCCATTCAAAGAGTAAATGGAGGAGGCCCAGATCGCCAAAGAAACCCAATGGATTAGAAGAGTCGTTTACACCAGAGACCGTACGGACTTTTCAGTATTACATTTTCCATACTTTTGATGTAATTTAGCCTGTTATTTTTTTAAGTTCAGCCCTGAGCTAAACGACTTTCTTAATCCATTAGGTTTCTTTAGCGATCTGGGCCTCCTCCATTTACTCTTTGAATGGCCATCATCAAATCACACCCTGTTTAATCCTGGGCGGAGAACCAAAGCTTCAAAGTTACCTCGTTTGTATGAATATAGGCCTGTGTGATACTTACTTTTGCAGGCCATTGTAGAAACAGATTTTTGCGGGAAGATTTTACAGTCTTTTTTATGTGCAACGGGATAGTGCTTGGTCTTCACCTCACCTGGTGTTAAGTGACGATAAGGCTGAAGGTGGAAGCGCACTACACCCGGCATCCTCATCACTGAGGAACTGGCTATAATCTTACATCTTAACTGCCGGAATACAACAATTATATTTATATCTATAACAAATCCTAAAATCACGCAAAAACTACTGAACGGATTTGGTTGAAATTTGGCACACATTATAGTAGATAGCCTAGATTAAAACATAGGATACTTTTTATCCCGATATTCCCGCGGGAACGGGAACCACGCGGGTGAAACCGTGGTCGGCCGCTAGTAAGTTAATATTATAAATGTGAAAGTTTGTGGGTTTGGAGTTTGTTCCTCAATCACGCAAAAACTACTGAACGGATTTGGTTGAAATTTGGCACACAGATAGTCAATAGCCTGGATTAAAACATAGGATACTTTTTATACCGATAATCCCACGGGAACGGGAACCACGCGGATGAAACCGCGAGCGGCCGCTAGTACTAAATAATATACTAGAAAAAATACAACTCACACCAGATCAATTAGTCAAATAAATTAGTCTTTTTGCAAATTGAGATTTTCAAATGAATCTGTTTCACTTTACCACAAATAGCAGTCGTAATTAAAACAATCCAAGGCATTAGAATTGAAAAGGCGTCTGCCAGTACGAGAGATCTTCGCTCATTTGCAATTTGAGCGGGCTGAACCCAACTGCCAGATTTATTCAAATTTATTCGACTGCTGGCTCGCTTTTTGGCGTCAGATGCGATATTATACTGAAACCCATTATTTACTAACTATTAATATTTCTTATGGAATAAGAGCTAGCCCCGGAAATAGGTATGCAATTTACAGAGCGACGAAATCCCTATTGTGCCATACTATCATTATTAATAAATCCTGGCGCATGGATCAACTTTACCACTTTTTCGCGCACCTTTGATGCCGCCTAGCACTATTTTTCCACCAGCCAAAATGCCTGGCAATATTATATTCGATTTAGATACATGATTGGCTGGCTATAATACCCCACCAAATCCAGAGCTCTGTAAATAGTATACCTTCAATCGGTTTTACGGCACCTTTGTTTCCCCACCACTCCCAACCCACCCCCACCACTGAAAAGCGGCCAGGCGCCCGGATCTGTTAATACTGATAGTATGACACAATAACTAGAGGGATTTCGTCGTTCTGTAAATTGCATTCCGGGGCCAGATCCTTAGTATATTATTTTTATAATATCAGGAAGCAATAGATTGCGACCAACATTGCCTGAATAAATATTTTCCTTGTAACACGAAACAGTTTACATCTCGGTTACATAATTTTAAGCATAGGCCGTATTAAAAAAAACATCGTTGGTGCAGTTCTCCTACAAGCTTGGAAATATTTCATGCACTAACATCATTAATACCGGTTTTTTGTTACAGCCAAGTGACGCAGATTTTTCATCACAAATCATGGTGTATAAAGACATCGGAGAAGAGATGTTACAACATGCATTTGACGGTAACTATAAAAAATACTTTTTATTTCCTGTATGCAACGTAATTTTCATGCAACATAAAACTGCAACTCTCTCCAATTAATTCACTGTGCAAACAAAACTGGCGGAGATTTATCTTGATAACAATTAATTTCATGTTATGAGATTCGTTACATTAATAACAATTATGCAATTGTAATTTTCCGCTTTTTACTGTCTCGTACCTACATTATTTCAAATGAATGTCAAAATATATTTTAAACACAAAATATGTAAGTAAGTAATTTCTAAATAAAATATGCAAGTAATTTCTAAATTGTTTTTTTTTTCTATTTAAGAGATTTAATCTGTATTACAAAAGCAAACCGGTAAGACAAGAAAAAATTTATTGCGATGAAACAAAACAATCTAATCGAATTTATGAAAAAAATCCGCGTTTGCCACTAGTCTCGCCAGTTGTACTCCTATGAATAACCAGCCCAACAGACTTACTATAAAAATAGAAGGAAATTTTGGTGCTAGCTGTTCACCAGTAATTTACATGGGTAGTCTTTGAGGATTAACCACTTTTTTATACGATTTAGGAATTTTACCACCATGTTTGCTTCCAGGCTACAACATATGCATATTCGCGTACGGGCAGACGGGCGCGGGCAAGTCTTACACCATGATGGGGCGCGGCGAGGACAGCCAGGAGGGCATCATCCCGCAGATCTGCAAGGACCTGTTCCGCCGCATCAGACAGACCACCAGCGAGGACCTCAAATACTCGGTCAGTGGCTAGTCTATTAGACGTTTATAAACTGTGCTATTAAAGCAAGTCTTACACCATGATGGGGCGTGGCGAGGACTGCCAGGAGGGCATCATCCCGCAGATCTTCAAAGACCTGTTCCGCCGCATCAGGCAGAATACCAACGATAACCTCAAATACTCGGTCAGTGCCTAGTCTATTAGACGTTTATAAACTGTGCTACTAAAGGAAAGTCTTACACCATGATGGGGCGCGGCGAGGACTGCCAGGAGGGCATTATCCCGCAGATCTGCAAGGACCAGGGGATCAAATCTGCTAATGTTTTCGTCAAAATTGTGGTTCAATGGTGTTTGAATGGTTATGCTTTTTGACACTGTTCTCGTTTCTTAAACCCAAAATCGAGACACAATATGTTTCCGTTTCGGGTTTAAGAAACACAATGTGTTTCGGTTTTGGGTTTAAGAAACAACAACTGTGTCAAAAAGCATTACCATTCAAACACCATTGAACTACTATTTTGACGAAAACATTAGCAGACTTGACCCCCTGTTCTGCCGCATCAGGCAATGTCAGGCAGACCACCAGCGAGGACCTCAAATACTCGGTCAGTGGCTAGTCTATTAAACGTTTATCAACTGTGCTACTAAAGGCAAGTCTTACACCATGATGGGGTGTGGGTGGCGAGGACTGCCAGGAGGGCATCATCCCCTCTTCTTTCATCGTGATTATTGATATTAATGTTAATTTATTCATCCCTGCAGGTAGAAGTGTCCTACATGGAGATATACTGCGAGCGTGTCCGCGACTTGCTGAACCCTAAAAACAAGGGGAACCTTCGCGTTCGTGAGCACCCTGCCCTGGGACCATACGTGGAGGATCTGAGCAAGCTGGCCGTGAGCACGTACCAAGACATATACGACCTCATCGATGAGGGCAACAAGGCTAGGTTAGTGGACATTTCAGCTTGCCATAGATAATCGTTATTCCCATGCCCTTATCCCAATTTATTTGGGGTCGGCGCGGCGCAACATATCTTTTTCTTCCATACATCTCTATGACACTGAAATATAAATGCTACCTACCACTGCTATGACGTAGCAAATCAAACAAAACTCTCTTAATGCTGTTTTTGAACCTTTTATGTACTACGCTAGTCATTAAATAAATGATAAACATAATATTTTCTATGTTAACAGGACAGTGGCGGCGACAAACATGAACGAGACTTCCTCTCGCTCGCACGCCGTATTCACGATATTCTTCACACAACAGCGGCATGACAAAACCACAAACCTCATGTCTGAAAAGGTAAAATTGCATTTAAACAACAACACACTCAATTTGTTTCACGTTTGAGTTCAAATCGACTACATAAACAAGGTATTCTTTCTTAGGGAAGAAAAATAGACTATGGAACACTTTTATACTTAGTAGCTAAATGGTAAAATGTAAATGGTTAATGGTAAACTAGCACATAAATAAAAATCATCCCTTTTGAACACATTAAGCTTTGTCCAGACTTGTTCATTTTGGCGTGTCAGATCACCGTATCTTTAACATACGTCGTCGTCTCTTTGATACAGCATTACTTCAACGCACGCCCAACCAAACTAGCAATGTATGGTAAAGATACGGTGGTAATCTGATACGCCAAAATGATACAACTCTGGACAAAGCTTTAACTGCCTTTTTCTGATGTTAGTTTGCTTCCTGGCAGTTAACGGATTAAAATTTTCAAGTTCTAGAATTGGAAAATATCTGAAATTTTAAGTTAGTGAGTCGAATAAGTGTATTACTTTGAAGTTTGTATTATAGAGTCTGGTCAACGAAAGATGAGACTGAAATGGTGGCGCCACTTTCCCTTTTAAATTAACGTTTAGAGGTTATGTTGTTAGAAATTGGCCCCTAAAATAAGTCGCAAAATTAGTTCCTTTTCCTACCGAGTATCATCTTTCGTTGACCAGACTCTAGTTCTTATTATACAAGAGTTAAAACACGACCCTAAGTTATAGTCTGTTTATCGAAGGCCGTTACCGTATTTATAAAAAGTCGTAGAAAACTATAACGTGTTCTAACGTCCCACCACGACGGCGAAACACGTTCGGTTCGTGCGGGTCCGTCCCTTGAGAACGATGGAAGTCGTAAAGTAAACTTTTACGTCCCTCACATTCCATCTTTAGTATGGAACATATTTTACTTCCGTGCGACTAATGTCAAAGATACATCTTAAGGGCTGAAAACTTTTGAAATACGCTAGGGACCATAAAAACTGGGCTGTACTAGCTTTTAGGATTTATTATAGGTTTATAACTATTTTAATATAGGTATGTACTATACAATACGTACAGAAATTCAAATAGAATGAGGCTAAAATTAGAGACATTTGACAGTATTAATAACCTGATGTTGATTGTACTAGCAAAAATAATGAATTAAGCATACTTGGTTACTTGTAATTTTTCGAAGCAATGTTGTTATATTATTGTTTTCAAAAAAGCATCATTTCTCTATTTCAAAATGTCAAAACTTTACATAAATACATACGCTCGCCACCTGCTACGATCCTTGCACACTTCTTTCGCTTCATTCACATCCATCAATCTTTTCATACATTTCAAAACTTTATTTTAATGATAAATAACGCCTTATCACTTTCCGAATAAGGTCTATAACAGGGGTGCTTATAAATTAATGACTAACAGCCTTACTTATAAACGTTACTTAAATTTTAAGTAGCACTTAAGAGCTATTTTAAAATATTTCTAACTTAAAAACGTTGTTTAACGTTAATCAATTGCTAAGATGCTTATTAAGTCCTGTCAAATTTAAGTACCAGTGGACCCTTGTTTAAGTCGCTAAATAACAATATGGCGGTTGTCCACCAGCTGATTTTGGATGGAGCGGGTAGTGAGAGTTAGGGACTGGGGTGTGTTTGTTTGTATAGTATCATAACAATACAAGTTTTTTAGTGTGAATTGGGCAAATCGCCTGGTGTTATCTTTTGTAAAATGAATATTTTTGAAGACTTCAATATATTAAATACATAATTAAGCTTCTTAAATCCTCGATATCATTATGTAACATAATGATATCGAGGATTTAAGAAGCTTTAGGCTTTAGGCGGTGACCAAAATTATATAACACAAGAATAAACAAAATGCAAACCTACGGCGAGAGTGATTTTAAAAAGTCGCAGATTTAGCAAAAAAATATGCAGAAACCTTTTTTCTTCATCCCAATAAATTTGCGAAATAGACTTTTTTATACCTGTATTAACTATCGATTTTCCATATCGCTTTAAAGATACAAAAATCAATCATCAATATAATACAATTACAATAATCAGGAGGCGAGCAAGAGAAACGAAACAAAACAAAAACACAACAGCTGTAAACAAACAATGACTGACTGAGACAAGACTGAGAGTTCAGCTTTTTAATTTGCTAGCAGTGTTGTCATTTTACAACGCTTTTACGGTAAAAAATATTTTGTTCTATCAACACTGCGGCGGTGTTGATACAGTAAAAAAATTTTCGGTTCGTTAAACGTTCATTAGTTAAGACACGCTTAAGCAACGTTTTTAAGTAAAAAAAGTTTAATCACTGATTAAGAACTTAAGTAGTAATTAGTTAAGATGATGTTTAGACGTTAGTTAGTGGATTTTTATAAGTAAGGCTGTAAGAGTATATTTTGACTTTATAACCCACCAAATATTCACCAAGAAAAAAATTGCATAAGTAAAACTACATTGGGTGCAGTGTCAAATCTGTTATCCTTGGCGATCGACCTTAAAACCTCTCGCGATTTACCGTATGGGCACCTCTGGGCTATAATATGTGTTTTTTCGTGCAGGTGTCCAAAATCTCCCTGGTGGACCTGGCGGGCTCGGAGCGCGCCGACTCCACGGGCGCCAAGGGCACGCGCCTGAAGGAAGGCGCCAACATCAACAAGTCGCTCACTACTCTCGGGAAAGTCATCTCTGCGCTCGCTGAAATCGTGAGTTCATGTTAATTTTAACGGGGAATATATAAATGCACTTTAAAAATAATGTAACACACTTAAAAATATTAAGCTTCAAAATTTGTTGAATGAACTTTAAAAATAATGGTTTCCACTATAAATATGCTAAGCTTTATATAATTAATACTTTGCACGATACAAAAATAATTTTATAACTTTAGTACTGGTAAACAGACGACTAGGTGCGACGACGAGCGGGGCAGCGAGAGAGGAGCTGAGGAGGAGGTTAGGATGGCGTGTATGCATTATTTATGCCATAAATTGTTATCATCTAGCCATCTCATTAGTCTGACATGGTTTGACAGAAATTAAATGGTTTCCGAGTTGGGACACAGTTATAGTGCAGACCATTATTTTTGTAGTGATAATATTAATTATAGGTCTATCATTATTTTAAAGTGCTGATATACAATTTTATAGCTGTTTTCGTCAAATTTAAAGTGCTATTAAATACATCCCAATTTTAACCACCAATGATTTTTACTCGAAAGATTTCGAGAGCAATGTCATGTTAAAATTGTTTTGCAAAAAAACACTTGCAAAGCTAATCATTAAAGAACTAGTAATATTTCCTTCTGTTTCTTTAAGAGCGAACAGTCGATTTACGACGAAACTTCAATCTTTTAGTGGTTTTGACCAGCTACTTTGCACTTATTGCAAGCTTATCAAATAAAGAAATTTACGATTATGTATAGATAAAGTCTTATAGAAGTGTACTGCAGAGGAAAATTACAGTGTTTATTTGTATATTTTTGTCAATAAATAATTTCCGGAAAGCCGAATTCCAAAAGTGATGGTCAGAGCTCTCTTTGAGATACAAAGTTATCATTATAATATGTGAATAACTTTTTTTATATATTTTCATTGGACAGCTTATATGGTCTATTAGTGCACCTCAGAAGAAAATTGTAGAAATTGTGTGTTTTAATAATTATACATTTAAAATAAAAACGGCTCATTATACGTTTTTAAATACAGCTTTTCTATGAGAAACGGTCGAATTTATTATTTGAAACTACGTTTTATATATCAATAAAGGGTTAAAAAGTAATATACAATTTTTATTTGATCAATTTACGAGGCTGGTTATTTAATACCATTTTTTAAAGATTACCTATATAATCACGCGCGCGAAGATCGACGAGTTAGTTCGCGCCGGGTCATCCCAACGGTAGGACGTATCGCTCGCTTCCCGCGCGCCGGGTCGGTGACCGACCATCTCCATACGCCCGCCCGAGAAATGAGAAACGTACAGTGCAACTGGTGCAATTTGATACTTTTGTGACTGTAACTATTTCTCAGTTCCAATCATGTTTCTTTGATTTATAGTAATGTTGCTTTGAGTTATAGTAATATGTAGTACTGTAGCCCGCGGACATCTAAATCACCAAAAAGGTTACCGCTTGTCTTTGTGTTATTGTTATAGATTTTGCAATATTTTATACTAAAACCGAAGTCTTAAAGATCTTAACCCGCCGTAACCATAGACAGTGATAAATCTAAAATCTCCATTTATGTTAGTTATTTACTTTCGAAGTTACCGCATTGTTTCACTATTGTCATGGTAAACAGATTTGTTCAATTACTACACATATCAGTAAGACCAGCCGTCCTCAACCTTTTTTTTTGTGGGGCCACAAACACGTTTCGATCTTGAAGCGCGGGCCGCAAAAATATTTAGGTGTTAAAAAAACATATTGAAAAAAGAAAAGGTGGTCACAATAGAGCCAACTACATATACAATACATGATTTTGTTACCTTTATAATAAGATAGAATAAGATAAATTGCGCCAACACGCTACATATTGTAGCATTTGTAGCCCTCGTTGAAACGCGTCTTTTGATTTGAAGCTTCAACCATTCATGTAGCCTTAAAACTTACGACACCAAGGCGATGTCGCACTCTGAACGAAAATGGGGGCTATAATGAAGCGATCGAAAAAACATCAATGTTAAAGGTTAAGCTACAGGGCAAACCCTTAATCCGATCGTCTTTGTTTTAAGCTCAAATTGTAGCTGATTAAATTTTTCAGAGGAGTTTTTCTCAAAATTTTGATATCATTCTTCGTTTCCAAAATATCGAGCGCCAAATTCAAAAAATCGGAAACAATGAGATTTTTTTCCACTATTTCGGCCATAATTTTTTTCGTTTTTTATTTTCTCGAATAATTCTTTTTGCACCTTAGCTCTAATTATAAATACGCGTCTTTTGAGTCTTTTTGAATATCATATCTTCACAACCTTCTGAGATTTATGGGGATCGCACTTTTTCGTGAAATCGGAGCCTATACTGGAGCGAACGAAAAGACATTTTCAATGTCAAAAAATGAAGGTTAAATGGGTATTTCTCAAAATAATTGTACCGTAACGTGCATGTAAAACGCAGTTACGCACACGTTTTGTTACGAACAAGTACAAAATGTTACGTTCATGTTGACATTTTAATATTTTTATGAAAAACAATGAGCTATTAAAGGATTAAAGGATAAATAAAAAAATTGAAATAAGATTTTGAAAATTGAAAAACCTAGCAAGTAACGCGGAAGAGCCTAAAAAAACATTTCAAAAACATAGCAAGTAACATGACAACTTTAAAAACCTAGCAAGGGACGTCCCTTGCTAGGTTTTCAAAGCTGTCATGCGAGTTATTGAGGATCAGATATATTTTTTTTATGATTAATCGTTTGAATTTACTAAATCGTAATGAATATGAATGATCCGGGGCCTCGGCCACCTACTCGTACCGTATAGACACACGCACACGTTATTTCAAGAATTTCATTGCCTTTATGCACCCGTTTTTTTTTATCAAACATGAAAATCGTTTCCTATCAATTATTTTTACTTAAACTTATTACTTATTTAGTTTGATGTAAAAAAAGTTTTTTATATCAAACTAAATAAGTTTTAAATGCGTAAGGCGTAAGCCGTAAATGCATTTTAGACGCATTTACGGCTTCGGTATTGTTCTTTTAACACTCTGGTAGTCTTTACTATTTACAGGGGTCGAAACTGGTCAGTAAAGTCAGTGAAAGTCAGTTTTTTTGGCTTCGGTCAGTAAAAGTCAGTTTTTTCAAAAAATGGTCAGTAAAGGCAGATTTTTAACTATCTACGTTAATTTTTATACACTTTTTTATTTTTACCGTTTGTTTTTACTGTAAACAGACAAGAGTACAAGATTAATGGATAAAACTCGCTAAAAATCGCGCTGCGCGGCTGTTTTTCGCTGTAGACAGGCAAAAAGTACAAGATTAGTGGATGAAATTGACTAAAAATCACGCTGCGCGGCCATTTTTTTTACAAAAGGCAAACAAGATTACAAGATTAATGGATAAAACTGACTAAAAATTTTGGTCTCAGGTTGCCACTATTCAGTGTAAATACACTGAACCAAAGAAAATACTTCTTTTTTTTTCATAAAAGTGGCGATTTTCCGGGGTTGTGTGTTGCATGCATGGTATCTCATACATAATATTCGGATTTATAAGGCTGTTTATCGCCTGTATAAGAGAACCATTTAATGGCAGGTCGATTTTTTCTAGTTCTTTAGAATTATATATAAAAATAACATTGTGAATGTTAAAAATCTCAATAAAAACCCCCTTTTATACTGTAGTGACACATTTAAACATAGAAATTAAGTCAGTAATAGGTCAGTATTTTTGAGTCTTACAGTCAGTAAAATCAGTATTTTTGACACTGCAAACAGTTTCGACCCCTGTATTTATAATAATAGTTATTACTAACTAACAATAACCTACAACGTATTGACGATTTAGAAATGCTTATTGTGTGAGCTTATTTGAATAAAGAATTTTTCACTTTTATTTTCACTTTCATTTTCACATACCCAACTAAACTATTATGTTGCCTCCGGCTTCGTAAAAAATAAGTTACCGTGGGGGAAGCACATCCGAGTACCTCCAAAGCTCCTAGGTTTTCCCTCATGTTCTTTTTTGTAATCTTAAGCCAAACACATTTTTTTATGTGTTTACCCATACTTCCGGGTCGTTCCCGATGTTTTTCTTCCTAATCATTTCGCGTACTCCGTTCACATATGCATTTTATTTAATATGACAATTTGCAATGCCTATTGAAATAATGCATACTAAAAAATAAACTCAAAGTATCAACATTTTTGTTCACGCCCGAAGTCTACGCTCGAACTAGCGCTTACGCACACAGACGCATTTGCATCTGTAGTTGTTATTCGCTTGCCTCTCCCGCGCAGAATTTGACTTGCCTTATTTTGACTGCGCGCTCTTAAATCAATTCAATAAATTATAAAATATTCAAAGTGTTACAAAAAGCCCTTAAAACCGAATATGGTGGATAGGGACCATTAAACTGAACAACTTTTACTATGAGACCAACTCTGAAATCGCGAGAAAAAAAATCAGCTGATTCATACACAAAAATAATGAAAATATCAAAATGTATGAAACAGTAATATTTTTTTCGCGATTTCAGAGTTGGTCCTATAGCACAGAATAACTAATAGTACAAGGTACAGAAGCAGCACGCCACATAGTAATTTAAATAAATAGCGACTTTTGCTTCGACACAATAAAGTGCAATTCAGGTCGCGCAATGCCCTGCAGTACAGTTTATATTCACCTAGTAGTTGCCTCTCTTTCTATCGCGTGCTCTTACCTTTTCTAATGACGCAACGTTAAGGTTGTCTTCTTATAAATGAACTGCGTAGCATATATAATAATTTGAAAAACGACAATTGTTTATTGGTTTTTTGATTTTGACATCCTTATACGGCACAGTAATGTCGACTCGACATTGTTACTATTATAAAGAGACAATACCTACGCAGGCAGTAAGATGCCGCGCTTGTACACACACAGGCGGGCGTGTGGCGGCCCTCGGCTCACTAGTCCCGCCGGCGGATCGGCTAGCGGTAGGTGCTTATCGCGCGACCTTGAGCGAGTGATGGAGGCCTGCCTATAGTAAAAGTTGTTACGTTTGATGTTCCCTATCTACCATATTCGACTTTAGGGGCTTTTTGTAACATTTTGTACAGTTTTAGGTTTCTAACATGTAGATATGTCTGATTCATTTATTGTGTTCTGTCCAATCGATACACTACAGCGAGTAATATTATATTGTTGTGGTTTTATTATTATTATAAGACTTTTTTCTATTTCTATATTGTTTACTATTATTTTCACCCGAGATGATCGCTTTTGCTCGATCCGTCTCTTCCTTACACGCCACTCTTAATATACTATTGCATTCGTCATATATTTATTGTGTAAATAATTAGATCTTGATGTTTATTGTTACAACTTTTTATTCTTTCTAAGCTAGTTTCCATGTAGTTGACTCATTGTTTTCTCCATTTCATTGCATTTCCTTCATTTGGATGTATACAGTCGGTAAGTGCTGTCAAAAACTTTACACATTTTCCTCATGATCTTTTTTGTTTCAAGTTTGATAAGTTGCCGAGTTGTTCGTTAGCATCGTACTATACGCGCAAATTCTAGTGCATGTGGTTCTCTTCTATACTAATGTACTACTTGGATATTGTGCTTGGATCATTTTGTAAATGTAGTATTTAATTGTTCAAGAGCCAAATAAATAGATCAAATCCATTCATAAGAAGTAAACTAAGGCCCGTATTTATAAAAAGGTCTCAACGTTGAGAGTTCTCTTGAGATCATACTTGAGATGTTCCTCTTATAAGAACGTATCTCAGGTATGATCTCAAGTTCTGTCTCAAAGTTGAGAGTTTATAAATAAGGGTCTAACCACTTTATTATTAATCATCTTCAGTCGGCCAAAATTAATATAGAAGCAGTAGATACATTTTACGCTGAAGTTTTTATTATTATATTTATCTATAATGATATAGTTTATTGGCTAGAATCTAATATATTGTCTTGGTTATATATATTTTATTAGCAAGGCAAGCTTTTCAAAAACGCACAATTTCCTTTGCCGATTTTCTACTTACAGTAGCAACGTATAGAGATCAATATCGAATGAGAACAGTTTAGTTTGTAATATAGTTTACACGGCGCTTTTACACTTTACAGTATAATCCCATATTTATTTTTATAAAATAGTGCTGCTTATAAAGTTTTATATAAGTAAAAGATGCAGAACACAAACAGTGTTTAATTACTTCTAAAACACTGATAGAGGTATAGATAATTTATACTATGAAACTTAAGAAGTTAATTATTTAAAGTATTAAGGGCTGATTTTTCAATGTCCAGATAAAGCTTTATTCGTTTGTTAATATAATATTTATCGGGACATTAAAAATAGGTACTATCAAATTGAAAATGTTTTTCATATGTTTGTATGTAATTTTTTTTAATGACTTTTATTTTATTCGGTTAATAATTTAACTGACTGATATCCGTTATCTGAGAATTGATAAATCAGCCTTATATTTATGTCGGTACCTTGACCGAGAGTGGCGCTACGGTGAATTTTATTTAATATTCTAATACCCTATTTTTAGGGCCCATGATCTAGTATTTTTAGAAGGTATCAACTACACATTATTCCCTCGTAGTCATTCGTAAAAGTAGATAGCACTTTTAGCAGATTTGCTATCTACTTCTAGCAATGACTACGAGGGAATTGTAATGATACCGTCTAAAAATACTAAAAATTCCACGTAGAGTTTAAATAAAATCATTTTTTATTAACAACTTATGAAATAAAAACCTCTGAGGGCGCCACTTTCGGTGGTAAAACCACTTTAAAAAAACTGTGTCAGTTTTAGCTGACCTCTATGGTACCTTTGTAGGCGTCAAAGAGCAAGAAGTCTAAGAAGGCGGACTTCATCCCGTACCGGGACTCGGTGCTGACGTGGCTGCTGCGCGAGAACCTCGGCGGCAACTCCAAGACGGCCATGATCGCCGCCATCTCCCCCGCCGACATCAACTTTGATGAGACTCTCAGTACTTTGAGGTAGGACACAGAGGGCCACGACTAGAGATGGACAAAGACCCGGGGGCTAATTGTCTAATTTCAAAATCTATCGCAATCGCTTTCATTTGACAGATGGATGTGACACATTGCTGCATTTCTTTGGTAAGTTTTTATTTGTGCCAAAAAGAAGCATGAATGTGTTACATCCTTAATTAGGGATCCATAGCGATTGCGATAGATTTTGAAATTAGACAATAGAAAGGCCGGTTTAAACCCGACCACTCGGTATTAACCCAATAATAACCCACATTGTATGGTAAATAAACTTTTTACAGTGTTTTTCCCTTTTTTATTGATATGTCAAATGTGACGCTATGGAAACAGTTTCTTGTTAAATAAAAACAGAAAAATATTCGAAGGACGAAACATCTCTTATTTTACTTTTTATCTGGTTCTTGTTACTTTTTATTTGACTTCCTTTGTGTTTTTTTTTATTTTTATTTATAAGTATATTTTATACACACTGTAATATTACTAGTAGTACTATGAGTTTTTTGCCTGCAATAAATCATTATTATTAAACATTTTATTTAGTTCAACAAAATAATCTATGGACGTAAACTGGGTTTAAATCCCGCAATCGGGTCTAAATTGGGTCCTGTGCCCATCTCTAGCCACGACAATTTTTTTTTGTCACTTTTCTCACGTAAGCGTAATCTCTGTCCTGCTCACACCGTACTAAGATGAGCGAGAGAGACGACGAATAGTCGCGTTGTGAATGCTAGGCCCGCAGGTCACAGACACAGGCTTAGACAGACAGAGATAGCTAATCGTTCGTTTGCGATGATCCATTGGGTGTCATTAAAACGTTTTCAAACTAAAGTCACCCTAATCGATTTGAGTTCTTATTTTATTTACTAGCAGAAGGTATTTATTTACTAGTAGAAGGTATTGTCATTAGACTGCGGTCTTCTGTTGCTTCTGTTATCGATGGTTCTTCAATTCTAAAACTATTAGATATTCGGCAATTTGAAACCAATATATTTTTCAGACACCAATCAGCCAGATCTCTGAAAATGATTTCATGAATTATTAAAAAAATGACATTATTTATCTCTTACTAACAATTACGTATCTGTATGGTACACTTTCTTTATCATAGGTTTAGTCTGAGATCTGGTGCCCGAAGCAAGTTTAAAAACCCCTTAGTATGGGTCACCAGTACCTTGATTACGTAAAGCTGTTGCTAACAATTCTCGATTGAAAGCGCGTTTGCATTGCTGCTTTAGTTAAGATAGTTGTCACATTGGTTCTTACTAAAGCAGCGATGTAACTGCGATTTCTGTCAGAGTTGATTGCAACAAAGTTACATAATTACCCCCCAGGTCTCACCCCTAGGAATGTATAATCCACAAAATTTATCGAGAAAGTATGAACCTAAAATTTAATAATAATATACAAAACTTGTAGTTAAGAGGATACCTCGTGGATTTTCATGGTTTTCAATTTAGATTTAGTCCTATTGATCCTACTACTATTGTTCTAATTTTGGAATATGTTAAAATAGACTAATAACTAAATTTTTTGATTAAGCTCAAAACATGAATGGAAACAATTTTCTCGATAGAAAAAAAATCCAAAGTTGATGCCTCTCATATCATTTTTGCAGTACTGTAAGCAAACGGACTCATAGTTTGAACTGAAATTAGGTTAATAAGATAAGTAATAAATAGTTCCAACTTTTGATAAAACCAATTTTTTCAAAAATAATTTAGTTTTTTAATAAATCAACTATTTTCATAATGTCGCTTACGTTATTTTATTTTGGAATGCGTGCGCTATTGTTGTCCCTTTCTTTGCGCTGGGAAGCTATATTACTTTACCTCTTTGCACCGAAATTTCAGACGGCCGCGAGCCTTCCTTGAGGACAGACCTGTGCTTGAGCGCTCCAAAAATTTACCAGCCAAAACACGTAAAATGACAGTATACTGACAATGACAGTTTTAATTTCTCCCACATTTCAAAGACAAAGAGTCTCTAATACTTATCCAACCTATTTTTAGGAGATGAAAATTATCAACAGAACAAACCTTCCAAGAGTCGCCATTGCGTAACAAAACAATAAACTAATAAATATTGTAAAATAAAATTTCTTTCCCGACCCGTGGTACAACTTTTAACTTTTACAAGTTTCGATCGTGAACAAATATTATTATTTTGCAGAATCATTAGTCTCTTTACGCGACAACGGCAAAGCAAAAAGAATAGCAATAATAATAAATAATCTCAAAACGAATACTTACGTCTCGCATTATTACGTTATTTATTTAGGCACGCATCATGCGCACGCTATAATAAGTAGGTATCTAACAAAGTGACATAAGCTGTTTTATAGATGAATAAATAATGAAAAATATTAGAAAAAATCGGCTCACCCGTAGCAACTTAGACGGGACCTAGATGACCATAAAACAATATTCTAGAGCCCATACCTACGTTTTATTTTAGCTTCAAATCTACCCAGTGGTGTCGCCACCAGTTCAACTTTAATAGCTTACAACTTGAAAACGTGACGTTTTAGGCGATTATGTCGTTAACAATTCTTGTTCGTATTGGTACTATAGGCCGACCGGTTAAATGGAGTGCGTTACCCCAGCAAAAAGTTGTGCTTTAGAGAGATGAGACCTTATCAGATAATTAGTGTGTCATGAGGAGAAATTTGTTTACTAATAGCAAAATTTGTGTGAATTGTAGTTTTTAAGATATTTAAGAAAAACAGATTTTGCTGGGGTCACGTTCTAAACATTACCCTGGCAAAAAAAGCTGTTTCAGCCTGGAACCAAATACATGAATAGATAGCTTTTGTTGCATGGTAAATGTTAGCAAATAGCAAAAATTGTGTGTGTTATGGTTCTTGAGTTATTTAAGTTTTTGCTGGGGTAACGTTTTGGGATTTCCCAGATCTCGAAAACGGTTCAACGCAGAAGTTTGAAAAAAATACCACTAAGAGACCTTAATTTGTTTAAATTTGTTTAAACGTTAGTTTTTGATTTGGTTGTCGCAAACCAACGTAATTAAATAGTTTCTAAAAACAGAAAAAACGAATTTGCAAGTAAACTAGTATACTTATAATTAAATAAACAGCTATAAAAAATAGCCGTGGTAGACACTTATTACGTCAAGAATTTTAGGTTTTGTAACTTTACAGGATATAAAGATATAAACAAATGTGATAAAGGTGATGTCCAAAAATGTATGAGGTCTGGGCCACGTCTTTGTACAGTATACCAAAAAATAGATAAAGACACGATAAACAGTTTCTAATCATTCAATTTCTTTAAAATCGCTTTGTTTTCTGGAAGGAACATAAAACAAAATGCAAAAACGCATAAAAAAAGCATCATGGCGGAAGATGTTAACAACTTCTTATACGTCTGTGTTAGGAGAGTAGGTAGAACTCAATGACAATGGGCGCATTCTGCCAGTTAAATCTTTGAGTCATCGATCGCCATAGAGAGTACATTTTAACCATGCAAAGTAAAATATTGAACAATACCGGCAGCTAGACCGCCTATCTCAAAGCGAAAGCAATGCTCTATCCGTCCTTGTCATATCATAACACGATGACAAGGATGGACAGTGCACTGACGTCATAAACCAAAAAATAGACAAAGCAATCAAGCCGCAGGCCTCCTACACTCGCTCGTCGGTCGCGCGATAAGAGTGCTGCACGGTGCATGTATCTTGCGCACGTTGAGGCACGGGTTACTTGCGCGGGTGTACAATGCTATGGAGCTAGACCCGCTTTACGTGTTTCCACGCGGGGCATGTAACTTGCGCAAGTGCTCAACTTGCGCGGGCTACTTGCACCGTGTAGAAACACTCACTACCGCTATACTTTCCATGGTTAAAAATGGCAATCGATGACTCCACGATTTGTCTGGCAGAATGCGCCCACTGACGGCTTTTTAACGGAGAGTTGCCATATTTGACGCTTTATTTCAAGTAAAAAATATTGATCTGTTTTTATTAATAACCATTTAACCATGCATTCTATAAAATTATTTGTATTTTTCTCAGAATCAGCATATTTTTCTCCATCTTTGAGGGTGGTGTACATAGACGTGGCCCAAATTAGGACATGTCCTTTTAGACCGGTCGTGCTTTAGCGATCGAATACACAGTTTCCATAACATTAAGACACATGGCATACATTAAACAAATTTAAGTAATTCATTAACATTCCTTCCTGTTAATTTCAGCTTTCAATTACGCCTATCATGAAAGTTTTAACAAAAACAAGATTGAGACAGCAATTCTTGAATAAGCCGACCAAATTGTAAAGGTCACTAAAAAGCGACCGCACCATACGTACGGGTTATCTTTGCAAATTAGCAGCTTAGCATCCGATGTTTTGTACAGTTATGAAGAAAAGTGTAATTCATATTGCAAAGATTTTACTAGTTTTCTATTTTATAAATTAATATCGTGTTTATTAATATCAAAGAATACATTTACGCGATTAATAGTAGTTTTAAAGAATGTAATGAATGATTCACGAAAGTTAAAACTTTGAAGGCACTCAACCATAAATAAATGTAAATAATAATCTAAACCTTCTTCTTGACGTAGTAAGTGTCTACCACGGCTATTTTTTACAGCTGTTTATTTAATTATAAGTGCACTAGTTTACTTGCAAATTCGTTTTTTTCTGTTTTTCGAAACCATTTAATTACGTTGGTTTGCGACAACCAAATAAAAAATTAACGTTTAAACAAATTTAAACAAATTAAGGTCTCTTAGTGGCATTTTTTTCAAACTTCTGCGTTGAACCGTTTTCGAGATCTGGGAAATCCCAAAACGTTACCACAGCAAAAACTTAAATAACACACACAATTTTTGCTATTTGCTAACATTTACTATGCAACAAAAGCTATCTATTAATGTATTTGGTTCCAGGCTGAAACAACTTTTTTTGCCAGGGTAATGTTTAAAACGTGACCCCAGCAAAATCAGTTTTTCTCAAACCCTGGACCGTTGCTTTTGATAATGACAAATTTTCAGCAGAAATGTTTTATTATAACAAGTCTTCCCAAAGTTTCATCTTGCAGAATCTTGTAGTTTTTGAGAAAAAGAATCTGAAATCCAGTTTTTTTTATTTTGTATTGACTAATTGCCTTTTTTAATATAGCTGTCAGTTACGTTTTGTTTCATTGCTATCCACAGATTAGAAAGGCTGTTGTACACAGTGTTACAGCAGTAAAATTGGAGTTTAAGAAAAAAAAAGATGAAACTAAAAGAAAATTGCGACGCCATTTTGTTTTGACCCCAATTTAGTTAGGAATCGAACCTGCTTTACCCCTGTAGGTCCCGAGTATAGCTTAGAAGTTTAAGGAGAGCGCAAAGGAGGTTATTTTTTTAACAGACAACAGAAAAAAATTACACACCATAATTTTTTTAACAGAAAACGTGGTGGATATGGGGTATATGGGCACCTTCTCTACTCTCCTCTTTTTCTCTCGTTCGCCCCCCGTTAAATGACCTAATCTTTTGAAATTATGTCATTTTAGAATACCTAGCCTCAAAATTACATTTTCATTTTTCTCAAAGATCATTAGGCTCTGCAACTCTTCCTTCGAAGGGGGCTTCTCCTCCTCCTCCCCTCTTCCATCCCTAATTAAACGGTCCACAAAGTGGTAGTAGTTGTAGATTTTCAAAAATCAAATCATATTTTCAATACTGTTGCTCGAAAAAGTATGCTTTTGAAGCCAGTACCATAGTATAAGTTATCTCGCTATCGGAGTTTTCTTAGCGACTTTGCATATATATGTTACAGTCAAAACTCATATCCGGTCAAAACCACTTTTGACTGAAAAAAACAGTCAAAAGTGGTTTTGACCGATGCTCTCAGTTAAAAGTGGTTTTGACTGATTTTCGCAGTTAAGAGTGGTTTTGACTAACGTTCTTAGTCAAAAGTGGTTTTGACCAACATTCTCAGTCAAAAGTGGTTTTGCCCGATTACTATCGGTCAAAACTCATAAAAAGTTATGGAGGTTAGTGAAAATTACCAGAAAAATTATCAAAAAAGTTTCATAAAACTATTTATAAGGTATAACGTTTAAGTGTTTTGTCTATACAAAATTCATTCGACATTGTACCGAGACCTTGTAAACTGCAAATATACAGAAATTCGATCTCAAAATATTTATTTTACTTTTTAATCTAAATATAATATTGAAACTATGTCATTTTGATAGTTTTTGGAGGATATAGCTGTTTGCGTTCATGGGCTTTTACTTTAGATACCTACACCTGTCTAGTCTGCGTAGAGCTAAATGAACAGCAACTGTGCAGTGGAGCTAGGTGGAAAGAAACGGGCTTTTCACACATTTCAGTGTATGATCACCGCTCTTTTCCGCCCAGTTCCACGTCAGTGGAAACGCAACTTATGCCATGCTAACTTATAAATTACTTTTAAAAATAAAAATAATTAACAGGTAGTTTTTATTTTTATTATTTTTTAAATGCGTTAGCATTGCTTAGGTTACGTTCACTGTTTCACTGATGTGAAGCTGGGCGGGATAGAGCGGTGATCATAAACTGAATTGTGTGAAGCTTAAATTGTAATTACTTATATCTCATCATTTCTAAAGCTTTCACTTGTTTAATTATTAAATAGGCTCCTAGTCCCCCTTAATAGCAGTTTTGACTAAAATTCGACAATAATGGATTCTCAAAGGAAATTGCTGGTGGCTAAAACTCGACAATAATGATATCCCATACAACTTTGCTGCGTCACCATCGGAGGAGCACGGCAACCTCGACTTTGTTCAAAGAAGGTTGTCAAAATAATTACCATATTACAAGCTTTTTTGAGTAAATTCAATAATCTTCATTTTAAACACAACATATTGCATAAAATCTGTTTAATTAAATTTAGCTCCTACGGGGGGGAGGGGAGGGGGGAATTATGTGTTTAAACCCAATGGTCGGGCTTAAACGCGTCTTTTGCCCATTTTTCTTTATGTGACATTTTGAATGGCCTATTTCTTTTATGTGGGTAGGCCAGATAAAAAAATGTGAGCAAAGGTGTGTGTTTCGCCGTGCCGAGCTGTGACGTCACATTCTCCATTTCTCCATAAATATTGCTTTAAAAATTCTAAAACTATTTTTCTCGCACTTCTGAAGGGCAAAACTAGAAACGATGGCGTCACATATTTTACGATTTATATCTAGTAATAATTATTGAATTGGAACTGACGAATTTAGGACCCCTCCACACGTCATCGACCCCCTTAACGTGTGACGTAATTTATGGATGGCCCCAAATGGACCTCTGTCGCAAAAGTTACAAATCTGTTTTTCGCAAATGTATTGAAAAACGCCGAATGGTACAACTTTATTAATAATAATAGTATTTTTTTACAATTAATAAACTATTGTTAGGTATTTGTATTCATTTTCATTTTTCATTCAATTTGAAGATACCTAAATTATCAAAGAAAATGTTCTAAATACAATGTATTGCGACTCCATCGTTTCTCTATTCTTCTTCTTTAAACTTTCGATGAAACCTCACAGGCATTTGGCGCGAAAATCAAACTTTACGATTGAAGGCAGAATGTCACTATGGGATACGAGGGGTGAGTGGGCGGAGCCTGTAAAAAAATTTTTTCACGAGGCGTCGTCTTAAGGTTAAACTAAAATTTCTAACAATCCTCAAGTTGAACTAGTCGAGATATTTCACAATGCCAACTCCACAGATACGCGGACCGCGCCAAGCAGATCGTATGCAAGGCTGTGGTCAACGAAGACGCCAACGCCAAGCTCATCCGCGAGCTCAAGGAGGAAATCTTCAAGCTGCGCGAGCTGCTCAAGGCTGAAGGCATCGACGTCGAAGAAGGTAGGTACCAAAGAGGATGAGAGGACGGCTTACACTATGTCGATGGTCGATCGATAAAGATGTTCTAATTTTGAAGCTATTTAAAATTTATATTGTTTCCGGACTTTCCGTTAACATTTTTTAACACTTAAAAGTTGTTCTTTTGTTTCCCAATTTGACAGCAGTTAAAGAGGTTTTAGGTAGGTAGGCTTAATTAATAAGCCATTATGGCTCAGTTTTAGTTGCCTCACTTTTGACAGTGCGCTTTGTATATTCTAAGTGGGTATGTAATAAAGAACCCCTAGGATGAATTTATTTATACTGTTAACTATAGTGTTGGTAACGGATTTGTTTGAAATTTGGCACACAGATAGTAGATAGCCCAGATTAAAACATAGAACTTTTTATCCCGATATTCCTACGGGAACGGGAACTACGCGGGTGAAACGGTACGGTAGTCCTACTAATATTATAAAGGTGAAAGTGTGGGTTTGTATGTTGAGATTAGTGATGCAACGAATACGAATATTCATATTCGCCGAATAGTAGATATTTACCGAATATTCGTATTCGCCGAATATCATAACGAATATTAAAAACAAACTATTTATATTATAGAACTGAATGCAAACCAAGTTACAGTTTGGCTGTGCACCGTGTATCCGAACGCACCTAATACGCACTATACTGTTTGTATCTTTTGATGGGGATTACCCTAACATTGAATGAATGAACGAAGTCGAGTTCTCAAGTTGTCAATTATTACTTGTTCGCTTCATAGCATAAAATGCCTAAGAAGTTACAAATGTTGTGCTTTTTGAACAAAAGTTTATCAGAAGTTAATTTCAATTATTAAATATCTTAGTGAAAAAATAATACTGTGTATTATTCATTATCATTACCTTGTTGAATTATTCGTATTCGTATTCGCCGAATAGTAGGATTGATATTCGTATTCGTTAAAGTAGTATTCGTTGCATCACTAGTTTAGATGTTTGGATGTTTGTTCCTCAATCACGCAAAAACTACTGAACGAATTTGATTGAAATTTGGCACACAGATAGTAGATAGCAAAGATTAAAACATAGGATACTTTTTATCCCGATATTCTCACGGGAACGGGAACCACGCGGATGAAACCGCAGGCGGCCGCTAGTTTACCATAAAGTTGGAAGTTAAATAAGTGATCAAAGTCAATAAGACAAGACACCAACAGTTACTTAGTAATTTTAATTACTTGTGGCCCAAGGGCGTCGCCAGCCCATGGCCCAGGGGGGGGGGGCAAGTTAATTTTAAAGAGGATGAGAATTATATGAACTGTGGGTACAGTCAACAGCACCTAGTGAATTTATTCAAGTTTTGAGATGGGGCAGGATTCATCGGAAAAGTAAGTCAATTGCACGGCCTTAGGACTTTGGTTATTTGCAGTTGGCTAAATTTTTTAACCTCTAGGGGGGGCAGCGGCCTCCCCTGCCCACCCCTGGCGACGCCCTTGCTTGTGGCCCTACCATGAGTTGATGCAAACTGTTTTCGCTACGGTAAACTATCGTTTTCTCTCTTACACTCGCATTGACTGAGCAGTGGATATACTGCTCAGTCAATGCGAGTTATCGGTAGCGGATACAGTTTGCATCAACTCATGGTAGAGCCAACACAAGACTTTTATTTCATAAACTAAAAATGGATTGCTTTAATGAGTTCAACGTTGAAGGTCGAGTTTTATGATCATTAGAGTTTTATAAACTGTTATGTTTTGTAGGAACAAATAAACAACACTTTTTTGATATAGGTAGCTGTAAAGATATTAAATATCAATCGATCGACCTCGGCATGTAAATGTATTGTTGCCGGCTATAGATTTAGTCGTCATGTGACCGATAGAGTGTATTGTGTGAGTGTGTAAATTGAGAACCAGGTGCTAGATAAAACGCCACAGCGTATGTCAATTCCTGATACTAAAGCTCGACTTTTGTTTCCAAAACCCACACGAACTAGGACCAGATGGTAGAGTCCTTTACGAAAAGAAAGAACCGCCTACCTGTAAGTAATAACGAAAGTAAAGAGGCTTACGCATTTTTGCATCTGTACACCCCACCTGTACGCTTAGCCTCCTTGGTTCGAGGTTGCCAGAAACAAAAAAAGTAAGCAATAATAATTCGGCCTTTTTACAATCTGGCAACCCGACACAATAACTGAAAAAGTATTTATATGCAATTTATTTTGCACCCTTGTCTAGCTTGTGGCGTTCGTAGGCATAGTATGTCGTATTCACTTCACAACAAAAAATTATGCTAATCGAAGTGGATCATGCATATCATACATATTTGTATATCTGCGCTTTTGTGTATTATATTGGTGTTGGTACACTATATATAATAGGGTATCGTATTTCGTATTTTAATAGTATTTATTTGTGTATGTAAGGTATGGGTTAGCTAGGGAAGTAAGATCTTTAAAACAAGAAGGTGGTGGCTTGGTACAAGATCTTAAATGGAATCCATTCTTCACTACTGTATGCCTCAAACCCTTCGTGAGTAGAGTTACGAAAGTGTTTTTTTTTCTCTGGCAAGAATGGATTCTTTCATCGCCACGGTATCCTGGGCATTTCGTAGATATTATTCGTAATTTCATTGTTGTCCAGATTTTTTTAAACAACTTCTTTCATGAGACGCTCAGCTATTATGTATTATATAAAATTAAGTAGATTTTGCGTTCGCGACCTTAAATGAATATAAATGGAGAAATCCTTAAGTTTAAATGGTCGCGAACGGTTAATATAATATTATTTTATGCTATAACTTAGCTTTATAGCTTGAAAAGCCTTTGCATGTTTTACCTACTCTCAATGTATTTTCTATTACTTATAATAAAATTTACTGATCACTTATTACTATCCAAGTTGTAAGTGTTGATCATTGATTATTATTTATATTACTTACATGCTTAAATTTTGGCATGAAGTATTTAAATACATTTTATTAATTGTTGCATAGTCGTCACTTACGTTCGCAGGTAAATAATATTTAATGTAAAATGAATGTAAGTGAAAGAAAAGAAAGAATGAAAAACATTTATTAGTAAAAGACAATCATTATTATGTTGTACGTGATAAACTGTTTTGTGTACGTTGCGAGTAAGCACTTATTGTCTTTGTCTTGACACTTCACTTGTATTTTTGAGAAATAGGAAAAGAAAACACTTAGCACAAGATAATAATTATTTTGGTCGCTGTGTGGTACTACACAATTAATACTATCACGATATTATATTATCATGATCCAGCCCCCGTATTTACAACCTCTTATAACTTGCCAGTTTTTTAATGGCTATCAATGCGTCTCTTTTATTTGCTATACAGCGAGAAAGAGTTGTGACTATGGCAATTCATAAACATAGCAAGTTTTAACAGGTTGTAATACCCCCCAGTATTTTATACAACCAGGGCCCTATTCAATAAAACTTACAATTTACAAGTTACAATTACAGGTGACAGGTGACAATTTTACAAGTTTCTGTTCAATAAAAAATACAAATTACAAATTTGTAATGGTGGAAAATTTACATATTTGTCGAATTGTACTTACAATTTTACATATTTCTGTTCAATAAACATTTTCCTGTTACAGGTGACAATTTACAAATTTGTAGGAAAAACTGCTTTATTGAACGCATAATTGTATTTACAAGTTTACTTATTTGTAGAATTGTAATACATTTCTGACAGGTGACCTCACCCTCGGTAAAATTTTATAACTTGGCATTTTTTTTTGTTTTAGCTGCTTTTTTACCATAATCCAGTATGTAAAGGAGTGATAACGATGAAATCGTGCTAATCGAACGACAAAGAAAAAAAACGTGTTAATATTTAAAAACATAATATTTTTTTCTTTTGATGTGACCGATTTCACATTTAATGAGAAGTTTAGGGTAAGTAAGGCAACTATCGATTATTTTGAAATTCTAAGATTTTTGAAATCTATCCTCGTTAATGAGGAATCTTCAACAAAAATTTCGAGGAGCTTGGTGGCGCCGTGGTTTAGCGCCTGGCCCACCGATTGCGGAGGTTAAGCAACGTTCGCAAGGGTCGCTCATGTGATGGGTGACCAAAAATTTATTATCTCGAGCTCCTCCGTGCTTCGGATGGCTCGTTAAGCCGTTGGTCCCGGCTGCATTAGCAGTCATTAACACCCACCAATCCGCATTGGGCCCGCGTGGTGGGTTATGGGTCGTCCTCCTTATCCACCCATAAGGAAGACCTGTGCCCCAGCAGTGGGGACATAAAATGGCTGATGGACAACAACAATTTACAAATTTATGTAATTTGTAAATTACAACTACAAATTTGTAGATACAATATTGTCATCAAAATCTACAGGCGTTTTCTACATATGTAAACGTTTATTGAACAGCATTTATAATTGTAATATTTGTAAGATTTTTACTTGTAAAATTCTTACATAATTGTAAGGTTTATTGAACAGCACTTGTCATACAACTTGACAAATATGTCACTTATTGACAAATTTGTAGGATTGTAAGTTTTATTGAATAGGGCCCTGGAGAATTTATAAATTAAATTTTGTACATCTAATAACGCTCCCAGTCTGCATTAAAAAAAAACTATTGAAAAGACACAATAGTTTAGTCACAAGGAAATATTTTTCAGTTACTGTTTTCAGTACAATTTGTTTCCTATGCTATTTATTTATTTTTTATTTGGACCCTAGGAATTATTCGGTAGTTTTCAAAATACTCATATGTATTAGTGTCACCAATTTTATCATTTATTGTCACATTGTCGTCTCCAGTTTGTATATTGTGGGTGTGATATTTTAAGTTTTTTTTGGATCCATTCTACTCGTAACAATAATCATGTCGATATTGTCGATAATAATGAAACACAAAAACAGTATCATGATAATATTGATCAATTATTTACTCTAATGGGCAAAGTAAAGTTTGCCTATTGAAACGCATTGGGTCAGTCTCTAATATTAATACTAATAAAAGAGACCCATTCAGAAAGCCGGCAGGTTTTTGGAGGTAATACGGGGGCTGTTTGGGGTTTAATTTCCCTCCTTTGGTCATTACTCGTAGAGTATCTTGATAAAATTACTCCAGTAGGCAAAGACATTGAAACGGGTCAGTTTTTAATGTTCTCACCTCTTTGGAGTTGTTCACCTGTTTGGTCATATGCTCGTAGCAGGTGAAGAGTCGTCGCCCGCCCGCAAGAAGAGCGAGGCGGAGGCGTTGTCGCCGAAGCTGTCGCGCGCCGCCACCACCATCGCGGAGGAGGCGGTCGACCAGCTGCAGGCGTCTGAGAAACTTATTGCAGGTCAGTCAACAGCCAACTAAAATCTATGACGGTTTAATTGCAATCAAAAGACATGTCCCATCGCGCCTATGTCATTTGCCCCACCATTCTCAAAAAATGAAAGTCTATCGCGTCTTAATCAAAGTAGTATGTCAGAGTAGGTATTTTACTCTAGAATCAGATTGATAATTATTTTCGGCATTAAAAAGTGGGATTTTTAAGTTGAAACGCTTTTAAATCAGAATTTTTTATCATTAGAGTACTATTTACTTACATTTTTTCACAAAATACTTCAGAAAACAACTTAATGTTTTTGTAATTGTTATTCTAAATATAAAACAATTCTTGATACCTAAATAAAAAATGTAATTAGCATTTTTTAATTATGAAAGTAATTAAATAAAATGAAACTGGGGCAACGCTGGGACATCTCCTTTGCTTATAAAATTAGGGGCCATCCATAAATTACGTCACACGAATTTCATGATTTTTTAATCCCAACCTGTCTGTCAGTCAACATACGTTATAGGTGACTATTCTACTAGTTTAACACGGGTATATATTGGAATGCCTAATTTTTTTTGTCCTAACTGTCTTTGGCACACTACTTATTGGCCTAAAAACTTTTTGCACAATTTTCATTTGACCTAAATTTGTTTGGCCTATTTTCACTTCGCCTAAAATTTTTTCGCCGCATGTTTATTTCCCAAATTCATCATTAAGCATAACTATTCATAATCCCTAATGTTTAAAAGTACTAAATAACGATTCGCACAATTGTGTAACGCCTAATATTTTTTTCGCCGAATGTTTACTTCCCTTGCAAGCAAGCAAGCAGCATGCAAGCAAGCAAGCAGCATGCAAGCAAGCGTGCAGCATGCATGCAAGCATTAGGGAGCTCCGCTCGCTTCGCTCGCTCCGCTGCAAGTGGTCAAAACACTAACCTAACCTAACCTAATGGTCTTCGCATTAAGAGTTTTTCTTTATAGCGGGGGGCCTCAGGCCCCCCGACCGCCCCGAGCAAGGGGGCCAGCCCCCCTGCACCCCCCGGCAAGCATTTTGCAAGCAAACATGCAAGCAAGCATACATGCATGCAAGCGAGCAAGTGAACAAGCATGCAAAAAAAGCATGCATGCATAAAATCATGCAAGCATGCAGCATGCATGCATGCAAGCATGCAACATGCATGCAAGCATTATAAAAGTGTTCAAAACCCTAACCTAACCTAACGTAATGGTGTTCGCATTAAAAGTTTTTCTTTACGGGGGGCCTCAGGCCCGTTTTTTGACGATTTGTTTCTGTCACCAACTTGAATGCAATACAATATTGTTATGCCAAAAATTATGTATGCAAGACAATATTAGGGTTAACAATACTTCAGCGTAGTCATTATTGTGTCAAAAGATATGTATGCTAATAAATTTTATGACAATTAACATTAGTCGTTTTGATAATTAGGGAATTTAACGTTTAGGCGAAACGACAAAGATGCGAAAAAATCTATTAGGCCAAACAATAATTGTACCTAAGGAGTTTAGGCCAAAGAAATTCGGCCAAATGAAATTAGGACCAATGACTTTAGGCGAGTCAAGGGACACCCGTTTAACACTTATGGTCCTAAGAAATGACATCAACCTAACAAAATCACAGTTTAAATTGTGACATACAATACAACAATACAAGATAGCTATTATTTTATATGTTTTTATTGAAGGTTAATCTTTAACTAACGTTAAATTGAAAGTCAAACGGACACCCATTAAATAATAATACAATACTGAATTATTGAGTTTAGTTTGCGGATCTTCGAACTATAATTAAGTTGCAAGTAACGACTATACCCTAAGAGAGTTATATTCTAGACAGTGGTTCCCAATAAAAAAAATCTACGTACCCCTCTTAGAAAGACAAACTCGCGTACCCCTTATTGCAGGAATGCAGCGTGTATAAAAATGAAATCATATAGGTTAGATTGCTGTGCGAACACCATGATTCAAAATCGCGTACCCCTGGGAGTAAGCGTATCACTAATTGGGAAAAACTCTAGCGACCTTACCACAAAACACTGTCTAACAAGTATTTAGCTAAAACACTGTTTAAATGTGATGCTGTCACTTTTTTGACAATATTATTTGAAAGAGACAGCATCACACTTAAACAGTGTTTTAAAATCTTTTGTGGTAAGGCCGTGCATGTGTTCCATTCATGCCTACGATAAGCTGATTTGAAACGAAATCTTCTTTTTATGAAATCTTATTTTATTCGTTATTTCCTAACTTTTGTCTAAAGAAACATTTAATTTGGAGTACACAACTAAAATACCATCTTCCTTGCATACAGAACTCAACGAAACATGGGAAGAGAAGCTGAAACGCACCGAAGAGATCCGGCTCCAACGCGAGGCGGTGTTCGCGGAGATGGGCGTGGCCGTCAAGGAGGGGATAACGGTGGGCGTGTACTCGCCCAAGAAGACCCCCCACCTCGTCAACTTGAACGAGGACCCCAATTTGTCGGAATGCCTCCTCTATTACATCAAAGACGGTAAGTCCGACACTATCAGTAATGTTTAACTTCCTAAAGTTTCTAAGTAGATATATTTGATAGCAAGTTCGTACAGCAAAATACTTACAGCGACATACTTAATTCATGAAACAAAAATCGTTACTGATCCTCATTGAATTGAATTATTGTGTCGTCAGGCGTGACGCGGCTGGGCACGCACGAGGCGGCGATGCCGCAAGACATCCAGCTGTCGGGCTCGCACATCCTCAGCGAGCACTGTATCTTCGAGAACACGGATGGAGTCATCTGCCTCATACCGCACAAAGACGCACTCGTCTACGTTAACGGACGGGAGGTCAGTACACTAGGTTTTTTTTTGAGTTTTTGGCGCCATTTGTCGAGTGCGGTTTGGTGTCTATTTTAATTATTTGAAAATTAATTCATAGTGGATATTGTGTCTTAAAATTGGTGCAGTTTTGTGGTACAAGTGTCTACGCAACTGAACAATATGTGGGATAATTGAAATAGGCGCGATCTTGGTTGTGTGAAGCTGAGACTTTTATTGTAGTGGAGGCTACCTCGGCAGAACTTACCGAGTAAACTGTCTTGACATACTTGATGCCAAATGTTCCAAGCAGCATTGGAATGCGATGCACCCGCATTCTAATGTAAACTTAAGAAACAATACCTACCACTGAACTATTCAACACTTGACATTGGCAAAAATTACTTTCAACAGGAAAGTAGATTGCCAAAATAAAAATAGAAGAAGAAGAAGGATTTTAACACGTTTTTATTAGGTTGCTTTCGCGTTTGTTTCTCCACAAAGTTTGCAAACGATTTTATCCTAGCTTCCCGATGAGCTAGAGACTTGAAACTTTGAACATAGGTCAGAACTGGAAGGCAATGCAATATTATGGTGTCATTGAGCTGATCTGATGATGAAAACCGGAAGAAGGCCACAGGAACTCTATGATGAAACCATACAACCCCATCGTGTTTGGGCTCGTTAGCATCGTCTTGACGAGTACTCTAATGGGAGACGAGGTCCAGGGTCTGATGATGAAGCCGAAAGGCCAAGCCATAGGAACTCAATATTGAAACCGTGCAACCCCATCAAATTTGGGCTCGTTTGAATCGTCTTGACGAGTACTTTGTTGGGAAATAGTGTCCGAGGATTTGATGATGGAGCCGGAGGAAGGCCATAGAAACTCTATGATGAAACCATACAACCCCATCGTGTTTGGGCTCGTTAGCATCGTCTTGACGAGTACTCTAATGGGAGACGAGGTCCAGGGTCTGATGATGAAGCTGAAAGTCCATGCCATAGGAACTCAATATTGAAACCATGCAACCCCATCGAGTTTGGGCTCGTTTGAATCGTATTGACGAGTACTTTGTTCGGAAATAGTTTCCGGGGTCTGATGATGGAGCCGGAAGAAGGCCACTGGGACTCTGTAATAAAACCATGCAACCCTATCGAGTTTGGGCTCGTTTGAATCGTCTTGACGAGTGCTCCAATAGGAGATGGTATATTTTTAGTATTAGCTCGTTAACTAAAAAGCAGAAAATAAAAATTTACTGAAAAAAAACTTTTTTAAAAACACGTTTTTAAAACGGACTAAATTATTACAAAAAAATCGGACTAAAAACATTAAAACGGACTAGTAAAAACAGACTAAAAAGTAAAAAATAATTTTTCTGTAAATATTTATAACCCTATATCTACAGAAATTTTAAATCTAAAAACGTGGGGCGCATGCTAAAGACAAAATGGATGATAAATTTTACAAAATGCGCCCCACGTTTTTAGATTTAAAATTTCTGTAGGTATAGGGTTATAAATATTTACAGAAGAAATATTTTTTACTTTTTAGTCTGTTTTTACTAGTCTGTTTTAATGTTTTTAGTCCGATTTTTTTTGTAATAATTTAGTCCGTTTTAAAAACGTGTTTTTTAAAAAGTTTTTTTCAGTAAATTTTTTTTTGTTGTGGTGCGTGAATGTAGGGGTGTACAGTACACAGGGCCAAAGGAGGCTGGCAAACGATATTAGCTCTCTTTCTATTTCCTTATTTTTATTGAGAGGGACCTATGCTTATCTATCCACTATGTACGATGCACATATTAATGCCCTTATTTGGTTTAGGTTTAAAGATATTTATTCTCACAACAAGTTATCCTCACTCAATATTTATTCTCACAAAAGCAAAAAGCAAGTGAAACCTAATCATTTACAATTTAAATCAGTACCTAATGAAAACGACATGCGCAACACACTCTCATTACGGGATGCGACACGACACGCAATTTTCTAACGATTGACCCGACACAAAAGTCACTACGGAAAACGTGAGGACGAAAGCTAAGGAAATCTATGGAGTAGCCTATTGCAAATTAATTAAATATTATAATAAGTGGAAGTTCTTATTATTATTTTTTATATTTAATATTAAAATGAAAAAGTTTACCTTATGTATAATTTATTTCTTTCATGTTGGTATTATAAAACAAATAGGTTTATGTGGTTACAAATTGAATGTATATCTTTATTTGTCTGTCAATCAACAACGGAAGAAATTTAGGCCCATCTTTAACTGGGGATACATACATACATACATACATATATACACTCACGCCTGTTTCCCATGGGGGTAGGCAGAGACTATGGATCGCCACCTGCTACGATCCTTGCACACTTCTTTCGCTTCATTCATATCCATCATTGATATGAGAGCACGATATCGCTCTTCATTTGCTGCATGCCTTTATCTGTTTTATTAATACTAGACATTATTACGTAGGTGACAGAGCCGGTGATCCTGAAGAGCGGCTCCCGCGTGATCCTGGGCAAGAACCACGTGTTCCGGTTCACGCACCCCGGCCAGCCGCGCCAGGAGCGCCTCCGGAGCAAGGAGGAGCCGCAAGACACTGCTGCCACAGCTGATGGTGAGCTAATTTTACACGACTGCCCAAATAGGCCAGTAAAATCTTACAAACAAATGTTCTAAAAACGCAAAACGCGATGTAAAGCTGCATTTTTGGTATGTTATTTGGACACCTTAAGAGAGTGTCTAACTTACTTTTTGCAAGCAAAAAACTACCTAAGTGATTCGTGAAAAACTGCAATTTTTTTTTAGTTTTTGCAGTTTAATCCAAAAACTATGGGCTCTTGACATTAGTTCCCTTTTTCATTTTGAAAGAATTTAAGCCTATTCACAGCTCCGTATGTCTAATAGTTTTTGAGATATGACGCTTGAAAAATTTACACTCACCGGCACATCTAACCGCCCACACTGTTATATTCATACTATAAAGTTAATATACCTACGAAATAGAGGAACAAAGGGCTGAGTAAGCGAGATGTCACCAATCAGCAACAATGTGTGATAAAAAGAGATGCGTGATATGACGTAACAGAACTCTTTTTCGCAACTGTGTGACAATTCGTCTGCACTTATCTCAATGACGAAGGAATAATACGGACCTGACATACAATATGGCGGACACGGCACGCGCCTGACGTCACGAATCCTTTGTTATTGCAGTTTGTGTCACTTCCATAGGTTTCCTTTTACTAAGACTTATCTGCACCCTGATAATTTCGGATTCGTTTGACAGCTCATGTTTGTGCCTCTATTCCGTCAGGTATATTAACTTTATGATTCATACAAACATGCTCACTACGCAGTCTCATAAATAAAAAAATGTTGTGCATTTCTGCATTTTTTTTTCAATTTAACTTCAAAAACTGAAAAAAAATGCAACGTTTTTGCTTGCGTTGTTTTTCACGTATCACTTAGGTAGCACAACTTTTTTTGCTTGCAAATTAACATAGTCTTACACACTTCTATACCAGATAACATACCAAAAATGCAGCATTACATCGCGTTTTGCATTTTTCATGTAGAATTTTACTGTCCTAAAAAAACAGAGAATGTATGTGTTCAGGTTTCCTGTATTTTTGTGGGTATATGAGTTCCTTTATTCTACCATAACTTCTAAATGCCTTAACGGATTTGGATGTATAGGGTGTCGTTAGAATCCTTACATCATTCCGAGTGACACTTTCTACATTTTTTTTAGAAAAAATCAATATGGCGACTGTACGACATCACTATCAAATTAGAAAAAAACCTTTTTTCTTCTTCAATTATTACCATATGTTCATCAAATGAAAGACCTCATCAGCTCATTCCATAACTATACAATATGTCACTAAAATATGTGAAATAAAAATAAATAAATTTTAAAAATAATAAAGCCACGGCTGCCCTGACAAAACCGAACTAAAAAGTTAAATAACCGTTTTTTGGAACCATTTTAAATCAAAGTGGTCCCCCGACTGCAATGACGCTTGTAATTTAACTTTTTTTAGTTCGGATTTTTGAGAAATGCTGTAGAGGAGAGAACCGGAAATACAAAAGCATTTTTGCCCAAGCTGAAACCGAAACTTCGCTCACGTTTCGTGCTCGCACGGACAATAATTTACACGACTGCCCAAAGCAAAAAGAGTGTATATGTGTTCAGGGTTCATGTATGTTTGTGGGTATGTAAGTTTCTTTATTCCACCGTAATGCCTGAATTGATTTGGATAAATGGGGTATCGTTAGAATCCTTACAGCATTCCGAGTGACACTGGCTATATTTTTTTTTTTGAAAAAAGTAAATATGGCGACTGTAGGACGCCATTTTCAAATGTGAAAAAAAAATGTTTTCTTTAATTATTACAATATGGGCATCAAATGAAAGGCCACAATAAGCACATTTCAAAACTATATAATTTGTCACTAAAATGTGTGAAATAAAAATAAATAAATTTAAAAATATTAAAAACACGACTGCCCTGCCAAAAACGAACTAAAAAGATAAATAACAAGGTGTCATTGCAGTCGGGGGACCGTTTTGTGGAACAATTTTCAATTAAAGAGGTCCCCCGACTGCAATGACACCTTGTTATTTATCTTTTTAGTTTGTTTTTGGCAGGGCAGTCGTGTTTTTAATATTTTTAAATTTATTTATTTTTATTTCACAATATTTTAATATTTTTTAAATTTTATTATGTTGCATTGCTGTTAGCGTTACTATGTGTGGTAGTCAACAAAAAAATCTAAAGAACTTGTGTAAGTGCCCGTGTTTAATATATTATAATAAAATAGTTTTAAATTTTTTCCTTCAGCGCTTAGCGACACTGAAAACGTGGACTGGGACTTCGCTCAGTGTGAATTGTTGGAGAAGCAAGGCATAGACTTAAAGGCAGAGATGCAGAAGCGACTCATGGCGCTCGAGGAGCAGTTCCGACGAGAGAAGGAGCACGCTGATCAACAGTTTGAGGAGCAAAGAAAGGTAAATAACTAAAAAAAAAGCAAAATTTTTTTTTGAAAAAACCCACGACGATTAAAATTGTTACTCTTAATTTAAAAAGAGTAAAATAAGTTTTACGAAAATCCCTAGACTAAAAGTGACTAAGTAGGTATACATAATTTATCCACCTATTCACAAATTGCAAACGCAAGAAAAATCCGTTGGGGCTGGCCCCTAGCGGCTCAACACCAAAAACCATCGCCGACACACTACAAACCTATTCCTATTACAGAAAACCGCATCTAAATCGGTCAAATCGCTCTGAAGATAAAAGGGAAAATGATAACTGCAGCGCCCCCTAGCGGCTAAACACCATAACACCTATCTGAGAACCATAACCTACAAACCCATTACAGAAAACCGCATCGAAATCAGTCGAGTAGTTCTCGAGAACTTTTCAAGTTCGACTTATCTGGTTGCTGCAGCGCCCCCTGGTGGTTTACCACCATGAAACATGTCTAAGAACCTGCTCTGAAATGAAACCTTTTGAATGCAAAAAACCGCATCGAAATCGACCCAGTAGTTTCTGAGGAAAATGGTAACAGACAAACACACAAACAAACAACCTGTATCCCCAAACGCATATACCGTCTCCGTTCCGTTCCGTCCGTCGTGGGTAAAAAACCAGTCTTTAGCCCGATCTTTGCAATAATAATTTATTCAACTTGCCCCTTTTCGGTTTTCAAGTCAATCCATTTGGTTTTGTGAACAAGTCATTTCGGTTAACGAATTTTGTATAACCAATCGTGGCTGATGCATTCGGCCATCGACCTAATGTTTTACAAACTACAAAATATATGTGATCTAACAGAAGCGCCCCGTTCTGGTTGTATTCGAAAAAACTTAATTTGTTTAGTTGGAGGGATCAGCTACTCCGATGTTAGGTGCCGTATAAAAAATACTTCAGAGAACTGACAATGTGCCAGTTTGATAAAAGTTTTTAAAATCACATCATCGATCCAAAATAAGCGCCCAGTTTGTAAGTAGGGCGTTATTCCGAGATGCCATAATTGAGACTCTGACCGGACATATCAGATGAGTTGGGTGTATATAGCGATCTGAATCTCCTCCATTCACTCCCTGGATAGCCATCATCAGATCCTAGCTAGGTCAATCCTTGGCGGAGAACCAAGGCTTCAATGTTACCTCGTTCGTATGAAAATCGACTGGTTTCTTTAATAATATGACCGCCACTGTATATCGAAATTACAGTACGAGGCATGTATGTTGAAATTTTTTCGACGGAGTGGGGACAAGTTCGCGCATGTGCTCTTGTGAGGGACCAATAACGCGCGCCCTTTTCCCGCCGCCCGCGCTCCTCACCGCTACGCAAGCCCAAAATACGCGTTCCGCGCAATCCCCACCCGATTTCAAGATATATGCCTCGCACTTGCACTAAGTGATGATTTGTTGGTTGCACCCAGAACTACGAGGCGCGCATCGACGCGCTGCAGCGGCAGGTGGAGGAGCAGAGTGTCACCATGTCCATGTACTCCTCCTACACGCCGGAGGACTTCCACAACGATGAGGACATATTCGGTGAGATCATCTATTTATAATGATGTGAAAGTTAAAATAGGTTGCAGATAAGACAAGGTTGATTTAAGATCATTAAGACAATTGACCCACCATCTTATTTTGTTTTCGTTAAAGTATTTTTGTTATTTGTCAGTCTATTTTTGAAAATGACAAGTTATGATTGAAGACATTTGAAGCATATACATAATACAGTATACAATTTAGGATTTGGAAGTATTTGTTCATTTTATAACTTGTAAATGGGTTCGTGCTATAAAGTCGAAAATAGAATGCATTATTTTTCTCATTTTTACAAACTAAACATCTCATAGAAAATAAATATGCGCTATTTATTGGAGGATAATGTAAACATTTCCGAAACCAACAACTTGCGTTCGCACATAACATTGATTTACTTAATATACTTAGTTTATTTTTTCTGTCTATTCAGGGGCCCACAACTTGCGTCCGCTTGAAACATTAACTTTTTTTGTCTGTTCAAGGGTGCTACTAGCTGAATGATAAAACTAAAACCATTAGATTGTCATTTAGCTTATATTTACCGAAAAATCTTTGGTTTAGCCTTAGAATTTTCATTTAAATTGGCAGCCCCCTAGCATGACCAGCATAACACGATATATATCGCGTGATATAGCGTTTTATCACGTTTAACTGTCAAAAAGACAAAGGAATTTGACAGTTGAGTGTCGATAAAATGCTATATATATCACGGGATATATATCGTGTTTCGTCGGTCATGCTAGGGGGGCAAGATTGAAATCCTAGACTTCCTGTGGCCTGTTTCTCGAAAGTCACAAGTTCACAAGTTTACAAGCCTCAATATGTCACAAGGACTTGTAAATTCTGTTTCACGAAGGAAAATAACAAGCTATGAACAAAATTTACTCTTAAGATTCTTTTCAGTAACAAAATAGTTGATATATGATTGCAATAATGACAAATGCACTGGCTGATAAGATAAATATTTTATAAATATCTGTCAATGTCGCGGACAGTCTCTTAAAGACAGTAAATTGACAACTATCAAAGCACTAAAATGGCCGCCAACTTGTGATTCTGGTATTATACAAGAGTAAAAACACAAGTGCCTGTAAAAAGTGTTTCACAAAAAAATTACAAGTCTTGTAAAATAACTACTAATAATATGCCATTTCACAAGTTCGATTGGATGATCTCTCTGAAAAATTTACGAGTATGAGAACTTTTCACAGACACTTCATCATTATTGAAATCGTTGCATAAAGTTTTAAACCATGGACTTATTATATTTTGGGTAGTATTTCATCGGGTAACTATAAATTTCCATTATGGGTATAAAATATACCTACTGAATATAGCGTACAATTCCAATTTCAGTTTCTGAGGGCGACTACAAATGTTGAAAATGGCGACTTTAAAATACAAATTGAGTAACTAGTAATTCAGAACAGACGATCAAATTACTATTTGGGTAACAATCTAAGGGCACACAATACATTTAAAAGTTGGCATATATTTTATTTAAATAAAAAAAGGGACTATTATCCTTTTCAAGATGACAAAAATACCATCTCAGTATTTTTGTCACTCATTTAGAATTTTCACTGCTGACTTAAATTATTCATCTTCCACATGTAGTAGCTTTTTATTTTATTTTTGTAATCCACAGTTTGTCGCCCCTTTAGTTATTTTGTCGCCCAAAAAACAAACTGCTGCCGAGTTTAGTATTTAATTATCCCACTAACAGCCGCCTTTAATTATTTCCAGCCACCCAATTAATTAATTCCCTTATATTTTGTTTCAAACATATTGTATAAAACATCACGAGTGTGATGCAGTCACCACTTTATCATTTCCCTTTTTATTTTATGTAATGGACAATAATTTATAATTTCAGCATGTAGAATGTTTAAATACCGAAGGTATAAGATTTTGACCCGCTCGTTTTGTTTTTACTATTATATTATTAGCGGTAGATAAACATTAAGAGTCCCTCGACACTGCTAGCAAAATTTCTGAAAGTTACAAGTTACAAGTGTCAACGTATTTTTTTGTGAAACGTTATTACCGTTACACGTGTAAATATTTGCTTGTGAAGTTGATCACTTGTAAAATATTTTATTCTACATATGTGTAAAGTACAGTTTCGTGAAACGCTACGCTTGTAATTTTGTTGTTTTACAAGCCTTTATATGGCTACACACTTGTATTACAAGGCTTGTAGCTTTCGAGAAACAGGCCACTGGGCTTAGCTTGCGACAATTTTAACAAAACTTAAGCGAGCATTTTTCTGTAAACGAACTGAAACGGTAAAGATTTACCATTGGTTTTATCGTTGAAAATTAGCAGAAAAGGGTCCTAAATTATAGGCCGACCGGTTAAATGAGTCCCCTCCTGCGGGGCACAAGGGCGCGGGGAAAGACGAGAACGGGGAGCGCGAGAGGTGCGGGTGGCAGGCGCATTTTTGGCTTGCCTAAACTCAGTTCGCTGGCAACGCGGCTAGCGATCGCACGTGTTGAAAGTTGCGGACGCTTTGTGAGATTACACATGAGATTACATTATCAAGATGCGTCGAAATATTTTCGGACATAAAATGAATAATCAGTGAAAGCAAATGAATTTTAACGTACACGAATATTTTAGAAAAAAACTGGATCCAAATCATGCTGAAATGAAATGAGATGATTGACTCATAATTTTGATTAATCTTGCATAATAAATTGTACATAAGTTTATTACCCAATATTTTAATATATTATCTACATAGTCATAGTTGGTTTCATTCAAATTTTGTAGTCATCAATTAATTTTCTAATAAAAAAATAGCCACTTGTACACCGTTAACCACTGTGACGTCACATATCTTAAGAACTGTCCAGTGCACATTTCGCCTCTCGTGTATCGCCCGCCGCCCGCACCCCTCGCGCTCCCCGTTGTCGCGTCCCCCCGCGCCCCTGTGCCCCGCAGGAGGGGACTCATTTAACCGGTCGGCCTATAGGTTTAATACTGTTTAATATAATGTGTCCACTTGTATGTAGTGCACATAGTGACTATAGCCTCCCCGTGTTGTAGTGAATCCCCTGTTTGAGACAGAGTGTTGGTCGGCGCGCGAGCTCGGCCTGGCGGCGTGGGCCTTCCGCAAGTGGAAGTACCACCAGTTCACCTCGCTGCGGGACGACTTGTGGGGGAACGCCATATTCCTCAAGGTCAGTATTCTCTATAGCGTCCCGTGTTGTAGAATCCCCTGTTTGAGACAGAGTGTTGGTCGGCGCGCGAGCTCGGCCTGGCGGCGTGGGCCTTCAGCAAGTGGAAGTACCACCAGTTCACCTCGCTGCGGGACGACTTGTGGGGCAACGCCATACTCCTCAAGGTCAGTATTGACTATAGCGTCCCGTGTTGTAGAATCCCCTGTTTGAGACAGAGTGTTGGTCGGCGCGCGAGCTCGGCCTGGCGGCGTGGGCCTTCCGCAAGTGGAAGTACCACCAGTTCACCTCGCTGCGGGACGACTTGTGGGGCAACGCTATATTCCTCAAGGTCAGTATTGACACATACAGGAGATGAAATATCGGTCTGCAAAAATGTGCCAAATATGGTTTGTCTAAGGGTGTGTCCCCACTTAGGCCGCGCTCCGCGCTCCGCGCTCCGCGAACCTCGGAGCATATGTAGACGCGCGAACTCCGTCTGCTCCGCGCTCCGCGCTCCGCGCTCCGCGCTCCACGCTCCGCGCTCCGTTCCCGTAATCAAATAAGCTTTATTCATATAAACTTAATTATTAAGTACTTTTGTCTCCACAGTATTATTATTGTGTAATTAATAATGAGTGGAAAAGAAGGGGTAAAACTTTGAATTAACAATCATGCCTATGTACAGTCAGCAGCACATCAGGTTATACAAAGTGTCAAAAATTTTCAATTTATTTTTGGACCTTGTCTTGACAATAGGCTTTTCGTAATGAAAAAAAAACTGTTCGCTCGATAGATGGCGTTGATAAAAATTTGTGTCAACCAAACTACTTACTTCTCTTCTCTAAGGTGTGTAGGCTAGTGGAATCATGGATCACAGTATTTTCTTGATATCTGAATTCCGGAATGCAAATTCCACGATTTCTAGTGTTGCCAGTAGTCGTTTCTAAAAAAGTACTTACATTTTACGTTACTATGGAGTATGGTTATGTCTTTTTGTTTATGGGCCGATTTGACCGTTTTCGGTGAAACTCGGTTTTTGGTGTTATTTTGACAAAAAAATAGCAACGCAATGTTAAAAATATAAAAAATCCAGGATAGCGGGCAACTTTTTTGCTTGGTAGCCAATTTCTATGAAATTCGGTTTTTGTTACTGCTTTAACAAGAAAACAGCAACGCAATGTTAAAAATACAAAAATCCAAGATGGCGGCCAACTTTTTTATTTGTGGGCCGATTTCAATGAAACTCAGTTTTTCTTTTTATTTTGACAAGGAAACAGCAACGATATATTCAAAAATATAAAAATTCCAAGATGCCGGCCAACTTTTTTGTTTTTGGGCCGATTTCGATGAAACTCGGTTTTGGGTACTATTTCGAAAATAAAACAGCAACGCAATAATAAAAATTTAAAAAAAATTCAAGATGGCGGCCAACTTTTTTGTTTTTGGGCCGATTTCAATGAAACTCGGTTTTTAGTACTATTTCGACAAGAAAACAGCAACGCAATAATAAAAATATAAAATATCCAAGATGGCGGCCAACTTTTTTGTTTTTGGGCTAATTTCGATGAAACTCGGTTTTTAGTACTATTTCGACAAAAAAACAGCAACGCAATAATAAAAATATAAAATATCCAAGATGGCGGCCAACTTTTTTGTTTTTGGGCCGGTTTCGATGAAAATTGTTTTTGGAACTATTTCGACAATAAAACAGCAACGCAATAATAAAAATATAAAAAATCCAAGATGGCGGCCAACTTTTTGTTTTTGAGCCGATTTCGATGAAACTCGGTTTTGGGTACTATTTCGAAAATAAAACAGCAACGCAATAATAAAAATTGAAAAAATCCAAGATGGCGGCCAACTTTTTTGTTTTTGGGCCGATTTCGATGAAACTCGGCTTTGGGTACTATTTCGAAAATAAAACAGCAACGCAATAATAAAAATTGAAAAAATCCAAGATGGCGGCCAACTTTTTTGTTTTTGGGCCGATTTTGATAGAACTCGGTTTTTAGTACTATTTCGACAAGAAAACAGCAACGCAATAATAAAAATATAAAATATCCAAGATGGCAGCCAACTTTTTTGTTTTTGGGCTAATTTCGATGAAACTCGGTTTTTAGTACTATTGCGACAAAAAAACAGCAACGCAATAATAAAAATATATAATATCCAAGATGGCGGCCAACTTTTTTGTTTTTGGGCCGGTTTCGATGAAAATTGTTTTTTGGAACTATTTCGACAATAAAACAGCAACGCAATAATAAAAATATAAAAAATCCAAGATGGCGGCCAATTTTTTGTTTTTGAGCCGATTTCGATGAAACTCGGTTTTGGGTACTATTTCGAAAATAAAACAGCAACGCAATAATAAAAATTGAAAAAATCCAAGATGGCGGCCAACTTTTTTGTTTTTGGGCCGATTTTGATAGAACTCGGCTTTGGGTACTATTTCGAAAATAAAACAGCAACGCAATAATAAAAATTGAAAAAATCAAAGATGGCGGCCAACTTTTTTGTTTTTGGGCCGATTTTGATAGAACTCGGTTTTTAGTACTATTTCGACAAGAAAACAGCAACGCAATAATAAAAATATAAAATATCCAAGATGGCGGCCAACTTTTTTGTTTTTGGGCTAATTTCGATGAAACTAGGTTTTTAGTACTATTTCGACAAAAAAAACAGCAACGCAATAATAAAAATTGAAAAAAATCCAAAATGGCGGCCAACTTTTTTGTTTTTGGGCCGATTTCGATGAAACTCGATTTTTAGTACTATTTCGACAAATAAACAGCAACGCAATAATAAAAATATAAAATATCCAAGATGGCGGCCAACTTTTTGTTTTTGGGCCGGTTTCGATGAAACTTGTTTTTTGGAACTATTTCGACAATAAAACAGCAACGCAATGATAAAAATATTAAATATCCAAGATAGCGGCCAACTTTTTTGTTTTTGGGCTAATTTTGATGAAAATTTAAAAGCTTCTGGAGGACTTTAAGTATCGGCTTACCACCCGCTCTCAGAAGTTCTGTAGTGATTCCGTCGTCACCCGCCGCCTTTTTGTTTTTCAGCTGTTTGAGAGCCATACTAATCTCGTGCATGCTGACGTCCGAAGTATCTTGGGTATAGTGTCGGGTAAGCTTGGCTCTGGGGTCTTTAGCCTTGCTTTCAACAGGTGTCTGCGTGGAATATAACTGCCCATAGAAACTATCGATCTCCCTCAGGATTTCAGGCTTCGCTGAGATGATGCGTCCGTCGTCAGTTTTTAGCTTCGTCATCTGGCTTTGCCCAATAGACAGATCTTGAAAAGTATGGTACAGGAATTAAACTTGTTTCGAAATATCGATAGTATCATTAGGGCTGACTTTTACTGAGGCACCAAAATATCTATCCTGGTGAAAAAAAGTTACAACTGCACTGAAGCCAAAAAAAATATGAACGATTTTTTCTGGCGTTAGTGGCACCTAAGATTTTTTGGTGCCATAGTAAAAGTCAACCCTAATGATAAAATTTATACTTACTTGGAAACAAGTTTCATTCCTGTACCATACCTTTAAAAAAATTGGGCCAATAAGTTGCATTGTCCATTTGATTTAAAGATAAAAAATAATGAAAAATGTTAAAACCTTAATATTAACAATATTAACAGTCGATGACGTTTAAAATTTGCAATGCTGCTGTATCAATAAGTCATTTTTGACAAATACCCTACATTGCCGCCTTTGATTCTATACGACTCACTTGTTATAGATAAATGTTATAGTCTTTACCTGTTTCTATAGTATTATGTAATCTGCGCTTGTAGTAAGACTAGTAAGTGAGTAACTCAATGTTTTTTGTCAGTTCTAAAATATCTTTACGTAAAACGCTAGTTTTTTTATATTCTCTTTGTACTTACCTACCTAAGTAATAGTATAATAGTACTTACCTACCTAATGTTGTCATACGTACTAGCATCAAATCAATCCGCACCGGACAAATGTACGTGATTTTTAACACTAATGTAATGTTTTATTTTTGACTAGCTGATGCCTGCGACTTCGTACGCGTGGACATTATTACTCCGGCGTATTCATATAAGGTCATCCAGGTATTCCAGATCTTCGATTTTTTTACCTCAACATAAAATGCTCATCAGGCTGAACAACTTTTGCTAAGGTGTCATTTTTATATTTTGTATAGTTTAGCTGCACCATTATGGTTCTGCATCAGGTGTTCCAGATCTTAGATTTTTATATCTCAACAAAAAATGCTCATCAGGCTGAACAACTTTTGTTAAGGTGTCATTTTTGTATTTTGTATAGTTTAGCTGGACCATTATGGTACTGTATCAGGTGTTCCAATTTCTAAAATCATTATACTCTAAACTATACCCAGGCTTAACAGCTATATTACAAAAAAAGATTCATTCGAATCCGTTCAGTATTTCCTGAGATTAGCGTGTTCAAACAGACAAACAGACACACTTTTTTTCTAAATTCTTACTCTATTACTATGTCTCCATCGTCCCACATATTTTTTTTTGAAATATATGTAATGTACAGCAGACACACTTTTTTTACTGTTTTATTATACAGGGTAATTTGGCGACCCCTTTACAAAATCAAATATAAGTTCAAGGAAGTAATAAAAAGAAATTAGGTGAGCTAATTCTAATTTATTTCTTTTTAAATTCTCAGTTTTCAGCCACTTTTTATATCCTAAAAATCTAGGCGCGCACGCTCACCGTCACGAACGGGACGCGAGCGGGGGAAGGCGAGTGGCGGGAGGGGGGCTCGCGCGGGTCGACCGTGCGACGCGACGGTGACAACAATTTCAATTTGTGTAGGGAAAAGTTTGGGGTAAAAATGTAAAAAAAATGTTTTTGTTTTACTTCATAAATTGATTGTACCGCTGTTATAGAATGACCTGACAAAATTTTAAAAGGGGTCCAAAAATGACCCTGTATGTAAGGATAAATAAATAAAAAAAAGGGAAACATAGTTTACAATTGCAATAAAATGAGGGTTGTTGTAGCACATTCGAGTGATGATGAAGTCGGCGCGAGAGTCTCGCATGCTGAATTTAATTTTGATTATTTTTTATTAGGTTATTTCAGAAAAGGTTTTTAAATTTTCAGAAAAATTCAATAAAATAAGTCACCTTTCAATAAAATATTAAAATCTATAAGAATGGAATAAAAATAAATATTTTGTTAAATTCATTAAATTAATTTTCAATGTACCAGAAGGTCGTGAGAGGCACGAGATCTGTTAATTTTTGTTTTCAGATCATTTTGGCTACTCTAGACGCTCAAATCAATTTAACGCTGACTGTACTTTAACCCGATTAAATAATACCCAAACTTAATTTCTCCCATAAAGGACAAGAATAACGCATTGTAAACAATGACAAAAGGTCAAGATGACTGCGAACTTACTTGACTTTGATTTTGGTTTGATTTTGATGTAACTCGGTTGTAAAAAAAAAGTAAAACAATTAAAGAATTTGGCCGCATCCTGGAATTTTTAATATTTTTATTATTGCGTTGCTGTTTTCTTGTCAAAATAGAAACAAAAACAGAGTTTTATTTAAATCGGACCACAAACAAAAAGTTGGCCGCCATCTTGGATTTTTTATTATTATTGCGTTGCTATTTTCTTATCAAAATAGTAACAAAAACCGAGTTTTATTTAAATCGGACCACAAACAAAAAAGCTGGCCGCAATCTTGGATTTTTTATATTTTTATTATTGCGTTGCTCTTTTATTGTCGAAATAGTACCAAAAATCGAGTTTCATCGAAATCGGCCCAAAAACAAAAAAGTTGGCCACCATTTTGGATTTTTTTTATATTTTATTATTGCGTTGGTGTTTTACTGTCGAAATAGTACCAAAAATCGAGTTTCATCGAAATCGGCCCAAAAACAAAAAAGATGGCCGCCATTTTGGATTTTTTTTCAATTTTTATTATTGCGTTGCTGTTTTTTTGTCGAAATAGTACTAAAAACCGAGTTTCATCGAAATTAGCCCAAAAACAAAAAAGTTGGCCGCCATCTTGGATATTTTATATTTTTATTATTGCGTTGCTGTTTTCTTGTCAAAATAGTACTAAAAACCGAGTTCTATCATAATCGGCGCAAAAAGAAAAAGTTGGCCGCCATCTTGGATTTTTTTAATTTTTATTATTGCGTTACTGTTTTATTTTCGAAATAGTACCAAAAACCGAGTTTCATCGAAATCGGCCCAAAAACAAAAAAGTTGGCCGCCATCTTGAATTTTTTTCAATTTTCATTATTGCGTTGCTCATTTATTTTCGAAATAGTACCCAAAACCGAGTTTCATCGAAATCGGCCCAAAAACAAAAAAGTTGGCCGCCATCTTGGATTTTTTACAATTTTTATTATTGCGTTGCTGTTTTATTTTTGAAATAGTACCCAAAACCGAGTTTCATCGAAATCGGCCCAAAAACAAAAAAGTTGGCCGCCATCTTGGATTTTTTTTATTTTTATTATTGCGTTGCTGTTTTATTTTCGAAATAGTACCCAAAACCAAGTTTCATAGAAATCGGCCCAAAAACAAAAAAGTTGGCCGCCATCTTGGATTTTTTGCTATTTTTAACATTGCGTTGCTGTTTTCTTGTCAAAATAGTACCAAAACTCGAGTTTCATCGAAATCGGCCCACAAATAAAAAAGTTGGCCGCCATCTTGGATTTTTGTATTTTTAATATTGCGTTGCTGTTTTCTTGTTAAAGCAGTAACAAAAACCGAGTTTCATAGAAATTGGCTACCAAGCAAAAAAGTTGCCCGTTATCCTGGATTTTTTATATTTTTAACATTGCGTTGCTATTTTTTTGTCAAAATAACACCAAAAACCGAGTTTCCCCGAAAACGGTCAAATCGGCCCATAAACAAATAGACAACCATACTCCATAGTAACGTAAAATGTAAGCCTTCATTGTCAAGACAAGGTCCAAAATAAATTGAAAATTACAACAAACATTTTGAATTTGGCTATCGTAGCCCATATACTTGAAAGTGATTTGTAATAGGAAACAATCAAAACGGTGCTTCGTTTTAAACTTCTCGTAATAGACCCCTGCGCATTAAACTTTTCGTAATAGACCCTGCGCTCCGCGCTCCGCGCTCCGCGAACCGCGCTCCGCGCTCCGCGCTCCGCGCTCCGTGTCGGATCGCAAATTCGGAGCGCGCTCCGAGGTTCGCGGAGCGCGGAGCGCGGAGCGCGGCCTAAGTGGGGACACACCTTGATACAACGTGTTAATGAATAAACGCAAAACCTCTTAAAGTAGGGCCACTTTAATAGGCCACATTTGACACTTCATCAAAATTTCTCAACGTAACCTTGTAACGGCGGGCATCAAACATAATATATTTTTTCGATGTTAGAACAGCACAATTGCTGCTTTTTTTCAATTATATTAATTTACGGTAAAGTGACCGAAAAAAATTACTTTACGATTTATTTTCTCTGAAAAATCATTCTAAACCTAATAATCAATATTTGTTTTATGAAAACTTCACGTCGTTACAATGTTATGTCAGTGAAAACTTTTTCTTTTTAAACACTAGGGATGTTACCCAAAAATCGAAAAATCGAAAGTTGAATGCAATGATTACTTGTAAAGGAATATTTTCACCATAAATGAATAATGCCAATTTTTATATAAGAAATTGACGGCACGCGACAATAAATTTTATTTCCACTATTTATCGCAGGTAGATACATGAAAGTTATATTATTTCAAATCTTCATTAGCTTTGTTAACATTTATTAGGGTTCCGTAGCCAAAATGGCAACAAACGGAAACTTTATAGATTCATCATGTCGTCGGTCTATCTGTCCGTCCGTATGTCACAGCCACTTTATTCCGAAAGAATTAAGATTACACAGTTGAAACTTGGTAGGTAGATGTATTCTGTTAACGATTTTAATACAAAAAAGAGATTAAGGGGGCTCCCCATACATGGATCTAAAACTGAAAAATTTTTTTCTTCAAACCAATACTTGCGGAGTGTCTGTCTACAACGTGTTAATGAATTAACGCAAAATGAGAAAACCGTTTCTTTGGACCACCAAACTGAACAACTTTTACTATGGGACAAACTCTGAAATCGCAAAAAAAAAACAGCTGCTTCATACATTTTTCTTTTCGTTATTAATTTTTGTATGAAACAGCTGATTTTTTTTCGCGATTTCAGAGTTGGTCCCATAGTAAAAGTTGTTCAGTTTGATGGTCCATTTCATACAGTTCATACAGTACATATAGTTCATTTTCCAAAACCGCAAATATAACTTTGTCATTCATGCCAACACTGTGAAAAACAAAGTTATTTTTGCAGATGAAAAATTATAGTGGTATTAAATTATATGATATGGTATAAGGTAACTACGGAACCCTGCGGTGCGTCGCCCGACACGCACTTGGCCGGTTTTTTAATTTACAAATAAGAACATCAGTTTAATATTTACGGTTACGTTAAAAAAAAACGTAACGTTTCCTACTTGTTTGTTTTATTGTTTCCTTTTACGATATAAAATAATAATGGGACAGGGATTTGACTAATGATTTTTTGAATGTATCTTAGTTAAAATTAAACAGTATCCTCATAAGTACTTTTTCATAATAACTGAATTCATATCCCATGTTCGAAGTCTTTCTGATGGTGTATCGATTCATTCACTTTAATCGATGTTTTGAAGCTATGAATACCTACGGTCACCTCACTATGAATCAGAAATTGACAAATGTCAAATGTGGCCTATTAAAGTGGCCCTACTTTAGGTAGTGATTGTGCTCATGAATATGAACAACTTTTAAAATCTAAATTAACTGCAAAAACTTAGATTAAACCATAGGTAGCAAACAAGCATTCAGAAAACACGTGGAAAACGCTGTCACTGTCAAACAATGTGACATTTTAAGACCCATTTTTTTATGTGGCCTACTACGTAAGCTTCTATTGCACCTGCTCTCGCGCTTACTAAGTTTTAATTAAGTACAAATCGAGATAGTAGTAATGTAGGTATTATAGTGGTACTAAATATGGATTCTGTAGCTGAAAGTACGCTAGTACCCGTGAAAGTATTTTATTTTTCGGTCAAAATACAATGGAAATGCGACTAAACGTTAAATACTATTGTAATTTGAGTTGTAAATTCAATAATCTTCATTTTAAATACAACTTATTGCATAAAATCTATTTAGCTAATTTCGGCCCGAATTGAGAACCTACGGGAGCGAATTTATGGGTCAAAACCCACTGTCTAATGGTCGGGTTTAAACATTTTCCCATCTCTAAGTGTCATTTTGAGTGACCAATTTTTTTATGAGGCCTACACCGTGAGCAAAGGTCTATATTTTTGTTCGTGTCGAGCTGTGACGTCACTAAGGGTTTTTTACATTTCATTTATTTTTCTCCATAAATATTTTGACAAAATATTTTTTTGTCGTGTTGTCCATTCAATCGAGAAGTCAGGACTTCTTTTGAATGAGGGATCAATTTTCGAGACCTATATTACGTCTACAGGAAGCGAACGCGATATCCGTGGAGCTCCGCAAGAAAGTCCAGTTCCAATTCACTCTGTTGACGGACACGACATACTCGCCGCTGCCGGCCGAGCTGGCGCCGCGCGACGACGCCGACGACGAGTACCGCCCCAGCGCGCCCACCGTCGTCGCCGTCGAGGTCACCGACACCAAGAACGGCGCCACGCACTACTGGACGCTCGAGAAACTACGGTCAGTATTCTCTCATCTGTCAGTTCGCCCTCAAACAGTCGCGTTAAATAAAGAAAACAAGTTCAATTGACTCGTTCAACTCGACAGGACGCTCACATTTTACACTATACTCAAATGAACACTAAATAAACTCCAGCTGGTGCACTTACTCGACATATTTAAGTCTAACTCGGGTCACTACGACAGTTAAACATAATAATACACACGTGGAGGGTAAAGAGAATTTTCACAGAATACTCGCTCGCCCGACATCTCTTCTCAACGCTGAAACCCCGGTAAATACACTCGCATTAAACAAACACATACGTGCACGTAAAAGCCCTATAGGACATGACATACTCGTCGCTGCCGGCCGACGAGTACCGCCCCAGCGCGCCCACCGTCGTCGCCGTCGAGGTCATTGACAACAAGAACGGCGCCACGCACTACTGGACGCTCGAGAAACTACGGTCAGTATTTATACCCAAGCTGATCTGTCAGTTCATGAACAAAACGGGTTCAGTTTACTCGTACGACTCGACAGGATACTCACGTTTTACACTATACTCAACTGAATACTAAATAAACTCAGGCTAGTACGCTTACCCGACATCTTTAAGTCTAACTCCGGACACTACGACAATTACACATAATAAGACACACGTGAAGAGTAAAGATAATTTTAATAGAATACTTGCTCGCCTGATATCTCTTCTCAACGCTGAAACTTCAGTAAATACACTCGCATTAAACAAACACACACATGCACGTATGAACCCTATATCGGCGAGTATATCATATCCTATAGGATATGCCATGATATGCTGCCGGCCGAACTAGCGCTGCGCCATGACATCGAGACGACGAGTACCGCCCACTGGTCTGCTCTTGCATGTATTATACACTATACAACTCAATGTTGAGTCTTTATATTGAGTTTAAGAACTCGATATTCGTTAGCGAATTAATTTAAAAAGACAGAAATTTAAGTATACTTACCTACAAGAAATAAGAATTTATATTCTTTCATATAAATATGTTTTCTTTTCCAACTTCTTGGTAATTTCCCGCAAAGATTTTTTTATCATTGCATTTATTTCTTATAACTTTTAAGTTTTCCTTTTTTTAAGTTTTTAACTATTCTAGCAAAGTGAAGATGACTTGATACTTTCCTTTTTTTATTTAATTTTCTGTTGCATTATGTTATCTTTTCTTGGTTTATGTTTAAATCGAAATTCATATAAAATAACTACAATTTTTGCTAGTGCCGTACCAAATGACCCCTATAAGTATATTTATATAAAACTATCATGTGTTTATGATAGCCAGTAGAAATTATCTGCACGCTATACGTTTTATTTCAAGGTAAGTATATTTTCCGGTATAATAATATTGTATAGTTGGCAATGTTCCGATCTTCAATAGCGCTTTTTTAGTTGCTGCTTTTTCTTTATTTTTCCATTTAACGTACTCTTTATATAATTATGTATAATAGTTTTACATAATACTTTAGAGAAGCAAATGATAAGAACGCGTTGTTAAGGCGTGGAATGTTAGTTTTGTTACGTGTTACTAGTGAAATGTTTATGCATTCATAATAGCGACTTATTAGAAGTTAGTAAGTTTTTCACTATTCTGTTCTCGTCATTTGCTCAGAATGAGGGCCAAATGAGAGGACATGCATTAATAAGCGAAAAATACTTTGATTCTCCTATAAATGTAGAGAGAGAAATGTATAAATTACCTACAGGAGTTTTAAAACCGCTACGAAAAAGCAAAGGGGTAATTACATGTCTTCCCATGGTGGGTCCCGCCCGGCGGCGAGGCGGTAAGGCGGCAGGCTACATGCGTGTGTTGTCCGTAGCCATCGCCTGGAGCTCATGCGACAGATTTACAACATGAACGAGAGCGCGTACTCCGACGAAGAGGAGACGGCTTTTCCGATGCCGCCGCCACTGCCGCCCGCGGCCGGCGCGCCCGACATACTGCAGTGTATCTCCGCCGCCGCGCAACACACGCGATTGTCGCTAGCCAACCTGCTGCCCTCGAGGTTTGTCGCCTCGCTTGGTACGGTTAGCCCCCGCACGGACGCAAACCTACTAGCCACAGTATTTATCATAACCAGTGATGTCGCATTCGCCACGACGTACGCACGCATCTGTAACGCGCTTCGGAAAAAAAAGATGTGTTATCGATGTTTTGACTTCGCTTCGTGTCTGAGCATTGGATTTCAGGAATGCCGCTGCCGCTAACGAGTTATCCCGCTCAGATTCGCCTCGCTTTCGCGGTAGTTTCTTCGCAAACTTATGTCATAACTCTTGCACCTAAAATCAGTGATGGACAGAGTAAAGTATCTGCCGCTATCGATGTTATTTTATTCGCTTGCCTTAAGTACAGGTATAATATCGATGGGACTTTTTCACTCTTAACAAAATTCATTATTTTCCTACCGCATACAGTAACTTATTTTGGAATCAATCTAAGATACCGTGAAACAAATATACGATTTTCATTATACCATACTGCACTAGATCTAGAAGAAAACATGTTTAAATAGTATAGAGCAATAAACTTAGTAATCATGAGCTTTTTGAAATGAATATCTTAGTACCTAAGTACCTAGTGCCCAAATCAGCTATTATTGAAAAGTACAATAACAAAACCTTGATGTTGTATCCACTTTAGCTTGAAACATACATACACTCGCACGTATGAATCATGTATTTATTGTATGGAGATTGAACCCTACTTTCATTGTAACGAGTAACTCAAGTGTAAATTAGAGAAAAAAATGCAATGTAAACAGCGTCAACAGCAGTCAATCTACATTTAATCTTTAACTAATTTTCAAACATCTGACATCAGACCAAATAAAAAAAGTAAGACGGAGTCTTCCGAACGAAGCGGTGAGGCCTGTAAAACTACGCCTTGGCTGTGTCCATACACAGTTCACGCACACACGTGTAACGAAACTACGCCTTGGCTTTCCATATAAAACCCTGCCGCCCGGCCCCCGTCCGCCCCCTTGTACGCACACATGTACCAGCAAAAACCGGCCTCACTTCATTGTTCGCAACGCTCCATCTTACTTTTTTATTTGATCTGAGCATCTGACAATGTGCACGAGGTGTGACCAACTTCAGTCAGTGCGATTGTGGTTGTAGTGATATTCTAACTCTAGTGCGAACCATACTTTCTCGAGTGAAATTGCTGAGAACCGACTACATTGTCAGATTAATCACATTGTACTTTGAATGTTTATTTTAAAATAATAAAATAAAAATATACTGCTCAATGTCATTCGAGAGAAAAAATGCTGTGTAGATTGACGTGCTGGATTGCTGATGACTACATTACTTCGAATTTGTCAGTATGTAATATGATTGATGTGCTTTCAGACCTTGTAGCATGATGAGCTGGAGAGAGGTTTATCTACATTGATATGTTAAAAATGACATACCAATGTACAGTTCTTCGGCCAAGTTATCTGTGAAATGGTAAAAACTGTAACTACGATGCGGTACATTTTTGACACTAATGAATGACATTTTGATATTCACTATTGTTTCCCAATAGTGACCCCACCATTTCACACATAACTTGGTCGATCTTGTAGTTTTTTTTATCGGGTTCGTCATGCTACGCCTGCCAGATCTTATTCTTATTTTGCTAAGTATAAAATGTTGACAAGGGCGTATTTTAAAGCTTGCTGTGTTGTCCATATTGTCGGAGTATCAGCACTATGTACCTATATACCTTACATCAGCACCACTGGCGGCAACTGAGACAAAACTATCGCAGTACATTTTATAAACATAATCATTCATGACATGTATAAACTCTGGAGTAGCTTTTTAATTAAAGTTTATTTTTTTTTCTTCTATCCTGGCAGACAATGATGTCGATTCAGTTGGCACTTTTAGTTTTCTATCCTTTTCTTTCTGGAACAAAAAGACAAGAACAGAATACTGAAATTAATTTTAGTCCTTTCAATTTAGCTAAGTCGTGCCATCTGAGTCGACGCCTTCGTTTTACAGATATTTGCGCGATAATCGTGTAGTTAGTTGCCACCCGAAATCATTGGTAGTTTGGTATTGGTGAATAAACGAATAGATTTCCACCCCACTTACATAGTAAAATGTAACAGAGTCATATTATTGAACAATGTTATGCGTATTTCATGTCGTAATTTTAAAATATATTCTATAAAATATGACGTCATAAACCTTTTCAAATTAAGAGGGTTTACATAGCACACTAGCACCGCCATTGGAAAAAAAATCATAGTGCCTAAATAAAAGCTAAAAGTGGCCTATTTTCGCAAAAAAAAAACTCCATTTTAACTAAACGACAGGCTAGAAAATGTTGCTTAAGTGATAAACAGTACCACAAGTCCACAAAGCTTCTTCGAAGTGCACTATAAGAACACATTTTACAATTTCGTCTTTATTTGTACTATGATTTTTTTCCAATGGCGGCGCTTGTGTGCTGTATAATCCCTCTTAACAATAAAGTCCAAATTTCAATCTCAATGCGCGTCATCTCCCGCAGACAACGGCTGGAGCTGATGCGCGAGATGTACCACAACGAGGCGGAGCTGTCGCCGACGTCGCCCGACCACAACATCGAGTCCGTCACCGGAGGAGACCCGTTCTACGACCGGTTTCCCTGGTTCCGCCTGGTTGGACGGTACGTGGTTTTTTATAGACCCCTGAAAGTCACCACTCCTTTTTCGCTCAGCTGGTCTGATCCAGCCTCGTTTTGTATTTTTTTACTTATGAATTCTAATATTAAATTGACACAAAATCTTAATGTTTTGAATTATCCAAATTATTAATTCTGGACTCAGGCGGGAATCAAACCCACGGCCTACCGAGTCGTTAGTGACTCGGTAATTCAGTTAGTAAGAGCATTGGACCGGACTTCCTAAGGTCGCGGGTTCGATTCCTCTTAAAACTTGCCAGTTTTCTCAATGGCTATTAATGCGTCACTTTTATTTGCTATACAGCGAGAAAGAGATGTAACTCTGGCAATTCATAAACCGTGCAAGTTTTAAGAGGTTGTAATATTCCCCCTGTTTGTGGTAGGTTATAGTATTGTCCAAATTACTAAAGACATAATGATACTAATGCTCCAGTGGTTTGGTCACTTAGAGAGGATGAATGAAAGGCGAATCACGAAAGAGATATATTGTGCGAATGTGGAAGGAACGATTGTTATTATAAAAAGGCTGGTGTACGCAGTGACAAAAACCGCAGGGCATGTATGAAAAGATTGATGGATGTGAATGAAGCGAAAGAAGTGTGCAAGGATCGTAGCAGGTGGCGATTCATAGTATCTGCCTACCCCCATGGGAAATGTATGTATGTATAATGATCGTAACGATCACATACTTAACACCCCAAAACTCTGTTTATAGCTTTTCTCTTCCGGCACATCCCACTCATATTTACATACAATATGATCATTACGTAACTCTTGCTACATAACTCGGTTCAATCGTTCACAGGAGCTTCGTATACCTGTCGAACCTGCTGTATCCGGTTCCGCTCATTCACAAGGTGGCAATCGTGAACGAGAAAGGAGACGTCAAGGGCTACCTGCGTGTGGCCGTGCAGGCAGTCATCGATGCCGATAAAAGTTAGTATTGGTCTTTCTATTATTTGTAAAAATACTTCTGCTGTTTGTTATATACACTCGGCGTCAGAAAAACCGCACCTTTTCTTCAAAGTTAAGTTCCCATATAATTTAATGATAAGTGTTATTATATACTTCTTCCCCTTCGGACATAGCCAACAGTCTTTAGAAACCGTTGGCATACTCGTCGAACGGAATCATTTACTGAGATTGAGTTTCCGAGCACATTACATTGCCTAATTTTATTGCAATATTTGAATAACTTCATGGGCAATAGTATCCATCTTGGGTATTCGTTTTTTTAATTGTACTGTTGAAGTGTGTTTTCTCCATCATCTCGATAGCGAATTTACCCGCATTTCCTGAATTGACCCCTTTTATTTCCCTTTTGTGGTGGCGCTAGCAATAACGCTTTAATCGTTTAATTATGGTAACTGTTATGTTAAATAAATCAAACACTTATTAAAAGAAAGCTCATTAAATGTACTTTCAATAGATATCAACATTTACACAATAAAACGTTAGCTAGCAATAGCAGATGGCCAAGTCTAAACTTAGTGCCGAAGAGGTGCGGTTTTTCTGACGTCGAGTGTATAACATCAATGTGGGTCTAACATGGGTTTTTTGAACTTGTATTGGAGAGGGGGAAGGAGGCTTTGACCTGGATTGTCATGTGTAGATATATTGATTGGTTACTTCACGACACGTTACTACGTGTATACTACTACCAGTACTACTACACTACTACTGTTTTGACTGGCTACCATGTTTGTTACGCGCAAAAGCGTCGATTGCAGTTTTTATTGTGCTATGTTGTCTGTGGTCCTCACTAACTTCTATATGACTAGCTGTTTAATGCATGTATACCGGGTGTAACAAGACCTTTAACGAAGCCGAGGTCTACGTATACTGCCCATCATCAAGACCATTTCTGCTTAAAAAATCCATTTCATAACGCTGGGAAACGATTTTGATTTTTGGTGTTAAAAAAGCATTGCATACTACCACGCAATGTAACGCGTGCAACAGGCCGCGCCTGCGAGTGTATGCTATACAGCTGCGTGCGGCCGAGTTGAAAGGCAGTTATGTGCGTGCTTATGAGATACATCGAGTGACGACATTTTGAAGCCATGTTTGTTACGAAATACTAAAAAAAAGATTTTTCTTTGGACAAAAAGCAGGATATAACGAATAAAATAAGCTTCATAAAAAAATTTGACTTTCAATAACTTCGTAGCTATTGGTTTCCCAGGTATAGTCTATAAGACAAAAATGACCCTGATGATAGGCGGAATACGTGGACTTCGGCTTCGTTGAAGGTCTTGATCAGGGAATGATTACGTTATTTTTAAATGTAACGTTATTTCTTACTTTTTTACCGTTAATTTTAAAATTAACGTTATTTATTGACATAACTGATTATAATTTAGATAACGCTACATTGAAATTAACGTTATTTCATTAAATAACGTTAATTTTAATGTTATTTCTTACTTTTTTACCGTTAAACTTTGAAATTAACGTTATTCCAATTAATAACGTTATTTTTTAGCGATAATTTTACCGGTATATTGTACCGGTAAAGGTTAACGCTATATTTAACGCTAATTTTACCGTTAAAATATTTTTAACGTTATTTTACCGGTAAATTTACCGATAAAATGTTTTAACGGTATTTTTAACGTTATTTTTTATCGTTATTTTTTTTAACGGTATTTCAATCTCAGGTCTTGATACACCCGCTATAATAAAATAGTAAATTCTAAATGTTTGTGCGTGAATCACTCAGAAACAGCTTACAGTATTTTGATGAGATTTTCACAGTTTTGTGGCTTGGGGTCTAACTTAAAATTTAATCTATGTTTCATCTGATTCGTATGGGTAGAATCTGGGAAGCATTAGCTTTCGCTGGTCGCTTTATTGTTAAATCGCGGGCAAAGAGATACTGGGGATTTTTCTATTGTTCACGCGGACGAAGTCATGTTCGGAGGATAGTATAAAAATATCTGCAAAAATATTAATATACAGACAACGCGGAGTTCGTGGCGGGCGTGAAGCAGTCCGCCAAGATCTCGTTCGACGACGACGTGGCGCCGACGCGGTCGCGGCTGAAGGCGCTCGCCAGCGTCGACAAGAACAACGCACTCAATCTGGAGGACCGCATCACTGACACGCAGGACTCGAATATCAAGATTGAAGGTCAGTCCACTGTTTACGTGATTAGGACGGCAAAGTGGGACCACCGCTAGTAAAGAGGTTTATGCTTGCGGAGGACATAATCCTTACTTCCTTACTAATATTGCAAATGCGAAAGTCCGTTTGTTTGTTTGTTACGCCTTCACGTCGTAACTAGTGAACCGATCATCATGAAATTTTGCATACACGTTGTCAGGGGTGTAGAAAAGGACATAGGGTACCTTTCATACAGAAAAAAACATACAGCTCCCGAGGGATAGCAAAAAAAACTGTCCACGCAGACGTAGTCGCGGGCGGCCACTAGTTTATCAATAATTCGTTTTGTAAAATATATTACAGTTCCGTACCCAAAGGGTAAAAACGGGACCGTATTACTAAGACTCCGCTGGCCGTCTGTCTGTTTCATTATAGTTATGGATAACTCAAGTGATAAAATTGACCAATTTTACTGATTACTTTTGCTCAAGTAAACAGTTATCTTCTGACGCAATATTAATCATAAGAGTAAACTGTCCCATACGCTGCGTATAGCTGCTTCTTGAGATTCTAGAGATAAAGGGTTCGTCCCGTACCACAGAATACATAATAGTATGTACAAGTACAGATGACGCACTCCGCAAAGTCATTCAAATAAATAGCGACTTTTGCTCAGATACAATAAAGTGCATTTCAGGTCGCACAGCGCTAATGCCCTACACTTGTATTCACCTAGAAATTGTCTTTGTCTCTTTCTATCGTGTGCTTTTATCGTTTTAGACAACACGTTAAGGTTGTCTTCTTTTAAATGAACTGTGTAGCATATCATAAATTGAAAGCGGCTCTACATACTAAGTATGATTAAAGAAAATCTTACGTTAATATTGGAACATTTTTATTAAATATCTTAAGCGACAAATGTACTTGGCGCGCGACCATTCGCGACGCGGCGATCGTGCGAATAACGTGCAAACCGGCCGGCGTGTGGCAGCCTTCTGACATTAGTTAGCCTAGTTAAAGAGGTTTGCCATAGATTCACGCCTAAAGTACGGAGTTTTAAGCTTTATACGATTGCAATAATTCGCTGTTTTCACGCAGAGTTGGCAGTAGGCGAGTGCGACGCGGACAGCGGTCGCGGCGACAGCTCCCTTGCTTCCGAGCTCAAAGACGAGGAATTGCCGGAGCACCTGACTCTCGGGCGAGAGTTCACCTTCCGCGTGACCGTGCTGCAGGCGCACGCCGTCGCCACTGACTACGCCGACGTCTTCTGCCAGTTTAAGTGAGTTATCATCATCATCATCATGGTTATCATTACCATCATCATAATTATCATTATCATCATTATGGCTCGTATTATACCGGGTGTAACAAGACGAGTGTCTTACGTAGACCTCGGCTTCGTTGAGTAACGAAGCCGAGGTCTACGTATTCTGCCCATCATCAGGACCATTTCTGTTCCAAATTATTGCTGGGAAACGATTTAAATTTTTGGTGTTAAAAAAGCATTGCATTCATTACCACGCAATGTAACGCGTACAAAAGACCGCGCCTGCGAGTGTATGCTACACTACACAGCTGCGTGCGGCCGAGTTGAAATCAGCGTTTATGTGCGTGCTCATGAAATACATTGAGTGATGACGTTTTGAGAAGCTATTGTTTGTTACGGAATACATAAAATTTTGATAATGTTTCTGTAGATAAAAATTAGGAAATAACGAATAAAATAAGATTTCATAAAAAAATTGAAAAAAAAAAATTTTACTTTGTACTTCACTAACTTCGTAGCTATTTGTTTCCCAGGTATAGTCTAAAAGACAAAAATGATCCCTAATGATGGGCGGAATGCGTGGACTTCGGCTTCGTTGCGTGTCTTGTTACACCCGTTAGAATCGAACTCAAACTTAGGTCTCTGCTCGAGTACAGTTAAAAAGGGATGGCGCGGGATCTTTTTTCTAACTGTAAGCAGAGATTTGAGTTTAAGGTTGATTCTATAATAGGAGCCTATCACTATTATCTTCATCACCAGTATCATCATCATCAAAGTTTGTGCCTCCTGTTGTGACACAAATAATCCTTATATCAATCGATGTTCTTACCGATTTTTCTCGATACAAGGCCTCAAGCCTATATTTCTGAACCATTCTTCTTTTACACTAATAAGGTTTTTGTAACAGTGAGCCTAACACTTAGTTTGATTTAATCGGTCATCATATCAGCCACACGACACCCACTGCTGGGTATAGGCCTCCCCTAAGGATCTCCACGACGATCGGTCCTGCGCTGCCTGCATCCACTGGCTTTCCGCGACCTTCACCAGATCGTCGGTCCACCTTGTCGGGGGCCTACCCACGGAGCGTCGTCCGGTGCGCGGTCGCCATTCCAGAACCTTTCTGCCCCAACGGCCATCGGTTCTTCTCGCTATGTGTCCCGCCCATTGCCACTTCAGCTGAGCAATCCTTCGAGCGATGTCGGTTACTTTAGTTCTCCTGCGGATCTCCTCGTTTCTGATTTGATCACGTAGGGAAACGCCGAGCATGGCTCTCTCCATTGCACGCTGAGCGACCTTGAGCCTCCTTATGAGACCCATAGTTAGCGGCCATGTTTCACTGCCGTAAGTCATCACTGGCAACACACACTGTTCATAGACTTTCGTCTTGAGACACTGAGGTAAGTCGGACGCGAAGATTTTTCGAAGCTTCCCGAATGCTGCCCACCCGAGTTGGATTCGGCGAGAGATCTCTTTCTCGAAATTGGACCTACCTAACTGGACTGCCTGTCCTAGGTATACGTAATGGTCAACAACTTCAAGTGTAGTGTTCCCAACATGAACTGGAGAGGGTACAACATGGGCATTTGACATAATTTTCGTCTTTTCCATGTTCATCCTAAGACCCACTCTTTGGGAAGCACTACGGAGATCTTCGAGCATTGTGTTCAGGTCTTCCATGGTCTCAGCCATAAGGACTATATCATCGGCAAAACGAAGGTGTGTTAGGTACTCGCCATTAATCGGTATTACACCTAAAATGTGTTATTGTCTTGTTGCAGTTTCCTGCACCGCAACGAGGACGCATTCTCAACAGAACCCGTCAAAAATACAGGGAAGAACACACCACTTGGGTTCTATCACGTACAAAACGTGAGTTATACGCAACATTACTTGACAAATCTTATTTGACTCTTATAACAGTAATATTAACTAAAAAAATCACTTATTGTTATAAGAAATATTAAGATAATTAATATACTAAAAAAATCGACTCGCCTATAGCGGGACTCGAACCCGCACCCTTGGGATTCCGGCCGAATGCACTGACCAAATATGCTAATTAGTCGACAATGAGATCGGCGAAATTCTCTAGTACTTTTTACGTTTTCGCTGTAAGCCAGCGTTTTTTTTCTATAGGAGGAAATACCCTAAGAAATATTGTTCACAGATCACAGTACCAGTTACGAAGTCATTCGTGGAGTACATAAAGACACAACCGATCGTTTTCGAAGTGTTCGGCCATTACCAACAACACCCACTGCACAAGGTAAACTGTCCATATGTCTTATTGTTATTGTATTTGCTTGTGATTTTGTAGCAGTAGTTGATAGAACAATGATATATCTTTACGATTGCTCACAGTTTCCGATGGGATCGCACAAATTTCAAGTCTGGTCGTCTAATGAGAGCCAGGTTATTATTATAGTTTGTATGCAAGAACACAAGACCGAAATATTATAGGATTGGAACATTACAGAAGCAAATGTATGGAACTACTTCATTAAAACTACTTTCAACATTGGAGAGCAATTAGCCTTGGGGCCGGATCATTTCAAATTATCCTTAAATGGTTTTTTTTTTATCACTTATTAAGCCATAAAAAAATAAGAAAATATTGACTATATTTTAAATGCACGAATTTTGAATCATGGTCAACAGGTATTCACTTCTTGTATCAATTCTAAAAGTCAAAATCCATCGTGTCACTGAACCCTAAAGCGAGAAGCTAAAAATTTCTAAAGCGCAACGACGCGCATATCGAGCTACAGTCGCGCCCCTGGCGCATTTATATGCTCTAATGGTGATATTACACGGTTCATTTCTGCCTTTCAATTTAGTTGAAGTACCAAATGGAATCTGGCAAACATACAAGTGAATCGTTCATTGTCATTGCTCAACCATATTACCATACACTTCTGCGTCTTTTTGCCAATTTGGTTGAACCGTTTAATATTGCCATTTTTAGGGCCGCTTTTAAACTTATCTATTGGTATAAAAACTCCATGCAAGTTCTCTTCATCGATTTTGGTAATTATAGTTTGTTTCGGTCAAACAGTGCTGTATTGCGCTTTGGGTGGTGAAAGTCGTAGTGGGGGGAAAATAAAGAATAATAGCGAGGCTAAACGTTCGTGCGGGACGGAGAAAGAGCAGGGCTCCAATGCTCCCGCTCTCACCGTGCACTTACCCAAGGCGCGGCCACAAAATAGAGAGAGAACAGAAGTCAATCTTAGTACTTCGTGCGCTCGAGCAACCCATACATAGACACTTCGCAACGACACCACAACGACACGGAATCTTTGCTACGCTCAAAACAGTTCGAGTGTGTGGCGCAGTTTCGTCGGTCGGTGAGAGTTGTCCATTTGTTTGTTCGTCGCGCGAATGCACAACGTCCACACCTTGCGAGGTATTTTGTGCGCCGTTCGTGGCGCATGCCTCGCAATGTCTGGATCCGGCTTAGTAGGCATTAAGATTGATTTCTGTCCTCCCTCTATTTTGTGGGGCGGCACTGCTGTGGCGGTCAGACTATAACCACAATATAGAGAGAGTACATTAGTTAAGCTTAGCACTACGCGCGCTCGAGCAACGCACACATAAACACCTCTCACCGACACCATGGACGAAAAAATATAAGGACCGACAATCACATATCATAAAAACGTAGGCCAAAATTCCGCCTTAAACCTAGATGGCGTTCGTAATCGAGCTCCTTATAGGTTTCCTTGCATTTTCCGCATGGATCGCTGCCGTCGCAAAAAGCTTACGTCTGCTCGTTGTTCTACCGTGTTCTAATAGTTCGAAGAAAAATGGGTAGATGGCGTTCAAAACTACAAAACGTATTTTAAATTTGGAATAGGTTTAGCATTCACAATACTATTTTTATATAGGTACTAATAAAATATTAAATAATATACTTACGAGTAGGTAAAAGAAAAGATCGGAAAAGCAAAAATGCAATCCTTCAAATCCTTAGCAAAAATGTTTAGTTTCATTGATATAATATGTAGAACATTTTTTTTAGGTAGAACATTAAAATGTAATGGTAGGTAGGTAGGTATTATATCGGCATGGTAATCGGCATGGACGAAATTTATACTTTTTAGCATCGAAATGTATTAACATTTCGATGCTTTTTAGTCTGTTTTTACTAGTCCGTTTTAATGTTTTTAGTCTGTTTTTTATAATTTTTTGTCCGTTTTAAAAACGTGTTAAAAAAATATTTTTTTCAGTAAAATTTCTTATTATTTTCTGCTTATTAGTTAACGAGCTAGGAGTCTAGGACTATAAAAATACCATCTTCTATCGGAGCACTCGTCAAGACGATTCAAACGAGCTCTAACTCGATGGGGTTGCATGGTTTTATTTATCACTGAGTTACAGTGGAATTCTTCCGGCTCCATCATCAGACTCTGGAAACTATCTCCCAATAAAGTACAGTCAGTGGCACGAATCATGAAATCGGGTGGGGATTGCGCGGAACGCGTATTTTGGGTATGCGTTGCGGTGAGGGGCGCGGGCGGCGGGAGAGGGGCGCGCGCTATTGGTCGCTCACAAGAGCACATGCGCGAACTTATCCCCACTCCGTCGAAAAATATTCAAGATACATGCCTCGCACTGTACTCGTCAAGACGATTCAAACGAGCCCAATTGAACCATGTTGAATACCTACCACTCACATTTTTCGTCTGCAGAAAACGTTTGAACTGCAGAGAACGAGATCGAGAATGCCGACATAATATATGAACGTCGACGAACGAAATCTTACAACAAAGTGGCGAAAACTGATGAAAAAACACATTTTATTCAACCAATATAATATTTATTTTACAAGACATAATAAAATGTAACATTCAACCATTGAAATGTATTTTCAATGCATTCAACCAACAAAAAATAATTAATAAATTATAATGTTTACATTAAGTAGGTAACAGAATAATCAACATGGAAAAAGCGACTGTTATTTACAAAAAAAACTACTCATTATTGAATACTCCAGGTATTACTGCAAAGCTTTTATTACCTACGTAGTTGTACAATCTATCACGTGTTTTACAAATGCGATTAATTTGACTTTGTCCAACAAATGTGACCAAATTCAGAAACACCATACATTATCGAGTGAAGTTGCCGCGGATCACTGTTCATTGACAATTTAATAGTGACCGACCGAAGTTTCGGTTTCGGTTACGGCCAGTTTCGGCCAAAAAACTAGTATCGACCAAATATTGGCCAAAACTTTCGGCTCAGCCGAAACTTGGTCTTCGTGAATTGTCGTGTGTCAATCGGCTAACTTCGGAGTTCGCCAGCCAACGTGAATCGGGGCGATCGTGTTGAGTTGAGGTATTACTAGGGTTGCCAACTATACTGTTAAAAACAGTATTATACTGTTTTTCACTACATTATACTTTTTACTGTCGAACATATAAAAAGTATACAAAAATACTGTTTTCAGCGGGCATCACTGGTATTCATAGATCGGTTTAATATGTAAACGCCCAACACTAGGTTTTAAGCGCACGATGCAGTGCAGACCGCGTTTCTAGACACAGAACACAAAAAATATACTACTACTGTTCATTATTCTAAAATACTATTTATTTTTCTTTTCCGACCTTAGTATACTTGTATCTTGTAAAAAAAGTTGGCAACCCTAGGTATTACGTGGTTGAATGTGTATGTATACCTTCAGTTAATCGATTGATTTTAGTTGTGAAAAACATCTAAGTATATAACTCGTCAATATTAACTAACTATAACAGTAACTAGTAATTTCAAAACTTTTCTTCTGATTGCGCGAGGGCGTTAAAAGTTTAGTCAAATCGGACAGCTGGGGCCCTATTTTTGAATCGCTCAGCTGGCGTCGAGCGCTCGTTTCTACAGATTTTCGTTCGACAGCTCATACATTTGAGTTTATTTGTCGAACGAAAATCAGTAGAAACGAGCGCTCGATACTAGTCGATCGATTCAAAAATAGGGCCCCTGGTAGTACGCTTACGGTAAAACAACAAATAACTAATCATACTTTATTGTAAAACAATAAATACCATTGATTATTAAAAAAAGTTGACTTACAAAAGTAAGTTTTATATTGATTATTATGATATATTTTTTGTTGACTCAGTATTTTTATTACATACTTACTTTATTTATTGTTTTTTATTCAATTTAATTGGCGGATAGATAATTAGAAACTCCAGTTGATTTCATACAAATGGGATTCTCCGCCCACCAGGGGTTGACTGATTGAAGGAAATCCAAATAGCTATTTTAAACTTATCCAAACAGCTCTTAGAATAGGTACTGATCAGATCAGGGGCCGTACCGGCTAACGAATCGATTTTCATAAAAGTCTGCTGGGTTTCAACTTAAAACAGAGAAATCAAAGTAAGCAATTTCGTTTTGTACTTTTTGTTGACGTGATTCGGAAGATATCGATGTTCGTGTGACATCATGAATTTGGGTTCGTCGATTTGGCCCAATTGGGGCTCGATTTATCTGTTTTAATTTGAAACCCAGCAGACTTTTATGAAAATCGATTCGTTAGCCGGTACGGCCCCTGATCAGTTGGATGAATACATCGATCTGGATCTTCTCCATTCGCTCTCTGGATAGCCATCATCAGATCACAGCTCAATCAATCCCTATCGGAGAACCAAGGCTTCAAAGTTATCTTGTTTGTTTTAAATTTCCATGGTTATTGACGTTAATAGAATAAACTATGTCGGGATTTACACCATGTACCTGTTTATTTTTGAGACTCCGATATTTCGGCGCAGTTGCATGCGCCATGATCACGGAAGAACTGTCGATTGTTGCGTGCGAGTAGATGTTATTGGCAGACGAATCGGTCTACCCTCCGTCTAGTTCTTTTATTACTACGTTCGATACCGGTACCACTGTCTGCAAACTCACTATTCACTCGAATTTGTTCTCGACACGCGACACTCACTGTATCTGTACGCGAAACGGCACTTTTTACACGACTGCCCAAAGCAAAAAGAGTGTTATGTGTTCAGGATTCATGTATGTTTGTGGGTATGTGAGTTTCTTTATTCCACCATAACTTCTAAATGCCTGAACTGTTTTAGATAAATGGGGTATCGTTTGAATCCTTACAGCATTCCAAGTGATACTGGCTATATTTTTTTTAGAAAAAATCAATATGGCGACTGTACGACGCCATTTTCAAATGTGAAAAAAAAATTTTTTTCTTCTATTATTACAATATGGGCATCAAATGAAAGGCCTTGATGAGCACATTCCAAAACCATATAATATATCACTAAAATGTGTGAAATAAAATTAAATAAATTAAAAAAATATTAAAAACACGACTGCCCTGCCAAAAACGAACTAAAAAGTTAAACAACAAGTGTCATTGCAGTCGGGGGACCTCCTTGATAAAAAATTGTTCCATAATAAGGTCCCCCGACTGCAATGACACTTGTTGTTTAACTTTTTAGTTCGTTTTTGGCAGGGCAGTCGTTTTTTTAATATTTTTTTAATTTATTTAATTTTTTTATTTTTGTTGTTTTTACACAACCGGACTACTGGATTCCAGACACTCGACAATTTAAACCCATCCTCACGATTGAAATTTTTGTATTTGGTTATTTCAATCGCTTCCCTGACCATTCTTGGTATGTAGTGGCGTTCTGTTGAAATAATCTGGGGGTTATGTAACTCGATCCAGTGATTTGTGTCCGAATGAATTAAATGTTCAGCAATGGCCGATTTTTGCGTATCGTTGTTTTGGACCGCTTTTATGTGCTCCTTTATACGGCATGCTATTGTGCGTTTAGTTTGGCCGATATATGAGCTACCACAACTGCAGTCGATCTTATAAACGCCAGGTTTCTCCAAAGGAAAACTATCTTTCGGGGACCGTAGACATTGCGATACCTTTTTCTCAAAAATAAACAGGTACATGGTGTAAATCCCGACATAGTTTATTCTATTATCTTGTTTGTATAAAAATCGACTAGTGTTTCTAATTATCCGTCCACCCCTAACGTGCTTGAAACAAGCCCTACCAGTTACCACCAACCATGTACATAGATGTGTAAAAAAACACGTCTACTTAATGTAAAAATATGTTTCGGTTTCAGTTTCGGCCAAAATTGGAACCAGGGCCAAAAGTTCGGTTTCGGTTTCGGCCGGAATTCCAGTTTCGGTCAGACACTAATTAAAATTAAGATAATGAGAAGCTTTATTTTATTTATTCAAGCTCTCTTTCGTTGTATGCGCGCCAACACGACACGAATCTTTGTGTGCTAATGTAGCCGTAGGAACTATAACGGCGCGCGCGGCGTGCAAATGATTTAAACTCTGACCAGTGACAGTTAAACATTTCATATCGGTTTTTCGGTGATCATGCTAGGGGAGCTGGAGTGGTAAAACGCCTGTGTGGTCGATTGTGCTGCCCATCCGACTTGGATTCGATAAGAGATCTCTTTCTCGAAGTTGGACTTACATATCTGGGGGCCTAATCAAATGGCCATTGTACTAAAATTAACGCTAGTAGAATAGAATGACAACAATGGGATTGACGTAATGTCACATGATCAAGCGTAACGAATTGTTGATTGGTTTGGTACCCAAATGTACAATGTTTCTATTTGATCAAATAAAACTATGATCTTACCTTAAACGAAACGTCCGTCGGGTGCAAGTGACTATTTAGCAGATATAACATTTACTATTATTATTGACCGAGCGAGCGCGAAACGCGAGCGAAGCGTCTCTGCTTCAGAGGGCCTAGCCAAAGTAACATTGGCAAATCTTCGTTATCGCTTCGCTTTCGAAACATGTATGGGATTGACATAAGGTTTCGTTAACTATCGAATTTTAAAACGTCAAATCCATACATGTTTCGAAGCGAAGCGATAACGAAAATTTGCAAATGTTACTTTGGCTAGGGGGTCAGCTTGGGCAAAAAATCTTTCGTATGTCCTTCCGAATGTCCGTTTGTTCTCCTCTACAGGTCGCATTTCTTAACCGATTCTCGTGAAATTTTGTGAGCAACTTTGAAACTTATATAGAATTTTTTTGTCAAGCCAATGTTTCGAAATTTTTCAAAGTGGTGGAGATATGTAAAAAAAACATATTTCAGACCATTTTTCCGGCGCTGGCTGTTTTTCTCTACAGGTCGCATTTCTCAACCGATTCTCGTGAAATTTTGTGAACAGGTTTGATAATTTTATAAATTTTTTAGTCAGGCCAGTTTGTCGAAAATTTGCGAAATAACGGAGATATGTTAAGAATAGACATATTACAATCATATCGAAAAATAATCATAAATGTAACAAAACTTTTTTGTTAGCGGTGCAAAGTAAATTTTGTAAATCAATATTTGAAATTCGAAAATAAATAAGGTTGTGATGACAGAACCTGCGTATATTATTTGCATAGTAGGTATAGATAGATACTTATAAGTTAAACCAACTAATGATTATTATCTATTCAGTGTCACTGACGTCCATTATACCACATTCAGTGTCACTGACGTCCTCCATTATACCACAGAGGAAATAATCACTATTTTACTCATGTGATTATACAAAGTACGCTGGAATAGTGAACGTCACCAATCGTTTGTGCCGATTTGAAAATCGCCATATTGGTGCTGAGAGCAGTACATTCTACTATGGCAGTGGTGAGTGTACTTGGAACTAATTAGTTCCAAGTACACTCACTCCTCCTGAGAGCAGAATCTACTGCTCTCAGCGCTAATATGACAATTTTCAAATTGACACAAAAAATTGCTGTCTTTTCACGACAATAGCCTGTCCAGCGTACTTGTATAATGGACGTCAGTGATTCTATGTTATTCGTTTTTAAAAACATGTAATTTAAGTTTCTTTTTAACGCAAGGTCTACAGCTCACGAAGCCACTAGTTTTAGACCCCTACTTAATCCAAAATAAGTCAAATCAACTGCCTGTTTTAAAGCGTAGGTAATTACACAAAAAATATTCCAGACCTTCAAGTGTAGTGATCCCAACATGAACTGGAGCGGGCACAACATGGACATTCGACATGATTTTCGTCTTATCCATGTTCATCCTGAGACCCATTCTTTGGGAAGCACTACGGAGATCTTCGAGCATTGTGTTTAGGACTTCCAAGGTGTCAGCTATAAGAACTATATCATCGACAAAACGAAGGTGTGGTAATGGCCATTAATGTTGATGCCGAGTCCTTTCTAGTCTAATAGTTTAAAGATATCCTCACAAGTTCACGAAGTTCACAGCTGGTGCACAGTTTCGGAGAAATAACATCTCCCTCTCTAGCAAAGGGTTTTGGTGAATTTCTAAGGATGAATTTTGAAGAACAAGGTATGGGCTATTCTGTTCAAAAATTTTTTTTATTAAACCATGCATAGTTATCAATATACTAAATGTCAAAGGCAGTACGTATAAAATTTAGAAAAAAAAAGTTTGATGAGGCTGTTTGATTTTACTTTCCGCTACTTTCCGTGACCAAATATTTTTTTAATTAAAGAACACTTCTTCGTCCTTAGAATATGTAAAAAAATGTTGCGCAAATTTGCGCATTTGCTAATTATTAATTATTGTTTTTCGTAAGGTGTGATTTCGAAATTACACGGAAGGAGCTTGTAGAGGCTCTTTTTGATGATCCTGAATAGAATAGAATAGAATAGAATAGAATTTTATTCGCATTAAATAGGGTTTACATTAAGGTGTTCGTACATCAATTTATAGTATCTTATACCTATTTAGCCATTACTGTGAAAAATTTGCCTTTCTTTCTTGGAGGGGCTTCCCAATTTTGTGAAATTGTGGTAGTTTCAGTAGATTATCTTTTTTTAGCATTAATTAATTCACAAAATTTAATTATAAATTACCTTAAACGAATATTTTTTTGTTAAATATTATTTTCTAAACATCTTCAAAAAATTCATCGCTTGAGGGTAGGCTCTTGAGTAATTTCAGTCCCCCGTGATCACGGCAGCTGCAAAGGTGCCGAAACGTCGGAAAAATAAAAAAAAAACAAATCAAATACAAACTAATTACCAAAGTACTTTCAATAAAACCATGCTCATATCCGTTAAAAAGTGTTTTATTTCATGTCTAGTGAACGCGTAAGCTTGAGAAGTGAATTGGGAATATTTTTTTTTATTTGTTTATTTTGATTTAGATTTGATTGATTAAAAGATTTTGGTCCAGATATTTAATCTTTAATTTCTCCATTACATCTACATCTCCTCTCATTTAACTATGTTTATAATAACGTGGTAGATTTTTTTCGAATAAAAACTATACAACGGCAACACTGTGCCGCGGCCGCGCGTCGTCGTTCATTCGTACGCTTTGCGGGACTTAAGTTAGTAAACATCGAAGGCAAAAATAAAACCTACCGTATAATTATTCACTAAGCAATTGCTTAAACTCACTTAAAATATTGAATATATTGTTTTTTCGATACCAGTGGACCCAGAAAATTTCACGATTATCGGTTGAGTAGTTAAGAGGGCGCAGTCTGCACACTAGCGCCGCCATTAGAAAAGAAATCATAATGCTCAAATAAAGACGAAATTGTGAATTATCTCTCTGGAGTGCACTCCGAACAAGCTTTGTGGTATTTTTTATCACTTAATCAATATTTTCTAGCCTGCCGTTTAGTTTAATGGACTTTTATTGCGAGTAAAGTACCACAAAGTATGTTCGGAGTGCACTCCAGAGAGATAATTCACAATTTCGTCTTTATTTGAGTATTATGATTTTTTTTCCAGTGGCGGCGCTAGTGTGCAGAATAAGCGCTCTTAAGACGTGACAAACAAACGGGCTTTTGCATTCATAATATTAAGTAAAGATAAAGATCGCGAAAATAAAATCAGCTGTTTCATACACTTTTATATTTTTGTTATTAAGTTTTGTATGTACCTATACAATTGAAAAATGTGAAACATTATAACGTTTTATTTTATAAAATCATCGCTTACCTACATACCTACCACAAGAAAGTTAAAAATAAAAAACTTTTTAAAAAAGCAAAACCTCCTTCAAAAACTTAATAAAAACAGCTCTATAAAAAGCAAGAAATAATGTTTAAATCTATTAATTAAAACGCGTCTATTGAAGTCGGGTGGGGTGGGGTGGGGATTTTAGAATATAAACAATACAATAAGTAAGAAAAATACTTCCAGCTCCACTCCACCCGACTTCAATAGAGGTGTTTTAATTAATAGATTTGTACCTACATAATTTCTTGCTTTTTATAGAGCTGTTTTTTTAAGGTTTTTGAAGGAGGTTTTGCTTTTTTTTAAAAGCTTTTTACTGTGACAGCAAATAAAACAAAGACGAAAACTGCAATGCGGATAACTCCGACACTCCGACTCCTTAAAAATATACTTATTAAAGACCTACTTTCTTTCCTTTTACTATGACAGTAAGCGCGGTCGAGCGTGCGAGAAATTGTGTGGTGTAAATGCGCGCAGTAGGTACCTACCTATTTCAAGACAGTCTTGAAATGGCATGCTTAAAATTGTGTAATGTAGGTATGTACCTAATTGAGTAATAAATTAATATGGTACCTAGGTAAGTTTGTACTCTATCTACTAGACACAGAATACATAATAGTTCATGTCTCTAGAGGCATTTTTAATTCATATTTTTATCTATATTTTTTGACGTAGGTATCTACTTTTGTGTTAGGTACCTACCTATTTCATTTTGTTAATTTTCGTCCATATCATGTAGGTAGGTAAGTACTAAATATTGAAATTTCCGACTGTCGTCATTTTTTATTTTATATTACTGTAAAACCACCTTTTAATACATTTTATTATTTACTAACGTAGTACTTACGTACTTTTTTAATTTCATTTTGTTATCTATCATTTACTAAATATCAAAATAAAAAAAACTATCATTCATTACACAGCGCCATCTAGTGAAATACTTGTGGTATGGTTTACGATCGAATAGCATGCTCGGTTTGTGCTGCAAGGGTATGCTTGCGTGCGGTAAAAAAGTCACTATTTTGCTCCAAACGGAACACGTAGGGACATCTGTCACAACTTTTGGTACTAAAAATCAGTTTACGTTTTGAAGTATGAGATTGTCGGTCCTTATATTTTTTCGTCCATGCCGACACTGTATCCGGAATCTCAAACTAGTTAGTGACTAGACACACTATGCCGAAATTATGCGACCGAAGTTCGGCATGATTACGCCTGCAATGCTATTTGAATCAGGATCAGTAACGATTTTTTTGTGGCTAATTAGAAAGCTTATGCCACTACATGATTAACTTTAAAAAAAAAAACTGTATCTCTTAAACCTGAGAAGTTATAAAAGCTAAAATACTGTTTTTTGGGGGTCCTTATGACGTCATCGCGACGTACGCGAACCTTATGTTGTACGTGATTTATCACGTGAAGGAAATGCCAAGCTCAATGCAATATGTGCTTTAGCACATATTGCATTGAGCTTGGCATTTCCTTCAAACCCTTTTAACTCAACCATTTCTAAACGGATTTAAAAAATTCTTTCACTAGGTTTCATAGCTCTCAATATGTGTTTATATTATTATCAATAAAACTACAGGGTGGATTTTTGAGACGGGACATTAAGGGCAGGTACCATAACCGTTATAGTTATAGGAAAACGTTCCAGGGAGACCATTCATAACTTTTTAAGATATTCTGAACTGCATTCACAGATTTTGGAAAAAAGTTACCGTTAGCAAAAATGCTCATCCGGGGGAACTTTTTTGTAATGAACTAAATAATTTTTGTAATGATCAAAATTGGACTTGTGTAGACATTCAAATGTTAGGTTTAAATTCAAATACGTATACTTTTGTTAGTGACGCAAACGGCAGCCGCAGGTGGTTGGATCACTGTCTGGTCACTGAGGCAGTGTTGAAGTCTGTTTTGTCGGTAAAGGTACATTATGATATTTACTGGTCAGATCATCATCCGCTCGAGATTCGGTGTAATCTACAGACGGTCCGCCCGGCCATCAAGCTGCCGCCTGCTAAAACTAACATGGTTATGTGGGGTGACAGGGACTTAAGTATAATAGAGACATATAAAAAACTTTGTAATGACAAACTTAAAAATGTTGACTTTCCTTTTGAATTTAATGATTGTTGTGATTATATGTGTGACGATAAGAGTCCGGTTCACTTAGCTGCCATAGACACTCTTTACACTACTATTGTTACGACATTGCAGGAGGCCGCTGTCTCTAGCTATGTGGGTCCCGTGGGTAAACCAAACCGGGGCCGTCCTATTGTGGGTTGGAACAAATACGTCCGTGACGCTCACCGTGACGCTAGGGAAAAGTTTTTGACCTGGGTATGGTACGGTCGGCCCAGTAGTGGTAACATCTATAATGAAATGCGCGAATCCAGGATAAATTTTAAATCTAAGTTAAAATATTGTCAAAGAAATCAAGAACTAATTAAAATGAATATTTTGGCCACAAAACATAAAAATAAAGACTTTCGGGGTTTTTGGAAACATACAAAAAAGTTAAACTCTAAACCTAGCGTCCCGGTGAGTGTCGATGGCATTAGTAACGCGAGTGACATCGCAAACATGTTTAAATGTCACTTTCAAGTAGAGTCTCCAATGAAAGGTGATGAGACTAGGGATGCGGAGGCCGTGGTGTCAGGGGTGCCGGACCGAGTTACAGCCAAGCAAGTCGCACTTATAATAAAAGGCATGACTCGAGGCAAGTCCCCCGGACATGACGGCCTCAGCATTGAACATTTCATGTATGCGGGTCCACACCTCTCGAGGCTTTTGGGATTGCTCTTCACGCTCTGTATCAGGCATTGCTATCTACCCAATGAGCTGATGAAGACGGTGGTAGTGCCTATAATTAAGAATAAAACAGGTGATACCTCTGACAAGAGCAACTACCGCCCGATTTCATTAGCCACCATAACATCTAAGGTGCTTGACGGCCTGCTTGAGCGACAACTTAAAGAACACCTTTTCTTTCACGATGGTCAGTTCGGTTTCAGACCGGGACTGTCGACCGAAAATGCTATTATGTCCCTTAAGCAGACCGTCAGGTATTATACCGACAGGCATACGCCAGTCTATGCAGCATTTCTTGATCTCTCTAAGGCATTTGACCTGGTTAGATATGATATTCTCTGGCACAAATTGAAAGGTACTGGTGTGCCGGGTGAGTTTATCAATATCTTCAGATATTGGTACAGTCACCAAACTAACCAGGTCAAATGGCTTGGTGAGCTTTCTGATGAGTACTGGTTGGAGTGTGGAGTCAGGCAGGGGGGTTTGACGTCTCCTTCACTCTTCAACCTTTACGTGAACCGGCTGATTGTTGAACTGAGCAACACCGGTGTCGGCTGTTCGATCGACGGTCATATTATCAACAGTATTAGTTACGCTGACGATATGGTGTTGCTCAGCCCATCAATCGCCGGTCTCAGGAAGTTGATAGGAGTATGTGAAGAGTACGCTACCGCACACGGCCTCCTGTACAATGTCAAAAAGAGCGAGCTCCTGATATTTCAGGTCAAGGGTCGTAAGATGGAGAATGTGGCACCTGTGCTGCTGAACGGGGTCGCTCTCGGTAGGGTGAGGGAGTTCAAATACCTCGGCCATATTGTCACCGAGGATTTGAAAGACGACAGAGATATTGAAAGGGAAAGGAGGGCGACGGCGGTCCGCTGTAATATGTTGGCACGTAGATTCGCACGATGTAGCACAGACGTAAAAATCACGCTCTTTAAAGCGTTCTGTCAGACCCTGTACACGTGCAATCTGTGGGTCAACTACACCCAGCGGGCCATCAACGCTCTCCGAGTTCAATATAATAACGCCTTTAGGGCGATGTTGGGGCTCCCGCGCTACTGCAGTGCGTCAGCGATGTTCGCACACGCGCGCACCGATGGGTTTTACACGGTGCTGCGACGCCGCATCGCCTCCCTCCAGCGTAGAGTGCACGGGAGCTCCAACCTCATCCTAAAGGTGCTCAGCGAGAAGCCGGACTGCCCACTGCGGAGGCACTGGGTACAAGTGCATGTGCTAGTACCCGGTGCGACTGCGGGAGGTCGCTACTTAAATTAGGAAATTTTAATTTTGAATTTAGTATAAAATAGTGACTGAATTTTATTTTTATTTGAATTTTATTTTTTATTTGAATTTTGATTTTGTGTTGATTTTATTATTTTGATTTATTTATTTTGATTTTATTTTAATTGATTAGATCTTATTTTGATTTTATTTATTGGAATTTATTTTTGATTTTGTTTTGTTTTTATTGAGTGGAATTTATTTTTTAATTTTATTTTGATCTGATTTTGATTTTATTTCAACTTTAATATAGTTGATTATACTATGAATCCAATTTGTAAAAAAATAGTACCTATATAATAAAATAGTAGCTGCATTAATTTTACCTGCTTTTGAATTAGAAGAAATGTGTAAATTTGATTTGTATGGACACTGTCTGAAATAAAATGATTTTATTTTTATTTTATTATTATTATTTTTTTTTTTTTTATTTATTTTAAAAAAATGCTAAAATAGCAAAAAAAAAATTTTTATGCCAATCGATCCTATTTTCATATGGGGATCAAAAGACTCTATGGGACCACTTAAGGTATGAGTACTAGAAACGACAGAAATCGCCAAAAACTTTTCCCATACATTTTGTACGGAAAAACGAAAAATCTTCTCGAAATATTTTTTATTGCCAAATGTTCCTATTTGTTACTGTGAACAAAATACTTTAAGGCCAACTAAAATTTGAGTACAGAAACTACGCAAGTCAGACACAACATCGTGTTCACACGCAGGCACAATCGTTTACAAAATTAGATCAAAAAAGTAGTTTCTGTACTTAAATTTTAGTTGGCCTTAAAGAGTATTTTGTTGTCCCGTCTCAAAAATCCATGTTACTGATCCTCATTACTGACGACACATTCGGCATAGTGTGTCTAGACACAGTGCGTGATTCAGAGTCGACGGTCAGAGAGAGCTGCCTATATGGGTGTGCGTTGCTCGCGCGCGTAGTACTAAGCTTGACTTATGTAGTCTCTCTATTTCGTGCTACAACATAACGCTCCCGCTTAGGACGCGAAGCAAGACGGCGTAGTAGGCGGGCGCACGCCGCCGCGGCGCATGCTGCCGCCGTCGATCCCCATCTCGGCGCCCGTGCGCAGCCCCAAGTGGGGCGCGGCCAGCGTGGCGCCGCCCTGCTGCTCCAGCCACCTGCACTCCAAGCACGACCTGCTCGTCTGGTTCGAGATCTGCGAGCTCGCGCCCAGCGGCGAGTACGTGCCTACGGTCAGTCACCTGTTTTATTTGTCACTTAAATACGCAGCTTAAGCAGTTTTTACACTATATCTTTAGAGCAAATTCTAGTCGTTGTGTGTTGTCATTGTCTGAATAAATACCACTTTCTATCTAGAAATCTAAATCAAAAGAACCGGTTTACACTTTCAAATCCTCTTAAATCAAAGTCGTTTCACTGAAATTTTACTTCATACGCGTTTTGCAATATTATACAGTGGTGGTCACATGATCAAAGATACCATTCGATTTTCATACAGTCAAGGTAACTTTAAAGCCTTGGTTCTTTGCCAGGGATTGACCTAGCTGTGATCTGATGGTGGCCATCCAGGGAGTGAATGGAGGAGACTCAGATTGCTATACACACCTAACTGATCTGATCAACATTTTCATCAGAGTTTTCAGTTTCAAGATTTCCATATTTTTTATGCAAAATGTTATTCAAATCAGTTGGTTCTGAATCTCCTCCATTCACTCCCTGGATGGCCATCATCCAAAACCAAAAAACCAAAGAAAGGCGCACACAGATGTGGTTACCTCATAAATTAACGATTCATTGAAATATAACACTATGCCGCGTTTGATCTGTCATCAAAATATGCAATGTTTAAATGTCCTCGTTATTGTCTTTATAAGGTGGTGGAACACAGCGATGAGCTTCCGTGCCGCGGGCTGTTCGTGCTGCACCAGGGCATCCAGCGGCGCATCCGCATCACCATCCTGCACGAGCCCTCGCAGGACCTGCAGTGGGCCGACGTCAGGGAGCTCGTGGTCGGTCAGTACTTACTCAATAATATATGGTCATCATATCAGCCGCACGACACCTACTGCTGGGTATAGACCTCCCCGAAGGATCTCAATGACGATCGGTCCAGCGCTGCCTGCATCCACTGGCTTTCCGCGACCTTCACCCTCACGCCGGTCCACCTTGTCGGGGGCCTACCCACGGAGCGTCGTCCGGTGCGCGGTCGCCATTCCAGAACCTTTCCGTCCCAACGGCCATCGGTTCTTCTCGCTATGTGTTGGAAACATAGCGACACAGTTAGTTGGACACAGTGGGCTGGAGCCCACTGCCAATTCAGCTGAGCGATCCTACGAGCGTTATCGGTTTCTTTAGTTCTCCTGCAATAATTATGGTCATCCATCCATCATCCATTTTTGATGTCCCCACTGCTGGGGCTCAGGCCTTCCTTATGGGTGGAGAAGGAGGACGGGCCATAACCCACCACGCGGGCCCAATGCGGATTGGTGGGTGTTAACGACTGCAAATACAGCCGGGACCAACGGCTCAACGTGCCTTCCGAAGCACGGAGGAGCTCGAGATAATAAATTGTTGGTCACCCATCCCATGACCGACCCTTGCGAACGTTGCTTAACTTCCGTAATTGCTGGGCCAGGCGCTAAACCACTGCGCCATCGAGCTCCTCATAATAATTATGGTAATATAAAGTCTGTGTTCTAGAAGAACCATCTTCGCTCTGGCTATATTTGAAACAGTCTCACCTTTGCGATGTACAGCTGCTCAATCTATATCAAGCACAAGTTCGATCGTGTATGGATGGAGTACTGTTCTCATCTTTGGGATGGCCTCGCTAAATACCAGCTCCCAGACGCTTGAATCCATTGAGCGAAATGCCAGGAAGCTCATCGGCAACGATAATCTTTTTTGTAGTAAGGTCAAAAGCCTCGAGCATAGAAGCAAGGTTGCAAGCTTATCGGCATTTTACGGTAGGATACATTTCGGTGAGTGTGCAGTGGAATTGCACATCCTAATTCCGCCATCTCCCTTCTTCCATCGGACAATCAGACGTACGAATCAGCGCCACCGTTTTTTGGTGTATATTCCAAAGACCAAGCGTTCGCACTAAGCGTTTTGTTTAAAATTTTATCATCCGTACCGCAAGAGATTGGAACTCCTTGCCTGAGTTTCCCGATAGGTACGATCTGGGAGCCCAAGTCGCGAGTGAATAGTTATCTTCTAGGCAAACGCGTTTCATCGTAGATCGCATCATTAGGCGTGATAGCGGGCAAGCGCTTGCCTATCTATCATAAAAAAAGCTTAAAACATATTGTACCGCCATTTACCATAATATTTTGGGAACCTTATTCTTTGATACCCTTTTAAAATAGTCAACAAGGGTACCGTCTAATAAAGATACCTTAAGGTCTAAGAACCGATCTAATTGTTTACGGATATCGCAATTTAGAGTACCTACCTTAAAAACATAGTTTTTTTTAATCCTTGTAAAGTGCCACCATTATTATCCATGCAGTCGCAGTCTGTACTACCAGATATACCTGTATCTTGTCTCTGTTTATAATATTTGTCTTTATTCAACATTGTGGTCCCTCAGGGCGCATCCGCAACTCTCCAGAGGCAAACGAGGACACGACGGACGGAGACGAAGACGGCGCACTCTCGCTCGGCCTGTTCCCCGGCGAACGACCCAATCTCGACGATAGGGCTGTATTCAGGTTGGTTACCATACTAGTTATTGTAATAGCCATTTTCCTGCACTATTTTATAAGTCCGAGTTATCATAACTACTTCAATCAATTGTAATTTTAAAAGTAGCTAAACTACTTTGTGTTGTCAAACCTTACCTGACTAGAGATTTTTCTTTATAAACTGGGGTGTAAGCGATATGGAATAATATTGTACGTTTCCCAAATAAAAATAAATAAGGAGCACAATAACTGTAGACGAGGAATGGCAAAACCCAAACACACTTAACTTTGTCTCTAAATCGACGTGAAGTACGTAATCAACTTCACGACGATCAGAGTAAATAGCGTCTATCACCAGGTCAATTACAGTGTCTTATAGCCAATTAAAGTTAAGGCCATCATAAATTCAAAAAAGTTGTCAGTTTTGACAGAAACTATGAAATTGATAACTTCCTTAAGGTGCTCCCTCACCGGGAGCATTCGCGTGTAATGTAACGTTACAGATTTGAGCATTACATCAGTGAAGGAGGAGAACCGAGCATTACAATGCGCACATTGTAATGATACAATGTGTAATATCTTGATACAACTTGTAACATCAATGCGAAAGTCGAATCTTTAATATTACATTACACGAGAATGCTCGTCAGTTACATTACACGAGAATGCTCGTCAGTCAGGGACGTATTATTGTAATGTAATGCTCAAAGTCGAATCTATAATGTTACATTACACGCGAATGCTCCCGGTGAGGGAGCACCTTTAAAGTTAAGGAGGCCTTAAACAATGATTTTAGCTAAGAAGCCTTTGAGTATTCAGCCGTTACTTCCACATTTCATTCACACACTCCTCACATTCAGTGTTCCACATATAAGTAACGTGTGTAAGCAATACTGAGTCGTATGTGGTATGGCGCAGGTTCGAAGCCGCGTGGGACAGCAGCCTGCACGGGTCGCCGCTGCTCAACAGGGTGAGCGCCAACGGAGAAGTGGTCTACATCACTCTCAGCGCTTATCTTGAAGTAAGTCACTACTACAGTACATCACCAGGTTATATGGGGGTTAAAATGTAAAAAAATATATCAGACATTTCGAAAAATAATCAAAAAGGACCAATTTTTTTGTTACCCTTTTATGACACATAAATCATCAGGCAGGGCTCAGGATCAGACAGGGCTGTGAAGAGGTGGAAAATAATGTAAAAAAAAAGGAAATTTCCTGTGGCTCATCAAATCACATGGGAATTTCATTAATTTCAACTTTTTGTTTTAAGGATTTTATTTTAAGGTGCGTGATGAATATTTATTCAGTTTTAAGCTATGCAAAGACAGACTCGCGAGGTCTACAGATCACAGAGTCACGTTTTGTAAACGTACGCATTGAAGAAAGAAAGAAAGAAAATATGTTTATTCGGAGCATACACACAGTCATACACATTTACAAAAGTACATTTTAATCTTATTGCTATGCAACCGAAAAGGCCTCCACTCAGCAAAATGCCACAGCATGTCAATGCTATAATGCTGGTGTTATGTGGGACCAGTTTGAGGAGGGGCGTATAATAAACAAAAGAAGCAGAGAGAAATTCAAAGTATTATAAAATAATATTAAGTAGGTAGGTATTATACCAGATAAACAACTGGTTTAGTTTCCTCTATTTTTAATATTAAACTTAATTTTCAAACTTATTGCGGGCACCAGCTTCTCACACTTCAGCATCCTTACCGCCCAACTCAAAGCGATAGCCAAAGCGATAGCTAGACTATCCGTCCTTGTCATATCATAACACGATGACAAGGAAGGACAGTGCACTGACGTCATAAACCAAAGCCAGAGTCAAAGTCCGTCCTTGTCATCGTGTTATGATATGACAAGGACGGATAGAGTCTAGCTATCGCTTTGGCTATCGCTTTGAGTTCGGCGCTAGGGCCTCAGAGGGCCTAGCCAAAGTAACATTGGCAAATCTTCGTTATCGCTTCGCTTTCGAAACATGTACGGGATTGACATAAGGTTTCGATAACAATCGAATATTAAAACGTCAAATCCATACATGTTTCGAAAGCGAAGCGATAACGAAAATTTGCAAATGTTACTTTGGCTAGGGGGGCAGGTCATACATAGTCTTTCACTCAAATATGATCTAGAGTTAAGTAACCTATTGTGTGATGAGTAAATAAATAGGAGCGTTTTACCTACCATTAAAACGCATATTGTGTCTGAAGCCTTATTCGAAGCCTTGGTAAACAGATTGAGAATAGCGAAGCCTTTCCGTTTCCCGTTCAGCATCATTATTATAGGTCTATCTTACCAAATTACGTCACATCCGTATCCGATCTCACCCCACTATGTTCACCAGGCGGCCATTGCTGGTTTTCGCGCTCATTGCAGTCTCAAAATCTGAAAAATACTTTACAACTAATTAGCATTGAATGCATACCAGGCAGCCCTTGAAGGTAGGCTTCGAATAAGGCTTCAGACACAATATGCGTTTTAATGGTAGGTAAAACGCTCCTATTGTGTCCTATTCGCCGTTATTCGAAGCCTTGGTAAACAGATTGAGACATTGTTTGTTATCGCCTGGTGAACAGGGACAGGACGCCAATGTGACACTTTAAATCATAAATAGTTTATTACTCTTAAAAAATATTTTAATTTAGATCAAAAGAAATCTTTCTTTAAAATTAGAAAAAGGGAAGAAAAAAAAAAAAAATACAAAAACATAACAATTAAAACTGAAACAAAGTCCATTGACAAATCAGCTTTAAATAAATTCTCATAAAATGTACTTAAGTAATTATTTAACATACATTATCTAACTCATAATATTTTAGTCATGTTATCGTTTAATATGACTGCTGGCTGACAGTGCATCTCTGCTAAGTCGCGTCGATCGCCTACTTCAAAATTATCTTGGACAAGACAACGTTTTCTTCTCAGATTCTTTAATTACAACTGTGGTGTCAGTTGCTGCACAATTATTTCACTTAAAGATACAAACCTTACTAAAAAGATCTTTATAAAATCCCTAACTGGATTTAGATATCATAATAAAATAAACGTTTGTGAACGCGATCACAAAGTTATTACTTCTATATCAGATACTTGATTAAATTAATTTAACGTAAACTGCGAACTGAACTCAATAAATACCTACCCAAAAATAAACGTTATACGACTGACTTAAGCCAAAGGTAACTTTTTAGATTTAACCTTTGGTGTTGATTAACTTAGGCCGACTAGCTAGCTAGAGTGTCTGTGTGCGCCACTGTCTGCGACATCTTGTTGTGTCACGTCTAACATACATTTATGTGTAGGTGGAACAAGCACTAGAATTACACGTAAGTGTTATATAAATTGCTATCGAATATTAATTAACATTAACAAGTCCCTTTGAATTTTTACACTTAATAAAACATTTAGTATTCGATTGGTCAGCAGTAGTCACCACACAGCAGCTGTGTTAGCCAAAAACAAAACAAAAAAAAAAAATAGTTAAGTAGGTACATACTTATTTAGCTAAGTACTCACTACACTTAACTGTAACATTTTTAATTATCATCGCAAAATTAAATGACATCTTGACATTGGGAATCAAAATACTAGGTATAGACAAAATAATAAATGTAATAGAAAAAATCAAAAGATGTATTAAAAGAACAAATATGACAGTACTGCATATCAAAGAAAGAAATATGACTTAATTATTTCAACATGTCTTTACTTTCTGTAGACAAAGTTTCGTCTTTTGTAGGTAAAGGTAAGTAAATAAAATATTTTATTTTTATCAATCTATAAAATAAATATTTAAAAGAAAATTAAATCAATTAAGTTTCTAAATGTCATGGTTTCTATGGCCATCGGAAAAACTGCACGCAGCATAAACTTAATACTTATATAACATTCGTTTTGAACTTGAATTTCTAACAATATAGCAAAAATGTTGCATATCAACAATGATAGTAATAATAATTACAATTAATATACTTGCATTTAATTATTCAATTAAAATCACATAAATACTTTGGAATCATCCACCAAGAAGATTACCTCTGTTACCTAACAAATCAAGTATTAGCACCCGGATAAATAAACAAGAGCCGGGTGCCAGTGCTGCCCCATGGTAGTTAAGCTTTGATTAGGAAAGCATATTTAAGTAACTTAATCGCAGACACCAACCAATATAACATCAGATCGACAGTGTTTACAACAACTGACTTATGTCAAAGTGCAATTAGGGGTATTATTTTAAAATAATTTCCAGAATACCTATGGTACATGTATGGTAGCTAAATAGAAGTGCTTTCATATTCTACTGAAATATTCAACAAGTACTTAAGTAAGTATATAACAAAATGTTAACTTGATATCTACACCGTGCTAAGATTATAATCAAAATATAGAATGATTCAATCAAGGTCT